>CM060910.1:466650301-467272176 GCA_030737875.1 Allium sativum
CGATGACCTACTCATTTTGGGTCAAACATTCATGCCATAACTCAGTCAAATCCTTATTAAGTGCCAATTTTGATATGAATGATCTAGGTGAGGCGAGTGTAATCCTTGGTATTAAAATTACTAGGTCAGAAAAGGGACTTTCTTTGGATCAATCTCATTACATTGAGAAGATACAAAAGAAATACAATTACTTTGACGGTAAACCTGCATGTACACCATATGATCATAGTGTAATGTTATTTAAGGACACTGGTGAAGGTGTAAGACAGTCTGATTATGCGAGCATCATTGGCGGCCTTTGGTATGCCACTGATTGTACTAGACCGGACATTGCCTATGTCATGAGATTATTTTGCAGGTTTACCAGTAGACCTAGTATAGAGCATTGGCATGTTATTGAAAGTGTCATGAGATACCTTGAACGAAGTATGAACCTTGGATTACATTATGGAAGGTTTCCAGCTGTACTTGAAGAATATTCCGATGCAGATTGGAATACCTTTTTTGGTGATTCTAAAGCGACCAGTGGCTATATATTTAGCATCGCTGGAGTAGTTGTTTCTTCGAAATCCAAGAAACAGACTATTTTGGCTCAGTCTACTATGGAGTCTGAGATGATAGCACTAGCTACAACTAGTGAAGAGACAGAATATTTGAGAAATCTGCTAGCTGAGATTCCCTTATGGGAAAAACCGATACCAGCTGTGTTGATCCATTGCGATTGTACCTCAACTATTGCAAAAGTTCAGAACCGTTATTATAACGGTAAGAGACAACAAATACGTCATAAGCACAGTACTGTTTGAGATCTACTATCTTCAGGTACTGTTAGAGTGGATCACATACATAGTGATGAAAATTTGGCAGATCCTTTGATGAAAGGACTGTCCAAAGAGAAAGTCCTTAATACTTCTAAAAGAATGGAACTAATATCCTTAGATTATTGAGTCACGCACAATGGTAACCCAACCTAATGAATGGAGATCCCAAGAACTAGGTTCAATGGGTAAAAACAAGTTGTGCAGTGACAGGGGTTGAAAATGCTATTTAATATACCAAGAAGCATGTATTCCTTAAGTGATTAGAGGATGAGTTGATAGAAACTCTTAATGAGATCTATACTCTATTTGGAGGGGAGTACCTACATTCAGGAGTACTCTTGATAGACTCACCCATGTGAATGTGGAAATGTGGTCGTTTCCTATGGAGTTTTGGGAAAAACTTCCAGAGCGTTCACTAAACTGGGATAGACATGCATGGCCATAAATGCACGGGCTTATTTGATTGCACTATAGGAAAGGTTGCGTGTAGTCTGATGCCAGGAATAAAGTTCAAAACTACGTGTCACTCTAGTAAAAACTAAATCTTATCCACTATGCAAAGTGCAACGTCACGTATTTTGGTAGCCGAATATTTAATTTAATTTATTATTTTAAATATTATATATTGGAGTATTAATGGTTTTATTATTTAATTCATTTATTAAAACAAAGTTTTAACGTTAATTTTATTTATAATATAAAACGAGCTTGAAATCGCGCTGCAGTTCGTAATATGGAGTTTTGAACTTCGATTTGATATACAGGATCCGATTTAAGTTGGATTTCTGTGAAATAAGAAACGTTGGAACCGTATTGATTATAATTTTCATATGAAAGAGAAAAGTCCAGATTTCGTGTTATAGATAGTAAGTTATGGCCAAATCAAAATTTGAAATAATCGTTGTGGAAATCGTTATTAAAATATAGGCCTTTAAAATAGCCGTTTTGCAAGCGGACACCGTTTTCGACGAAATCAGTTTCATTGGGACTGTAACGTTAAATTATTGCACGGTGTTAAATGGCGTGGCAAACCGATGTCGTATGTGGCCGCGGTAGCCATAAATGTCCAGTTATTTTCTATTGCACATAATTAAATTAAATTTATTTAATTTAATAAAGAGATATTTGAGTATAACTTGAGCAGACGATCGAAATAGGCCGCGAAAACATTCCCGTTGAGTTTGTATCGTCGATTAGAGTCAGGATAGGTATATAGTTTGTTATTTTTAGAGACCGGCAAATTTGGTGATCAAAATGGCATTTTGATGCGTTAAAAAATTGGCGTACCTGGAAATAGTCTCAGAATGCGACGAAACTGGTGCCTTTGGGTTTGTATTAACAAATTATTGTAGGATTTCAAATTTTCAAGTTGATTTGATTTATCTAGTGATCGTGGAAAAATTATACACGTGTTTATTTCTGGTTTTATAAGGGATTTTTTTTTCAAACGATGTCGGAATTCGACGAAACTTATCCCATTGGGTCCGGAATAATTTTCTATACTAGGATTAGCATTTTTATCAGTAAACAGGAATCGATTATTATTAGTTTTACGTGATACTTTACGGTGAAGTTTCGTTAAAATAATATAATATAAAATTAAAACCATTCTCTATATAAAGGAGCCACTCCAACCCTAAATTTCTTTTTGTCTGTAGTCAACTAATTTGTAGCCGCCACCCTTATTACACGAACGAACCAAATAATCCCATCTTCTTCCACTTTAAACTCGAAACCATAGATCGATTGCTGAAGGATCCAATAGCAATAATATCAAGGTCTTCGAGCTGTACATACTGACCGACGGCGATCAAATTTCCATCAACATAGAGGCTAGAACTCATGCCGAAACGACCAGGGTTCTTGGAGTAACTTCAGATGATAGGTGATGTTTGGCAAGGTCGTGCTTCGGTCGTAGTTAGAGGGGACTGAGGCGAGTTTCCAGTGATGAGTGGATGATGACTCGGCGGCCGAGGAGAGGCGCAACAGTGGAGCCGAGTGGGTGTCGGCCTATGTGCTGGAACTGGGTCAATGCGGTGGCAGGAATGGGGTCCCGATGGTGCGGCGGCAGATGTGGTGAAGGGCAGTACGGTGGTGGTTGATGTCTTGTAGCATGGGACTGGGGTACCGTAAGATGGAGAATTGAAAGCAAATGGATTTGGGAGGAAACGTTTAAGTGCAGCCTGTCCTGGTTTCCAACGTAAAGGAACTTTCAAGAACTGGAACTGCGGAGGGGAAACGAAAGTATAATCGGCCATCATCACTTATATAAACGTAATTAGTTTAAGCTAAATTTTTAACTTAAGAATTTACTTAGTTAAATTTGTAAATGGTTAAGGAGGATAATTAATCTAAGTTATTGTATAATTTTAAATGGTGCAGAACAGCCAAGGACAAAGCAACGAAGTAAGTAATCGGCCTTAATTTGCCTTAACCAAAAGTAATTAACAAATTATGTAATTAAGGGATTATTAGTTTTGATTAAAACAAGTTACTAAAATATTGATTACTTTTTATTATATGATCAGAATTGGACCAAGTGAATTGCGTTGAAACCATGGTTTTGAACACTACAGTCTGAAACAACTTGGACGGTGTTGGAAGTAGCTGGAGCTTTTAATTGAATTAAACACATGTTTAATTTAATTAAAACTAAACCGTTCAACAATGGAATAAATCAAGGTGAGTTAAACTCACTCAGTTTTCCCATTTATATTTTATATAAATTGGGTTTTTATTTTGTATGCTCTGTTTGCTATGGTTGACTGTTTGCTAGTATTATAATTATTTGTTGATTTAAATGATGAAATTAAACTGTCGTTTAATTTCAGTGAATTACTAAATCGTTATTTTAACGATTGGTTCCAATAAAGGTAACTTATCTTGGTTGGTCACGTTTATAAAATAAACGTGCTAAAATTGTTTGAATTGCTTGTGAATTAGTTGACGTTAAATGGTCGTTATTTATTTCAGTTAAATGAAATTGAAATGATCTTATTTGAGGTTATCGTTGTGATTACAGGGAAGAACAGGTTGGAGGGATCCGACGGGATTCCTCGATATATTATTTATTTCATATTATCAACATATGAACTGTCCTATTTGGGGTGATTGATTTGATTATTGACTGAAATTTCAACATCTATTTGTTTAAACCAATGGATGGTATTGGTTGAATATTTGGCAGCGCATGGCCTATAAAATCAATCGTTTTATAAATATTGATTCACCGTCAGGTGAGTCGATAGAGATGAAGTTATAAAATTTATTTATTTATAACTAGAGATAGATTTTGAAATGTATTATTTTGAATAAAAGTTATTAAAGAGAAATAAATAAATATTTTATTTATTTAAGACTTTGATTTATTATTAATTGATTTTATAAAGTAAATTCTGATGTAAATCAGATTTATAAGTACAAGATAAGAAATAAAATCGCATAGTTAAATTTGGATAATTGTTTTGTTAAGAAACAATTAAATGGAAAATTATTTAAATTAATTATATTAATTTAAAGTGAGAATTAATTGGAATCGGTTAACGAGATAATCGAGTTTTGAGTTAATTAAATCGACCGTTATGAATTGGAATTGATTATCAAATTATTATGTTTTGATTAAAATAGTTAAATGAATATTGTTTAAATTTAGATAAGGTTTTGAAAGGGTTTACTATTTATTTTAGTTAATAAAGACTTAACTACTGAAGTAGTTAAAAATCAAAGTAAATTATTATTATTATTATTATAAAATAATCGAAGTGAAATGAAATCCAATCGTTGTGGTGAAAGGAGTTATGAATGGGGTTTATATTTAAAACCCGAACTTTTATAACGAAGTTATAAAGAGAATTTCAAGAAAATACAATAGCTTGAGATAAATGTTACTTAATTATTTGAATTAAGTCAAGGAAATTAAGAAAAAGGGTTTATAATAAACCAGGGTTATGTAAATGAGGTTTAAAGTGTTAAAGCGTTAATTTTACATTAACGATACTTGAAAATGAAATCAAGTAAAAAGAGGAAAAGTGAAATGAGCTTTCCAAAGCATGAAATGGTAGAATAGATTTGAGAGGAGATTGGTAAAAGTGAAATTTGGTAAAGAAGTGGGACATAGGGTTGTATAACCAAATACGATGTTTAAAGAAATTTGTTTAAAGAGGCGGAGTTAAAAAGGTGTTGTCGATAAGAAATTTCTTAATTATGGAATTAAGAAAGGAGGTTTGTGAAACTATATTTTGAATAGTAAAAATGGAATTTGTTTTGAGATTGGAATGGAATATGGGTTTTTGATTACAACTTATATTTATCCGAGGATAAGAACGTTGTTGATCAAGGTCTGAGAGGTAATTAAAATACCCCAACTTTAACAACATCAGGATTATCTGAAGATGGTATTAGTTGGTAATCGTGAAAGGGGTTAGTAATAATTGATTTCCATTAGTGAAATAATAATACAACGTTTGGTGAAAATTTGGAGAATATATAACGGGAGATCCGAAGTAAAGGAAATTAGTAAGAAGGGAAATTTTATAAAATGAGAATTCTCGAGTAGAAGAAAAAAAAAGGGGTTGCGTGAAAATATAACGATACTCTTGGGTTGGAAAGAAAATGTAAAGTTAATTTTATTTTATACAAATAAATATTAGTTATTGTTTCCAGAATGAAATAAAAGATATCACGTAACGCTGTTTACGAATAATAGTTTGAATGGATTTCCCAAATTTAAATAATAAAGAATGATGTAACAAATGTTTTTGAAAGGAGAATTAAGTGGAAATTGAATATGGTTATAAGTTATTAAGTGTTATAATGAATTGGTTTGAGAAACACTAGTATATTAAATAAGATTCAAATATCGTATTTTTAAATATTAAAAAAGTAGAAGTTTCAATTAAGAAGAAATGAATTAGTTGTTTTAAATTTAAAAAGGGCCAAGTAATGCTGAATACTGAGCCAGTGAACTCATTGGGTCATGATTGAATCACTATATATTTTGATAGTTAAATCACCGACTATCAAATCTATCCAATACGATTGTTGGTACGGAAAGACCGGGATCGAATTTATATTCGAAAACCATTCCGACCAACAAATACATGAAGATCTCAGAAGATGATCGAGATGGAGCATTGAAGACCGTGGATTTTCGTAAATGGAAGAACCACTAATACTCTCTACCTGGCAAGTAGAGATAAGCTGTGATTCTGTCGTGGTTGGAATCTACGGGTTGCAAGGACTACTCACTACTGATCCATGGGGTGATTCCTATATTGGATGCAGTAGGAGAGTACCTTCGGTTCATCCTGTTCCTGGATGACTTGTATAGACGGATGTCTGACAGAGTATTTCCAAAGGATCACGTACATTGATTTCTTCAAACATGCTATAGTTGTTGGCGGAGAATAGCCGTTCTCTTAGCTTCTAACTAGAGTATTTTTGTGGACGTCAATTAGTGATATCTGATGGATCTGCCGATGTGGCATTCAAAGTGAATGGTGACCAATTGTTTCAAAAGTTATTCTAAACCTCAAGCCTCATCAACCGGGAAATGAAAAAAATCGGGCAGGCAGCATGGCTATGTAGGTCGCTCCCATTAGGGTGTATAATCACCTATCTAGAGAAATTCCTATTTGCTTCTTTAATCTATATTTCGATGCTGTCCCTTTTCGGGAAACGGTTGCTGATCCTAACCGTTGGTGATATACATTCGATACACTCAAGCGAAATGAGTGGTCGGTCATGTGTGGGCCGGGTTGCAAGACGTTCTTGTTGAACCTAGTGTATTCGCCTCTAGAGATACACTATCGGCAGGTGGTCCCATACCTTGTCATAGTCGGAATTCAATCTCCAATAAGCGCCCGCGGTTTTGATTGTATACTATATATGTGGAGCGTGAGATGCAAGCGTTCCGCTAGATTGATATCTACTTGTATTTAGACATTATTATAATATCAGAAAAGATATTGGTTTCAAAAAAAATTTGGGTTATCGTAAGGTAAAAACCGTCTGTATTTATGTGTGGAATTGGTTTTACGATTTATCCTTTTCTTTCGAAATGATTTTTACTTTAAAATCAGTTTGTGTGATACCCTTAATCTGTGCGAGTTTTTCTCACTCTTGTTCACCAGACTGACCCGGTGTTTTGTAAATGCTCGAGTTAGCCTGGGCTGTATAGGTTCAGGTCATCAGATGCTGCGAAGTCCAGAGACGAGCTGAAGATGTTCAGACGTTTGATATTATAGCTACTATTTCGCTGTGTGTTGTATATGGGAACAAGTTATTATAACTGTCCCGTTGTGTGATGTACTCTGATATTGTAAGTATTTTTAAAGCTCTCAGTAAAGATTTATTTCTGTGTTATATTTTGTTCCGCTGCGATGTGAGACTCTGATTCTGTAATGTGGTGTTTCTTCTTCTTCTTATTCTTCTATTCTTATATTTCTTTCTTTCTTATCTCACCCTCTAATTTATTTCTAATAACTATCTAGTGTTTTCGGTGCTTTGAGAGTCGGCATGAGCTACGGTAAAGGTATTTACGTCGATTTTCGGGGCCAAAAATCCTTGGGTCGTTATAGTGGTATCAGAGCTGAAGGTTAAGTAATTACCTTGGCTCTGTGGCGTAACTTAGTAGAGATGGGGTTAGTAATACCCTAGATTGAGTTTGAGTGTATGTATACGAGGAAACATATTTGTAGATTTTATAAAAATTGTTTTATGTTGTGAAGATTTATTGGTTGAGTTGTTTATGAGTTCTGGTCGATCAGTTTGATCCACTGTATCGATAGGGGTTTCTAAACACTCAAGTACGATAAACCGACGCAGTATGTTTTGAAAGAGAGTAAATGAAATAATTTTACCCAAATGATATTTTAATATAAAAGAATGATTAATATTTGAAGTATTATAATATATTGGATGTGTTGGTTAATTATAATTGAAATGGTTATATAAATAACCAACTAGAATTCGTATAATATAAAAGCAGATTTATTAAATCTAAAATTAAAATCAGAATTGGAATTAAAATTCCTAAAAGTGGGAAAGGTGTTTGCAAATGAACTTGGATTGAATATATGAGAATTTTAAAATCCTGGGAGATTTTAATTTGTTTTACGAGCATTGTGTTTAGTATTTTGAAATAGATTTCAAAATGAAAATGTTTAAATACGGTTTTGATAAGTGATATAGTATTGAACTCACTTTGATAGCTGGGGAATAACTCTGATGATGCTGGCCACATCATCAGTGCTCATTTCCGAGTTCTAAGTGACGGATTACTACCAAAAATCTTATTTTGAATTGCTTTGAGAAAAACAAGTTGTTTTGAATCCTGAAAAGGAATATTTGATTTTTTTTGAAAGAGTTAGACTGTTTAAAAACTCCAAGGGAAATTGTTTGAACAAAGGCAAAATTAAATAGAAATTGGGAAAGCAAATATGAGTTGAATTGAAACCAATTAACTAGAAATTGAATCGGGAGATAATATATCAAGTAGAATCAGATTTTGAATTGTGAGACAGGAATCTGAAATGGTGTTGGACTGGTAAGTTAAGAGTTGAAATTGATAATGGATGGAAATTGAGTTAAGAATGGGATTTGGCTTGGACGCGTGAAGGATTTGGTTTTGAGGATAAAATTGGAATTTTGTTTGGAAATGCATTCGTATATGCTGACAGGGCAGCAGATGGAAATGATATAATGATATGCCCGACAAAAAGGTACACGTTTATTTTTATATGGGTTTCGTGATTTATGAGCCTATTTGGCAAGCCGCTTGGCTGTTTTATTTTCTTTTGGATTGGAGAAGACCTAAACAGGTGAGTTGTAGTTGTACCGATTGAGCCATACAAAGGAGGTGCTGGCGAAATTTTTCGGGAATTTAAGGCATTAGAAAGTTTTCAATATTTTTGAAAATATTTATTTACAGTATTGAATTGATTTTTGATTTAAACTAAATTGGATTTGGAAATTAATGGGTTTATAACGTTCTTTCTTACCTTAGTAATTTCGAGGACGAAATTATTTTAAGGGGGGAAGAATGTAACGTCCCGTATTTTGGTAGTCGAATATTTAATTTAATTTATTATTTTAAATATTATATATTGGAGTATTAATGGTTTTATTATTTAATTCGTTTATTAAAATGAAGTTTTAACGTTAATTTTATTTATAATATAAAACGAGCTCGAAATCGCGCGGAAGTTCGTAATATGGAGTTTTGAACTTCGATTTGATATACAGGATCCGGTATAAGTCGGATTTCTGTGAAACAAGAAATGTCGGAACCGTATTGATTATAATTTTCATATGAAAGAGAAAAATCCAGATTTCTTGTTATAGATAGTAAGTTATGGCCAAATCAAAATTTGAAATAATCGCTGTGGAAATCGTTATTAAAATATAAGCCTTTAAAATAGCCGTTTTGCAAACGGACACCGTTTTCGATGAAATCAGTTTCATTGGGACCATAACGTTAAATTATTGCATGGTGTTAAATGGCATGGTAAACCGATGTCGTATGTGGCCACGGTAGCCATAAACGCCGAGTTATTTTCTATAACACGTAATTAAATTTATTTAATTTAATAAAGAGATATTTGAGTGTAACTTGAGCAGATGATCGAATTAGGCCACGAAACCAGTCCCATTGAGTTCGTATCGTCGATTAGAGTCAGGATAGGTATATAGTTTGTTATTTTTAGAGACTGGCAAATTTGGTGTTCAGAATGGCATTTCGGTGCGTTAAAAAAATGGCGTACCGGGAAACAGTCTCAGAATGCAACGAAACTGGTGCCGTTGGGTTATTAACAAATTATTGTAGGATTTCAAAGTTTCAAGTTGATTTGATTTATCTAGTGATCGTGGAAAAATTAAACGCGTGTCTATTTCTGGTTTTATAAGGGATTTTTTTCTCAAACGATGCCGGAATTCGACGAAACTTGTCCCATTGGGTTCGGAATACTTTTCTATACTTGGATTAGCATTTTTATCAGTAAACAGGAATCGATTATTATTTGTTTTACGTGATACTTTATGGCGAAGTTTCGTTAAAATAATATAATATAAAATTAAAACCATTCTCTATATAAAGGAGCCACTCCAACCCTAAATTTCTTTTTGTCTGTAGTCAACTAATTTGTAGCCGCCGCCCTTATTACACGAACGAACCAAATAATCCCATCTTCTTCCACTTTAAACTCGAAACCGTAGATCGATTGCTGAAGGATCCAACAACAATAATATCAAGCTCTTCGAGCTGTACATACTGACCGGCGGCGATCAAATTTCCATTAACATGGAGGCTAGAACTCATGCTGAAACGACCAGGGTTCATGGAGTAACTTTAGACGATAGGTGATGTTTGGCGAGGCCGTGCTTCGGTCGTAGTTAGAGGGGAATGAGGCGAGTTTCCGGTGATGAGTGGATGATGACTCGACGGCCGAGGAGAGGCGCAGCAGTGGAGCCGAGTGGGTGTCGGCCTGTATGCCGGAACTGGGTCAGTGCGGTGGTAGGAATGGGGTCCCGATGGTGCGGTGGAAGATGTGGTGAAGGGCAGTACGGTGGTGGTTGATGTCTTGTAGCGTGGGTCTGGGGTACTGTAAGATGGAGAATCGAAAGCAAATGGATTTGGGAGGAAACGTTTAAGTGCAGCCTGACCTGGTTTCCAACGTAAAGGAACTTTCAGGAACTGGAACTGCGGAGGGGAAACGAAAGTATAATCGGCCATCATCACTTATATAAACGTAATTAGTTTAAGCTAAATTTTTAACTTAAGAATTTACTTAGTTAAATTTGTAAATGGTTAAGGAGGATAATTATTCTAAGTTATCGTATAATTTTAAACGGTGCAGAACAGCCAAGGACAAAGCAACGAAGCAAGTAATCGGCCTTAATTTGCCTTAACCAAAAGTAATTAACAAATTATGTAATTAAAGGATTATTAGTTTTGATTAAAACAAGTTACTAAAATATTGATTACTTTTTATTATATGATCAGAATTGGACCAAGTGAATTGCGTTAAAACCATGGTTTCGAACCCTACAGTCTGAAACAACTTGGACGGTGTTGGAAGCAGTTGGAGCTTTTACTTGAATTAAACACATGTTTAATTTAATTAAAACTGAACCGTTCAACAATGGAATAAATCAAGGTGAGTTAAACTCACTCAGTTTTCCCATTTATATTTTATATAAATTGGGTTTTTATTTTGTATGCTCTATTTGCTATGGTCTACTGTTTGCTAGTATTATAATTATTTGTTGATTTAAATGATGAAATTAAACCGTCGTTTAATTTCAGTGAATTACTAAATCGTTATTTTAACGATTGGTTCCAGTAAAGATAACTTATCTTGGTTGGTCACGTTTATAAAATAAACGTGCAAAAATTGTTTGAATTGTTTGAATTGCTTGTGTATTGGTTGATGTTAAACGGTCCTTATTTATTTCACTTAAATGAAATTGAAATGATCTTATTTGAGGTAACCGTTGTGATTACAGGGAAGAACAGGTTGGACGGATCCAACGGGATTCCTTAATATATTATTTATTTCATATTATCAACATATGAACTGTCCTGTTTGGGGTGATTGATTTGATTGTTGATTGTTGACTGAAATTTCAACATCTGTTTGTTTAAACCAATGGATGGTATTGGTTGAGTATTTGGCAGCACATGGCCTATAAAATCAATCATTTTATAAATATTGATTCACCGTCAGGTGAGTCAATAGAGATGAAGTTATAAAATTTATTTTTTTATAACTAGAGATACATTTTGAAATGTATTATTTTGAGTAAAAGTTATTAAAGAGAAATAAATAAACATTTTATTTATTTAAGACTTTGATTTATTATTAATTGATTTTATAAAGTAAATTCTGATGTAAATCAGATTTATAAGTACAAGATAAGAAATAGAATCGCATAGTTAAATTTGGATAATTGTTTTGTTAAGAGATAATTAAATGGAAAATACAATAGATTGAGATAAATGTTACTTAATTATTTGAATTAAGTCAAAGGAAATTAAGAAAAAGGGTTTATAATAAACCAAGGTTATGTAAATGAGGTTTAAAGTATTAAAGCGTTAATTTTACATTAACGATACTTGAAAATGAAATCAAGTAAAAAGAGGAAAAGTGAAATGAGATTTCCAGAGCATGGAATGGTAGAATAGATTTAAGAGGAGATTGGTAATAGTGAAATTTGGTAAAGAAGTGGGACATAGGGTTGTATAACCAAATACGATGTTTAAATAAATTTGTTTAAAGAGGCGGAGTTAAAAAGGTGTTGTTGATAAGAAATTTCTTAATTATGGAATTAAGAAAGAAGGTTTGTGAAATTATATTTTGAATAGTAAAAATGGAATTTGTTTTGAGACTGTAATGGAATATGGGTTTTTGATTATAACTTATATTTATCTGAGGATAAAAACGTTGTTGATCAAGGTCTGAGAGGTAATTAAAATACCCCAACTTGAACAACATCAGGATTACCTAAAGATTGTATTAGTTGGTAATCGTGAAAGGGGTTAGTGATAATTTATTTCCATTAGTGAAATAATAATACAACGTTTGGTGAAAATTTGGAGAATATATAACGGGAGATCCGAAGTAAGGGAAATTAGTAAGAAGGGAAATTTTATAAAATGAGAATTCCCGAGTAGAAGAAAACAAAAGGGGTTGCGTGAAAATATAACGACACTCTTGGGTTGGAAAGAAAATGTAAAGTTAGTTTTATTTTATACAAATAAATATTAGTTATTATTTCTAGAATGAAATAAAAGATATCACGTAACGCTGTTTACGAATAATTGTTTGAATGGATTTCCCAAATTTAAATAATAAAGAATGATGTAACAAATGTTTTTGGAAGGAGAATTAAGCGGAAATTGAATATGGTTATAAGTTATTAAGTGATATAATGAATTGGTTTGAGAAACACCAGTATATTAAATAAGATTCAAATATCGTATTTTTAAATATTAAAAGAGTAGAAGTTTTAATTAAGCAGAAATGAGTTAGTTGTTTTAAATTTAAAAAGGGCCAAGTAATGCTGAATACTGAACCAGTGAACTCATTGGGTTTTCATGATTGAATCACTATATATTTTGATAGTTAAATCACCGACTATCAAATCTGTCCAATATGATTGTTAGTACGGAAAGACCGGGATCGAATTTATATTCGAAAACCATTCCGACCAGAAAATAAGTGAAGATCTCAGAAGATGTTCGAGATGGAGCATTTAAGACTGTGGATTTTCATAAACGGAAGAACCACTAATGTTCTCTGCCTGGCAAGTAGAGATAAACTGTGATTCTGTCGTGGTTGGAATCTACGGGTTGCAAGAACTACTCGCTACTGATCCATGGGGTGATTCCTATATTGGATGCAGTAGGAGAGTACCTTCAGTTCATCCTGTTCCTGGATGACTTGTATAGACGGATGTCTGACAGTGTATTTCCAAAGGACCACGTACGTTGATTTCTTCAAACGTGCTATAGTTGTTGGCGGAGAATAGCCGTTCTCTTAGCTTCTAACTAGAGTATTTTTGTGGACGTCAATTAGTGATATCTGACGGATTTGGCGATGTGGCATTCAAAGTGAATGGTGATCAGTTGTTTCGAAAAGTTAATCTAAACCTCAAGCCTCATCAACCAGGAAATGACCAAAATGGGCATGCAGCATGGCTATGTGGGTCGCTTCCATTAGCGTGTATGATCACCTATCTAGAGAATTCCTATTTGCTTCTTTAATCTATATTTCAATGCTGTCCCTTTTCGGGAAACGGTTGCTGATCCCAACCGTTGGTGATATACATTCGATACACTCAAGCGAAATGAGTGGTCGGTCATGTGTATGTGTGGGCCGGGTTGCAAGACGTTCTTATTGAACCCAGTGTATTCGCCTCTAGAGATACACTATCGGCAGGTGGTCCCATACCTTGTCATAGTCGGAATCCAATCTCCAATAAGCGCCCGCGGTTTTGATTGTATACTATATATGTGGAGCGTGAGATGCAAGCGTTCCGCTAGATTGATATCTACTTGTATTTAGACATTATTATAATATCAGAAAAGATATTGGTTTCAAAAACGTTTTGGGTTATCGTAAGGTAAAAGGCGTCCGTATTTATGTGTGGACTTGGTCTTACGATTTATCCTTTTCTTTCGAAATAATTTTTACTTTAAAATCAGTTTGTGTGATACCCTTAATCTGTGCGAGTTTTTCTCACTCTGGTTCATCAGACTGACCCGGTGTTTTGTAAATGCTCGGGTTAGCCCGAGTTGTATCGGTTCAGGTCATCAGATCCTGCGAAGTCCAGAGACGAGCTGAAGATGTTCAGACGTATGATATTATATAGCTACTATTCCGCTGTGTGTTGTATACGGGAACAGGTTATTATAACTGTCCCGTTGTGTGATGTACTCTGATATTGTAAGTATTTTTAAAGCTCTCAGTAAAGATTTATTTCTGTATTATATTTTGTTCCGCTGCGATGTGAGACTCTGATTCTGTATTGTGGTGTTTCTGCTTCTTCTTCTATTCTTATATTTCTTTCTTTCTTATCTCACCCTCTAATTTCTTTCTAATAACTATCCAGTGTTTTCGATGCTTGGAGTGTCGGCATGAGTTACGGTAAAGATATTTATGTCGATTTTCGAGGCCGAAAATCCTTGGGTCGTTACACAAAGGTTCAAGTCAGAAGACACCTTTGTTTACGCACAATCTTATGTTTTTAGAAACTGCTCGAAAATATTTTTAAAAATTCAAGTGGGGGATTGTTGGAAATTGTTTTGAAACCAAAGGGTGAAATACTAAAAAAAATTAGAATAAGTGTAAGAATGACTCCTATATGTGAATAGCCCCATATCTTGAGACTATATGAAAGAAGCAAGTATTTATACTCGTTTCTTAGAATACATGTTGGGGCCTTAGGGATCCTAATACATGCTTTGTTGTGAGGAGGGAAACCATGCATCATGACCACCACACATGCGCGCGCGACCGACCGACCGACCCGGCTCGTGTCCGGGATAGGGCTTGGGCTTGGCTTCGTGGTGTAGACCCTTATAATTTTGGATAGAAAAACACTGTGTTTTTCGAACCGTTATTTGTTAGACGGTAAAAAAAATTCTGAACCGATTTTTATATGCATGGTAAAAATTTTGATCCATTTTTTCTGGATAATCCCCGACTTTCTCCCACTACCCAGTAAACTGTTCGGCACACGTATTTTCGTCTATATTACTTTCTATTTATAGACGAGAAAAAAATATACCGAACAACATTCTCTTCCTCCGCCATTAGAACTTAAAGACAAAAAAAACGAGCAGTTATTTTCGAAAGCGCAAATCTGAACTGATTTGTTGTGGAAGAAAATCAGTTATTCTAACTCGATGTTGTTTTATCTTAAAGGCGGCGACGACAAGTACAAACTGGTTTGCATCACTGGCCAGATCGCCAAATCGTCTTCAAGAAAGCAACAAAGTACGCGACTTAGCCATTGTTTCCCAATAACCTTCATATAGAATTAATGGGAACTACTTGATTTGTTGGTAAGATTGATTCATAATGATCATGTTGCCTAACCTACATGCATATGGATTGAACTGCAGCCTGCTAGTTTTTATGTTGTAAAGCACCAGCATTAGTACTTTTGAATTTGTTTCAACATTAGGTTCATTAGTAGATGAACAAACATATACCACATAATCGGCAGCATGTGCTTTATTGAATGATCAATGTCTGTGGCCTACGTTACCATTGTAATTAATCAAACTAATTTACCATAGAAAAATTTGTTAATACCAATCTTACCTACAACAGAAACATAGGTTAGGAGAAAATTAGGGAGTTAGATATTGTATAACTTCTTATCTTTATAGTTGGATATTTAGCGTACTTTATTTTGGATGCTCTGGCATTTATCGTGAGATAAGAGCGAGCATTTATCGTGGGATAATAGCATTGTTAAAAATCTAAGGAAGAAGAAATTCTCAATTATGAGTCTACAATGTATATACAAACAATTTTTTTAATGTATATAAGCAAACTACTACAGTTCTGATTTATATAATCAAAACTATAATGGATAACCGTATAAGTGCATAAAATTTGATGAAATTAAAATTGTGGATTGTAGTTATCATTTGAACTAATAACTTATAATTAATAGCAGAAGCTTATTAATTATTATGGTATTTTAAAATTGAAACTTTGTATGTTTCAATTAGAATGTGTATTCCCACTAATCATGTTTGTCTTAATTTATATAATTTGGTAGGTAGCTCTTATTGAAATCAATAACCTTTGCAATAATTACTGCCCAAAAATATCTTGGTATGCAAGCCATTGCCCTTTTTCCATTTTTACTCGTTCCTTTATCCTATCTTTCAATTTTATTTAGGGTGCTACTATTTACACCCCTATTTACACTTCTGGCCACCAAAACTAAAAGCACCCTAAATATTTCAAATTTCCTCTTCTAGCCACCATCTAAATTAATAACCAAAAAATGAAGAGGCCACCAGCTCCTTCCTCTACAAAAACGCTTCCTTCCTCCCTTATAGCATGTCCAATAACGCTTTAGAATTACAATAACGGTATTCAACTTTCCTCCCGTTATTTTACACCATTAGATCAATGTACTCTGCGAATCAAATACCTAAAGTCAAATAGTTCAAGAAAAAAAATAGCATAATCCATTTTCATAACCACATTAGCAATTTTTTTTAAATGAGTACTTACTTCGTCTGATGTGAAATGATTCTTCAAATCAACATTTATGTCTTTTGAGTCATTTGATCGAACATCTTACATCACATTATCACAACCATCATGTTTATCGTCTAATTTATCATCATTCAATACTCCAATTATCAAACAACAAAATAATAATAATTAATGTATCAATTTGTAAAAGAAGATACATAAGTTATGCGGATAAAAACCCTACAAGTCAAAACTTACATTGTCATTCTCTATTATAACGTCGTCAAATTTAATGTCCTCCAAGATTGAAATTTCCAACGAAGCGGAAAGAATATCCAAAAACGCAATGGAAAACCTAACCAATAAAAAAGCCTTAACAACATGTTCTATATCATAATAGGAAACAATAAAAATAAGTAATTCTAACATTTTTTTATCTTCATCTTCCATCTCTATTAGGTACAAAAGAATATCTGTTTTGTTAGGGTTTAGGGTTTGAAATTGTAAAGAAGTATGTGTTTTTTGAATTACGGTGGTGAATAACTGAGTGAAGGAACAGTATATGGCGGCCAGAAGAATATTATAAATAATTATTTGTATTAAATTTATAAAGCTGGCCGTAAGTGTAAAACGGGATGTGAATAGAAGCACCCTTTATTTATTCATATTTATTGCTTCTTTAGGGAGTGATGTCACAATAAGAGCCAAAATATCAGAGATTGAATTGGTCGTTCAATAAATTACAACCTCTCTCGAAGTTTCAATAATCATTATGTTATTGTTATGACCCTCTATTTGTTCCGTTTCAGAATGAGCATCTGTAACACCCCGTGTATTCTATAACTGTGGAATTAACAAATTAAAGTATAATTAATTTGAAATCAAAAGAACTAAGGGAAACGGGATACGCCATTGCGTTCGTCTCGGAAAAATACGCGAAATAGAGTCCGAGTTTTCGAAAAACGGAGTCCGTATGAAGAAGATATAGCCTTCGGAAGTTTCTGAATTAAATTTAAAATTCAAACAGAATAAAACAATTAAAAATTCCGAAGTGGGGCCCAATGGGCCAGGGCGGAAAAAGTCCCGCCGGACGCACCCAGGTCGACTGGGCTGTCGACCTGGGCTAGCCATGTCGACAGGGGTGTCGACCTGGTCGAGAGCCAGGTCGAACCCAGGCCAACCTGGCTGGCCAGGTCTGTGTTTGGCCGATTTTCTGTGGTCTGCTTTGTCATTAGGGCTAGGTGGCAGGCTCTAATTGGTCTCTCTTTAGAATGAATGGCTACGATCAATCCAGGCAACATCGATGGCTCTAATCAGTTCATAACTCCTATAAAAATGACCCTAGACTCAACCCTAATCTATTCATTCAAAAATAAGAACAAAGCCACCATGTTGCTGAGGAGCGTCTAGGAGTAGCCACCAAATTGGAGAGAAGATTAGGAGGCAAATTCTAAAGCATAAAGCAACTCAATTCAAACTAGAGATTAAAGTTTCTGCAAAGATTCTACAACAAGTTAAAGTTCTTTCTTTAATCAAATCAAGGCAAGTACAGTTATTCTCCGCTATAAACGTTAATTATAATTTTGATATGCATTTAAATCTGAGTTTGAGGTTGTATTCTCTTCTGTTAGATCTGTTTTCTGTGACTGTTCTATATTCCTTTCTTCTTTTCTGTTTCTATAGCCAGGCTACCACGAGCCTGTGCCTAATCTCATAAGAGATGAACGTATGAACGCAAATTTTGGGGTGAATGATGCAAAATTTGACAAGACTAAATTGAATGTATGACTTTAGGTCTGAGGCATAAAATATATTGGACATGTGATTTGGGATTGGATGCATAAATTCGACTATGAACATATAATTTGTGCATGTTGTATGCATAGTTACGTTGTAATTTAGATCTGTAATTAATTAGAAAGATGAGCATATGTTATAAACTAGTTTTAGACCTATGCATATTCTGTGATAAAAGAAGAAGAGGAACCACTGTAAGATTACATATGAATTTGAGACTTTGGACAAAATGCATATAAAAGTCAAGATTTGATTTTTAGAAGATATGATTTAAAGATTTAGATTGTTGGGTATAGTTTGCATAATGATTCATGACTCAAAAAGAAGAAGATATGGAAACTTAGGTGTAAAAGATTTACATTAATTAGGATATCTATTATTGTGATTACACCTAAATAGGGATTTTTGGATATATGGCATGCATTGAAATTAATGGTTATATTTGGTATAATTTACATGTGAATCTGCTGTAAAATGCTAGTTTAACAAAAAAAATTGGAACATATGTTATATGGTAAATTATGTCCATATTCTGCGCTATGTAAATTTATGCAAACATGGAATATATGTTCATGTTGTGAATCATGACAATTATGTAGGCATATGAATCTAGGCCTAATTTATGATTAGGCAAGGCATGTAAATAGAACCTTTAGAAATATTAAATCTGCTAAATCTGCTAATTTGCTAAGTTGCCTAAACTACTAGTTCTGTTATATGGCCTAGACTGCTATTTAGATTGAAATGCCTAATCTGTTAAATTTGTCTGTTGAGATGCCTAATCTGTTATATGCTAAAATCTGCTAAGTTGCTTAATCTGCTAAATCCGTTAAGTCATATAAAATCTGTTATCTGCTATGTTGATATAATCATCCTATTATTGATATAATCTGAATTGGCATATATATTGGGCGTGCGCAAAAACGGTAAATTATTAATTAATTGGCCGCAAAGATAAACATGGCTAACTCGAGGTTAGAATGAGTTTGCGGCGTAAATCTGCCCGGAACCGCCCGGCACATCCAGTGGCCGCAAACAATAGGTTCTAATGTGAGAAGTTAGTCATAACATGCGTAAGACACGAGGTTAGGTCTGGCTTGTGGCAGAAGTCTGCCCGGAACCGCCCGGCATATCCAGCGGCCACAAGCTACCGACCTAATGTGAGAGGTCTGTGCATTAATAATTAATTAATGCAAATCCAAGATAAGAATGACGTCTAAAACGTATTGGGGAAAAATAGGGTTAAACCAAAGGGATTAATAGATGTAGTAAAACCCGTCCATGAATCTGTAGGCCCAATACAAAGTTAGACAAATCTGAAAAATCTGTACATCTGACCTGTTAGTCTGAAAACTTGTTAACTTAATTTGTGAATTAGTAAATCTGAATTCTGTATGTCTGAACTTGTAAACAAGTTAATCTGAAATCTTTTAGTCTGGGGACACAAGGTTAGGAGGGGAATTACTTGTGTCATCTGTTGTTTGGGACCCATATTAGTCAGTAACCCTTTCTGGTATCAAAACTTTGACCCAACAGTAGGTAGGGTCCGGGCACGCTTACTGAACTAATTATAAGTGGTTCATTCTGATAATGGCGAGGGGTGTTGATGGTGCGTTCCAACCGGGTCATGTGCGTGCATGGATCCCGGTCTGCCTCTGAGGATGTAAGACGCCGTGACATCTGTAAATAGGTCTGTGCCAATTGGTTGTCACTTTAGGGAGTGATACACCCTACTGTGGGGCCGACACAGGATATTTATGTATTAGGGAGCCGATCGCTTGGGGTAGGGTTTTAGGGTACGCTTAGTTCTGTCTGTTTCTGTTGGTACCGTCTGTTTCTGTTGGGTGGTAACACCTGTCTGTTTCTGTGTGGTACCGTCTGTTCGGGTGGTAAAGGCCCATTACTAGTGTACACCTAATTCCACATTCTGTTTCCGTAGAGATAAATCTGTTTCTTCTTCTGTCTGTTTCTGATCGGGTAGTAAAGGCCCATTATTAGCATTCTGTTTCTGTTAAAGTATTCTGTACCCGTTCCTGCTTCAATTTAGACATTAGGGTGACACCTAATTATACTAGTATTAGTGCAGAGAAGTGTAAAACAATAGTTTATATCATTCTGTTTTTCTGTTATATCTGCTACACCTGTTATAGTTATCTCACATCCAGTTTTATGTTCATATCATATTATTATTATCTGTTCATATGCTGAAAGTCACTGGACTTGCCAGACTTTTTGTCTGACCCTTGTTGTTTCGCCTCCTTTCTTCCGTTTCCCCCCCAGGTTATCCAAGGAGGGAAATACGTTAGCTTGATCCGGATTTCTCTTTGCTTGAAGTGCTTAAAGTATGGCTTGGCTCTGTATAGCTTCCGTTCCATGGGGATTATGATTTTAAATTTTGCATTTTGAAGGCTTTTGTACAAGACTGATATTTTGTACTTGAATTCTGAAATTGAAAGGATGTAACCATATTAATTTCTGTTTCCGCTGTAATAAAGTTAAAATTTTTCAAGTACTGTTTTATCTGTCTTGTAAGTTTCTGTTCTGTTTACTAAAATGCTCCACCAAAGTTAAGGCATTCCCTTTGTGAGTGACCTTAACGGAGGTGGGGTGTTACAGCATCCTTCTACAACCCTCCCGAATGTACAACTAACCAACTATGCCTGAAGAATGGGCGAAAGAGAGCCATGGTCATTCAACTAAAGGTATTGAATGCTTTTCCTGATAGGGAAATTTTGTAACTTTACATTATATACAAGACACATTATTAAAAATAATGACTATATTCAAATTAGTTATTAGGAAATCCTAGATACTTTAAAACAAAGATAATATAATATGAAAATATTCAGTTTAATACTTTAACTAATTCAACTACGCACTTGATTTTGAAGAAGTATTTACTCTCATGTCATTCTCGCACTTCTCCCTTTAACATGTACATTTCATATCTACAACTGTTACTGATGATAAAGCACCAGTAGTCTACCCATCTATTTGCAAATTCTGCACCCTTTATATAGTTGTTGATGAAGATAAAATGGGTCTACATTGTATATAACAAGCATCTGGGGAAAAGGCAACGAAATTAACCTGTGCAGGTTCTACCTCTGTTAGCTTTTCTTTCATTTAATGTCCTAAACTTTTGCTATTTTTTTTCACTGATTTTATTATATTCTTGTTAGTATATACTCCATATGAAACACATTTTTTTCTATTCTGTTCTTTGCTAGTGCAACAGTAGCTCTCTTATAGTGGCAGCAACCATTTCTGACACAATATAGACACTGAGAAAAGATGTAATATCTGCAAACATATGCATCTCCTTTTAATTTATAAAGTTAGGTACCATAAAGTTATTGTTTTACATAATTAACCATAAAATAATACTAAAATAGTAACAGCCACTAAAAAAATAATTAAAGCCAATTTAATGACTCTCAAATAAGTTCAACAGTTAAATGGTATCAATGATATACTAGTAGAAACAATAACATTACTTCTTGACCACTGTAACAACCCGGAAAATCAGAACCAATTTAAATTTTTTATTTTGGCGATTTTAATGGATTTTGAATATTTAAAATGAATTATTTTGTATAATAACGACGAAAAATTTATTTTTGACGAAGTTAGAACGAATAGATTTATTTTAATTATAATTCGATCTTGAAATGGCTCGATAGTTTGAAAATTCGATTTTGAATTTCAAATGAATATACAGAATTCGTTTTAAGTCCGAATTGGACGAAACAAGAAATATTTGAACTATTTAATGATATCTTTCTAACGGATGTAAGAAACTGAGATTTCGTTTTATAAGTTGTAAGTTATGTCCAGTTGAAATTTTAGAAGAGTCGCTGTGGAATTTATATATATATATATATTAATATATATATAAGGTCCTTAAAAATAGCCATTTTGCAAACGACCTCCATTTTCGATGAAACCACTTTTGTTAGATCCGGGATGTCGAATTATTGCTAGATTCCCAAATTCATAATTTTAGGGATTAATATGTGAGCGTGGTAAAGGAAAACGCGTTTTAACAGTTTCAGTTAATTTGGATCGACCAGAAAATGGCCATTTTTCAAACGGTCTTCAAATTTGATAAAATTAGTTTTGTTAGGACCGTATCATCAATACGAAGTTAGAAATAATTTTTATGGAAGTTTTAGAGTTAGTATGTGGCCCCGGTAAATTGAAATGTGCGTTCAAATTCAATATACATTGATTTATATTTTAATTTGAACGGAAACTGATCGTAACAAGTGAATTGGGTTACGAAACATGTCCCATTGTGTTCGGAATGGGGGTAATTAGTTAGCGGCAACAGTCGTTGGGTCTCGATTGGAGATCGAATTTAAAAGTTGCTTTTTAGAATTAATTAAATATATATTATTATATAATACCTCTCCCTCTCTCTTCTCCTTTCAGAACACGACAATGAAAAAAAAACAAAAAAAAACCTCCTCCCCAAATCGACCTGATGTCGTCGCTCCTCCAAGCCCCGCCGCCTCCGTTGCTTGCGCTCCGCCTGGCCCTCCTCCTCCACCCCATCACCTCCTCCCCCTTCTCCCATTGAAGATCCGACGCCCCTAGACCTGAAACCCTAACCACAGGCCAATGGACCACCCCGCCACCACCAAGCTCCGGCGCCACCTCAGTGAGCACCCCCTCCACCAATCCAACGCAGCCATTCCCCCCTCCTTCAATGGTCAATGTAAGTTTTTATTGTCGGGATTTTATTTATTTTCTTCGATTAAAACTGATTTTTATAGTTTAGAAAGTTTTGATTTTTACATGATAAAAAGTTTTGGTTTTGAATGATAAAAAGTTTTGGTTTTTTATCATAGTAAAGATTGGATTTTCATAATATGAAAGGCGAGTTAAAAATTAGATTTTTATATTAGAGAAAGATTCGATTTTTATAGAATAACAAGATTTGATTTCTATAGAATATAAAGATTAGATTTTTAGGTATGGAATGAATATATTTTTACATATGACAAGTATATATTTTTATATAAAGAAAGTTTATATTTTTATATAAGGAAATATTGTATTTTTATATAAGAAAAGATAAGATTTTTAATATAGAAAAGGAACGATCTTTAGAAATGAAAAGATGAGATTTTTATTATTGAAATATAAAAAGATTATATTTTTATATATGAAAAGAATATATTTTTATAACGAAAAAGATTTGATTTTTCATAACGAAAAAGATTTGATTTGTATTTTAGCAAATATAAAGATTAGATCTTTGAAAATATAAAGATTAGATCTTTGAAAATATAAAGATGTGATTTTTATCTACCTAGCGTTGACAAAAGAATGAGATTTATATATATATATATAAATGATATAAAAATATGATTTTTATATTGAAAGTAAACAAATCAAAATGTGAATTTTATATATATGAGCGATATAAAAATACGATCTTTATAAATAAAAATGTGATTTTTATATAGGGAATGGCGAGAGAAAAATATAATTTTCATATATGTTGTAGCGAAATAAAAATTCGATCTTTATATAAGAAGTAGAGATATAAAAATATAATTTTTATATAGAAAGAAGCGTTGTAAAAATATATGATTTTTATATATGAAGTGCCATTATAAAAATGTGATTTTTAAATAAACATCATATTAAAAATGTGATTTTTACTATGAACAGCGTGAAGAAGATTGCGTTGGAATTTTGAATAGAATCCAAACCATCATCCGTTAAAGAATGGCGTAGTGGATCCCTAAGGCGAGAACTTCTCACTTTATTTTATTTTCTAGTTAAAATATATATTCGGATGCAGACGGTGCTTAGAAGCACCTGACACCATCGTCCACAGACCATGGACGACTTGTTTGTTTGGTTGTGTGGTAGATTGGGTTACTTGTTTTAATTTGGTTGTTTGGGTGAAATGAATTGATTAGAATTGTTATGTGTGTATGGCACGAGCCAATATCAGGAGAGGGGTAATGCTAGACATTACCCGATTTTGATATCGCGCCGTTATGCCGTCGAAATTTTCTAAAAATATGTTAGAACAATAAAAATATCATTTTTATTGAATTCATGAACTGTAAATAATATTCATATGTCGAAATAAAATATTTAAGTAATTCTTAAGGTGTATATGAATAAAATTAATATTCATTTACAAATCAGATGATTTGTTTATGTACACCCATTTGACTGATATTGATTGGGACGATAAATTTTACACATCGCCTAACTGCACAAATAATATTCAGTATTTGTTGGTTGAAACACCACACGGGTGTTGGGATGATATTTGACGTACGCTAATCCCAATTGTTTAATTGTATGTCGATCGATTGGTTGACAGGCTGTTGTAAGCATTAAATATTTATATTTAATGGTTATACAGTGTAGAATGCACTCTTGATGATTGTTGACTATGTTTGATTATTGTTGTATACATGCGTGTATGAAATCCGTATAATTAACATTACATGGTAATTGACTATGTCTGATTCCATTTCAGAAAGAAGGGATGTTTTAAAATAATGAATATTTTAAAAAAAATGAATATTTTAAAATAATATTCAGAAAAGATTCAAAATTTGATTTGATGTCCGATTTGGGATGGACACGAATATATTTAAATATATAAAGCCGTGTTGATTAGATTAATGCCATTTTGACGTGAACGATATTTATATCGATTTTATTCATTTTTATAATGAATATCGAAAAGGAAATGATTTCAAAACATAATATTTTGAAAATATTATCATTTATATATTAATGATATGGAATATTCAATTTTGATTTGAAATTGAATATGAAGTTGAAGTTGTTGTATATAACGGTGTTGTATACACAATTATATGATTTTTGTTTGATGATAACAACCAAATATATATACAATTATAAATGTGTTTGTACTGTACTGTTTCATATACATCATCACAGACAGAAATATAATATTTATATTTAAATAGAGTACCACTGTACACAAATTTAAATATTCACACAGTATTTTATTTAAATAGAATATTTTATTTCAATATTCAAACAGTACAACTTTTACAACTCCACTATTTGTACACTCCACTGTTACTATTCATATTAGTATAATTTTCATACATTCAGTACATTTTCATCTACATAAATGCACTCAGTTACTCGGTTGTACATTTTCATTTATACATACATGCACTGACACAGTCTTCAGTCTTCTTGTCTTCTGTCTTCACAGCTTTCGGTCCAGTCACTTCAGTCCAGTCTTCATACCTGTCATATACAGAAACACACACACAGTATATGGAACATAAATAATATTCAAAATTCATGCAAATATAAATTTTATTTTCCTCAGTTTTCTGGTGTGTTTCTCATCATTTTTCTGACTTGATCGGGTTTGTTAATCCGACTGTGTCTAAACAGTATATACATAAATAGTACAGGGACAGGAAAATTTATCTGATGGCTGCATATACACACGTGTATAAATATACACGTGTGCACTGCCTCGCCGATCAGTGTGCAACTGAGGAGTAGCCACGTGGACCAACTCGACTCAGTGCACAATCAATAGTGGGACAATCAAATACAAGCACATGTGATACATAGTGATACAGGAAGCAGCTAAATTCATAGTGCAAAATGAAACAACTTTTTCAAATCCAAGTGTCAAGTCAAGCAAGACAGAAATAGCAAGTTTTCTTGGTTGATGCAGCTACAAGAATTTCAAAACACGTGTGAACAAGACAAAATGGCCGAGCACATGGCAGCCACAAAGGAGTGGACAAGCATGGTAGTTCAGACTCAAGATTCAAGTCAACATGGCAGTATAGCTCAAAATGGTGCATGTAGGCTCAAAGAGAAAAGCAAAACAGTGAAGGAGCATAGAAGATCAAGTTCAAGCAAATTGGCCGAGCAAAATACACAATGACAGCATTTTCATGTTTTCAGATCTACACATATGGGTCAAGCAATGCAAGTACAATGATATAGCCAAGTTAAATAAGCAAGTGACACAAGTCCATGAGCATGGAGCAGCACCAACATCCATATGGATGCAACAGCTCAAGGGTTCAAGGTGAAGCAGTATGTTAATGATATGACAAACATATTTTCTAGTTCAAGTTCACATGCAGGGATACATACAAGTGTGCGCAAAGTAAATCAGATTGTGCAACAATGTAAAGGTGAGTGCATGTCTACAAAATTCATGCATGTGCATGAATGATGTCAAAACAGCATATATAAAATGCAACAGCTCAACAATGCAAATGTACAAGTATACATGGCTCAATACAGTAGCATTGTGTAAATGGTGCATGTGCAACTAACCAGAACAACATATGCAAAGGAATGGAGCAGTTTTCAGGAAATCCAATGCATGAACAGATCAGTATGGAGCACATATTCATGCATATACAAGACTGGATAATGGAGATGATCATTTGGCAGTGGTGATACAAAAATGCATGGTGGAACAGCATGACTAAAACAGTGGTGAATCAAGTAAATATGGTCGAGGCACACACTTGCAAATGGTCAGTAAACAGTCGTTCAGTATCATGTACAAGCCACTAAAGTATTCCATATATACATGGACAAGGCAGTGCAAGGAGTAAATTTGGCAAGTATTCATGGTTCGATTTCAAATCAGCATATTGGAATACAAACATGGCAACCTCACAACAATTCAAGAAAAATGCCAAATTGTTCACACAGCAATACAAGAATGTATGCAAGTGTTTTATCGTCTCACAAGTTTTGGAAAAACTTTTAAATCTTTCCTGTTTTTGAGTCATTCAAGGAATTCACAGCAAGCAATTTTAATGGAAAAGTATCATTTTAAAATCTGATTTAAATGAGCAATCAAGTTTTTTTTAAAACAGCAAAAAGGTTTGGAAAAATACTCTTTTTCTGGTTTCCAAATACATAATGTTTTCAAGGCAATTTTATTCGAGCAAGGTAACATGGAACAGTGAAATATAATTTCCAGTTTTTAAGAAATCAAAGAAATATTTTGGCAAGTTTCAATTTCTTTCCAGAAATCAAAAGTGGCAAGCTCTTAAATGGCCACAAAATCATCAATGAATCTCACGCACAAATTATTCAAAGCAGAGAATTTTCTCAAAGGAATTACAAGGCCATGCAAGCAATTTCATTCAAGAATTCCAAAAGGGGAAACCGCAAAATTTCAGATCAAGTCATATTGAAATCAGAGTGTTAGGGTTTCGTTTTTAAGCCTATATGTACACGCGTTACATCATTGGCAAAAGCATCGAAATACCACACAACAATTCAAAGAGAAATTATCGAGAAACCATAAACAATTCAAGAGCAGTTCGAAGAAAGATAATACAGAGAGCTCACAATTTTTTCCACGAGTGTTTCGATCGTAACAATCCCAAATCGAAGTACCAAAGCCAAGCATAGGTTGATCCGATCATCAAAGAATCATCTCAGCAATTCCAAATATCTCGATTCGATTTGGTGGGAAGTTTCAGAACCCTAGCCGCCATTTTTTCAAAGACAAAGGAGATCGGGCAAGAGATAACAAAATGGGCCGACCATAATTTTCTAAAAGGGGATGACCCCTTTTATTTAACTCCTAGGGTTCTTTAGTTTTTTTTTAACTTTGTTTTGTATTTTCCTTTTTGGTTTGAAAATCATCTAAATGGTTTCTAGGTTCTGAAAAATCAAGGAAAACCAGTCAGGGTGTTGACTGGCAGTTACAAAGTCTGTAAAATCTGGGTTACGGATTACAGGGTTGTAATTCGGAGAAATCTGATCGAGAGGATATTGATCAGTCTACGGTTTTGAGTGTAGGGTTCGAATAGGAGCAGGGTTTGCAAGTGTACATGGTCTTGTATGCAGGATCTGTTCTATCACCTAGTAGAAACCTTAGAAATGCAGCAGTAGGCAGGGTTTTGCCGAAGCTGGGTATATCTGTGTGTGATTTATTTTCTGCATTTCTGTTTCTGCTATATTCTGTGATCTGTTTATTATTTTAATATCCTGTCAGTTCATCAATCCAATTAAAAACTGTGATAAACCCTATTCACCCCCCTCTAGGGTTAATCTAGATCCAACAATTGGTATCAGAGCAGGTATTCTGTTAACTCTAGAGTAATGGTGATTCCAACCGATAGAGAGTCAGTCCAGTTCATCTCCAACTATTTTCACTGGAATAGATTTTATAAACTGGAAATCCAAAATGGAATTTTATTTAAAATCTGTTATTATTAAATGTTGGGATGTTATTATCAATGGGTTTGATAGTGTAGATATTAATTTCAATGCTCGTGCTATGAAAATTATATTTGACTATCTTAGCACTGAACAGTTTAATCTTATCTGTCATTGTTTAACTGCACAGGAAGTTTGGAGAACTCTCAACAAGTTGTATGGAAAATCTGACAACAGCTCAAAACCCCAGAATGTTAACTCTGATTCAGATTTATGCTTAACAAGTCATGTAGATGAAACTTCAGATGAATCAGATGATGGATAATCAAAAAATGCTGAAACAGAAAATCTCTCATATGAAGATTTGGTTTACATGTGTCTTGATTTAACGAAATCTGTTGATAAACTCCAACTGAAAAATAAGTCTATGAAATCAAAGAATTTTGAGTTGACCAGCAAAATTGATAATTTGGAATCACAACTAGAATATGTTAAAAATTCTTCAAATTCAGTTTGCAAAAATTGTTTGAAATTGAAAACCAATCTTGTTCATCTCAATAAAAATATTCAAAAGTTTGAAAATGAAATTCTGATCTTAAATGAGAACAAGACCGAGTTATCAAATTTGAATAACCTTCTGCAAAAAGAATTTGAAAATTTGAAAATAGATATAAATTTCAAATTTGAAATTGCTGAAAAGGAGAACTTGTTGAAATCAAATTTGATTTTAGAAGAACTTGAAAATGAGATTGAAAAATCCAAGAAATTTGAGTCTGAAAAACAAAAACGATTTGAATTTGGAATTTCTGAATCCCAAGCCAAAATTAAATTACTTGAAAATGAGAATTTGGTTTTGAAACAGTTCAATGCTGAACAGAAGATCGCTATAAATAATTCCTCAAATTTATTAAAAGAAAATAGCGATCTAAAATCCAAAATTCAACGATTAGAATCAATTTTGGATAAATTTTCTAATGGGGAAAAATCGTTGAATATGCTATTAAAAAACCAAGTTTCTATTGGAAATAAATCTGGTCTTGGCTTTGGGAATATCAATCGTTTTGATAGGATGAATTCAAATAATTTTAAAGACACTTCAAACTATCTTGGAAAAGATTGTTTTGAATTTTTAAACTCTGGCAATTCAAAAGATTTTTTGAAACATAAACAAAATAAGAATTTGTTTTATAACAAACCATTCTATCATTCTTGGACCTCAAAAAGAAGTAAAGTGAATTCGTCTAATTTCAAACAGATCTGGGTCCCTAAAGGTACTTTGGTAAATTCTGATGGATTGTTATATAAACAAGTTTGGGTACCTAAAGCTATGAACAAAAATGTGAGTGGTTTTACAAATTTTGTTAGACCACTCGATTCTCTTAACTGTTAGGTACCAGAGGTGGCTGAGGAACTGCTAAGCAAAAGAGATTTGAATTCAAGCTGGTCAATACTTCTGTGATCATTCACAGTTCCTTAAGCCAAGACTGTTGAGTTAGAGATTCTGATTTACTCTGGATTCTGGTATGATCTCTAAACTCACCTCTGTAAATATTTTATGTTTTTTTTATCTTTTTGTTTATTTCTTCTTCTTCTCCCTTCTATCTCTTTCTTCTGTCTATTATAATTTGATTTATCACTGCCATATTTTTTTTTGTGCTTCTTGAATTGCAGTATTCATGATATTCTGGAAATTTGTTTTGTGTGTATAGAACTCTGATACGTTAAATCATTTCCAGATACTGAATTTTTTTTATCTGAAATTGTTTTGAAGTTCATTTTCTGTTTTCTGAATTCCTAACGGTGTTGACGCATTCTTGTTATATCTTGAACACTGTTAATCTGAATTCTAAATTGTTTTGAAGATCTGAAAATTATATGGAAATTCACACACCTTTGCTGTTCTAAGTTTATTCTAATTCATTTTAGAAAAGCTCAAAATATTATACTCATTACAGCACACTGCTATTTATCAGTTGTGACAATTCCAGTAATTTTCAGATTGGCATGAATATTTTTTGAAATGTCTTGTCTCAGTGATACATCTTAAAATTCATTTTTATTCATGATTAGTACAGTTGAAATTAGTTTGTTTGAAATCATCTGAAATTTCTGATATTTTGAATCTCACACACCTCCTAAATTTGAAATTATCAACCTTATGTGACTGATTCATTATATCCCAGAACTTGGCATTGATTCAAGTGATTTCAAATAAATTACTTTAATTTTCTAGTTCATGAATACCTCTCAAATTTGATGTAAATGATCTGAATTTAATCTCACACTTGTCAGAGATACTTGTGAAAATTTCTTTTGTAAAAATGGTCTTAAAATTCTCTATTATTCCATGATTATTTGGTTTGAATATATGTTTGTTTAAAATCATTTGAAATTATTGATTTACCGAATCTCACACATATCTCGAATAAAAAAAATTACAATCTAGTGTGATCGATTCATTGAATCCTGATAACTTCATCTACCATCAAATGATTTAAAATAAACCGTATTTTTAATCTCGAGTCATGAATCATTATCCTGACAAGTCTGATTTGAAACTGTTTCTGTTGTGCTGCTCTGATACTGTTTTTCAAATAACTGTCTTTTTAATCGATCTACTGCTTGTCCAATCTATTATTTTGTCTGCGTGGGCCTTGTGACTGATCTTCTTGTTTTGATCGTGATATCCTTGTTTGCTCCAGTGTCATTTTAAAATCCTCAATTATGGAGATAACAATTGGTATCAGAAGTGCTGATTTATTTTTGTATATAATTTTTAATCCCTCTAGTCCTGTATAGGTCTTCATTTTTCCTTTTGTAACTGATTTTCAATTTTTAAAATTATTTATTGATTATTCATTCAGAAATTGAAATCGATATCCAAATTGAACTGTATTTATAATTCATCAAAATTATTATCAGATTTTGAAATTGTGATGAATTGTGACTGCAGTATATTTCACAACAAGAGGAGATTTTATTTGGATTTTCATAATGGTTGAATATTTATTATAATATATTTGAACTGGCAATTATTTCACGACCATCTCCTTTATCTATCACCCGTCTGCCATCCATCATGATTTTATATTAATGTGGAGAGTTTATTTTTTTTAAAGTAAAATCATCTTGTTTTAAAATAGTGAAAATTATTTGTGATAGAAATGGGACTATATTATTATTCAGAATCAGTGATAATTAAAAAAATTCAATAATCCCGGTACAGTCGAGCTTATCTCATAATATAATTAATTTAGAAATTTATTTCATAGTCCATTTCTGTACCTACCACATTTCTGTCATCCATATTGGTTTCATATACCGAGGAGTTTTTCCTTTATAAAGCTGAAAATGATAAAAATATAATTAATATATAAGAGTGTCTCTAACCTCATTTAAAAATCAAAGCTCTGGTTATGCATGGTTATGAGACGTCTTATAATTTAAGCTGCGACTGATCCCATTTAAAAATCCATGCTCTAGTTATGCGTGGTCAGTGTGCTCTTAAATAAAAAATAAATAAAAAGGAAATAAAGTGCTAAAAATAGAAATAAATTTGAAATTCTCCTCTGAGTATAAAAACCAGCCTATCAATCCATCTTCTAATCTGTGAAATGTGTTAAAATCTTATGACGTATTATGATTTGTTGATTGATAGGTATTGTGATTTGAGATTATTCGATTTTCTCACTTAAGTTGAATTATTAATTATAGTCCAAATCCGTCACTGTTTTTTTGTGCTCTTTTTTATAAAATTCTTTGAAAATAATTGGAAATCATTTTTATAACACTCTCCATTTTATAAAATTCATCGTATACCCGTCATTCTCTACAATGTGAAATATGTCACTAGTTCTTAGAATATTATGATTTTTGTTTGACTGATTGAGATTTATGATGACTGTTCTTCCCCTTTAGATGAAATTATATTTCTAATCAGTATTCATTTATATTTTAAATTCTGAATCCTTTTGATGATAACAAACGGGGGAGAATGGATTGAGATTTTGATTTATGAGTGAATATTTTATAAATATTTTAATTTTGAAAATTCATTCAATTTTCTTTCTTTTCACTCATGCACAGTTATAGGGGGAGTTTAGTTGTAGGGGGAGTATTCAAATAAGGGGGTTTCTGTTTTTCACTGTAAAACACATTTATTATATTCAAAATCTTAATATTTGTTTGTCATCATCAAAAGGGGGAGATTGTTGTATATAACGGTGTTGTATACACAATTATATGATTTTTATTTGATGATAACAACCAAATATATATACAATTATAAATGTGTTTGTACAGTACTGTTTCATATATATCATCACAGACAGAAATATAATTTTTATATTTAAATAGAGTACTACTGTACACAAATTTAAATATTCACAAAGTATTTTATTTAAATAGAATATTTTATTTCAATATTCAAACAGTACAACTTTTACAACTCCACTATTTGTACACTCCACTGTTACTATTCATATCAGTATAATTTTCATACATTCAGTACATTTTCAACTATAAAATACACTCAGTTACTCAGTTGTACATTTTCATTTATACATACATGCACAGACACAGTCTTCAGTCTTCTTGTCTTCTGTCTTCACAGCTTTCAGTCCAGTCACTTCAGTCCAGTCTTCATACCTGTCATATACAGAAACACACACATAGTATATGGAACAGAAATAATATTCAAAATTCATGCAAATATAAATTTTATTTTCAAAAAATTTATTTGCCTCAGTTTTCTGGTGTGTTTCTCATTATTTTTCTGACTTGATCTGATTTGTTAATCCGATTGTGTCTAGACAGTATATACATAAATAGTACAGGGACAGGAAAATTTATCTGATGGTTGCATATACACACGTGTATAAATATACACGTGTGCACTGCCTCGCCGATCAGTGTGCAACTGAGGAGTAGCCACGTGGACCAACTCGACTCAGTGCACAATCAATAGTGGGACAATCAAATACAAGCACATGTGATACATAGTGATACAGGAAGCAGCTAAATTCATAGTGCAAAATGAAACAACTTTTTCAAATCCAAGTGTCAAGTCAAGTAAGACAGAAATAGCAAGTTTTCTTGGTTGATGCAGCTACAAGAATTTCAAAACAGGTGTGAACAAGACAAAATGGCCGAGCACATGGCAGCCACAAAGGAGTGGACAAGCATGGTAGTTCAGACTCAAGATTCAAGTCAACATGGCAGTATAGCTCAAAATGGTGCATGTAGGCTCAAAGAGCAAAGCAAAACAGTGAAGGAGCATAGAAGGTCAAGTTCAAGCAAATTGGCCGAGCATAATACACAATGGCAGCATTTTCATGTTTTCAGATCTACACATGTGGGTCAAGCAATGCAAGTACAATGTTACAGCCAAGTTAAATAAGCAAGTGACACAAGTCCATAAGCATGGAGCAGCACCAACATCCATATGGATGCAACAGCTCAAGGGTTCAAGGTGAAGCAACATGTTAATGATATGACAAACATATTTGCTAGTTCAAGTTCACATGCTGGGATACATACAAGTGTGCGCAAAGTAAATCAGATTGTGCAACAATGTAAAGGTGAGTGCATGTCTACAAAATTCATGCATGTGCATGAATGATGTCAGAACAACATATATAAAATGCAACAGCTCAACAATGCAAATGTACAAGTATACATGGCTCAATACAGTAGCATTGTGTAAATGGTGCAAGTGCAACTAACCAGAACAGCATATGCAAAGGAATGGAGCAGTTTTCAGGAAATCCAATGCATGAACAGATCAGTATGGAGCACATATTCATGCATATACAAGACTGGATAATGGAGATGATCATTTGGCAGTGGTGATACAAAAATGCATGGTGGAGCAGCATGATTAAAACAGTGGTGAATCAAGTAAATATGGTCGAGGCACACACTTGCATATGGTCAGTAAACAGTCGTTCAAAGTCATGTACAAGCCACTAAAGTATTCCATATATACATGGACAAGGCAGTGCAAGGAGTAAATTTGGAAGTATTCATGGTTCGATTTCAAATCAGCATAATGGAATACAAACATGGCAACCTCACAATAATTCAAGAAAAATGCCAAATTGTTCACACAGCAATACAAGAATGTATGCAAGTGTTTTATCGTCTCACAAGTTTTGGAAAAACTTTTAAATCTTTCCTGTTTTTGAGTCATTCAAGGAATTCACAGCAAGAAATTTTAATGGAAAAGTCTCATTTTAAAATCTGTTTTAAATGAGCAATCAAGTTTTTTTTAAAACAGCAAAAAGGTTTGGAAAAATACTCTTTTTCTGGTTTCCAAATACATAATGTTTTCAAGGCAATTTTATTCGAGCAAGGTAACATGGGACAGTGAAATATCCAGTTTTGAAGAAATCAGAGAATATTTTGGCAAGTTTCAATTTCTTTCCAGAAATCAAAAGTGGAAAGCTCTTAAATGGCCACAAAATCATCAATGAATCTCACGCACAAATTATTCAAAGCAGAGAATTTTCACAAAGGAATTACAAGGTCACGCAAGCAATTTCATTCAAGAATTCCAAAAGGGGAAACCGCAAAATTTCAGATCAAGTCATATTGAAATCAGAGTGTTAGGGTTTCGTTTTTAACCCTATATGTACACGCGTTACATCATTGGCAAAAGCATCGAAATACCACACAACAATTCAAAGAAAAATTATCGAGAAACCACAAAAATTTCAAGAGCAGTTCGAAGAAAGATAATACAGAGAGCTCAAATTTTTTTCCATGAGTGTTTCGATTGCAACAATCCCAAATCGAAGTACCAAAGCCAAGCATAGGTTGATCCGATCATCAAAGAATCATCTCAGCAATTCCAAATATCTCGATTCGATTTGGTGGGAAGTTTCAGAACCCTAGCCGCCATTTTTTCAGAGACAAAGGAGATCGGGCAAGAGATAATAAAATGGGCCGGCCATAATTTTCTAAAAGGGGATGACCCCTTTTATTTAACTCCTAGGGTTCTTTAGTTTTTTTTTTAACTTTGTTTTGTATTTTCCTTTTTGGTTTGAAAATCATCTGAACGGTTTCTCGGTTCTGAAAAATCTAGGAAAACCAGTCAGGATGTTGACTGGTAGTTACAAAGTCTGTAAAATCTGGGTTACGGATTACAAGGTTGTAATTCGGGGAAATCTGATCGAGGGGATATCGATCAATCTACAGTTTTGAGTGTAGGGTTCGAATAGGAGCAGGGTTTGCAAGTGTACATGGTCTTGTATGCAGGATCTGTTCTATCACCTAGTAGAAACCTTAGAAATGCAGCAGTAGGCAGGGTTTTGCCGAAGCTGGGTATATCTGTGTGTGATTTATTTTCTGCATTTCTGTTTCTGCTATATTATGTGATCTGTTTATTATTTTAATATCCTGTCAGTTCATCAATTCAATTAAAAATTGTGATAAACCATATTCACCCCCTTCTAGGGTTAATCTAGATCCAACAGAAGTCGTTTTGAAAACTAATTTAAAACGATTTATAAAATACGTATTAAAAGGAAATCGACGAAATATATATAATATATATATTATATATTTAATGGCCTGAATAGAACGCGCTACGCCGCGGTAGTTCGCGAATTTCGACCATTGACTTCGAATTGACGTTACGGGAGATCCGACCGTCGGATTCTCCTGAAACCGGTACCGTTGGGTTCGTATCGAAAAGAGCTTTCCAACGAATATAAGAAATTTGAAATCTAACGGTTGGATTTGGAATTATGTCCAAATCAAATTTTGAAAAGGTCGTTGTAAGTGCAGTTCGATGACCGTTTATGGAAATCGACTGTACGGGCCTTCATAAAATTATTAAAAATATAAACAAATTGGGAAAAATCATAATAAATGGTTTGGAAAGAACTGGGATGAAAAATTCCATATTTGAAAGGATAAGAAATATATTTTTATCAAAATGAACTAGTTATGAACTAGAATTATAATCCAACATTTTTGAATAAATAAATTGATTTGAAATGATTTTAATAATAACTAGAATTTCCAATATGTAAAATGGAATGGATTTGAATCGAAATTAGCTTCAGAATATTTCGATATTGGATTCCGTGATTATACGGACATCGTGGAGGAATTTGGAAGATATGTATATATCGTTATTCCAATATGATATTTGTTGATTTCAGAATTTGATATTGAATATAAGCCGATATATTTTCTATTCAGAGCCTTGTGTTTAATATCAAATGGGATTTTGGGTTTGTCGTGAACGGTGTCTTCACTAACACTGTTCTTAAACCCCGTGTGAAAAGAATAAATCTTTTAATTGAGATTTAAAGAAGAATTACCAATTAATTAACATTTAATTGGAATTGAAATAGGATGTGAATTGGGTTTACTGTGGACTGTGTTTTTAACTACATTTGTTCTTTAACCCAATTTACAGTGTAATGTGATTTGGAATATATAAATCTTTATTTAAGATTTAATGGGAATTTTCCAAAGTAGAGTTTTCTAATTAATTAATATTTAATTGGAATTGAATTGAATTGAATTTTGAGTTTGTTGTGAATGGTATCTTTAAAAATGCTGTTCTTAAACCCAATGGAGTTAAGAAAATTAGAAACTAACTGAAAATTAGTTAAGTCGAATGGTTTCCTGGGTATTGATCTGATGTTGGTTTCGGCCTTCGGGATTGATACTTAGGGAATTGTTCTCTTACTAATTTACGGTTAGTGACTGATGGAATGGAATGTGATTTTGGGTTTATCGTGAACCTTGTTTTAAATGACATTGGTTCTTTAACCCAGTTAAAGACAGGATATGATTTCCCGCGTTATATACTCATTAATATTGATTTTTGAGAAGATTAAAACTAAGTAAAGTTTTAATGAATCTTTAATTAGATTGAAATGATCGAGAATGGAGTATCACCAGTTTGCTCCAAGCGATAGTTAAATCTTTAATCGGATTTGAATGTGAAATGGTAATTAATTTTACCGATAACACCGTGCTGTTAGATATGGAGTATTACCAGTTTTGCTCCATGGGATGAATAGGTTGGGATTGGAAAATAAAATAAATGATTACTTCGGTGTGGTTCGCTAATCCCGACTGGTTTGGATAAACCTTAATACGGTTTGAATGGATATTCAAAGGAAGATAAAAGAATAAATTTAAAAGAATTTATCTTTGATAAAATTAATGGGAACCTTTCCCTAAGAAAGTGAATATTTGAATAAAGAATATTCTGGATTGGAATGTGGCGTATGTTGTTGTTATATCACTTGATTATAATATATACGCCAGTTATTCGGAAAGGTCGGGTTTATACCCATTTTGAATAACTGCTTCGACGATAAGTCAACGATGAAGACGGTGGTTGAAGACCGGAGGTCTTCACATCGTTTGGATGATTACTAATGTCTTGATTGGGCTGTACACGCAAGACGAGGTAATAAGTGGTGATCGTCTAGACGTACTTGGAGATCGACGGATATGCGAGGGCCTCTCTCCTGTATTGGACATATGGGACGAGGAATAAGGTACCTCTGGTTTTGTTCAGACCTAGAACGAACTTGTAAATGGATTGTGTGTCTGACATTGGATTTTATTCTATGTTGATTGATTTCTATTAAATATATATCTATTTGGCGGCGGAGAATTTATTCTCTTGTTTAACGCCCTTCTCTGAGACGTACGAGCTCATAGGTTATATATCGATAGATATCAGTCGCATGGCATGCATTGCCTGTGTGGCAGGCTGAGATGCAGTAATCAAGGCTTTTGTTGAAAAGCAAAGTCTTGTGGTTGATGATCAAAGCACAGCTTTAATATAGCACCGCTTTGTATATAGCGCTAATTTGCGAGCCTCACACCTCGGTATGAGTAAAAAACGGGATAAGGGAACGCAGTGAGTGTATGACGTTTCTTTCTAGCTATAGGTGGTGTCAGCGTTTATCAAGCCCTGACATTTTATATTTTTACCTTTGTGGATGTTGGAATGCGAGGCGCCTCGGATATTGAGTCTTCAGGCTCATAGACGCCCGATAGGGCGGGGAAACGTGTGTTCAGGTATAATCAATCCACTCTTGCACTTTGAGTGGACCGGCACTGCAGGATCCAGGGATTACCCAGAGTGCGTAGTCCCGAGACATTTGCTAGAGTGTGTCGAAGCGGTTAGGAGTACATCCCTGGCCTAGACTCATGACGGAAATCCAATTTCCAGTACGTTATATTTCGGTTTTGATTGTAGAGCCTGGTATGGCAACATAGTAGCATGGGATACTATGCCGTCTATGATTGATACATTTATATTTGAAGTTGATTTCTTCACTTATAGTAATAATAAAAGATTAAATTTCGCGTATCAAGCATTATTTGGCATTTATAAGGTAAAATCCTATCCTACGGCTTGCGGTGCATTGTGTGATGGGATCTGGGTCTTATAATAGCTCCATTTTCTTTATTTAGCATTGCGCTGTTTGTTATATGCACTGGTATTCTTGGGGTTAAACTCGTTCCGTGTCATACGGCGTGGTCCCTTGATTTACCTAACTTCAAAAACAAAGATTAATAACTGTTTTAGTTCTCACACCAGTCACATGACTAACCTGGAGTTTATTGTTTTAACCTAAACTCTGGGTGCCCATATTTTCCACACAGACAGCTAGTAGTTGGGTTTTGCAGATATTATATTCACAGGATCCTGATTGACAGCTGGAGCCATATATGGAAAGCTTTGTATATGTGTATTTCTTTAAGTTGGGTTTTATATTATTTTTTCGCTGTTATGTATTTAAATGTAATTTAAGTCTCTGATATTTATTAAATGTATGTTATTTATTCATACTCTGTTATATTCTTGTATTCTGATGGAATTGTTGTAATAAGCAATGAAATGTTCTTCTGTTTGTGTTCTGATTCGTCTTGTCCTCAACTCAATCCGGGCTTTCCTTACCGGGGAAGTTCGGGTCGTGTCAACCGCACTGAGTTGTCGCTTGAAAGAAAATGATACTAGTAACCATTTTGAAAGTAAAATTAAATAAAAGAAAAGAACAACGTAAAAGCATATGACAGAGACGTAATAGGTTTCCAATTAAGTGTGATATGCATGCACATGTATATGGACACAAAATACATATAAAACTCCTAAACTATAGATAAAAAGTCAAAGCTAAAGAATAATTAGGGTTCTCGTCTATTACATGCCCAAAAGTCACTGAATCGGCTCTTTCTTGAGGTACTAAAAGCTTGCATACTAACACTCACACGCACCCATCAACCTTCCATCTGGTAACCAATATCAAGGGCACTCTTGTACAAATGTTGTCAGAAATGAATTAAAGAAGTAAACTGACCTTTTGACATAGCTTTCAATTTTTCCAGCCAAAGAAAAGATCAGAGCAATTTAAAACTGAAAGCTTCCAATCTCTGACACAAGCTGTTTTGATGGAATGTAAGAGATGTTGTTGTGTGAGATCGGGGATCCAATTATCTCTATTTATACACCACTATCCATCATCGTGGGTATTAACTCAAAATAGTAAAGCTATCCTTACGCTTATATTGAAAATATCTGGTATGAGCTGTTCTTCAGGAGAAAAAAAAACTGAAGATCATTTTACAGTTTAAATATATTAGGCACATGGACCATTATCTTAAACGGTTTAAACATATATCTAACATTCTCCCACTGGGTCCATGTGCAACAGCAAAATGATTTTTCTCATTTAACTTCTAGAAATAGCTTTCCTGCCTAAAACTATATTTCAATTCAGAAAAAAACATTAGTACAAGAATCATGGCGGCAAATAAATTCATTTGAAAATATCACCTTCCATGTATCGCATTACAATAATTTATGTCTGAATTAAACATTATTTTATAACTTCTTTATGAGTAAAATACTCTTCCCAGTCCACAGTCATTTAGTAAAACTTTATGTATACAGTTGAATCCATATATAAAATGACAGTCCATTTATTCTGCAAGTGCAAGAGACAATACTTAAACATCAAAACAAAAAACTTGACATACTAAAGAGTCCCATATGCACCACATGATCTTTATATAATTTAGGTGGTAACCCCTTAGTCATGGGATCCGCAATCATCTTTGAAGTATTGATGTGTTCAATGGTCACTTCATTCTCTTGTACTCGTTCTCCAACAGCCAAGTACTTTATTTCAATATGTCTACTTCGTCTCCCACTTTTATTATTATTAGAGAAGAAAACTGCGGCCGAATTATCACAGTACAAACATATTGGCTTAGAAATTGAATCCACTACTCTAAGCCCTGTGATAAAATTTCTTAACCATTTTGCATGTGATGTTGCTTCAAAACATGACACAAACTCTGCTTCCATTGTGGAAGTTGCAATCAATCTTTGCTTAACACTTTTCCAACATATTGCTGCACCGGCAAGTAAGAAAAATGAAACTTGATGTTGATTTTCTTGAGTCAACGCAACCAGCAAAATCTTAATTTGAATACCCAACAACTTCCAGACGTTCGTATTTCTTATATGTGAGCATGTAATCCTTAGTTCCTTTTAGATACCTTAATATTTTCTTTGCTGCTCTCCAATGGTCCATGCTAGGATTACTTTGATATCTACCTAACACTCCAACTGCAAATGCGATGTCCGGTCTTATACAGACTTGGGCATACATTAAACTGCCAACAACAGATGCATATGGAATGTTTTTCATTTGTTCCTTTTCCATATCATTTCTCGGACACTGGTTCAAATTGAATTTATCACCCTTGATTATGGGTGCCACACTTGGTGAGCAATCTTTCATGTTATATCTTTCTAAAACTTTATTGATATAGGACTTTTGATATAGCCCTAAAATTCCTTTAGTTCTATCCCCGTGAATCTCAATGCTAATGAGAAATGATGCTTCACCCATATCTTTCATATCAATTTTTTTAGAAAGATATTGTTTAACTTCATAAAGTAAACCTAAGTCACTACTTGCTAACAAAATGTCATTAACATAGAGAATCAAAAATATGAATTTGCTTCCAGTGACCTTAAGATATATACATTGATCAACAATGATTTCAGTAAAACCAAATGAAGAAATAACACTGTGGAATTTGAAATACCATTCACGTGAAGCCTGTTTTAATCCATATATTGATCTCTTAAGTCTACAAACGAGATGGCTCCCTTTATCTGAACTAAATCCTTCAGGTTGAGTCATGTAGATTTTCCCTTTTAAGTCACCATTAAGGAATGTCGTTTTCACATCCATTTGATGTAGCTCCAAATCATAATGAGCTACTAATGCCATGATTATTCTCAACGAGCCCTTCTGAGAAATCGGAGAGAAGGTCTCATGGTAGTCAATACCTTTCTTTTGTGTGAATCCTTTTGCTACTAGTCTAGCTTTTCGTCTTTCGATTTGTCCATTTGAGTCATGTTTGGTCTTATAGACCCACTTGCACCTGATGGGTTTGACTCCTTTCGGAAAATCAACTAGTTACCAAAACTTTATTAGTAGACAAAGAATCCATTTCTTCTTTCATAACATTATACCGAGAATTTGAGTTTTTCCCTTTAATGGCTTATGAAAACGTGACTGCATCATCTTCAACAACAATATCATAATCAGACTCTTGAAGGTACGCATAATAGTCGAAAGAAATTGCACTTCTTCTATCTCTTGAGGATCTTCTCAAATTGGTATCAACTTCCTCATTTTGAGGTTGTTGAACTTCAGTGACAACTTGATCCTCATGGATCGGAATCTCAACTATCGGTTGTTCTTCTTGCACAACATTTTGTGGAATATCATGAAGAACAACAAAATCCTTTGAACATTCAGGAATGTTTTTTTGATCCTGAAGTTCATCAAAAACTAAGTTTTAAGGTTCCGTACTCCCATTAAAGTCGCCATCCTCAAGAAATCTTGCATTTCTTGCTTCGACAATCTTAATATCACGGCTTGGACAATTGAATTTATACCCTTTGGGATGTTCTGCATAGCCAATGAAATAACACTGACTGTTTTAGGATCTAATTTTCTTTCTTGTGGATTATACACTCTGACCTCTACTTGACAGCCCCAAATATGTAAATGTTTTAAACTTGGTTTCCAACCATTCCACAACTCAAAAGGTGTTTTTGGAACTGCCTTAGTTGGAACTCTGTTTAAAATATACACTGCGGTTTTTAAGGCCTCACTCCACAAAGACAAAGGGAGATTAGAATTACTAATCTTGCTTCTAACCGTATCCATTAGTGTACGATTCCTCCTTTCAGCCACACCATTCATTTGTGGTGAGCCAGGCATCGTATACTGAGCAATAATTCCATGTTCTTCAAGGAATTTTGCAAATGGACCTGGTTTTTGTCCATCTTTTGTATACCTACCATAATATTCACCACCTCGATCCGATCGCACAATTTTTATTATTTTTTCTGTTTGTTTCTCTACTTCCGCCTTATAAGCTTTAAAAGCATTCAATGCTTCGTGCTTCTCATATAGAAGATAGAGATACATGTACCTTGTGTGATCGTCAATAAATGTTATGAAGTATTTTTGACCATTGAAACAAGGTGTTGAAAAAGGTCCGCATAAGTCAGTATGTATGATTTCTAATGTATTAGAACTCCTTTTAGCACCCTTTTTATTCTTGTTAGGCTATTTCCCTTTCATATAGTCTAAACAAGTACTTAAATCGGATAAGTCAAGAGCTTGTAAAACTCCTTCATTTACCAATCTTTTTATTCTGTCTAGGGAAATATGCCCCAACCTTTTGTGCCGTAACATAATTGAGTTCTCATTAATAATACTTCTTTTCATGCCAATACAACTACCTGTTGTTAATAAACTAGAACCAAAAATGTAACAACCCTGAATTTTGGAGTAAGTTTAAAAATTCTATTTTAAGAAATTTTAATGAGTTTTTGATATTTTAAATAATCACGATTAAAAATTTATTTTTATTTGAAGTAATACTTTAAAATTTATATTAATTCCATTCCGAGCCCGAAATGGCGCGGTAATTTCAAAATTCGTTTTTCAACCTTGGAAAAATATATAAAATTCATTATAAGTCAAAATTAGACGAAACAAGAAACGCTATAACCGTATCGATGATATCTTTATAATGAATTTAAGAAATTTAGATTTCAGTTTGTAAGTTGTAAGTTATGTCAAAATTAAAATTTAGATAGGTCGCTATAAAATATATATATATATATATATATATATAATACCGTAATTTTTTTTAGTGTTATCTAGGTAATAATACATGATATTCAAATTGAGATTGTAGGATTTGAACGTAGAGATTTATGCTTGAATTTATAATTTGTTCAATTTAACTGTTCTTGAAAGATTGAATTTAATTTTAAGATTACATGATTAAATTTATACTTTAATTTAAGTTTGTTGATTGTAGGATTACATTTAGTGATGGGAAGCCTAAATCCTATGAATTAAATGTTGATTAACATAGCTCATGCAGGCGCTTGATTAATGCGCATTCTAAATATACGAAGAGACAAAGAAAAAATGTCTTAGGAACTTTAATAACATTTATTAGTTTATATTGAATATTGATTGAAAATAATGCGTAAGTTCTAAATAAAATAAATTCTAACAATATATATATATATATATCTTTGGCTGTCCTCTCAACTATTTCCTTATCTATTCAAAGTGTAACGTGCAGAAATTTGAAACGGTGATTGCATGTTCAGACCTTCATAAATTTGTTTTGAAATCTGAATAGCTGCATTTATTTCAGAGTCATTTCTTCGTTGTTTCACTAATACTGCACCATTCATCTCCTTCCAAATTGATGCATTCTTCTTAATTATCCTTTCATAAACATTGCATCGTATTTCCTTCTTCTCCTTTTTTTTTCCTTATCGCTTCTATCTCATGTAATTTTTCTTTAATTTTAAAATAACGTTTTCCCAATTAATTCTTTTCAAAGAAAAATAAATTATGCGTAATTTCTTTGTCCTTTCACATTTCATTCAAGTTATTTCTTTCATTAACCATGCATTCCTCTTTTTTTTCCATTCAATTAACTTATTGCCCATTATTCTATTTATTTCTTTCTTGCATTGTACTTTCACATTATGTTTTATTTGCAAACTTTCATTCCTTATATTTACATCCTTTTTATTTCTCATTACTCCTTTTGTTTTCCATCATTAATTACTCCAAAAACAAACCATATACATGTATATATGTTTTTCCCCTATCTTTTATACCTTTTCGTTTAAATTCAGAAAAAGAAAAAGAATAAAACTTTCAACATTATCCATGCGTATTTTTACCAGTTTTCTCTTCCTTATACTCCTCTACACATGTGAAAGTATTCCTTAATTATGAAATTTTAAAGTTATGTGTTTTGAAATTTGAAAAGTCACACAACCTTCTAAAAGTAAGCGTTAGACTATAAATCACACATTCATTTCTTTCCATTGTCCTCTTTTCCTATGTAATTTATTTTTGAAATTTGAAATTATCTTGCATTCAATTCTTCCCTTTTAGTCTCTTTTTCTTTGTAACTTGCTTTTGAAATTTAAATGGGAAATAAATACGCTACCTCATGCCTAGTCAGCTAATCAATTTCTTTCGTAACCTAACATATGTTAAGAGACATCAGTGAGAAATTAATCACGTATCTTTCTCATTCTTTTTCTTCTTCTGAACAATTGTCTTTTTTTTTTAATTTAGATCTTATCTTCTTCTCCACATAAAATATATAAATCTAAATTTCTTTCTACTTCATCAGCCTCCTCTTCCCTAAACTCCATGGCCGAAAGTGCTCCATCCATTCACCATTAAAATACCTCAATCCAAAGTATAACTCCTAGCAATTCAAATGACCAAATCGAAGAGATTCTCTTAGCTTAGATTCTATACGGTCAATATCAATTCTTGTGCACTAATTTATGGAAAATCGAGCCACAAAGCCAGCTCGTTTATGGAGGATTTTGGGGAGCGTGCGACCACCGAGTTTGGTGGTGTTGAGGGCGGTTGATGCCAGCGTGGACGGCTTCGCGATGACGGTGGTTGATCGATGGCGGCGCGCAAGGGGATGCTTTAGTCATGGTTTTGGGTTTCCTGAAGTCGATAAAGATGAAGAAGACGTGGCCTTGAGTTTTTAATTAAGGTTAACAAAGTGATTAAAGAAATTGATTATTAAATTATTCAATAATGTAACTTATGTTTAAAATTGAATAACTTCATCATGTTTAATCAGAATTTGACGAAACGGATTGCGTTGCGATCGTATTAGAGAACACTACTATATGGAACTGACTAGATCTGAAATGGAGCAAATCAGAATTTGAGGAGAATTCAGATCTGAACTATTCTGAATTTAACCAGCTGCGAGATTTTTATTTTAAAATTAATTAAACGTTTAATTAATTATAGTTAGTTGAGATTCATGAATATATGGATATAATCATATTTGCGATGCCTGATGTTTAGATTTCGATGTTGTATGAATTGTGATGTTTGGAATATTCATGTTTTGGTTAGATTTATGTCATTCGATGAATATCCTGCTTAGTTAGATCTATAAACACTGATTTGATTAGATTTGGTTTAAAATAAAAATATTCATTTTTTTTATTGATTCATGACGTTATATGTTAACACCCAAGCCTAGTTGTTGTTACACGTAGTATTATGATTCATGACATCGTCTGTTGACACCCAAACTTTAATGTTATGACATTAAAAATTGAACATATATTGAGTGTGGTGGTATGACATGGAATATGAACATACATTTAGTGTTGTGTTAAGACATGAAAAATGAATACAAATTTAGTGTTGTGTTATGTTATTTAAGAAGAACTTAAATTTAGTGTATTGTTAATTTAATAAAAATAAACATTATTTTTAGTACCATGTTAATTTATTAAAATTAATCATATTTTCAGGGTCATGCTGAAACAAGAAAAACGAACATATTTTCAACGTCAAGTCAAAATATGAGATTGTGAACATATTTTTTTTGCGTCAAGTTAATATATGAAAATGAAACATATTTTTAATGTCACGTTTACATATTCAAAATAGATATATTTTTAGCGTCATTTAGTCGCATTCAAAAAGAATACATCTTTAGCGTCGTTAAATTTATATAAAGTGAATAAAATTTTAGCGTCGTTAAGTTTATATAAAGTAAATAGGAATTCTAGCGTCGTTAAGTTTTATATAAAATGATTGAAATTTAGTGTCAAGTAGAAATATGGGAAATGAATCATATTTTTAGTGCTATGATTATATATTACAAATAAAACCTATTTTTAGTGTTATGTTACTTCAATTAAAAATAACATGCTTTTAGCGTCATGTTGATGTAACTAAAAATAATATATTTTTAGCGTCATTTCTTTCAGAAAGAAAAAAAAACATTTTTTAAGGTCATTTTTCTGTAGTAAAAAGAAATGATTTTATTTACATTCTTATATAGAATAAAAAGAATAGATTCAAAAGAAATGATTTTTTGAACATTACTTTCACCGTTACGTGATAATTTAGAAATGAACATTACTTTCACCGTTATGTGATAATTTAGAAATGAACATTACTTTCACCGTTATGTGATAATTTAGAAATGGACATTATCTTCACCGTTATGTGATAATTTAGAAATGAACATTATTTTCACCGTTATGTGTTGAATGGAAATTACATTATGTACACCGTCATGTGTTGAATAGAAATTGCACTATTTTCACCGTCATGTTTAAAGAATGAAGAATTATATTTTTATGTAATTAGATTAAAAGTAAGAAATTTATATTTTTATGTAATTAAGATTAAAAGAAAGAAAGAAAATTACATCTTTATGTAATTAAAACCAAAAGTAAGAAATTTATATTTTTATGTAATTAAGATTAAAAGAAAGAAGGAAAATTACATCTTTATGTAATTAAAACCAAAAGGAAGAAATTTACATTTTTTATGAAATTAAGATTAAAGGTAAAAGTTACATTTTTAATGTAATTGGTATAAAAAAAAAGAAGAGTTTACATTTTTATTGTAAATTAGATTAAAAGGGAAAAAATTTCATTTCCATGCAATTAGATTGAAAGTATGAAGCTTGCATTTTAATGAATTGGATTTTAATTAAAAAGAATAAGGATATGAAATTTATATTTTAATGAATTATATTTTCATTAAAAAGATTAAAGATATGAAAATTTCATTTTCATGTAAATAGATTAATACACAAAATTAACGTTTTGTTTGTAATGAAAAATTATTATTTTTGTTTTGCATTGAAAGGATAACAAAGTTATCAATTTTGTTACATTGAAATAAACAAACAAAAATACTCATTTTTGTAGAAGTAAAAGTGAATGAACAAAAATATTCGTTTATTGAAATTGAAATGAAACAAAAAAATGCTCATTTTTGTTGGAATTGGTATGATAAACCAAATATACATTTTGTGTAATTTGAAAGATGAAACAAGAAAATATACATTGTTGTGTATAAGATGTGTAGGTGAATGGAAATAAAAATAAACATTATGGTGTGTACATTGTACATTAATATTGTATATACAAATAGGAATATTTGTCGTTAGAAAAATGTAATGAAATAAAATACATTTCACTATACATTATAAACACATCAATACGTGCTGAAGTCAAACATTCTTTACTTGTTGTGTTAATTACGTTAATGAAATGGTCGAAGGAATTATATTTATATATAATTATATATATATATAAATAAATTAAAACAACGAATCGAGCGTGGTAGTTCGCGGTTTAGAATTGTACTTTTAATTGATTATACCGAAATATCCGACCGTCGGATTTTCCTAAATCTGTAACCGTTAGGTTTGCCTTGGGAAGGTCTTTCCGACGATATGAATTGTGTTAAAATTCAACGGTTAGATTTAGAGAAATGTGTAAAACAAATTTGGGTGAAAACAGCGCCAAGGTCGCCTATTGACTTGAAGCGTCGTTAAATGGAATTTAATTATTTTTATATATAAATAAAAATAAAGATTGACCGTTATAAATTAATATTAATTACGATACGAAATGATTTTTAAATTATATATATATGCGAGGATCATTTGGAAAGTCCGAGTTCAATCTCATTTCAAATGATTATACGTCGATCTAAGTCGAAGAGTTGAAGACGGCGATTGAAGACCGGCGATCTTCATATCGAATGGACGACGACTGATGATGCCCGTGATTGGAGTAGCTGTCATGAAGGGGTTGAAGTGGAAATTGTCCGGACGTATTGTTGATTGCACGGATTTGGTTTTCGCTCAGACCCAGAGCATAAGCTTATAAATGGATTGTGTGTCTGACATTGTACTCCTTTATATTGTATTTATTGATTTTCTGCCGAATGTATGAATGATTAGTGGCAGAGAATTCATTCTCTTGCTCAACACCCTTTTGTATATTTTGGCAAAAGATTAATAGTATGATATGGATTGACAATGTGGCATACCAAGATGCAATGATCAAGGTTTCTTGTTGAAAAGCAGAACCTGGTGGTGACGATCAAAGCACAGCTTGAATAATCATAGCTTTGTGTATTACGTAGCTTCACAAGCCTTACAACCCGGTGGAGTCTAAAACGGGAGAAAGGAACGCAGAGAGAGCAGCACGTTTCTTTCTAGCTAGAAGTAGTGTCAGTGCTTAAACTGGCTGGCATTTTACTTATGTGGATGATGGAATGAGGCGCCTCAGATGATAGGTCCTATAGGAATGGGAAACGTGTGTTCAGGAATTGCCATTCCACGAAGCTGTATGTATGGACCGGCCCTGCAGCTTTCCAAGGGTTCACTGCAGGGGATCCTGAGACATTAGCTAGAGTGTCTCGAATCGGTAAGGAGCTCCTCCCTAGCCTTGACTCATGATGGAAACCCAATTTCCAATACGACCTCATGCGGTTTTGATTGTAGAACTAGTATGGCGACATGATATATGGTACCCATGCCGTCTAGGATTGATACATTATGATTGAAATTGTTTTTGAAACATATATACACTAATAATAATATCAAATCCGTTCTATCGTATCAAGCATCTTTTGACCATTATAAGGTAAAACCCTATCCTCCGGTTTGCGTTGCATTGTGTGATGGGACTTGGGTCTTATAATGGTTTCATTTTTCTAAAAAGCATTGCGTTGTTTTACGATTTACTTATTTATTTGTTCAGTCACCTTAAGTTATGCACGGCAATCCAATGGAATAAAACCCATTCCGCGTTAGCGGCGTGGTCCTTGGATTTGTCTTATTATTATTAGGTTAATTAGTTAAGAATTCTCACACCAGTCCCATGATTGACCCGTTGTTTGTTTCCACCTTTGCAAACTCGGGTGCCCTCTTTTCCACACGGGCAGTCGAGTAGTTTGTCTACAGGTCTTTATCTCAAGCAGGATTCTGGATTGAAGCCTAAATCTGTGTCCAAAGCATAGTTGTCTTCCGCTGCCTTAGTTATTTTATTTCCGCTGCAGTGTATTAAAATATTGTAATTTATCTTCCGCTGTATTTTTTTTCAATGTACTCTGATATTCTGTACTCTGATGTAACATTATTGTAATGTTTATAAAAGTCTGCTGTTATTATTCTGATGTTGTTGTATTCCCAAAGTTAACATGTTCGGGTTTTAAACGGTCTTGGTCGAATTTGCGATCGATCGGGTCAGGAAGAATCCGGGGCCGTTACAAAAAATTTGATCTAAAGACAATTTAAACAAACCATCTTCAATTTTTCCATCACCAATTATTACACCATTTTGCAACAAATTAAAACTACTTTCGAAGAACTCAAAACTAAAACCCAAAGGAGTAAGTTTTGAAACAGAAACAAGATTTCTAGAAAATGAAGGAATGTAAAAAGTTTTATTCAGATCTAACACAAAACCAAATTTCAAAACTAGCCTAAATGTTCCAACCGCTTCGACATGTGAACGCATTCAGTTGCCTAAGTAGATGCATTGTTCACTTTCTATCGGTTTCCGTAGGTTTAGAAATCCATGTGCAGTATTGGCAACATGAATTGTAGAACCAGAGTCAATCCACCATGTATTACTAAGAACATTAACTACATTAGATTCATAACATACTAAGGAAAGAGGATTACCTTTCTTCATGAGCCACGCTTTATATTTCTCGCGGTTCCTTTTGAAATGCCACTTCCTTTTGCAGAAAAAGCATTTCAGCACTTCCTTATTGCTGCTGGATTTCTTAATGGACAGCAACTTGGTCTTTGCTTTATTGCAAGAAATCTGTGGCTTCTTTTCTTGTGCATTTTCTTGAGAAACTAGATGAGCACTTTCTAATTTCTCCTGCTTCAACCTCCCTTCCTCTTGAACACACATGATCAATAATTCATTAATTGGCCACTTGTCCTTATGTGTGTTGTAAGAGATCTTAAATGGCCCATATTCTGCACGAAGTGAATTGAGTATGAAATGAACAAGAAAAGAGTCTGAAATTTCCATCTCTAAAGACTTCAGCTGAGTTGAAATGTCAGTCATTTCCATGATGTGCTTGCGCACTCCTTCATCACCATGGTACTTCATACATGACAATTTGTTCAACAGGGTGCTACCAAGTGCCTTTTCAGAACTCGTAAACTGTTCTTCAACAGCTTTAAGGTAGTCTTTGACCTTATCACACTTAGGAATGGAGCCTCGAATATTTTTCCTTATGGAACTGAATGTAATTCATGCTGAGGCGATTGGATCTCTCCCACTATTCAAAATGATTCTTTTCAGCTTGAGTGCTTGTTTCTGTAAGAGCAGCAGGCTCATCAACACGCAAGGCTAAATCCAGGTCCATCCATCCTAAGGTAAGAAGAATTTTCTCCTTCCATTCTGAGAAATTATCTCCATCAAGTGTAGGAATTTTGTTTTTAGAAACAATAGCAGGTTGAGGAACTGCAGACATGAATTAAAAAGTTTACATCGGTTAAAGATAAAATATATATCCTCACATGCAAAGTAGAGCATTATTATAACTATCCTTTGGGGAGCAGCTAAACAATGCTAAATAGTGCATAGCCGTATTCATAAACAAGGCAGAAAACTTTAATATGAATTGTCAGAAAAACTACTTGTACCTTTGGGTATTAAGTATAATTTCTAAACAATTATATTAGTCTTAATAAGATGGAATCATGATGTCACTGCATAGAATTCAAATTTGTATCTCGTGATACTTATATTTAGTGTAAAGATGTTGTGGCTACTCTTACACAATGGCAATTCATAGTTGACATCACTTTCCAAAGCATGCATAAATGAGTACCGTGTAAACATGGGTAGTTGTACCTTTGTTCTGTTGACAATTAATAAATAGCCTAGTTGTATCATGTTGCTATCTCTTTAGACATAGTAGTGTCAGAGGTTTCACAAGCAATTATTTATTCAAGATTCTTAAGGTTAAACTGGTCCTTGATAAAACATATATAAGTAGCCATTGCTATTAGACTGGTGTAAACAATATAATTTCAACATACAACTCTTTTAGAATAATACGCAGCAGGTCAAAGTTCATGACTTGAATAATATGCAGCAGCTCAAAGATGATGAAAACAAATTACTCATCCAAATTTAGAGATTTGGCAAAAGAAAAACTAAAAACTATTCGAAAGGAATGGCTCTGATACCAAAATGTTGTCAGAAATGAATTAAAGAAGTAAACTGACCTTTTGACATAGCTTTCAAGTTTTCCAGCCAAAGAAAAGAACAGAGCAATTTAAAACTGAAAGTTTCCAATCTCTGACACAAGCTATTTTGATGGAATGTAAGAGCTGTTGTTGTGCGATATCGGGGATCCAGATATCTCTATTTATACACCACTATCCATCATCGCGGGTATTAATTCAAAACAGTAAAGCTATCCTTACGCTCATCTTGAAAATATCTGGTATGAGCTGTTCTTCAGGAGAAAAAAACTGATGATCATTTTGTTGTTTAAATATATTAGGCACATGGACCATTATCTTAAACGGTTTAAACACATGTCTAACAACAAAAATCAAATGAAGCAGTGGATGATTAGATCTTATTGTTGTTTATTTTTATATATGTGGCTAGTAAAGCTTATTTTAAGTGGAAAATGTTTGGCAATATGCCAGCTAAACATTTGTTTAGTTAAAAACCTTGTAAATGATCTGTTAACGGTACAAAATATGAATCAATAGTGATTAACATGAGAAAACAAAATATTGTGTGATTTTTTTCGTTCTGCCCTAGTTTTGAAAACTTTGTCATGCAAATAGTTCATTTTTAAACTAATTATAAACTGTGGTCGTGCTTTGTTTGATTTAATGTTGAATTGACCAAAACAGGTCTATTATTATAATTAGTTTAAGTAAAATAGCAAAAACAAAATAAATCCATTATTGTGTTGTAATTTAAATTAGCTAATGTGAGCTTTGTTGAAAATTTTCAAATCAATGTTTTGGGCTTGGGTTTGTGAAGAGGGAAGAAAGGAAGAAGGAAAAGGGGGAAATGTTTTGTCCCACATCATGAAATATTCATAGGTTTATCTCTATATATGTAATGAAATGATATCAAAAGAAAGAAGAGAAGGGAGAGATAAGGCATTAGCATAACCATGGCATACATATTAAATATTTAATGGCCAAAAGATGGGCCTTGGGGCTCTTGGGTTCTTGTGATCAGTTGGGCCGAGAATGCTAATGGGCTTGCACTGCGGACCGTTGTAAATTTTGAATTAGGCGCGCAGGTTTGTAACGCTTCAGGGCCGTTGCAAACGAACTAATGCGTCTCTTCATTCAAAAAATTACAACGCTTTGAAACGTTGCAAGGCTGAAAGGATGCATCTGTTCGAATTCAAACAGAGATGACTGTTGCAAATAACAGTTGCGACGCTTGAATGAATGGTCGCCTCCCTCTACATATATAAATAGGCACGGTCAGAACCGTCAGGAATTAATCCGAATTCTACTTCTTCTTCTTCCTTGATAATTCTACAACACCATTAAATTGTTGCAAAACAATTCTGTCTGAAACACTTCTATTGTGTTTCAATTCTGAAAGTGTTGTAGAATTGCTATCTTCTTCGTACGCTTCAATTCTATATTCTAAATTACATCATCAGGATCATATTTCAGAGTGTTCTTGATCGGATCAAAGCAGTACAAACTTTGAATCCGATTTCGCTGTTCCAAGGCTTTATTGAATCCGGAAAGTCAATAGTTTTATAATTCGTTTGTACTTGGTGGATTGAACTATTATATGAAAGAATTTGCTCCGCAAATCCTTAAAGTCTGAAGTACTTCAATCATACAACGGCCATCATCATCCGATAGCGTCTCAAACCACAAAATTCCCAACAAATTTTCAGACAATATCTTCAATCATGGAAGGTTTGAGCGCATTGCAAGTTATGAATCAGCGTTTGACGAAATTGGAGCGTTTTGATGGTCAAAACTTTACTCGTTGGCAAGAGACGATGAAGTTCTTCCTGATCACTATGAAATTGTTCTATATCTTGGAAGAAGATTTGGAAGTAATACCATGGGAAACTGCTGATGAGGATGCCGCTCTGAAAGAGAAACGAGCAAAGCGCAAAGAGGACGATTTTCTATGCAAAGGGCATATTCTGAATGCATTGTCTACTCCAGTCTACAACGCTCATAGGAACTTGGAAACTGCAAAGAAACTCTGGACTGCTTTGGAGAGCAAGTATCGCATATCCGAGGCAAGTAATAAATAATTTCTTATTTGTAATTTTATGGATTTCAAAATGGTCGCCAACAAGTCCATAATTGGTCAAGTGAGTGAAATCTTACTTTTGGTGAATCGACTTAAAGATGTCGGTATTGATCTCCCTGAATCTTTTGTTGTTGGAGTTATTATTTCGAGACTCCCAAATTCTTGGAATGATTAAAGAAAAAATTGAAACATGCGGAAACAAATTATAATTTAGACGGTTTACAGCGTCATCTTTGTATTGAAGAGGATTCTCATAAACGCGAACTAGATGACAATCCGCAAACTGAGTCTCATGCTAAGGCAAATAATATTGAAATTACTGATAAATTGAAGCCTAAGAATGAGACACAGTTTAAGAAGAAGAATAATTCCAAGAAAAAAAAGAAGGGTGCCTGTTACTATTGTAATAAACCCGACCACTATGCCCGAGACTGACGTCTTCGGAAGAAACAACAAATAGAGAATGTGGTCGAAGAAATGCTTGTGGCTGTCATAGAAGAGGCGAACTCCGTTAGTGGCACTGATAAAGATTAGTGACTCGATCGATACTGGAGCAACCATTCATGTTTGCCAAGACCGTAATCTGTTCAAGACTTACGAAGAAAATAATGGAGAATCGAGCGAAGTTACTGGCGCAAACAAAGTTGCAAGCAAAGTTCTGGGAAAAGGCTCAATTGAACTTACATTCACCTCTAGGAAAGTTCTTACATTAGTAAATGTATTTTATGTACCTGATATGTGTAAGAATTTGGTTTCTGGATACCTTCTTAATAAAGGAGGATTCAAGATGGTGTATGAGTCTGATAAGTTAGTGTTGTCCAAGAACAGCAAATTTATTGGACTGAGATATTCTTGCAACGGCATGATTAAGTTGAATCTAATGAAGAAATCTTCTACTTATATTGTTGATTCTATTAATTTATGGCATGGTAGATTAGGACATGTTAATTATAAGTCTCTTAGAAATATGCATAAATTAGGATTAATTTCTGATTGTGATTTCGATTCCATCTCTAAATGTGGAATTTGTGTACAAGCAAAATACACCGAAAATCCTTTGAATCTGTTGAAAGGAATAATGGATTGCTTGATTTAGTGCATAGTGATGTGGGTGACTTAAAAAGTCATATCACCAATGGTGGTAACCAATACTATATAACATTTATTGATGATTATACTAGATATGCATATGTATATCTAATGAAATCGAAAGATGAGGCCTTTGATAAATTCAAAATTTACAAAGCAGAAGTCGAAAACAATTAGGAGTTAGGTTAAAGTGTTACATTCAGATCGTGGTGGTGAATATTTTTCAAATGAGTTTACTTTGTTTTGCAAACAAAATGGTATAGTTCACCAACATACTGCCCCGTATACACCACAACAAAGTGGTGTTGCTGAGAGGAAAAATAGAACTTCAGTAGAAATGATTAACACCATGCTCATAAGTTCAAATTTACCTTATAATCTATGGGGTGATGCTATGTTATCTGCATGTTACATTTTAAATAGAGTACCACTTAAAAATAATAATATTTCCCCTTATGAATTACAGTTTAATAGAAAACCTAACCTTACTAGACTTAAAGTTTGGGGTTGCTTAGCATATGTTAGAAAACCTGACCCTAAATGACCAAAGTTAGGTAATAGGGCATTTAAGTACGTTTTCATATGATATTCTCTTAATAGTATAACTTATAGGTTCCTTATACTTGACACCTTAGAAGTTATAGAATCTGTAGATGTAGAATTTTTTGAAAATCAAACTGTTGAGAATCCATTGACATCATATAATCCAGAATCAACTGAGACTAATGATATCAATGATGATGAATATGCTCCTGCTCAAAACAGCAAGGAAGTGTCAGTACCAGATAATAGTACTGAACACAGAAGAAGTAAAAGAGCGAGAATAGAGAAGGACTACAGTCCTGACTTCATAACATATCTCGTAGAAGGCAATAAGGACGAAGTCCTTAGTGTGACAAGATATGTAATGAACGTCGATGATGATCCCAAAATTTTTTCTGAAGTTATGAGTTCCAAAGATTCTAATTTCTGGAAAGAAGCTATCAATGATAAAATGAATTCCATAATGTTTAATCAAACTTGGGTTTTATCTGATTTACCTCCTGGTGCTAAACGTATAGGATGTAAATGGATATTCAAGAAAAAGTTGAATACAAATGGATCCATTGGTAAGTTTAAAGCTAGATTAGTTGCTAAGGGATATAAACAAAGACAAGGAGTAAATTATTTTGATACATATGCTCCAGTTGCTCGCATATCTTCCATACGTTGTTTAATAGCACTGGCATCAATTCATAATTTGGTCATACATCAAATGGATGTAAAGATAGCTTTTCTAAATGGAGATTTAGAAGAGGAGATATACATGAAACAACCTGAAGGTTTTATAACCCCAGGCCAAGAAAAGAAAGTTTGCAAATTAGTCAAATCTCTTTATGGCCTGAAGTAAGCTCCCATGCAATGGCATGAGAAGTTTGATAAAGTTGCATTGTCATTTGGATTCATTGTTAATGATGCGGATAAATGTATTTATAGCAAATCAGATAACAACGGTTATGTTATAATATATTTATACGTTGATGACATGCTAATATTTGGTTCCAATATATCCTGTGTGAATGAAACTAAGAAGTTTCTATCTTCTAAATTTGATATGAAAGATCTAGGAGAGGCTGATGTAATTTTAGGAATTAAAATCATTAGGAAAGTGGGGGAGTTATTACTAACTCAATCTCATTATATTGAGAATTTCCTAAAGAAGTATGGTCATTATGATGACAAACCAGTACCAACTCCTTTAGATCCAAATATCAAATTAGAAAAGAAAACTGGACGTACCATTTCTCAACTTGAGTATTCTAGTGTTATTGGGAGCCTTATGTATGATATGCATTGCACTAGACCCGACATCGCACATGCTATAAGTGTATTGTGTCGATTTACGAGTAACCCAGGTTTCGAACACTGGAAAGCCATTTCCAGAGTTTTAGCTTATTTGAAAGAAACCATTAACTATGGTTTATCTTATAAAGGATATCCTGTTGTAATAGAAGGCTATAATGATGCAACCTGGAACAATGTGGAATCCAAATCCAAGTCTACGATTGGATGGATATTTACATTAGGAGGCGCTGCTATATCTTGGGCTTCCAAGAAGCAGACCTGTATATCTGATTCAACTATGTTGTCAGAATTGATTGCATTAGCAGATGCATGTAAGGAAGCGGAATGGCTTAGAAATTTATTAATGGAAATCCCCTTATGGAAGAAACCATCTCCAGCAGTCTTGATTAACTGTGATAATCAAGCAACAATATATAATGTCTCTAATAAGACATATAATGGGAAGTCTAGATATGTGAGTCTAAGACATCAAATGGTTAGACAGTTACTCAAAAGTGGAGTTATAACTGTTAACTACATAGAAACGAAGAAAAACTTGTCTGACCCACGTACGAAGGGTCTTCCAAAGGCTATGGTTTCTATAAAGTCAAAAGAAATGGGACTAAGGTCTGTGAATGAAGATTGATCATCCTTAACAGAAACCCAACTTGTGTCTTGAAAAGGAAAGACAAAGTTCAATGGGAACTAACAAGTTAAGAGTATGATTATGGAACACTAAAACAATTATCCCATAATATTTAGTGTTGGATTCTACATGAACAAAGGATGGATAATATCCTTAATAAGTCTAGAAAACTTAAAAGGTGTATCACAGAAACACCTTAAGAGGCTTACCTATATGAGTACTATTTCCTAAGAAAGTAAGACCGCTTTCTAAAGTAGACTCATGAACCAAGATTAAAGCACATAGCCATTAACGTGCTGAGCAATACAAAACACTCTAACTAAGGAATACAACATGTGTGATTGCTCCGGTTTTATCATTAAGGGATACTTGGTTCAAGATTCATTCACCATAGAATCTCGATAGAACTTTGAATGGTTTACACTAAGTAAAGGTTCAAATCCAAAAGATACCTTTTATTTATATGTTGTTTTCCATGATGATGCAAAACTTGATCTTAGAACTACATTGGCTTGATCCTACTTGGGTATGTAGGAAGCCACACTAGTGATTCAGCCGTCCACTTTATTTATTTTCTTTATTTTTGAAAATTGGGGGAGATTATTGAAAATTTTCAAGGCTTGGGTTTGTGAAGAGGGAAGAAAGAAGGAAGAAGAAAAAGGGGGAAATGTTTTGTCCCACATCATGAAATATTCATAGGTTTATCTCTATATATGTAATGAAATGATATATGATATCAAAAGAAAGAAGAGAAGGGAGAGATAAGACATAAGCATAACCATGGCATACATATTAAATATTTAATGGTCAAAAGATGGGCCTTGGGGCTCTTGGGGTCTCGTGATCAGTTGGGCTGAAAATTCTAATGGGCTTGTGTTGCGGACCGTTGTAATTTTTGAATTAGGCGCGCAGGTTTGTAACGCTTCAGGGCCGTTGTAGACGAATCGACGCGTCTCTTCATTCAAAAAATTACAACGCTTTGAAACACTGAAAGGATGCATCTGTTCGAATTCAAACAGTGACGACAGTTGCAAATAACAGTTGCGACGCTTGAATGAATGGTCGCCTCCCTCTACATATATAAATAGGCACAGTCAGAACCGTCAGGAATTAATCCGAATTCTACTTCTTCTTCCTTGATAATTCTGCAACACCATTAAACTGTTGCAAAATAGTTCTGTCCGAGACACTTCTATAGTGTTTCAATTCTGAAAGTGTTGCGGAATTGCTATCTTCTTCTTACTCTTCAATTCTATATTCTAAATTGCATCATCAGTGATCATATTTCACATTGTTTTTGATCGGATCAAAGCCGTACAAACTTTGAATCCGGTTTCGCTGTTCCAAGGCTTTATTGAATCATGAAAGTCAATAGTTCGATAATCCGTTTGTACATGGTGGATTGAACTATTGTCTGAAAGAATTATCTCCGCAAATCGTTAAAGTCTGAAGTACGGCAATCATACGACATCATCATCATTCGATAGCATCTCAAACCACAAAATTCCCAACCAGCTATCATTTTCATCATCTTAGTAATGAAAACGAAGATTCATGCAATGGAATTAGCTTGACTCATGATGAATGATTCTGAAAAGGGCCTTTCCTTGTTTGAATACGTTTAATTTAATCAGTATTGCTGTTTGACATGTTCAATTATTGGATGATTATATAAATATTGTTCCTCCTGTATACATGTATGTTTTTCATTGAATTTTGATGAGAGTCGTTTCAATGTGCAAAGGTATGATTATATGAACATGGATGTTCAGATCAAGGCTTTGCAAACACTTGGTTTTAATATTCTACACTGATAATAAGGCTACAAGCTCTCCTTGCAAACACTTGGTTATAAACCAGATAAGTCACATATGTTTGCTGTAGATCTGTTTGACGACTTTGATAGGTACATGAGCATTCCGGTAAGTGGGTACCAGCTGAAATTAAGCCTTCCATTCCTAGGGTTAATCACACTCTCCTTCCTTGGCGGCGTATGTTTGACACACATGCGCGCGCGCGTGCACACACACACTCTCTCTCTCCCCCCACTCTCACTCTCTCCCACTGCCTCAACGGCACCATTGATATCCTCTATTCTTTATAATATCATGATTTGACTATAAGGCATTTTACATTGTCATCACCATGACATCACAACCACTGCTATTACGACTGCTTGTTGATCATGAAACAAGGTCCGTCGTAATATCATGATTTTCTTTCATTACAGGAAGATCTCCAATAAGAGTGGCGGACAATAAAGCCAGAGATCAATTTGTTATTCATGCTGGTACGTGGACTGAGGTTCTTACACACAGAATGAAGATTAAATAGGTCCCATCAGAATTTGGCACCTTGCATTTCAATTTTAAGTTATTATAGCTAGACAATTTATTGAACCAATTAATGAGGATAGGGGTATGGTCACTCAATAAAGTAGGCAGCGAGATGGCAGCTAAATCTAGAAATTTGCATAAAAATTCTTGGTTTACGATAACTTAATCAATATTAGTGGCCATACCTCTCTTTCTCCAAGTTCATTTGCATCCCTACGTTGAGAATGCTCTGCTAACCCACATTGCATAATTACAAACTTAGAAGATAAGAAAATAGAATTGACAAGCCTCCCTTCTTATCTTTTGGGTTCAAAGCATTATTAAAGTCCTCGCTCACATGTGATCTAAGACATTTGAATTGGAGTTGCACTGAGATTTAACTGAATCCATAGCTTTTCCCGCTTGGTGTTAGTCATTACCATATACAAAAGTCATAGTAAACAAAAAATCATCCAAATTTGTCACAACAGCAGTCATATGTTGACCGGTTATGTCAGCATATTTAGAGACAAAACTATAATGTCCCACGGCACAAGAACTCTAACCCTTTTTCCTAAATTATTGTTGTGCATAACTGACCACAATGAAAATTTACTCATAAATCTGTTGATACCAGCATCCGTATAGTTTAGTCTCGTACAAAGCAATCAGAGGTAGCTTTTAAGACACTAGGAATTTAGATACTGATAACATTTTTTTATCGATATTAAATCCTTAACAATCCATGAAATTGTTGTCATTTAAGCTTTTGCGAGCCCCTTAGACCAAAACCAACCATCCGTTCTGTTCATTTATTCTCTCTCATGTTCTGCAACTGGTCCAACGAGCCGAGTACCCAGAAAGGGCGAACCAGCCACGGACTGGTTTTGGGAAGGGTGTTACAACGGCAAACTCTTTGCCGTTGTAACGTTATAACAGCAAACTCTTTGCCGTTATAACTTATAATGGCAAAGAGTTTGCCGTTATAAGCCAACCATCAGAAAACTCTCCCAGCCGCCTCCTGCTTCATTATCCCCTTCCTCCATTTTCCTAACCCGAAAACCATCTTCCAAACCCCATTTTCACCTAAATTTTACCTTCAATTCACCAATCCGTCAGCTTCTAACCAAATTAAATACCGTATTTGAAATATTCGTTCGAAAATATGGCTAGATTACTAAAAAAATTCGCCAAAAAAATCATGCACGGCGACGATCATGGCACCGGGGGAAGTGGCGCAGGCGGGAGCGGTGCAGGGGGTAGTGGCGAATAACCAGTGCTCGGAATAGAAGACTTGCTTGCAACCGCCGAGAACATGGATAACGAAGAAATAGGGGAACACGAGGAAGGCGCCCATCGGGGATGTGGCGGGCGTAGAGGCGGACGAATAGGCAGGGCGCGTTGGGGTGTTGGATCGGTTTCCGCTAGACAGGTCGATCTCGATGGCTATGTGGATATGAACCTCAGCGCGGCGAAGCTTCCTATGCTATCCAACTTTCGCATTCTTCCAGATGACGAAGTACACGTTAGCACGCAGTCGAGTTTGGCTGTAAGTATTTTTAGTAATATTTAAATAGTATTCTTTGAGTGTTAGATATTGGGTAGATAGTGTAACATTTTGTTGAACCGTTAACAGTCGCGGAATATACGTCCACGTGGTTCGTTAGCGACCACACTTAGATATTATCATGCACACTTGGCGAGTAAGGAGGGGGTCGCAGGACTGTTACATGCTCTTGGATTTCAATTTTTTCTAGGTAATATTATAGACCCTTTAATGAAATAAGTGGATAATTTAGTAGTCATATTTTATCTTATTGTGCTCTTTGCTATTTTAGGAATAAATCATGTTATAAATGCCGATGTCCAATTGTGTGCGGCCATTGCTCTACGGTGGTACAAAACCACCCACACATTTCACTTTCCTTGTGGTGAGTTAGGACTTACACCGCTTGATTTCTCCATGCTTACTGGTATTAGCATTGGAGTAGGTGCTGATCCCCCACTGCCTTATGACGATGGTCGATGGCGTGATCGTGCACTTGTTCATGATCTACTGCCTCATTTGGATGTTTCTGCTACGTCGTATCAGGCAGAAGGCGCTATTAGAGTGAGCGCGATCCGTGCGGCTACGGACAGGATACTCGATCACTACTATGTTGATGACGACTTGGAGCTTGCTCGATTATTTATGTTATACCTTATGGGTAACCTTTTCTTTAGTTCTTCGAGCAGTAGCGTTCCTGTGGGGTTTTTGGCGGTCGCGGCTGAGATAAATGCCGATGGGGCGATTTTATATGATTGGGGCACACCTATCCTTGCATACCTATACAGATGTCTCGACATGCAGTGCACCATCACTGATTCTCAGGTTTCTTTATTTGGATTCTAGGAGTTGTTACAGTATTGGTACTTTGAGTACTCTAGGAACTTTCATTTTATCACCCGTACTGCAGACCCATCGACCTTTTTCCCCCGTATATGCTTTTGGACTGCGGACAACCGGGGGTCCAGAGATAATGAGTCACGCCATGTGTATCCCGTTGCCCATAACCAGATCGAGCTGAGGATGTATAGGGATCAGATTCTATGGCATCCATTTGAGCAGAGTACATCCATCGATCTTGAGATCATACAGATTGCTAGGATGCTTGCCGGACGGAGATTTCCACTTATATCTTCTCCCGTGGCGCTAGGTGCTTATTGGTATCTTGGTGAGAGGTGCTGGAGACAGTTGTATGACTTCGATGCTATTCCGGATGATCCACACCCACATACTTATCGGTGTATGATTTACTCGACGGAGCAGCTAGATATAGCCAGGGCAGCAGGCTGGTGGACGGCTGAGAGCTTTGTTATTATCAGGGAGTGTTACCTTACCTTCTGGCATAGATTTTTCACCGGGTCCTCAGACACGATTACGCATGCATCATCGATTGATTTAGTAGGGCCATCTGCTATACGACACGGCATACGTCCACCTGTTGTCGAGGATGTTACCCAGCCCAGTCAGAGTTTTCGTGCAGCTGATCATGTGGCGACCGCCAATCATTTTGGATGGACCATGGCAGTGCCCACCATTGGACCAGATCGTTACGTTGACGTGTTTCATCCTCCGGCCCATCAAGATTACCCGGATCCTTCACAGATATCATATCATGATCTGTATGACATGCAGATGGGGATTACACATACGGGTTACGTAGAGCATAAACGTAGCCTAGATTACTGTTATGGTGAGCTGCGTCGTGTTGCAGAGGAGGCACGACAACATCAGGCGCATTTAGAGGCCCAGGTTGAGGCAGAGCGCAAGAGAGTGCAAGACTTGCAGATGTATTACCACCATAGGTCTAGTGCTGGGTCGAGTCAGCCTCCAGATGTTCGTGATGCTGAGAGACCTCATCGGCGCCGCACATGTCCACGTACACATTCAGATGACTCGGACGACTGAGTTACTATCACTTTTATGTACTTTCGCAGTTGTTAGTTGTATGGTCCTACTATTGGAGTAGACGTTCTGCATTTTTTGAGTACCAGTATTATGTACTTTTGTTGTATTACCACTGTTATGTACTTTTGTTGTTTTACGTATTCCTAGTTGATAGTTGTCTGTTCTTGTTGTTTGAGTAGACGTTCTGTATTTGTTCACTACCATGATTATGTACTTTCGATGTATTACGTTTTGCAGTTGTCAGTTGTATGTTCCTATTGTTTGAGTATGCGTTCTGTATTTGTTGACTACCGCTATTATGCACTTTCGATGTATTTTGTGTGCGTTTTGATTATGTTTCTGTGTAGAGACTGCATTTGGTTATGTGGAGAGATTGTATTTCTGTGTAGAGAATGTTTTTGTGTATAGCCGGTATGTTATGTTGTTCTAGTTCCTGTAAGTGTTGTTTGGAATGTAATAACGTTTGAATTTGATGTTGAACAAGGTTTCCCTCTTCTCGTGTATAAATGCAAAATTCTTAAATAGCACGCCAACATAACAAGGTTTGCAGATAACTCCATAGTCTACGCACAAACATCAAATTAAATAAACAGTAAAACAACAATAAAATCACAATACCATAAGTCTACTCAGTTCCATAGCGGGTCAACCAACTGTAGCGGAGTTTATACGCTTTGTAACCAACGAACTCCTCACCATACTCGAAAAGGTAACGAGAATCATATGTTGCTTGATTTGTTTTAAATATGTTCTCGTCTTCAACAGTTTCCATAATCTTTGTGTACCGATCACAAGCGTCTGCAAAATGACGATTAGCCATTTGGATTTCAAACGATGTTCGTGTAGTGGGCCGGGAACGATGGTTGTTGTATAGCCTCGTGATCATTGCCCATCTTTCTTCATATGTTAAATCCCCTCCACTTTGCATTAGCAACTCATCCCTCTTTTCAACCTCAATATAGGATTTAACGAGGGCCAGCAAATCCTTAGAAGAAAATTCTGAAGTTGGAGAATTCAATGTTCGAGCTTTATTACTAGGTCGTTGATTTGCTGGAGAAGGACGCGGAGCTGTAACCGCTCGATGCTGAATAGCGGCAGGCACCTATTCAACTTGTGTATCATGAACTAATCCAATTTCGTTATCGTTCACTAAGTTTCGTTCGTACTCATCAAAAATCCTTCCCATTTCTTCATCACTTATTTCTGAATCGTCCATGTAACCTGTGCATCAGTAGAATAAGTAGAGTTACTATAAGTACAAATTTTGTTGATAATAAACGTTACCTATAAGACAACAAGAAAATAAATTTTCTCACTTTAGTCTACAACGGTGCTGCTTGAAGCTGTAGAAGGTATGAGATGGATTATCAGATATGGAGTACTTATAAGGGCAATGTACGACCAACAGTTACAATTCAACATACTAGAATACCCGTTATAGGGTTCTCGTGATATTATGGGTGATTCTGTACAATGACCGGTCACATCATTGCAGCACGAAAAATGGTGCCATCACATGAAATGTTGGCATGTACTATTAATCTCGTGATATTACGTTAGATTCCCTACAGTGACTTTTCACATCACAACAAATGTGGGCAGTTACTATTAATTTCGTATACTGTTGTCATTTAATTCGGAAGAGACTACTCAATGCAGTGAGCAAAAGATGGAGACTTTTAATGGAATCACAGCTACGAATGATGGAGACGCATCTTTAATTTTTTCTTCTCAGTGACTGGTCCAATCATGCCGTACGTGCATGTGAAAGGGTACACTCTACATACACGTGACTCGTTTTAAATTCACAGTGATATTGCAGTATGTAATATTGTTGTATGACTCAGTGTCTAGTCATTTCATTGACTGTAGCAGCCTTTGGAAGCATTATTCGTAATTGTTTTGTCTTGGTGGTAATTTTTTGTATATGTAGGAGTTTAAAAATAGGGGTCGTCCACCAGTGCTTTAACCATTTCAATTCACGAAAGAGTTCCGAAAAATGGACCGTTCCCAGGTGCCTTATTTCTGCTTGCGATAGAATGAAATGCCAAACCATAATCACTGAAACAACGACAACTAGTACAACAGAAGGAAATGCCAAACCATATTCATACAAACTTCAACAACTAGTATAACTATTGAGCAATTATAACAACTGAAACAACGACAACTAGTACAACAGAAGGAAATGCCAAACCATAATCATACAAACTACAACAACTGAGCACACAAGCATTAAATTCAAACACGTACACCTACCATGGTCTAGGGAAAGGACCATCTCTTGTCGTACCCGCCTTAGTCTTGCTCAAGGGTCTTATTTCTGCTTGCGCTTCGAGTGCATACTGACGTCCACGTTCGCAAATGGGAGGGTCAATCCACTCCTTAAAGCAACAACAATCAATATCACCAGGATAATTCATGTGGTCGTTGAAGGCTTGACAACCGAAAAATCGACGACCGGCATTTGTTTCGGTCTCGTCAACAACAACGACCGACACTTGTCCACAATGGCAAATAGGGTTGTATCCAATCGTCCCTAGTGGCTCGGATACCTTCCCTTCGAGTACAATCTCTTTTCCAGATCTTTGATGAACGGAAGAGGCATCTTCGTTTGAATACGGTGAGTATCCGTATTCGTGAGTTGGGCGAAACGATTGCTGGTCTTGGACTGGACGTTGCATGGCATACGATGACGAGTGCGATTGGGCCATGGGTTTCTTGCTTGCAGATTTTTTGCCGGTACGCTTCGGTTCAGACGAAGACATTTTTCTGCTTGTCAAAAAAGAATTTGAGAAGGTGGTCTGGTTGTGTGGAACAAGGAGGAGGTTGGTTGGTATATAAAGGGAGGGAATGCGACCGATTAAGTAGCCACTGTGGTGCCACGACAAAAAAATATAACGGGAAACAGTTTGCCGTTATATTTTAATACAGGATATATATTTTCCTAGTGTGTAGGCTGGTCACTCTTTTTCTACAGTTTTCAGACCAGAGTGTGGTCATGTCACTCTTTTTCTAAAGTTATGAACGTATTTTCCAACGTAGCTACAGGAAACAGTGTACAATATACAGCGGACAGTGTGCAGTAAATAGTGCACAGTATACAGAGCACAGTCCAACGGTTGCAATTACCTGTTGTCAATTTGTTTTCACATTCCGTGTCTTTTGAAAACGGGAAGTAATTTCCTTATGCGGTGGTAACTAAATCTCCTCCTATATATAGCTAACATTGCTTAAGCAATACCCGATCCATATGGACTGGAAACTGTATCTCAAATAAGAAAAATGCCAATATCGTATCCATCTTCTTACAATTACACGGACCTTCTCTCAGGACCATCAAACCCTAATCCGTCCACACCCAGAGAACCAACAGAGTGGTATATCGAAATGGAAGAGCGACACAATGACGATGTGCGACAATTAGAACTTGAAGCAGGAATGCATGAACTGGAAATACGACATCAGCATGACAATCGTAATCGACAACGTGAGCGCAGGTCTAACCTTGTAATTCCTCGCGTTAGAGCCACGGTAGAAGAAGGTGAGGTTCAATCCGCAAATATCGTATGCATTTGTGGATTCGAAGCACCACAATTAGGGTCCGTCATGGAAACGACGTTGGACGTCGATATTATAGTTGTCCAGTACGTGGCAACGGATGCAAGTTTGGACAGTGGATAGATGACCGTTTTCCCCGTCGAGCAATTACGTATGCTTTGGAACTAGAGGAAGAAAAAAGAAAGCTGCGAAATCAAGTAAACGACCTAAGCAATGCAAATTATCGCCTGCAACGTGGGTTAAATTAGGATTTAAATATTTTATGTTATGCGTACTATGTACTATATCGTTACGTGTCGTATCACTTTTATCTTTTTACTTTATTTTAGTTCAAAACCATCACTGTGGTTCGAACGAAGTATGTATCCCAAGAGTTGTGTAACGTTTAGGTTATGTAGGCTGAATTTATATATGGAACCTAGTGTTTTTCTAATCTACCGTTCGTGTAATTTATCATTATTTGTAACTTATTATCACATTTTCGAGATTACGAGTTAAAAATAGGGGTCGTCCGCGGGTGCATTAACCTTTTCAATACGTGTAGGAGTTTAAAAAAAGGGTTAGCATACTTTACATCAAACATTTTACGGAAACGGTCAAACAGTACACAGTGCAAACAGTGATACACTATACATTGATACAGTACCAGTAATTATGTTACTGAAAAAGTTGATGCATTAAATATCAAAACCATAAATTTATCATGGGTATCACCTACTTTGTGTTTCTGTTGGGAAGTTCAACATTTCTTTTTACAAATCTAGCCCTGCTTTTTGTGTAAACGCAGCAATAAATATGCACCAGGTTAATATCTCTAACAGAACAAAAATTCCATACACTTCCCATCCAATTCAATTGATTAACAATTTTTTTGTATTGAAGCTATGGACAACTTGGAGATTGACGATGAAACAATGAATAAGTGTTATGAAGAGTTTGAACGGTCAAGGAATAGTGTACAACACAACAAGCCTACGGTGGAATTCGGTGAAGGAGCACAAGTTCATTCTAAATCAGTGAAGCCGAGAACAAAATCTTTCAACGCTCGATTGCGCGAAGTTGTAGCAAATCAAAGACCTGGTAAGCAGATCGTATACGAAGGACAAGAAATCGAGCCCCTACGTCCGATCGGTCCAACGCTACCTAGTGGAGCTTACCCTATTTGCTGTTGCGGAGATGAATCAGTTGTTGTTGTTGCCAAAACTGAAAAAAATGCTGGACGCCGATTCTTCGGATGTCCTGCCTTCGAAGACCATAGGTATTACCTCAGTGATATTCACTGTTGTAATTTTATGCAGTGGATAGACCCGCCATGTGCCAACGTAGACTTCAATATGCACTGGAAGCGCAAGCCGAAATAAGGCGGTTGAACAAGATTGTTGCGGATGCAACTAGATCTGGCTATCTCGGAAATCGTTAGGATTTAGTTTTTCTTGAATCGAAGATTTATTACTCTACTTTGAATTTGGTGTTGCTATGTTCTGTTGTTCTGGTTCCTGTAAGTGTGGTTTGGAATGTATTACTGTTTCAATTTGATCGTGAACAAGATTATCGTCTTCTCGTTTACAAATGCAAAATTCTTACATAACGCGCCAACATAACAAGGTTTGCAGATAACTCCATATTCTACGTAAGAACATAATGGGTCAACCAACTGTAGCGCAATGACTGGTCAAGTCTTGCATACTTCGCATAGTGCAGTCATGTCATCTGCCAGATTCCATTTAGTGTTCCCTACAGTGTAGCATTTGACCGTTCACACCATTGCCCATCTTCCAGCTATATATACATATGTTAATTTACTCACAACATGCAAAACTCAAACAACTTCTTCCCCATTCTTAGAGCACATCCTTTGATTCGCACTCACTGAAAATGTCTTCGTGGGCAACATCTACAGATTCCGAGGAACAAGCTTACGAAAACATGAGGCTACAGGAGCTTGAAGACGAACTTCAGTTCCTAAACCAAATGAAACCGCAAACTATACCGCCGTACGAACAAGTGAACGTTCAAACTCCACATGAACCCCCAGTACCCCCTGTTCAAGTTCCATCTCAACAAGAGGTCACTCAATCAACGCAAGAAGAAGAGTTCTTTCGTGTACCACTGCATGAACATGTAGTGGATTCTTATCCAGTTCGTTGCTATTGCGGGTATGCGGTTGAAGTTGTCGTTCAAGCAGAGGGCAACAATATAGGTCGGCGCGTGCAGCGATGTCCAGCCTATCCAAATGGTTGCAATTACACGGACTGGATAGACCAACCTTTGTGTCCTCGGGGAATAGCATATTGTAACGAACTCGAATGCGAGAATAGACGCGTTCGAAGTGAAAATGCCTAGTTGCGATTGAACATCCTGCGATTCCCATAAGACTAAAACGTAAAATGGGGTTTACTGAAGTTGCTAATTTTCACTTCATACTTTGACGAAGCTAGTTCGCATGTTATGTCGGCAGTTGTTGTACCTTTATAAACTATTGTATCTTTATGCTTATTGTTGTATCTTTATAAATTATTGTATCCCCGTATCCTACTCCACTGGTTGGATTTAGTGGAGATTTTAAACATATTTGGATATCACTTTATATCACATCATCTGCCCGAATTGACAACTCAACGCAGAGATATTATCCAAACCATTATAAAGGAATTTGACTACTCAACGCAGAGATATTATACAAACCATTATTGCCTACTCAATCTGCCAACCATTAGTGCCAACCGTTCACAACACAACAACTTTCCGAATTGACTACTCAATGACAGAATCATTACTATCCCAACCTTTATGTCGGAACCATCATTGCCAACCATTAGTGCCAACCGTTCACAACACAACAACTTTCTGAATTGACTACCCAATGACAGAATCGTTACTATCCCAACCTTTATGTCGGAACCATTATTGCCAACCATTAGTGCCAACCTTTCACAACACAACAACTTTCTGAATTGACTACTCAATGATGGAATCATTACTATCCCAACCATTAGGTCGGAACCATTATTGCCAACCATTAGTGCCAACCGTTCACAACACAACAACTTTCTGAATTGACTACTCAATGACAGAATCATTACTATCCCAACCATTAGGTCGGAACCATTATTGCCAACCATTAGTGCCAACCGTTCACAACACAACAACTTTCTGAATTGACTACTCAATGACAGAATCATTACTATCCCAACCTTTATGTCGGAACCATTATTGCCAACCATTAGTGCCAACCGTTCACAACACAACAACTTTCTGAATTGACTACTCAATGAAAGAATCATTACTATCCCAACCTTTATGTCAGAACCATTATTGCCAACCATTAGTGCCAACCATTCACAACACAACAACTTTCTGAATTGACTACTCAATGACAGAATCATTACTATCCCAACCTTTATGTCGGAACCATTATTGCCAAAAAATATATTTAAAATATGTTAACCATCATTTCTTATATATATCTGTCGTACGTCTACACTTAGGCAGAACAATGAAACTCAATTTATAAAAAAAGCAAGCAATGGATCCAAATCTACGTCACCATTACTACCACATGAATCAAACTGAAGATTACGACCTAGAAGATGAGGAAGAGACGGAGGAGCAGCTGGAGCAACACACAATGGTTGGGTATTCCAATAATTTCGCTGAAAGCTCAATTAGCAACCATCGAGGTAGTATGCCTGGCCGGCGTGACCGGCGGTATAAGAGAGACTACAAGATTGGACATTAAAGACTAATGAGAGATTACTTCATCGACAATCCAACCTACGATATAACTTTGTTCCGCCGTCGTTATCGTATGAGTCTGACAATCTTCTCTAAAATTTATCTTAAACTTAATCAGTCAAATCCATATTTCACTTATAGACTGAACGGAGCACAAGAAATTGGCCATTCGCCCCACATCAAAATTTCAACGGCATTGAGGATGTTAAGCTATGGAAAAGCTGGTGACCAAATGGATGAATATTTCAGAATTGCAGCATCAACAACAATAGAGTGTCTGAAAGAATTCTGTAAAACAGTTGTTCAAGAGTTCGGGAACGAGTATCTACGGACACCTGGACCAAACGATATAAGCAGGATACTACGTAGGGGAGAAGCTAGAGGATTTCCAGGTATGCTTGGAAGTTTAAATTGCATGCACTGGCCTTGGAAAAACTGCCCAACGGGATGGAAAGGAATGTTCACCGGACATAAGAAAGTGCCATCAATGATCCTTGAAGCAGTAGCAACAGACGATTTATTGGTTTGTCATGCTTTTTTTGGAGTCCCAGGTTCATTGAATGATATAAATGTTTTAAAACAATCATATCTTTTCACAGAGCTTGCTAACGGACTGTCAACAGATGTTTCATATAACGTTGGTAATATCGAACACAAAACTGGATACTATCTAGTGGACGGAATATACCCAAAGTGGAGAACTTTGATTCAAGGATACAGAGTACCATCAAATGACAAAGAACGTTATTTCACTGAGAAAGTAGCTAGCTACAGAAAGGACATCGAACGTACGTTTAGTGTTCTACAAGCCCGATTTCATATTTTATGCAATCCTGCTCGTTTTCATGATGCAAGAGTGCTTTCAGAAATCATGTATGCTTGTATAATAATACATAACATGATTGTGGAGTCTGAAAGAGGTGGGTATAAGAATCAAAAGTCTAATTATCCTGACATGTTTACGGGGTCAAATGCAAAACCCCATAAAGATGTAAACTCAATGGACGAGTATGTTGATATGGTTCAAAATATTGAAGATCAAGCTGCACACTTCCAATTGCGTGACCAGTTAGTGGATCATTTGTGGGCGCATAAAGGAAGAAATAGTCGGAATCAGTAGTTGGTACTAGAACTATGTATCGGTTTGCACTCGTGCACTATGTATCAGTGTGTATGTTGGGTCAATAAATCTAGTTTCCAATCATATTGTCGATTGTATCATTGTTTCAACAACCAGTACATAAATACTAAAAACAGATCACAATCATATTACAACTCAACCCAACATATACAGCTACTACATAAACAACTATTGCATACATACTACAAATAGGACACAATCATATTACAACTAAACCCTAGCTAGTACATAAATACCCACTAGTATGTAACTACTACAAACAGTTCACAGTCATATTACAACTTAACCCAACATACATAGCTAGTCCTCAAACGAGCCACTACAGCTTCCGCCTCCGCTTCCTTTGCTTCTTCTGTACTCTGCAATCTGCTCTTTTACTAGTTCTTGCTGTAAAGGGGAAAGCTTACTAAAATCACATGTAATCATTTTAACATAATTGCTGTCCCGCACCAGTGCTTCCTTCTTCTCCAGCCTTGCTCGTAACAGGGCTTGTTTCTCCGTATGTTGTTGTCTGCGAAGCTCTCTATCAACACTAACTGCTTTGTGGAACTCTTCGTCGCTGCGGTTTCTTTGCTTCGAAAATCGAAGTCTATGCTCTTTTGTCTCCGTAGCTGAATTCTCTATTGTTTCAATAAATCTAGAGCACTCTGCACCGCGTTGCTCCAGCTGAATTGACTTGGCTCTGCCAATAGGCCGTCCGTCACTAGTTCCAAATAAAGGGTTTCTTTCTTGTGAGCTCGGGTCACTTCCTGGACTAGATTCAGAGTAGTTCATCCTTCTAGCTTTGTTCTGTTGTTCAACCATGAAGTTGCTTGGGTTCTTCCACTTAGGCAACCTAGATAGAAGCTCGAAACAGTCGTTAAATTTAAATGGAAGTCCATACTTTCGTTGGTAGGCCGTTCGTGACTCTTCAATCTGTAACATAAAGTCGAAATTGTATGAGTGTATGACATTTCTAACTAATCAAGCATAGTATACTAACTTATTTTTAAAAGTAATCTACGATACTTACAACGTCATAAGGTGCAGCACCGCTTTGCTGCCTGTTCTGCAAGCCTGTCAGTATTGCCAGATAGTTCTGACATGCAGCATTCATAACTCTATAACCGCCTTTAAGTGATCCCCATGTTCTACTCCTCGTTTCCAACGAATTGTAGAAATCTGCAACTCTTTCCCAAAATTTCTGACCTTTCATATTATTCCCAACAATGTTGTCTTGTGAAATGTGTATCCACGATTTAGCAAGTGAAACGTACTGCTCGGAAGTAAACTTACATTGTTTTCTTCTTCCATCCGCTGCTATTTCTTCCTCTTCAGCATGATCATCCTCAACATCTTCTATTCCGGGATCCGGCTCCGATTCAACTTCGGTTTGGTGTCGTTTACTGAAAATGCCGCTTAAAGACTTCCACTTCATCTTCTTTTGGTTATATTCGGGACTGACAGGTGCAGTGTATTCTTGACTAAATTCTTCAGAATTTGTAACATTTGCATCCTCATTTGCATCTTCGTCCTCCGGCTCCTCCGTTGAAGTTTCAACATTTTCTTCATTACTAGGAGAGACAAACCCGTACGAAAACTGTCTTTGCAGATTTTGTGTACCTTCGCGGTCACGAACCTCGGTCTGTTGCGGAGGTAGGTGAGGTTGTTGAATTTGATCGGTCTGCATCATCATAAACATATACGACGAATGATCATCGTACACGCCTGGCACGGGGGGTGGTTGGTAAAAATGTGGCGGGGCGGACGAATGGACGGGAGGAAAGTTAGGAGGAGCGAGCGGTTGGTACGATGGTCGATATGGATAATTTGAATACGGCGAGTAGCCATATTCGTGAGATGGCTGCAACGATTGATGTTGTTGGACTGACCGTTGCATGGCATACGATGAAGAGGACGGTTTGGACATGGGATTCTTGTTTCCGCATTTTTTGATGCTTCGCTTGGGTGCGGAAGAAGACATTTTTGTTGTTGAAGAAGTTGAAGTTGAGAAGATGGAGTGGTTGTATGGAAGAAGGAGGAAGGTTGGTGTATTAGAAGGGAAAATGGGGTAGTCGTTGGAGTGTAACGGCTATGTATTATAACAGCAAAGAGAAAGCCGTTATAAGCTAATAACGGCAAACTCTTTGCCGTTATAAACTTATAACGGCAAAGAGTTTGCCGTTATAAGATTATAACGGTATTCTCTTTGCCGTTATAAGCTCTAGCCTCTGTTCAGTGAACCAGCCACGAAGGAGCTCAAAACTAGCCACAAACCAGCTACGGGTGAGTGAACAAGCCACACCTGATTACTCCGTGACTTGTTTAGTAACTGAACAAGTCATGGTTGGTTGTGCTCTTATAGTTCATCTGGGAGGAGCTACAGGAGTCCTTTCAGTTCTCACGCTTCTTTTTGTGTTTTTCATTTGTCTCTACATACAGCGGTACATTTTTATCGTTTTGTTCCTTGCTGCCCACTTCAGCACCTTGCTTGGCGACTTCATTAACGAATTTTTTTGATTCATATACTAAATCTTCAGATAAGTCATCCCCTTCCTTGTTTATTACATCAGCATTTTTAGGAATGGAAGCTGAAATTGGGTCTAAAGCAGTCGGATGGGAGAAGTTTGACGTTGGATCTGAAATCTCAATTCTGATAATAAGGCTGCAAGATCTTCAAGAAATATTTGGATCTGGAAGTTTGATGGCAGAGATTCTCAATGGCACCTTTTGTTTTATCCATGAAATTACTGGGGAAACAAAGCTAATGTTAAAGGCAAGAAGACGAAATGGGAGGAAATCAAAGCTGAAGCTGTTACCTGAGAACGTGTGCTGAACTTCTTTTTTATTATGGGTCCGAAGTAAGACTTCCTAGGCTTCAGCATGTACATTTGCCTTACTGAGATTACGTTTAATGCCATGTTGAGAATCGAGATTCGGCAGCGCGCTTATTATAAATCTATAGGAGAAGCCATGCTGATATTTTCACCGGTCGGAGTAAACACAGGCTTACACCATTCTCTTACCGCTATAATTTTCAGTGAATTTTGATCAGAGCCGTTTTAATGAGCAAAGGTATGGTTATATGAACATGAATGTTTCGGATGAAGGCTTTGCAAACACTTGGTTATAATATTCAGCTCTGGTTCTGCAAGCTCTCCTTTATGGTGAAGTCCCATGGTATCTGCAGAATAAATAAGATTTTACAGAAGAGAAAACAAAATTCAACAAGAAAGATTCATCTCTATTTTTCTTACAAATTAGTATTACTTACTCAAATTATCTGTAGGTTCTTACAAACCTCAGTTTCTCTTACATGTAAACTATGAAATGATTCTAAATAAGGATCTTTCTTAAATGTTAATGTATTCTATTACTGTTTTAAGATTCGATCCTAATTCTCAGTTCAGTGAAGCAACTGTCTGTCTACTGTTTAAGTATATAATTTTAAAATCGTTAAACTTTTTTTTTTAAAAATTTATGTTACTTGATAATTTATTACCAAGTCTGAGTGCCTCCGTTTGTCCACGTCGTTAATTATCTCGTCATTTGTATAGATTTTTTTTTCCTACAGTGACAATCCTACTGCAAGACCTTCATAGTAATCACCCACTAGTAAATGATTCACTTTATTACTTCGGAGATGATGAATTTGTGGTAGTACTTATAACCATGGGATTTCGAAAATGAAATTATTGGATTGAGAGTAGAAATAAAATAGCGGTAGTTAATATGGTAGTTGCGATTTTTGGGGACATAAAATGCATATGGTGTTGCATTTTGGACAAAATGTCTTTAATCCAAGTACAAATACTTGTTGTTTATATTAATGCGCCAGTGTTTTAATTACATTCTAAGTGACATTTTGATAGATGTGATTTTCATATTAATTGTTAATTAATATCGTGATCAATAGTATCTGATATGCTCTAGTACTAAACAAATTGGAATGAGTTTGGTTGCATAAATATTTTAATTTCACCACACTTGAAAATTATTTGTACCTACGACGAAGAAAGGGTGAAACCAACGAACAACTGTTAAGACTTCCTTTAGTTTGTGAGTTGACATTGTAAACAATTAACTATGCATGTATTTTTTCTAAATGAGATCTCACAAGAAAAATTATTATTCATGTTTCTTACTGCAACGTGACGGTGGGTGTTCTTTCGATTCAAGAAGAAATAGTGTTCCAACAATACTTTTGTTGATGCAAAGACAGCTTTATCATATAGGTGGTCTCCAGGTATGTGTAATGCAAGTAATGAAAGCATGCATAACTTAGAAATAATTTCGACTTTTGAAACTTAATCGTCACAAAAAACATTGAGTAGGCTGAAGGAATTTTTAGAATTAATTCAGAAAATGGGCAGGAAGAGCTTGTGAGATCAGCTAAATCTGTTGGAGAATGAAATTTTAATGACAACAACCTTATTTCAATTAATAACATTATTAATTATAAAATATATACTAACATCTTTGTCCAGAATATATATGTATATGCATGCAGGATATAAATGAAGACTGTACGTACAGTATTAGAGATTAGGGATATCAAGAATTTCAAGAGTCATGAGAATCAAGATATCAAAATTTCAAGAGCTCAAGATTATCAAGTACTAGAGTCTAGTTTATATGTAAAACTCTGGTTAGCACTTTCAAATTCTGTTTTCAAATTCCTTTTCAAATTGATTTCAAAATAATTTCAAACTCCTTTTCTAAAATGATTTCAAATTATTAAGCTTTTTCTTATGATTTAAATATATATATATGTTTATAGTTTACAAAGTTTTATAATATATATGTTTTATAGTTTCATATTATATTATTTTATAAATATGTTTATATTATATATCACTATGTTTTTATACTTTAGAAACTTCATTCGAAACATTAGTTTTGATTCTAGAATTTCCAGAATATATATATTAATTTAAACACTTGAAAATGATTTTAAAAATTAAAATACTATGTATATGTCGACATACATAATTAAATATGTCGACATATAACTGTCATATTTCCAATTTTCAAAGGAAGCGTCTTTTCATATTTTGAAACGTTTCAGAAACGTTGCCACCTTTCAAACATTATAAATATGGGTTAAATTTGAATTTTTTTTATCACTTCTTCTTCTCCATCTTCATCCTATCTCTAACCACCATTAATATACATTAATTTCTTGATTTCTACACTTATACTCTGCTGATTTCTACTCAAATTATATCAAACTTCTTCTCTTCTTAATCTCTATCAAATACTCTCTGATTGGAAGTGTTATTCAAGAGTTCTAGGGTTGTTGTAATAATTTGGGATTTGTTTGGGAAAGGATGTGTTCCTTGTAGCTCGGAAATCAAGGAAAAAGAGCGATGTGAACCTTGTAGCCGTGAAATCAAGGGTGGTGGAATCGATGTTAACTTTGTATCCGTGAAATCAAGGGTGTTATAAGATTGATACTTGTATTAATAAAACTGTGCGCAATCCAGTGTTGCATGGGACTGGACGTAGGTGTAATCCGAACCAGTATAAAATATGTTGTGTTGTTTCCTTTTCTGCATTTTATATTTACTTATATATATGTGTATCAGATTGTTTCATTGTTTGTGATCATTTCTGGTGTGATAATCATTGTGTGATTCATATAGTAATTCAAGTTAGTTAAATATTTCTATAAATTTCTGTTAATCACTATTCACCCCCCTCTAGTGTTAATTCTGCCTTAAGATCCTTAATCTGCATCCTTAAACCAAAAGAAAACACTTTATATCATAGAGTTTATCTTACTCGGATTTTTAAGTATTTTGGAGTAGATCTCAAAGGAGAAGAATTTGTGCCAAGAAAGGTTTTTAACTCAGGAAATATATACCTTATGCAATTTCCAATCATTTTTAAGCCCTATGAAACATTTGAGGATAAACAAGCTCGAATGCAACAACAAGAAAATCCAATGGAAATCGACGAAAAAGAATCCTCTTTGGAAAGTGTAGAATGTCCAACAAATAATAGGACCATAACCAAAGAAACACTTGTCAAAAACCAACCCAAGTTAGCCAAGAACCAAAATAAGACCAAGAAGTGTTAACCCTGTTAAAAAATAGTTCAAAACACCGGGTCGGTCTGTTCTTTAAAGCACTGGATCGGGTTGGTCAATATCGAAGAACCGGGTCGGTCAGTATTACTGGATCGGGTCGGTCAATATCGAAGAACCGGGCCGGTCAGTGTTAATGGACCGGGTAGGCACACTTTGGGTCAGCATATTGTAAACCAGAACGGGTCGGCTAAGTATCGGATAGGCCCAGTCTTGAATTATCAGATTGGTTAGCATTGATGGACCGGGTTGGTAAGTACTAAAGCGCAGGGTCGGTGCCATTTTCGGATCGGTCCTAATACAAGTCAGCTCCTGGTCGGTGCAAAGTATATAATATTAGTAAGACATCAGCATTGACTGGGAAATGGTGTTCATGCCGTACAAGGGCAGCATTTATATTGCGACGCAAACATGGAACGGTTTCATTTAGTATAACACATCAGTGGCGTACTCCATACATGAATGGCAGACTTCATGTATATTCATGATACTCGCTGCATACTAATGTCTACGGCATGTAACAACATGCATGCGAAGATGAAATGTTGTGTTAATGCATGATGAAATATATAAAATGGCATCTTATGTTCATCACGTTGAGACTATGGGACTGCACAGCATCATCTCATACACATGGAAACGCAAGAACCAGGACACGTGGATCATTCAGTAGCGTGTGGCACATTTGTGATGAATGCATGGGCCAATAGTGGATAACAACATGTTGGAGTTGTATGGCATAACACGGCTCATACTTACGCATGTTTTGTTTAACAGCATAGAGCAAAGGGATAAAGAGTGGTTCAATACACGTGAAGCTTGCACAAAGTGGATCGGTATTAAGATTGCCATGTTAAAGTGAAGAGGGATTAGTCCTATATCTAAGTATATAATGGGTCGGTCATCTGTTAATTGTATGGATTGGAATGAATTCTTGCCAGGTGGATCGGTGTGCATTTATACGAAGCAGGTGGCAAAGTTGTAAACCTGGATCGGTCATGAAGCATCTGGATCGGTCTAAATAATAGGCGAGTACATTGTATGAAAATGGAATGGGAATGTTGTAAATCAACAGCAAAAGCGGAAGCTCCAGACATAAAAGTGGATCGGTACCTTAAAGCATAAAATGGATCGGGCATATAATAATAAATGGAGCGGTACATTGGAATGAAATGGATCGGTGCATTTAACTCAGTTTGGATCGGTTCAAAATATTAAGCGGTGGCAGAACTGTAAATACGGACCACGACAGCTGTACACAACTATAAAGTGGACCAGTGACATTTCTGTAAATAGTTTACGCCCGATCCAAGTTTACGCCCAATCTAAGTTTACGCCCAATCTAAGTTTACGCCCAATCCAAACTCTGGACCCGTTAATTACGAAACTGCCACTACCTTCAGATTTCTTCTATAAATAGCCCCTTGCTCCACAATTCAAGGGACCGATTCCACTACCCCGAAGGGCTACTAAAATCATACCTCAACCCTCCTAAAGCTTCTAAAAACTCCATTAATGGCCGCCAAAATTCTCTTCTTCTTCTTCCTACATGAAATGATCTTATCTTCTCCAAGCACCATTAATTAACACTCCGATCTACTCTAAGTGTTCTCCAATCACCATTGCTCTTCTTCAATGCACGGATCTAACCTCATTTTCATGATGGAACCAAGGAAAAGTATATAATTACGCAATCCAATCTGTTCCTTCACGAATCTAAGCAAGATCTAAAGCGTAAAGAGAGCCAAAAGTGGAGAATTATCACAAAAGTGGTCAAGTGTAATTAATGCGACGTATGAGATGACAAAATTTGTAATCCTCTCCATAATGATGAAAAGTGATTGAAAAGCGGACATAGATTCACAGTGAATCGAACCACTATAAAAATCCCGTATCCTTTACTTGTTTTTGCGATTGTGGCCCTTTTAATTTCTAACCATTATTGGTGAAGTGTGATTTCACACCATTGGTGTTGATTCCAATTTTGAGATCAACATTTGGCGCCTACCATGGGGCCTCGTTCGCATCTCCTTCCTTCATACACTCTCACAAAGTTGAACGTCTTGCCATTAAAGTTCTAAACCGCATCCTTCTCCGAAATTATGGCTAAATCTAAGAAGACCGCTAGGAAAACCGTGGTATAAACCGATAATGTTGCTAATTAAGAAATACCGCTCACAAACCGCTTTGAAGTCGGTGAAAACTCGGAAAGCGGAGCCGGTGTGACCAAAAATGAAGTAAAAGCCGCTGTGCCAACGTAAACAACCGAATGGATGCCTCTACTAAAGCGATGATGGAGAAACTTGATGCCATCCTTAATGCTCGATCAAATCCAGCCTCTCCGAAAGTGTATGTTGATCTCGAAGAGAATGATAAATCGCCCGCTTCTGATCATAACCGCAACGACAACATGGAAGATGATTATGATTGGGCGAGTGACAAGGACGAAGCTAATGTCAAAAACTCGAAACCAAAAGCCAAAAATCATTCTGAGATGAAAGCTCGAAGGGTTACCAGTCCCGACACGGGGGCACCTCCTCGTCGAGAGGGCAAAGGGCCAAAGCTCTCTAATCGAGATCGTATGCCTAGACGAATATTTGGTAAAGAGCTCAGCTTCACAGAGCGCCAACACTGAAGAATACATCTCGGATATGATAGAACGAGTCATGAAAAGGAATCAAGCTAGCAAAGACGATGAAAGAGAATGGGACTTCTCTCTCGATAGGACACCATTCACTGAAAGAATCCTTGAAGCAGAATGTCCGAAGAAGTTCAATCCACTGACTTTGCCTCCGCACAATGGCCTTGTTGATCCCAACTACTTCCTATTCAAATACGAGTGGCATATGAGTGCGCCTAAGGCGACTGATGAGATGAGATGCACGTAATTTCCTCTCTACCTAGAAGGTTCTGCATCATTATGGTCCACAAAGCTGCCACCCAAATCCATCGATCGATTCTCTGACCTAACCAAAAAGTTCAAGGAGCAGTTCCGTTTGTATGCTACCAAAGCCAAGGATGCTATTACGCTCTCAGCAATGAAGCAGAAACTAGGGGAAACTGTCAAAGCCTTCCTCAGTCGATTTAATATTGCCTTGTCTGAAGTAAGGAACCCAGAATCACGCATAGTCCTAATGGCTATACTCGACGCTATAGAAAAAACAAGCGAATTCGAAAGATGGATAAAGATGAAGGAACCAATTACGCTTGATAAGTTATATAAGAAAGCAGAGGAGTACATGAGAGTGGATGATAATCCTATACCTCTTCAAATCATTGGTGGTAACCAACTCCTTGAAGCTCGTAAAAGTGCAGCTATCCAGTCCAATCAGAAGAATACTCAGGGGAAGAAGCGAGCCAACGACAAAAACAACAACAAAGCTAATAAAAAGTTTCGTCCTCTTGACTCGTCTGGTCTAACACCTCTGAATGACACTCTTGAGTACATTTACCTTGCCACAAAGGATGCAGAAGATTACTCGGAGCCTTGGCCAATAATAATGAATGACCATCTAACCAAATCTAGGAAGTTCGGTCGGTTTCATAATCAGCCAGGCCACAACATCAACGAGTGCAGACACCTGAGATCATTGATCGAAGAGCTGATTAAGAAGAATCATCAACAACAATATGTGAAGAATTCCCAAGATGTAAATCCTTCTGCAACCACCCAAGGGAAAGGGGCATTAAATGACCAGTCCGGTCCAAGCAACGTTGCTTCTGCTCAAGCTATTCCAAGGCTGATAATCAACTGACGACCGTTGATGATGACCTAATATCTGCGGCTCAAAATAAGCGATCACTATCGCACTTATTTTACTTCCTGCATCACTTTACTCCTTGTTATGTTCTACTTTCTAGTAAATACTCTGTAATGATTTACATGCATTGTACTGAACAATAGCACTACGAATGAAGTATTACCTACTTGTATAATCTATGACTTGCCAAATTTACATAAAAATTTGCTAACAGACGATATTTCATTACATCTTGTCCAATAAGTGTCTCCTCTCTCAAGGCCCGACGAAGTGAGGCAATTTCGACAAGCACCGGTTCAAACGTCAAGTGCTCTAACCATTGATATGCATAAAGCAAAGATGGAAAGCACCACCTTAAAGAGTGAGCGGGAGGAGTTGCCAAGGGTCAAACGGTGGAGAGTTCAGCAAGCATATCCAAAATCAATGCCATGAGTCGCGAGTTCCAAGGGGTTACAACCTCTCAGTCTGGCTGCGATCGCTTACCATAGTTAAGCGTATCCGACACGAGGACTGATGTTCACCTTCTGGAACAACGCCAAAATAAAGTCCTCCTATAGAGAGGCAAAATAAAGTACCTCCATAGTAAGGGTAAAATAAAGTTCCTCCATAGTAAGGGTAAAATAAAGTCCTCCCATAGAGAGGCAAAAGTCCCTCCATAGCAAGGGAAAAACAAGGTCCTCCCATAGTGAGGCAAAATAAAGTCCTCCCATAGCAGAGGCAAGTCCCTCCATAATAAGGGTAAAATAAAGTCCCCCCCATAGCATAGGCAAGTACACCAAAGGTACGCTGGAATCCGTAAGCGCGAAATGAAGCGCAGGAGTTCACTACACGTGAAACGAAGCATGGTAGTTCGTAAGCGCGGCGATGCAACCCACCAAAGGTTCGCTAGAATCCGCAAGCGCGAAACGAAGCGTGGGAGTTCGTAAGCGCGGCGACGCAACCCATCAAAGGTTCGCCGGAATTCGTTGCGTGAAACGAAGCGCTGGAGTTCACTATATGTGAAACAAAACATGGGAGTTTGTAGCGCAAAGCGATGCAACCCTCACCACAAAGATCGTTGGGGTTCGCAGTGCGAAACGATACGACAACCAAAAATCATTTCCGTAAAGAAAGAAATTTCTCCACATGAAAAATCAACAACGCTCGATGAGCTCCATCATTTTGATTCATCCCACAAGAGAAGACAAAACGTTGGATTAAAATGACCTCTCCAAAACACGGAGCATCCAACGGAATCTCCAATGTCAAAACTGATCAGCAAAAGCATTCAATCATGGAGCAGTTAATTTTTTTCTTATAATGAAGACTGGTGATGTCCTCCAAAGCCGTGGCACTATTAATCAAAAACTTCTCCAAAGAGAAGCAGAGGGCAAATGACCGATACGTGTTTCTCAAATGAGGAATATAGTATGCCATCATATAAGTCATTGAAACGATAACGTTTGAAATCCATAGTTGGCTTTAGTCGATTAGTTGATTTTAAGCGTTAATGCGGATTCGAATTAGAATGTCGTATTTGTACAGGCAATATTTGACGAGTTATAAACTGTTGAATAAAATAATTATGTGCAGACAGTTTATTCAATTCAAAATAAAACTCGCTATAAGTTGCTAATCCGCTATCGATATGGACGACCGATAGTGAAGTATAAGTCCAAAATTGCATAGGTGCTTGTTTTAATTACAAAACAGGTGACCTAAGCATATGAATTCAGAGAATGGTTCATCATAGCAAGACAGAAAGCTATGACTAGATCTCAATGCAGGATATATCAACAACATACATTTCGAAGCCCGCATTTCTCGCCAGCAAAAAATACAAGCTTCGAGGGGCAAATGTTAACCCTATTAAAACACAGTTCAAAACACTGGGTCGGTCTGTTCTTTAAAGCACTAGATTGGGTCGGCCAATATCGAAGAACCCGGTCGTCAGTATTATTAGATCGGGTCGGTCAATATCGAAGAACTGGGCCGGTCAGTATTAATGGATCGGGTCGGCACACTTTGGGTCAGCATATTGTAAACCAGAACGAGTCGGCCAAGTATCGGATCGGCCTAGTCTTGAATTATCAGATCAGTCATTATTGACGGACCAGGTAGGTCAGTACTAAAGCACAGGGTCGGTGCCATTTTCGGATCGGTCCTAATACAAGTCAGCTCCTGGTCGGTGCAAAGTATATAATATTAGCAAGACATCAGCATTGACTGGGAAATGGTGTTCATATCGTACAAGGGCAGCATTTATATTGCGACGCAAACATGGACCGGTTTCATTTAGTATAATACATCAGTGGCGTACTCCATACATGAATGGCAGACTTCATGTATATTCATGATACTCGCTGCATACTAATGTCTACGGCACGTAACAACATGCATGCGAAGGCGAAATGCAATGTTAATGTATGATGAAATATGTAAAATGGCATCTTATGTTCATCACGATGAGACTATGGGATTGCACAGCATCATTTTATACACATGGAAACGCAAGAACCAGGACACGTGGATCATTCAATAGCGTGTGGCAAATTTGTGATGAATGCATGGACCAACAGTGGATAACAACATGTTGGAGTTGTATGGCATAACATGGCTCATACTTACGCATGTATTGTTTAACAGCATAGAGAAAAGGGATAAAGAGTGGTTCAATACACGTGAAGCTTGCATAAAGTGGATCGGTATTAAGATTGCCATGTTAAAGTGAAGAGGGACCAGTCCTATATCTAAGTATATAATGGATTGGTCATCTATTAATTGTATGGATTGGCATCAATTCTTGCCAGGTGGATCGGTGTGCATTTATACGAAGCAGGTGGCAAAGTTGTAAATCTGGAATGGTCATGTAGCATCTGGATCGGTCTAAATAACAGGCGGGTACATTGTATGAAAATGGAACGGGAATGTTGTAAATCAACAGCAAAAGCGGAAGCTCCAGACATAAAAGTGGATCGGTACCTTAAATCAGAAAGTAGATCGGGCATATAATTATAAATGAAGCGGTACATTAGAATGAAATGGATCGGTGCATTTAACTCAGTTTGGATTAAGCGGTGGCAGAACTGTAAATACGGACCATGACAGCTGTACACAACTGTAAAGTGGACCAGTGGCATTTCTGTAAATAGTTTACGCCCGATCCAAGTTTACGCCCGATCCAAACTCTACACCCCGTAATTACGAAACTGCCACTACCTTCAAACTTCTTCTATAAATAGCCCCTTGCTCCACAATTCAAGGGACCGATTCCACTACCCCGAAGGACTGCCAAAATCATTCCTCAACCCTCTTAAAGCTTCTAAAAACTCCATTAACGGCCGCCAAAATTCTCTTCTTCTTCTTCCTCCTACATGAAATGGATCTTATCTTCTCCAAGCCCCATTAATTTACACTTTGATCTACTCTAAGTGTTCTCCAATCACCATTGCTCTTCTTCAATGCACGGGTCTAACCTCATTTTCATGATGGAACCAAGGAAAAGTATATAATTACACAATCCAATCCGTTCCTTCCCGAGTCTAAGCAAGATCTAAAGCGTAAAGAGAGCCAAAAGTGAGGAATTATCACAAAAGTGGTCAAGTGTAATTAATGCGATGTATGAGATGATAAAATTTGTAATCCTCTCCATAATGATGAAAAGTGATTGAAAAGTGTACATAGAATCACATTGAATCGAACCACTATAAAAATCCCATGTCCTTTACTTGTTTTTCTCTAATTATTTTGCGATTGTGGCCCTTTCAATTTCTAACCATAATTGGTGAAGTGTGATTTCACACCATTGGCGTTGATTCCAATTTTGAGATCAACAAGAAGACTCTTACCCAAATGTCTTCTAAAATGAACAAGTTCTTTGGCAAAGTAGGAAAAAAACTTGGATTATCATCTTCCTCATCTTCATTCGTTGAAGTCTAAGTTTATTAGTTTAAGTTATCCTTTCGTATTTTCTTGTATTTCCATTTCGAATCTCGTATTTAGTACCTTATATCATTTGAATGTATTTGCTTTCTAGTAGTAATGAATGATATTATTTCAGTTAAATTAATCCTTAATTTACTGTAAAAACACATTAAATCTAATTAAATTAATATAAAGTAAAAACACATTAAAGCTAAATAAATTAATTCAATAATAATTAACTTTAAAATGTGTGAAAAGACAAAATACCCAAAAATCAAAGGGGTATGTCGACATGTAGAAATGCACATGTCGACATATAACTGTCACGAAATTCAAATTGTTTCAAATTTGAGTTTTCAAATAACTACCTTATGTATCTTCATTTTAAACGAATTCCAACCTATATAAATACCATTTTCTTCCCGAAAAATTTAATTTAAATTCTCTCCTTCTTCTCTAATCATTCCTTATCTATATAATCAAATAATGGCCAATCCTATTCACAATTTGAGTGAGAATCTTGAAGAAACACTCAATTCGTTTAACAATATCCTTTCTATAGTACTTCGCAATCAGTGTCATTTAGAGTTAAGTCAAATAAAGATGGTTGAACATCAAGAGAAACACTTTAATGACATTCATTGGCTAATCTCTTCTCTTTTAAGAGATGGAGACAACAACCTTGCTAAAGCACCACTCACCAAAGAAGATGAAGACTGGGAAGTCATCAAGAAGGATCCAGTCTTTTGAGGAGATGGACGGGTGGAAGTTGTAACACCCCATAAAATTCATAATTATCAATAATAAATTAAATAATTAAAAATAGGCAATTAAATCATATGGCTGAAAAATGAGATTTTGCAACTTTAGGAATTTGGCTACGAAACTCTTTTATTTAGATTTATGGCGTAATTCTGAATCATTTTCATATATAATATGCTGAAAATGATCAACGTATGAAGAAGTTATTAACAAATGAATTAGGGCAGTGTATGCAGAATATATATAATTATGTGAATATTATATATATTGTCCAAATAATAATTTAGAATAAAAAGTAGGAAATTCAAAATTTGAAATTGGAGATAAGGTTTAGGGGACAACGTATATTGAATATATGGAAAAGAATGAAGCAAATTAAGAACGTAATTAATAAAATTAATAGCTTATCAACGCAACAGAATTGGGCGTTCCAACCGAAGGGGGGTCGACCGCTTCCCCTTAAGGGGGGTCGACCGCTAGTCGGCTGGTAGGCCCAATTCTGCCTACGTGGATTAGGGTTTTCTAAGAGGATATGTTTATATGTAAGGCCCGGATTAAATTTTATTAATCTGATGGCTCATGCTCACACGAGCAAGTATAAATAACCCCTCAAAGCCCACACTAGAAACCCGAATTATTCTATGCCTCTGCCTCCATGCTGCTGAATTCCATAGAAAATTAAAGAGAAAACGGGTGAAGGTTTCTTTTACTTCCCTACCTCCATTCTATATCTTTCTATTTCAATCTATCTAAGTTTAGGAAATTGGAATTTAGCATAAACAATATATATAAGAATCTAATTATATATTTCATATATATATATATATATATATCGTTAGGAGATCAATTAGAGCTCGTTTGAACATTGAGAACCATTGTAGATCTTGAATTTCTACCACATCTCCACCTAATTTGTGAGTGGAATCTAGTTTTTCTTAAAGGCATATTCATATTATTAACAGTTTTCCATATGAATTGTTATGCCTATGAAGATTTGGATATGTGATAATACAACATGAAAAATCCTCAAATCTTCTACTTTGTAATCACGTAGGAAATTGTCATGTTGAATTGGTTTTGTGGAATTGTGGTTTTTGTATTGGATTAAAAGTAAACATGATTGTTGTATTACTATTTATATTTTATGCAATTCACCGTTATTATCAATTGATTTAAGCCTAAAAAGGTTTGGATTTGAATTGTTTCGTATTTGAATTGGGTTTGGATCCTAATTTGGGTGTAAACGCTTTCATAAATTAGAATAAGTTAAATGTGAACATTTTTAGGTGTATAACACCACAAAAAGGGCGAATTGGGTGAAATATAGATTGTAAACATACATGTGTGAACGTATGAAACACTCTACCTTTAATTTAATATTGAAACCATTTCTACATGCCTAGGATACAAGTTGTAATTGTTATGTATGTGTATGTTTTCCATTACTACTATTTGCTATATGTTCATTATGCCATCATGTCGTGTTGTTAATATGGAAAAACCTAAACTTGTGCCTTAATTTGGATAAATGACAATTGCCATCTCGATTAGAACGTTTCCCCGTTTATACGAATGTTACGTTAATTAGTCGTTATTATTATATTACTTATTTAAACGTAATTAACGTTATATTAGCATAATAAATGCGATTAGGTTCGATTTTGAATTCGAATTGTCCTCTTAACAATTTATATATATATATATATATGTATTTGCTTGCTTGTGTGTGCGTATATATATAATGGCTTATATATATATATATATGACAAATAGACACGAGGTTAGTTGCCATTTGTGGCAGAAGCCTTCCCGAACCGACCGGCATATCTTGCAACCATAAGTGGGCCCAACTAATGTGAGATGTCTAGGTGCTATGGGCAATTCATAAACTTAGTACATTAGACACGAGATTAAACTGACTTGTAGTAGATGTATGCCCGGAAATGAACGACATATCCAGCATCTACAAGTATATGGTTTAATGTGAGAGGCCTATTGTGTATATATAAAAGTTTATATGTGAAAACAAATAGGCTTATTACGTCTTAAGATGGTCTTAAGTGGCTGACTCACCTTTTTTATCTAATTTGGGTCTTAAGTGGTTAGGACTAGTATCCCTCCGAAGGTTTATTCCTTGGAAAGGAACCTAAGTCATGAGACCTACCCTTATTAGTATTAAGGTAAGTCTTTGGGTCCTACTTCCTTAAAAGTGGTTAGGCATAAAACGGTTAACGGAGCAAGGTAGTTCACGGGGATGTCCATTTCCTTTAGAAGCATGTAAGGGCTCAACTAGGGGTATACTGGTAATTGAAGGATATGTGGACATTGCATGCTCACCAACTGTCTAAGGGAAGTCTTAAGCTACGTAGGTGTCCTACCGGGTAATATCAGTTAAGTAGAAACGTTCGCAATACTACTTCTCATATTAAAAATGAGAGAATAGACTTAAGAATGTTAACGTACTAGGAATGGGTTCTTAAAGGGCTAGGGGTCCGCCTCAGGGTTATAAGAGATTGTAAGAATCCACCTTTATTATTGTCGTAAGTGACCGAAAATGCCACCTCATTGGTTCTTTACCCTAAAAACACTAGTGGGAGTTTGACTTGGATATCCACCCTATTGGTTAGAAATTTGGTGTTTGTTGTGTGTTGTGTAGACATACCTTGGCATATGTAACCTGCTAAAAATATAGGGTATGGACATTAAGTAACACTATATTTCAGTCACACATAACTTTATGTTTTCACCCCCTCTCCTTAACATCCAACAGGTCAGTAGATGGGGTAAAGCCATGCATGAAGTCATGATTGAAGCCGAGGAAGAAGACGAAGTTATTATGATATTGTTAGCTGTTATTGCTTTGCTTCTTTTGGAATCTTATGAGGTCGAACTATTTGATGTACCAATTGAGTTAACGTAACTACGACTATGTATTTCTGAGATTTTTGAAATAATGGTACATCTTATTTGAATATTACATTTTCTCTTTCCGCTGTGAGAGATTTCCATTCGAAGTATATGTTATTGTTATTTGTGCAAATGTAATCCTTACAAGAGCCAACAACCCATTTAGAATGGCTCTAAGTTTCGATGGACCTTTTCTGGGTCGAAATTATGCCTATTTCGGGCGGGTTGTTACATTTTGTATCAGAGCCTAAGTTACCCGATTATAAGGGAAATTTACGTATGAGAGGCGTATTTGTGCTTTGAAAATGATTTTCAAACTATATATATCATATGTTTACCCCCAATAAGCTTACGCATATTTACTAGGCACCCTTATCATTTCTTTCTTTTTTCAGCTTAAATACTATCTTAGGAGTATCCACTAAGGGATTCTTCCTTTTCTTTTCAGATAGTAGAATGGTTGAAAATCCTAATGAGTAGGGCAACCAGGCAAGACCCCGCTACTTGCCAGATGGTTCCAGCAGTACCTACGTACTGTGGAGGAGGTCCCTGTAGTTAATCCTTCCCCGGCGGAACCCGCAACTCTTGCTATTGATGTGACCTTTGATTTTTCTCGCTTTTGTAAGGTCTTTACGAGTTTTGGTGGGAAATCATTTTCTGGAAAGGAAGGCTTTGCTAGTGCCCAATCTTGGGTTATGGACTGTGAAAGAATCTTTAAGGCTACTATCTAGCCCGATGAAGTAAAAAGAAGGATAGCGGCCTGGCATTTGAAGGATGAAGCCCTAGAGTGGTGGAACTTAATATCAATGGAGAACAAGGGCCGGATCTTCACATGGGCTGAATTCAAGACCCGTTTTGAAGCGAAATTTTTGCCAGGGGTAGAAATGACTATTCAGCTAGAAAAATTCATCCACCTCAAGGAAGAAAGCTTGAGTCAGCAAGAATATGTATACAAATTCACTAAGTTATGTAAGTTTGGTAGAGGATTGGTAGACACTCCCATAAACAAACCCCTTAGGTTTGTGAAAGAACTGAACTCCTCATTGAAGGAAACCTTATTAGCCCAAGTAGAGTTTGGGGCGACTTTTAACTCTCTAGTTGAGACAGCTACCCTTTGCATGGCTGAAAGCTCCAAAGCGGATAATGAGGGTGAGAAAGGAGAAAGCTCCAACAAAAACAAGAAGAAGGAATGGTGGAAAAACAAGAAAAAGAACTTCAAAAAGGACGCAAAGACTAGCGCGAGGTACAACCGCAGGGTCATGAGGCCAAAGATTGTAGGACCTTATTGGCAAAGAAGGAGTTCAAGGGAAAATGTTACAACTGCCACGAAGAAGACACATGTCCAAAGACTGCCTAAAGCCCAAAGATATCAAAAGTGGCCACAAGTATGCAATTGAAGCAACCCCAATTCAAAGCCGACCCCTTAGAGACCAAGGGCAGCCCGCACTTGGAGGTATAATCTCTATTTTAGAAAATTCAGCATACACCTTGCTTGATTCCGGAGCAGCCCATTCTTTTATCTCCAAGAGATTAGTAATTTGTTAAACCTTTCCATATGTATCTCGGATAGTCCGATTGAGATGGCCAACCCTATCGGAGGATTTAAGTATCTTAATATGTTGTGCAAAGACCTACTATTGGAGGTCGGCAATGTCGAGTTCCATTGCGAAACGTATGCATTGGTATTTATTGGGTATGACCTTATCTTAGGTATGGACGGGCTATCATTTTATGGCGCCGTCCTAGATTGTGATAAGAGATTCGTTCATCTTAAGAGCGAAGGAGGACGCAGTCAAAATATACTTTGTAATGTTAGAAACAAGAATAAAACCTTTTTGTATTCCTTGTCTCTTAATTCTGAAAGACCATCTTCGATCCCTATAGTTTGTAAGTTCTTGAAGTTTTTTGAGGAAGTCACGGGACTTCCTCCCGACAGAGAAATCTCCTTTCGCATTGACCTAGAGAAGGACGCTAGACTTGTAGCTCTGCCCTTGAGGCATATGGCGCCCAAGGAACGAAGGGAGTTAGATAAGCAGATTTCAGAGTTGTTACAAAAAGGTTTTATTCGTCGAAGTACCTTAGAATGGGGTGCACCTGTAGTATTTGCCACCAAAGTAGATGGATCTTTGAGACTTTGTGTGGGTTACAGAGAACTTAATAAATTGACCAAAACAAACAGGTACCCTTTACCAAGAATCAATGACCTTTTTGACTACTTGGTAGGAGCTCGAGTATTTTCCCAGCTAGACCTTACTATTGGATTTCACTATTTGAGAATTACGGTGGACAACAAGGACAAAACTGCGTTGAGGACGCCAGACGGATTGTTCCAATGCGAAGTTATGCCCTTCGGATTAACGAATGCACCCGCCTTCTTTGTTGACCTCATAAGTAAAGTGTTTAGGGGCATTCAAAATAAAATTGTGGTAGTCTTCGTAGATGATATCCTTATATTCGAAAGATCGTGAAGAGTAAGAAAAACACTTGAGACAAGTGTTAGGAATATTAAGAAAGAACCAACTGAATGCAAAATTCTCGAAGTGCCATTTCTGGAGGGAAGAAGTAAGTTTTTTAGGACATATTGTGTCAAGTAAAGGCTTGGCCGTAGATCCCGCGAAGATCGAGGCAATCAAGGAATGGAGAATGCCTCGAAATGCTACAAAGGTAAGAAGTTTATTTGGATATGCCAGATATTATAGGAAATTCATTAAAGACTTTGCAAAGATTGATACTCCTTTAACCTAGTTAACGATAAAGAATTTGGTATTCGTTTGGAGTAAAAAATGTGAAATAGCCTTTAAGAAACTAAAGGAAGCATTAACTAGTGCAGCAATCCTAATTTTACCCAATAGTTCAAAATCATTTACCATTTACACTAACGTTGTGGGACCAGTGTCGGAGTAGTCCTTATGCAAGAAGGAAGAGTAGTTGCCTATACTAGTAGACAACTCCAAGATCCAGAGAAAAGGTATCCAGTGCATGAACTTGAGTTAGCCGCAGTAGTGTTCGCCCTTAAGATGTGGAGGCATTACCTATTAGGGGAGAAATTTGAATTGTTTACTAACCATAAATCCCTTAAGTATTTATTTTCTCAATGTGACTTGAACTTGAGACAACAAAGATGGATGAAATATATTGCCTCATTTGATTACGATTCAGTATACCTCAGGCAAAGGGAAAGTTATGGCGGATGCTTTAAGTAGGAAACATGCGACATTGAATGCGATGATATTGTGGAAACATTTAGAGTTCCTCGCTAATTTTAATTTGCAACCCTCACCAACCACTTCCAATGGTTTTCTTGGAGCTATGGTAATTAGACCTACCCTAAGAAAAAGAATCCAAAGTGCCCAAGACATTGACAAAGAGTTAAGAGGAGTAAAGGAGAAAGTGGTAAAGAGAGAGACCTTTCCTTATTCGGTTAGGTATTCGATTAGCGATGACAGGAGTTTACTTTGGGATGGACGACTTTACGTCTCTAAGGATGAAGGGTTGAGAAGAGAAATTTAAGAAGAGTACCATAGGTCGAGACTGACCATGCACCCCTATGGTGATAAGATGTACAAGGATACGAAGAGGAATCTCCATTGGGAAGGAATGAAGCGAGACGTAGGCGAGTTCATAGCCAAATGCTTAACATGCCAAAAAGTCAAGGCAGAGCAAGGGAAGTCCGGAGGATTGTTATTACCTTTAGAAATCCCCACGTGGAAGTGGAAGCATATTTCCATGGACTTTATAGATGGACTTCCTAGACGCCACAAAGGGAATGAGGCCATTTTGGTCGTGGTGGACCATTTAAGCAAAAGCGCCCATTTCATACCAGTCAAGAAGACAAGGACTGCAGCCTCGTTAGCCTAATTACATGTCAAAGAGATAGTTAGACTCCATGGTATTCTGTCAAGTATCGTGAGTGATAGAGATCCCTTATTCACAAGCGAATTTTAGAGAAGCCTACAAGCAGCATTGGGGACGACCCTTAACTTAAGCACAGCTTACCAACCGCAGACCAATGGATAGGCAAAGAGAGTAAACCGAATCTTAGAAGACCTTCTCAGAGCTTGTATCGACTTTGGAGGAGTTTGGGAGCAGCACCTACCTCTTGTGGAGTTCACGTATAATAATATTTTTCAAGCGACGATTGGTGTGGTCCCTTTCGAAACGCTATACGGAAGGCCATGCAAATCGCGAACTTGTTGGTGGGAAACTACTGACAAAGTTATACTCGGACCAGACTTCATCCGTGAATCCACCGAGAAGATAACTTTGATTAGGCAGAGAATGAAGGCAGCCCAAGACCATCAGAAATCGTATGCCAATAAGCGAAGGAGGGAACTAGAATTTAAAGTTGGAGACTCGGTAGTCGTGAAAGTATCCCCGCTTAAGAAAACTATTCAGTTTGCAAAGATTGGGAAGTTGGCTCCCAGGTTTATTGGGCCTTTTAGTATCATCGAGAAGATAGGATCTTTGGATTATCGAGTGGATCTCCTAGAGCGTCTACCGGGAATCCATCATGTTTTTCATGTATCTCATCTAAGGAAATGCCTTCATGATTCTACTATCAGACTCGAGTTTGATGAAATCGGGGACATAGAGAAATTTGAGTTGGAGTCCAGGATGCCCCGTGCCACTACAAGGTTGTAGAGCACGGAATCAAGAGGCTCCGCAACAAAACCATTCGCCTCGTCCGAGTACAATGGGGGAATGACCCTGCGGAAATCACATGGGAAATCGAGGATAAGATGAGACAGACTCACCCAGAACTTTTCACGGGTAATTTTCCCCTAAAATTTTCGTTTATGGATGCATTGTGATTTCTAGATTGGATAGGGAATGGATGCAACACCATCTCACCAAGCACACATATAAAAATATATGCATATTTAGGTTGTTTGCATACATGTTGCAACACTTATTACACCTACATGCTAGGGTAGAGATCAACTTAGTGGGTCTGCAGTTCATAATCATTGCGAGTCATGGATGCTTATGGATGAATTATAAATAACATGGGTGTACAACATGGATGTTTCGAGCGAGTTGTATTTTTCGCCCCTTAAACAGATTTCGGGGCGAAGTCTATTTTAAGGGGAAAGAATGTAACACCCCATAAAATTCGTAAGTATCAATAATAAATTAAATAATTAAAAATAAGCAATTAAATCATATGGCTGGAAAATGAGATTTTTCATCTTTAGGAATTTGGCTACGAAACTCTTTTATTTGGATTCGTGGCGAAATTCTGAACCGTTTTCATATATAATATGCTGAAAACGGTCAACGTATGAAGAAGTTATGAACGAATGAATTTGGACAGTGTACGCAGAATATATATATATATATATATATATATATAATTGTGTGACTATTGTATATATTTTCCAAATATTAATTTAAAATAAAAGGAGGGAAATTCAAAATTTTAAATTGGAGATAAGGTTTAAGGGACATCGTAAATTGAATATATGGAAAAGATTTAAGCAAATTAAGAACGTAATTAATAAAATTAATAGCTCATCAACGTAGCAGAATTGGGTGTTCCAGCCGAAGGGGGTCGACCACTTCCCCTTAAGTGGGTCGACCGCCGGTCGACCGCTAGTCGGTTGGCCGGCCCAATTCTGCCTACGCGGTTTAGGGTTTTCTAAGAGGATATGTTTATATGTAAGGCTCGGATTAAATTTTATTAATCTGACGGTTCATGCTCACACGAGCAAGTATAAATAACCCCTCAAACTCCACACTAGAAACCCTAATTATTCTATGCCGCTGAATCTATGCCGCTGAATTCCATAGAAAAATACAGAGAAAAAGTGTGAAGGTTTCTTCTACTTCTCTACCTCCATTCTATATCTCTCTATTTCAATCTATCTAAGTTTAGGAAATTGGAATTTAGCATAAACAATATATATAAGAATCTAATTATATGTTTCTTGTATGTATATTGTTAGGAGATCAATTAAAGCTCGCTTGAACGTTGAGATCCATTGCAGATCTTGAATTTCTACTACATCTCCACCAAATTTATGAGTGGAATCTAGTTTTTCTTAAAGGCATATTCATATTATTAACAGTTTACCATATGCATTGTTATGCCTATGAACATTTGGTTATGCAATAATATAACATGAAAAATCATCAAATCTTCTACTTTCTAATCACGTAGGAAATTGTTATGTTGAATTGGTTTTGTGGAATTGTGGTTTTTGTATTAAATTAAAGGTAAACACGAGTGTTGTATTATTATTTATATTTTATGCAATTCACCGTTATTATCATTTGATTTAAACCTAAAAAGGTTTGGATTTGAATTTTTTCATAGTTGAATTGGGTTTGGATCCTAATTTGGGTGTAAATGCATACGTAAATTGGAATAAGTTAAATGTGAACATTTTTGGGTGTATAACACCACAAAAAGGGTGAATTGGGTGAAATATAGATTGTAAACATACATGTGTGAATGTATGAAATACTATAACGACCATAATTTTTAGTGCATATTTATTTAATTATTTGACTTAAATTTTGATTTTCATTTTATTTTATTCATTTAAAACTCAATCTGAATGGATTTTCTGAAATAATGATTCAGACTTTTGATTTAAAACTAAATTTATTTTAGAATTTATATAAAAAGTGAATTTGGTTTTGATATAAATATAATTTAATAATACAAATCAATATTTTTAATTTCAAATCTTATTTAGTGAATAAATTTATAAAGAGTCTATTTATTTGAATTTGAATTTATTCTTATATATTAATTTAAATCTCGTATTATATAATTTGTTTTCAATATTAATAAAAAAATTATATCCTTGATTTAATTTCATAATATTATATAATTTCTCATAATGAGGATTTGGAATTTGAAATACGTTCAGTGAGACGTAACAGCTGTAAAAATTTCATTGGAAAATTTGTATGTTTGTCGATTTCCCAATTTTCAGTGCAAAGCTACGTATAACAGTTCAAATTTTAGCGACTGTAAAATCTTTTCGAAACCAGTTCAGACAAACATGAAAAATATTCTATCTATTGTCACGAATCTAACGATGCGATCTGTTTCGTGAAAATCGGACATTTTGACTTCCGCTTAATTGTTTTCCTATCCGAATTTTACATTTAAAAGGGTCTGTAACGCGTTTTTGAATGGAGCATCGTGACACTGCAAATTTTATACCGTTGCGTCCATCTCATCGCGCTGATTAGCGCGATATATTCATTTTCCATTTTCGGTGCTCGGTTCGTGCTGAAATTGCGAAAAGGCTTACACAGTTCATTTTTGAAACAAAGCCATTTGAGTTCGACGTGTCCCTATTCGGGTCCCGCATATTTTTCTGGACATTTTGGGTCTGCAAAACCCGTTCTTTTATTTTTCTAAACCACCTGTTTATTTTTTGGTTTTCCAAAGGCTTAGAAGTGGGCACTTTCACCTTCCATTTACTTGCAAAATCGCATGCACGTTCTTTCATTTTCAAAACCGAATAGCCCTGCGTTTCCTGTCCTAAGCTTTTCAATTTTCACCATTTCGTGTAAAATATTAATGGAAATAAAACATGAGCATGCCAAGAATGTTCCATTTTCCAAAAGCCTCATTCATTTCTTTTAATACCGAAAGCTTCGTGAAATTTGAATCGCTCCAACCCATCATTTTTCCTATCCCACTTCTTAAATAATCTCTTCTTCCCTGTACATTTATCTTCCCCATCGCCAAAGTTGTTCCCTATTTTTCCCACTGTCTTCGTGTTGCGCTACTGACCAAACCCATGCCCCTCTACACCTTCACAACGGTTGCTACCGTTTCTTTCCCCTTTCCCATCGCACTCCTCTCTCTCATGTCCGAGACCCCACTTCCCCATGCATGCTAAACCGAACCCGCCCACCCCGACCTTGAGCTCCGTCTGCGGTTTTCCCCGTTCGACCGTGAAGTCAGCTGCTCCTTCCCAGTTCGTCAATCTGTGGGCCCCTTTATCCAGTCTCGCCAACATCATCCCCTCCTGCCATCCGCTAGTTCACCCAGCTCCGCAACCCTCAACCTGAAATCACCCCTCTACGGACACAATAGCCTCGCCCAACACCCTAGAATCCAGTCCACCATTGTTCTTTTTACCCGAACCGTATTTCTCCATCAGCCAACTTGCGGAGTGTGTGTGTGTGTGTGATTTTGTGTGAGTACATTTGTGTGAAAACCCCAAACCCCCATGCCACAGAAGCATGGATAATCATTGGAATATAACACATTTATCAACATTAGCAGATTTTAGATAATAGCATAAACATGAAATGGAATAATTTACATCAATATGACAGCGGAATCATAAAATGTAATAAACATCAGAGTTGCATAGTTACAAGATACAACTTAGTGCATAAAAGAAATGATCAGTCTACATCGAGATTAACGGTACATATACATCAAATATTACATAACAGAAATAATCAGTCTACATCGCGATCAGCGGTACATATACATAAGATAATACAGACGGTAATGTCAATAGTCCAAAATATAGATAAAAGCTAGTCTTCGCCTTCAGCCAAAAGTGCACTCCAAGCTATAGTGCTAAGCCAAAATAAATCCTGCTACCTGCTACTTGGCTGCCCATGTAAAAATAAGGGCACCCGAGTTTGCAAGTGAAAACAAACTACGAGTCAATCATGGGACTAGCATGAGAAATCTTACTTAACTTATTTAATAATAAGGCTCATCACAGGACCACGCCACTAATGCAGAGCGGGTTTACTCCATTGGATTGCCAGTGCATAAAACAAACAAATAATTTAAACAATGCAATTCTTTTTACAAAAATGAAGCCATTATAAGACTCAGGTCCCATCACATAATGCAACACAAGCCGGAAGATAGAGTTTTCCCTTATAATGGCCAAAATATGCTTAATACGTGTGAAACAAAATCATTTGATATGATTACTAGTGCATATATGTTTCAAAAGCAATTTCAGTCATAATGTATCAATCATAGACGACATGAGCGTCCCATGCCACTATGCCGCCATATATAGGGTTACAATCAAATCCATAATGTCGTATTGGAAATTGGATTTCCATCATGAGTCAAGGCTAGGGATGGCTCCCTCTGATTCGAGACACTCTAGCAAATGCCTCAGGATTCCCCGCAGTGGACCCTTGGTTCCTGCAGGGCCGGTCCACACTTATGTTAGTGGATTAGTTACTCCTGAACACACGTTTCCCAGTCCTATCGGACCTATGCATCGGCCCCGTAGTGACCGATATATCCGAGGCGCCTCACTATCCATCATCCACATAGGTAAAAATAAATAAGTGTTTGGGCTCCATACCATGACACCACCCATAGCTAGAAAGAAACGTCATGCACTCCCTACGTCCCTGATCCCGTTTCTGACTCATATAGGGGTGTGAGGCTCGCGAATTAACGCTATACACAAAGCTATGCTATTTAAAGCCGTGCTTTGATCATCAACCACAAGGCTCTGCTTTTCAACAAAAGCCTTGATCATTTGCATCTCAGCATGCCACATTGACATTCCACGCCATGCGACCGATGTCTATCGATATATAACCTCTAAGCTCGTACATGTTAGAGAAGGGTGTTAAGCAAGAAAATAAATTCTCGACCACCAAACAGATATACATTTAATAGAGATCAATCAACACAGAACGAAATCCAATGTCAGACACACATCCATTTCCTAGTCCGTTCTGGGTCTGAACGAAACCGAAGGCACCTTATTCCTCGTTCCATATGTCCAATACGGAAGAGAGGCCCTCGCACATCCGGACAATCAACAAATATGTTCAGACCACTACCACTGTAACCTCATCATAGGAGCTACCCATATCTAAGGCATCAGTAGTAATCGTCACGATGTGAAGATCACCGGTCTTGCACCATCTTCATATCTTCGACTTTTAATCGTCAATCAATTATTTGAAATGAGAATTAACTCGGCCTTTTCAAATAATTCACATATACATAGAATTCAAATCAATTCTTTTCATGGTTATACTATTTGACATTCACATTTCAGTTCATTAATATAATTTTCATGTCAAATACATCTAACCATCAAAATATCTGATAAACCAAGTAAAATTGGTTTATTTCCATTCCACATCGTTTATAATACTACAAAATGATTTATCGCTATTTTTATTTATATAAAAATATCTCATTTTAAATAAAAGACGCTTCAGGTTATTACGCGGCCCTAGTGCTATTTTTTTCAGATTTGAATTACACATTTGTCAAAATCTAACCTTTGGATCTTAACAAATTTGATTTTGTTGGAAAGATCTTTCCAAAGCGAACCCAACGGTTTCAGTTTCGGGAAATTCCGACGGTCGGATCTCTCAGTATAATCGTTTAAAGTTACGATTCCAAAATGCGAACTACCGCACGCGATTTGTTTAATTTTAATTTATATTTATATATATATATAAATATAATTCATTCGATAATTTCCAAACCGTTTTCACTTCAAAATTTTGGCTAACGCCTTTAAATTTCAAAAAATTTCGCCATAGTGAGAGCATTTTGGAAATTTATTGGGTCGTATTAGGCACCCAATAAATCCAGAAACAGCATACACAATTTTTAGTGACCTATTCTATGCCCAAGGGAGTGTGTAAAGATCATAACTCTGGAGAATAAATTCTCATCACCTTGTCCAGTGTTGGAAAACAAATAATCCATGTGTCGTATCTAAAAACGGGAGAGACGTGAATTATTGTCAACTCTAGACCCGTGTAGGGTTTTTATTTAGTTCATATCAGTCTTCGGTTCAACTTGTAATTCATTCATCGCCATACAAGCCTCTTGCTTGTATGGTAATTCCAACCTAGTCACATAAACTCCAAATGCTTATGTGGTATATGATAGAGTATGCTGTCTTCAAGTAGTATGCCATGTAGTGTAGTTCAAAATTAATTGTTGCTATCCTATGGCGATGTTTATAATCTCACACAGAACAACCAGCACACCGCATCCAATGGCATTCGCAGGAGTTTATATAATAAATAAAATTGTGCAGCCAACTCATTAAGGTTTACCTATTTGTCGGGCACGCAAATAAATTCTCTACTCAATAGCCAATCCACTTACCTGTTTTGCATATGTGTATATATATGTGCATATCTAAGCTAAAAATAATATTTTTAGCTAACAAACATTTATTTCCGTACGTGACAATTTCATTCACTTCATTAACATGTTAAAAATAATATTTTTAACTAACAAATATTTATTTTAACACATGGTTATTTTTAACACTTCATACATATGATAAAAATGATATTTTTAACTAGTAAAAATATATTTCAACACACAGTTATTTTTATTACTTCATATACATGATAAAAATAATATTTTTGGCGAATGAAAATATATTTCAACACATGACCATTTTATTTAGTTCATACATACAGTAAAAATGTTACTTTATTGTTCAGACAATTTTGTTTCAAACATGAATATTTTATATACTTCATACATACAATAAAAATATTATTTTTATTGTTCAAACAATTTATTTCGAACATGAATATTTTATATACTTCATACATATAGTAAAAATGTTATTTTTATGGTTCAAACAATTTATTTCGAACATGAATATTTTATATACTTCATATATACAATAAAAATGTTATTTTTATTGTTCAAACGATTTATTCAACACATCAACTATTTTTAATAGTTCATTTCAGAAAATTTCGGCACTACAACGGCAGGGTATTTAGCACCGACACCGTTTCTAGCACGGCTCCTCTGCTAACCTAGGCCTTGCAGCATTACAATAATTTCATTTCAATGATTTCCATAATACCATTCATTTCCGCAACACAATGAATTTACCACAAACCCAATCAATTTTGTTGCAACCACAATCATCACACAATCAATTTAAATCGTACATGGTCTGTGGACGAGGGAGGTATACATATGTGTATATATATATATGTGTATATGTATATGTATATGTATTTATTTCCATTTCAATTTCATTCGACGCACATATGATTTATACAACGTATGTATAATTTATACATCACTCATATAATTTATACAACGTCTATATATGACATATACAATGCTCATATAGTTTATACATCGCTTATATAATTTATACAAGATGTATCCATTCCAATTTGAATTTAGAAAGGGTTCCACTCCTTCTAAAATTGTAGAGAGCTCCAAATGCGTTCTAGTCTCTTCTACAATATAGTGTACGATGTCACGGTCCCAATGCTTTATGTTTCATCAAATTTCGACATCGTATCAAAAAATATGATTTTTATAAATAAATTGAACTTCGCAATGCTTTTAAGTGTTATAAACCATTTAAATTATACAACCCGTTACCTTTCAGTTTGATTCAAAACTAGGTTTTGATTTATCTTCCAATCCGTTGCGCGAGAGGACGATCGGATTGTTGCACGCTGTCGGCCTTGGAGAGGGCTTTCCGGCGCTGTTGGTCACACCCAGTTTGACGTCGGCAGGAAGGCATGTCGGAGGCTCGAACGGCGCAACTTTGAGGGCTCGGATCTCGAGAAACACGCAATGATAAATCACAAAACTTATATGGATTTGAAGAGGGGACTGAGATCTACAAAATTCTCTAAAGGAGCAAGCGATTTCATAAAGTGGTTTAGGAAAAATCGAAGAGAGAAGGAAGGAGCATCAGCCGTCATTCGATATTAAGGGTTACGGGTTTTTTTTTTTGGAACGAAAAAAGTGAATGGAAATTTTCTATTGGTTTATATTTATATTTAATTATCTAATTCTTTTTAATTTCAAAAATATCCATTAGCCCATACGAACTCCAAATCAAACCCAACGACTGTCGCCTCTAGCTAAATACCCCACTTCCGGACACAATGGAATATGTTTCGTAAGCCCATTCGACTGTTTTTGATAGTTTTTCTTCAAATTAAAATATAAAACATTCAATGTTGGATTTGAACGTACATTTTAATTTACCGGGGCCACATACTGATTCCAAAAATTCCTAAAAAACAAATCTAGCTATGTTTTGGCGATACGGTCTTAACAAAACTAATTTCATAGAATTTGGAGACCATTTGAAAAATGTCCATTTTCTGGTCAATCCAATTTGCACTGTATTTGCAAAACACGTTTTCTTTTGCCACACTCACATATTAATTCCAAAAATTATGGAATTTTATACCTAGCAATAATTTGACATTCCGGATCCAACAAAAGTGGTTTCGTCGAAAACTGAGGTCGTTTGCAAAATGGTTATTTTCAAGGGCTTTGTTGTTCTTTAAAAATGGAATTTTTAAATTTTGACGCATTTTCTACCAAAATTACTCGAAATAAAATTTTTAAATTGGTTCTGATTTTCCGGGTTGTTACAATTTGTGTGTACGTGAGTGTTACCGTATGTGTGTGTGCATGAATATGTTTTTGCTGTGCGCATGCATATTGGTGTGTAAAGACTTTGGGTTTGGCTTGTTTAGCGTATCTATATGTTAGTTTGTGTTTTTGTATATATTTGTGTGTGTTTTGATTTTATGAATATATATATAGAGAGAGATTTATGTGTATATGGTTTTAGTGTGAGTTGTTTTGGGAATTTATGTTGAAAATGAATGTATGTATATATATATATATATATATATATATATATATTTGTTCGTATGTGTGTTTATATATGAATATATATTTATATAAGTGGTTTTGGTGTGCATTGAATTTTAAATGTATATACGTTATAATTTTTCTATGTGTATATGCACATATATATGCATAATATATATAATATTTTTGTGTAAAAAAAATTATTGTGTCTATTTTGGTTAAATTGAGTTAATGTTGTGTTTATTTTTGAATCGAGTGTGGTGCTGAGTTCGAAAACCGTCCAAAACCAAATAGCCGTACCGATCTGCTAAGAAATTCCTTAGCCTCATCTTATTAAAAATAATAAAATATTGGGTGATCGTTGAGTTGAATCCATTCTAAATTGTGCCTGGAAGTCGTCGTTTTCATTCTATGTCAATCCATCTGATGTCTCCATTCTATGCCACGAAAGGTGAATTGTGAAATTGTTTTGAAATTGAATTTCCAAATTAAGGAATAAATTTGATTTTTAAATCAACTGAATGCGAATTTGAATGGTTTAATTATTGATAGAAATGAACTTGGAATGCGTAAATTGATGTTTAATTTGGAATTATAACTGATATGAAATGAATTCGATTTTAAGTGATTAAATGTGAATTTGAATATAAAAAATTATGTATGGAATTGAATTTATTAAGTCGTTCGATTTGAATTAAGAAATTTGTTAAATCGAATTAAATGGTTTTAAATTGTTTGAATTGAAAGATAGGGTTTTGATTCGAATTTATAAGTAATGAAATTGAATTTTTGGAACCAACTTAAGCGAATTCTTATAAAGGTAAACTAGATTTTATGAATTGTTTGAATTTATATATAATGATTTCGGATTGTATGACTTGAATTGCAAAACACGATATGATTTGTTTAATTTGAAATGTAATTTTTTGACTTGAATTGTATATTTGGGATTCGAACCAAAATGTTGGATATTCGTGAACCGATTTAATGAGTTCTTATAAATAAAAAATTGAATCATTTGAACTGTTTGAACTTGAGTTTTTGATGAAGATAAATCAAACTTAAATATCCTCGAAGTTAAATATTTTAGTATAGATTTAAATGGTATTTGATACATTTAAGTTATGATTCGAATATAGGTCGATTTTGAATTGAAAGTCGTTATGTGAATATTTTCGGAAATTGAATATAATCGAAGTTAAATGTTATAGTACTAGTTTATACTATATTTGAGATCTTTACGTTATGATTTTCTAAATCAATTTGATTTAAGCGATTTAAGTGAGTTGTTTTCAAATTTAAATATAAGCGAAGTTAGATATTTAAATTTGATTTCAAATTCGGATATGAGATTTCGTATAAACTATTTTATAAAGTGATTTATAAAATAATGGCCACGGTGTGAAAAATGTAAACATTTGGTTGTTAAAGAGACCGAAATCGGATATTGTCATATTCTCTGCCAATACCGAAAACCACTTTAACAACTGTGTACGCGGTGGAGTTCCAGAATGAAGTAGGATGGTTTGGTGAATGACTCTATTTTCTATTTCATATTAATTACGAGACCCTGACTACCTTGAGTCAGCTTGATGTGACTAAAACAGGAGCTACGCCGAGACCAAATGAAGCATACCTCATATCGAGCTCACTTCTTCGATACCATTCTATTACTTTTGTGATGTGTTTGGTGGCCACCCTCCGATTTGATTATGGGATCGAGGTGGGCAGTAGTGGCTGCTATGCGTTACCACCAGTCCGGATTTACAAATGGTGAATCCACCCTAGCATTCCTTGCGTGCCTTGTCACATGCCATATACGAGCCCACTACGACTTTGTTTTGTACTGTTTTATATGGAGTTCCCTCTGATCAACCTCCAGTTTACGGAGGAATAACGATATTGTATATACTATGGGAATATATAAATGGTGTAAGGGTAGTATGATAATCCTGCTTACGCTATTTTGATCTCCATATTAATCCCCACCTTCAGCCATTGACCCATATGCTGCATTTGATCCATCTGTCCCATCACCAGAGGCGGATATGCGCCCAGGCATCTGATGCCTTTCGGACCTGTAAGGGAAGCGGAACCCAAGGCTAGTGAACCACTTTTTCCAAGGCCCTTTGCCTAGTCTTTCAGTTATGGCAGTCAAAGCGAACCCTTACCGTATGTGCGATTCTCACCTTCAATTCTTAACGAACTGGCCTTAGGTCGGGAACTGCCTCTCCGCCACTGTCTTCACTGGCAGGAGAAGTTTTTGAAAAAAAAGATCTCGGAAGCACTTCTGAGAGCAGACAAAGAATGAAAAAAAAAAGAAATGAGAAATAAGGGGGTCCAAAGCAAGAAAGAAAGATGGAGCTTTAAGAGAGCCCCTTAGTAAAGCTTTTATTTGAATGTTGAGCACAAAGAAGATCTTTTTACTTTACTGATAGACACTATTGTATGTAGCGTATTATACTATATAGTATTAGTTTGACGGATCCTTAGAGGATGGTGATCCCAAACATTCTTTAAGTTACTGATTGCATTTCATCGAACATTTCATTTGAGTTGATTTACTTCCATGAGAATGTTAGTCCTGATCCGAGTTGTTTTGTTTTGCATTATTGCTCGAGTCAGATCGAGTATTACAGTTTCGAGATTCACTCTTGGAGTTTGGAGCTTATATTGGGTTTTTTTGCTCATCTATATCTACCTGTTCAGTTGATCCAGTTCCAGTTATTCTTGTCATTTCTGTTTATGTAGTTATCTTTCATTCATTATATTAGACTTCTGCTATATTATTTATGTAGACTCTGATATAAAATATTTATTTAGTAGCTTCATGAACTACTATTGTAATTCGTTTTTTCCGCTGTGAGGTATTATATTGCTCTGTATCTATGTTTGTGATATGTGATTCTGTGATTTATTCTATTTACCTCAGAAGCTAATAACAATCTATTGTTTTGGACATTTCGAGTTGACATGTTTTGTCGATTCGGCATGGTCAAAATGGCGGGTCGTTACATGTGGTATCAGGGCTTTGATTTATCAAAGCTTTAGCCTATGGGGTAAAAACTCATTAGAGATAGGGTAGTGATTCCCTAGAATGTGTGGAATCGGACGCAGAATCCTTCTGGAGAGAGAGCGTATTTTGAAAGTATAATTGTTTTTAAAATGTTTTAAAACAAATATTTTCGAATATAATTTTTTTGGAAGTTAAGCGCAAATTTTTATTAATCACCAAGATATTTATAATACATATCCAAGCATATACAAGTATGCTATGATGTATAAAAACAAAACTCTCTAAAACCCCACAATTTCCTCAGACTTTTATGTCACAAGGACTCAGATATTTACTGAAAAAGGTAAAATTACAACAAAGAAAGAAAAAAGTATAAATTGCTTCTTCTTGTCAATATCCATACTTGCCATAGGAACAGATTCAAGAACTGCCATTAACAAAAACCAACAGCATAACTACTCATCCTTAACAAAAATAATGTATTACCTTAATCTCCTGCATACCATCAGATATATCGATTATGTGAAAAATGGATTGAATAATGGAGATGGATTGCTTCTTGTGTGTCTTTTCATAGATTTTACATTACTACCAGCAGGTAGTATATCCTCAATATTGTACTCATTCCCCTCATCTAGATCATCATCAGCCCAAAACTTACCTTTTAATTTTTTGCCCTTTGATTTAACAGCAGATGATAAGCGAGTTGAATCTGAACAAGGTGGAGGTAAGACAATGTGGTCTGGAGGCTTAATTTTTGCATATGGAGATACAAACTATTTCCCACTTGGCCTAGTTGCACCAGATATAGCATGAGTAGTCTTCAATAATGAAATGGATAAAACTGATAAACTGTGGCTGTAAGTAGAAGAACAAGACATCGTGCCAGATATAGATGAACTATGAGCAACATTATTAACAGAAGCATTATTAGTAGGTAAACCAGAGCAAGAAGTGCTAGATGAATTCAAACGTGATAAACTGGCTGTGCAACCTGTAGTCTCGTGAGCACTATCCAAATGTCCATTGCTAATATCAAACAAATTCCCAATATAAAAAACATCTTCATTATTAACACTGGGTTCCTTACCCATATCCAAATTAACATCCTTATTGGGAGTAACATCCTCCTCAGGGTTAATACACAAATTTGGTTCAGTATGATCATTGTTAACCTCATCTTAAACAAAATCATCCATACTACCCCCATTACCATCCAAACCATCAGAAGCTAAATTTTCAAAAGGATTTACACTTTCTTTGCCTACATGAGCAGCTTTACTTGCATTACCCTGATTACTACCTACATCCTTCTTTCTCCAATACTTTTGCTTCTTCTTATACACATAAGACCATTTATCATGATTAACATTACCATTTATGTCCCTGTGTGGTTTTTGATACTACACATCCTCGTTTTCTTGAAAATTCCTCATATCAACTTTGACTTGGTTCGCATTATTCCCATTATCCTTAGTTTGTAACTCACAGTGTATAGAATCATGGCCAAAAACCTTGCATTTAACACATATCTTAGGTTTCCAGTCATACCTAATTTTCACAATTGGACATGTATCCCCCAATCCGTCTACCTCAATAACATTTGGTAATTCATAATCAGGTGATATTTCAACCAATGCCTTAGCATATCTAAACCTATCCAACCTTTCAGTGCTAGTATCATAGCATATAAGCCTACCTACATGATTAATTAACCAATTAATGTCAATTAAGGTCCATAAAACCATTGGAATTTGATATCAACGAATCCAGACAGAGACCTTTTTAACTTGTGATTGAGCACAACCTATAGATGGATCTCAAACTGAAATGATAAACATCCTACCACGAATGAAAGTTGGATCAGATCTGAGAATCTTCTCCCTACCAGATTCAATAGAGAATTTGAAATAGTAGTGGGACCTGTCTGATTTAATGTCAACCTCCCATGTTAACTTCCATCACCTTTGCAAGTAATTAGAAACAGCATAAAAGTATAATGTACCATCTAGAAAGAAGCCAATAGACCTTCTTGCTTGACTAGATCAGGAATCGTCTTCTTTTTACCATCACGCGGAATATCGAACTGAATAGGCTTATATGTTCCTGCGTTACGCGAAGTAGATTTAAAAAGTGAGACATAGTCTAATTCCACAAATTATGGAACGCCTTCTTTGGATTTCCTAAATCAATATCTGGATGCAGATTTTCCGATGAAGGGGGGTTTTCAGATAGAGGTGGTGGATCTGAAGGTATAGGAGGAGGAGGGCGAGAAGGTAGAGGTGGAAAGGCAGAATCGAAGGCATTGGATGTGGAAGGAGAAGAAAAAAAGGATTTCTCTGCCGCCATTAACTAAGGCTTTGAAGGTATTGGGATTGATTATTCGAATATAAAAGTTTGTTTAATATTTATATCTTTTTCTGAAATTTCCTTTCCATTTGAATCCATCTTCCTTTGTATATCCTTTTTGATTAGGTTCTTTCGTTCGTTCAGCTTTTAACTTGAATTCTATAACTTATCCTTTTCCATAGTAGGGTAAGAAGTAGAAGAAGAATATAAATCTTCTAGTGAGTCCATTCTTATCTAAATATTGGTTTGAAATATATATTATAATAATGTAAGATTTATCTTGATATAATATGAAATTTTGATATATATTTTTATGGAAGATGAATATTTGAGAATAACATTATGTTTGGTAATACCAATATTTTGAAAAGATTTGATGTTTATACTTTAAGATTTTATATTTTTATAAACTATATATTTTATAAGATTTAAAGTTGTAGATTTTGCAAGAAAATGATTTTACCTTAGTTAAAATCCACATTGGTATAGTTTATAAATGTATATATATGAATTTATAAGTTTAAACAGGTTTATAAAGATGTTAATTTGTGGTGTGTGTGTGTGTGTATATATATATATATATATATGTGTGTGTGTGTGTGTGTTAAACTTATGGAATTAAATAAGTTTTATAATTTTAAATATAGATAACATGGATTTGAAAATATTTAGGTGTAGTATAGAATAATATTATGTATATTGTCGTATATTTATTATAGATTGAAGTTGAATTTTAATAAATAAACGAGTTGGGGAGAAATATATATTTCCCTATTTAAAATTTAAATGATTTGAAACATATTATTTATCATATATGAATTGGAATTTGGTATATATTCTGTTTAAATATAGAAAGATGTTTTGAGTATTTACTTGACGTTAAAATTGGCCTATCGAATACTTAGTGATTTGGGTATATGTCTGATCAACGTATATGTTAAATTCTATAAGTACTAGATAGATATAGAGTCACACTCTAGTTGCTTGGAAATAATTCTGGGGATGATCGCGACATCATCGATATCTATTTTCAGGTTTCGAAAGTGGGATAGATATATATCGCCAATTGAGACGTCGACTGAATACTTAAAACTATTTTGAAATGTTTGAAAATATTTTAATTTCTGATTTAAATATATTTCAAATTATATATATAGGTATGAGAATAGATATGAACCATTTGGTTTAATAATATTAATTATTTAATTACTATTTCCCTACCTCGTTCCTTTTTGGAGACGAAAAGGTTTGAGTAGGGAAGAATGTAACGACCGTAATTTTTAGTGTATTTTTATTTAATTATTTAACTTAAAATTTTATTTTTATTTTATTCGTTTAAAACTCAATTTGAATGGATTTTCTGAAATACTAATTCAGACTTTTGATTTAAAACTAAATTTATTTTAGAATTTATATAACGAGTGAATTTGGTTTTGATATAAACATAATTTAATAATACAAATCAATATTTCTAATTTCAAATCTCATTTAGTGAATAAATTTATAAAGAGTTTATTTATTTGAATTTGAATTTATTCTTATATTTTAATTTAAATAGTAAACCCGTATTATATAATTTGTTTTCAATATTAATAAAAAAAATCCATGATTTAATTTCATAATATTCAATAATTTCTTGTAACGGGGATTTGGAATTTGAAATACGCCCAGTGAGACTTAGCAGCTGTGAAAATTTCATTGGAAAATTTGTATGATTGTCGGTTGCTCAAATTTCAGTGCAAAGCTGCGCATAACAGTTCTAATTTTAGCAATTGTAAAAATCTTTCCGAAACTAGTTCGGAAAATATTCTATTCATTGTCACGAATCTAACGGTGCAATCCGTTTCGTGAAAATCATATGTTTTAACGACTGTTTATTGTTTTCCTATCCGAATTTTACGTTTAAAAGGGTCTGTAACGCGTTTTTGAATGGAGCATCGTGACACTGCAAACTTTATACCGTTGCATCCGTCTCATCGCGCTAATTAGCGCAATATATTCATTTTTTAGTTTTGGTGCTTGGTTCATGCTGAAATTGCGTAAAGGCTTGTACAGCTCATTTTTGAAACAGAGCCATTTGAGTTCGACGTGTCCCTATTCGGGTCCCGCATATTTTTCTGGACATTTTGGGTCTGCAAAACCCGTTCTTTTAACCACACATTTATTTTTTGGTTTTCCAAAGGCTTAGAAGTGGACACTTTCACCTTCCATTTACATGCAAATACGCATGCACGTTCTTTCATTTTCAAAACCGAATAGCCCATGCGTTTCCTATCCCAAAACAAGCTTTTCAATGGTCACTGTTTCGTGTAAAATATTAATGGAAATAAAACGTGAGCATGCCAAGAATTGATCCATTTTCCAAAAGCCTCGTTTATTTCTTTTAATACCGAAAGCTTTGTGAAATTTGAATCGCTCCATCTCATCATTTTTCCTATCCCACTTCCTTCTTAAATAATTTCTTCTTCCCTGTGCAATTATCTTCCTCGTCGCCAAAGTTTTTCCCCATTTTTCCCACTGCCTTCATGTTGCGCTACTGACCAAACCCATGCCCCTCTACACCTTCACAACAGCTGCTACTTGTTTCTTTCCCTTTTCCCATCGCACTCCTCTCTCTCATGTCTGAGACCCCACTTCCCCATGCACGTTGAACCGAACCCGTCCACACCGACCTTGAGCTCCGACTGTGAAGTCAGCTGCTTCTTCCCAGTTCATCAGCCTGCCGACCCATTTACCCAGTCTCGCCAACTTCATCCCCTCCTCCCAGTCGCCAGTTCACCCAGCTCCGCAACCCTCAACCTGAAGTCAACCCCTCCGCGGACACAATAACCTCGCCCAACAGCCCAGAATCCAGTCCACCATTTTTCCTTTTTCCCGAACCGTATTTCTCCATCAGCCAACTTGCGGAGTGTGTGTGATTGTGTGTGAGTACATTTGTGTGTGCACGAGTGTTACCATGTATATGCGTGAATATGTTTTGCTGTGTGCATGCATATTGGTGTGTGTACAGACTTTAGGTTATGGCTTGCTTATGCGTATCTATATTTTAGTTTTTGTTTCTGTATATATTTGTGTATGTTTTGATTTTATGTATATATGTTTGTACGTGCGCGTGGAGGGAGGGAGGGAGGGAGGGAGGGAGAGAGAGAGAGAGAGATATTGATTGATTTATGTGTATATGGTTTTAGTGTGAGTTGCTTTGGGAATTAATTGCTTTTGAACATATATATATATATATATATATATATATATATATATATATATATTTGTTCGTATATGTGTTTATATATGAATATAAATTTATATAAATGGTTTTGGTGTGCATTGAATTTTAAATGTATTTATGTTATAATTTTTATATGTGTATATGTATATTTATATATATAATATAATATTTTTGTGTAAAAAAAATTATTGTGTCTATTTTGGTTAAATTGACTCAGTGTTGTGTTCATTTTTGAATCGGGTGTGGTGTTGAGTTCGAAAACCGTCCAAAACCAAATAGTCGTACCGATCTATTAAGAAATTCCTTAGCCTCCTCTTATTTAAAATAATAAAATATTGGGTGATCATCGAGTTGAATCCATTCTAAATCGTGCCTGGAAGTCGTCGTTTTCATTCTGGGTCAACCCGTCTGTTGTCTCCATTCTATGCCATGAAAGGTGAGTTTATCTCACACTTGACCTACATTGTTTCATGTTTGTTAAATTTAGCACAAATGACCTGTTATGAAATGTATAGGGTTGTTAGTAGAAATTGTTTGATACGTATACATCTTTCATATATGACACGATATTCATATGACACATAGGTGCACTGATGATATATGACTTATGATGTAATTGATGCTATGTGATGATTTGTTATGTTGTTGATGCCCCTAGTTTAGGAAAATCACTAAGGGTTGAAATGATACATACCCGAACAGACATTAGATTAGGGAAAAATCGTTATAGGTTGAAATGATTGACCTGAACGATTATTACTGAATTTGGGATTGCGGGTTGAAATGATATATACCCGTAGAAATTTTAAATTGCGGTTGAAATGATAAATAACCGTGTCACTTAACCATAGGGTAGAAACTATATACGGACATCGTTGGTCATGTTTTCGAAGTAAAATGAGTTGGAAAATTTAATTTTAAAATAATAACTTATGATTTTATATTCTTATATTTATATTTTAAAGATTTTAAACTTAAATTTTGTAATTTTAAATAATATGTTTTAAAATGACTTTATAAGTAAATACAGATTTATATACTTATTTAAGATTTTACTTATAATTTTATTTGTTTTAAATCATATAATTTATTCATATAAGTATTTTAAACTTTTTATATTATAATAAATAATTCTTTTAAACCAATTTCTGTATTATTTTAAACTTATATATGTTTATATCTATTTTCTGATTTATTTTAGAATTTTATTAACTTATATATATGTATCTATTTTCAAAATTAATTTTTCTTATATATATTTTACAAACTTTAATAATAAACTAAAAGGTGGATAAGTTAAGATTTTCACGATTTGAATTCGAGGTTTAAAGATTTAAATTTATACAACGACATTGACTTATCAAATGAACTCATATAAGATATGATTTTGAATTCGATCGATTTGAACTTATAAGAGATGAACTTGAATTGTGAAATTGTTTTGAAATTGAATTTCCAAATTAAGGAATAAATTTTATTTTTAAATCAACTGAATGCGAATTTGAATGGTTCAGTTATTGAAAGAAATGAACTTGGATTGCATAAATTGATGTTTAATTTGGAATTTTAATGATATGAAATGAATTCGATTTTAAGTGATTGAATGTGAATTGGAATTTAAAATTTTTACGTATGGAATTGAATTTTATAAATCATTTGATTTGAATTAAAAAACTAGTTAAATCGAATTATAAGAATGGTTTTAAATTGTATGAATTGTTTGAATTGGAAGATAGGGTTTTGATTCAAATTTATAAGTAATGAAATTGAATTTTTGAATCGACTTAAGCGATTTCTTATAAAGGTAAATAGAATTTATGAACTGTTTGAATTTATAAATAACGATTTCGAATTATTTGACTTGAATTTCAAAACACGATATGATTTGTTTAATTTGAAATGTAAGTTTTTGACTTGAATTGTATATAAGGAATTCGAACCAAAATGTTGGATTTTCGTGAACCGATTTAATGAGTTCTTATAAAGATAAAATTGAATCACTTGAACTGTTTGAACTTGAGTTTTTGACGAAGATAAATCAAGCTTAAATATCCTCAAAGTTAAATATTTTAATATCGGTTTAAATGGTATTTGAGACATTTAAGTTATGATTCGAATATAAATCGATTTTGAATTGGAAGTCGTTATGTGAATATTTTCGAAAATTGAACATAATCGAAGTTAAATGTTATAGTACTAGTTTATACTATATTTGAGATCTTTACGATATGATTTTCTAAATCAATTTGATTTAAGCGATTTAAGCGAGTTGTTTTCAAATTTAAATATAAGCGAAGTCAGATATTTAAATTTGATTTCAAATTCAGATATGAGATTTTGTATAAACTATTTTATAAATTAATTTATAAAATAATGGCCATGGTGTGAAAAATGTAAACGTTTGGTTGTTAAAGAGACCAAGATCAGATATTGTCATATTCTCTACCAATACCGAAAACCACTTTAACAACTGTATACGTGGTGGAGTTCCAGAATGAATTAGGATGGTTTGGCGAACGACTCTATTTTCTATTTCATATTAATTACGAGACCCTGACTACCTTGAGTCAACTTGATGTGACTAAAACAGGAGCTACGCCGAGACCAAGTGAGGTGATACCTCCTATCGAGCACCATTCTTCGATACCATTCTATTACTTTTGTGATGTGTTTGGTGGCCCCCCCCCTCCGATTTGATTATAGGAGTGTGTCTTGAGGTAGGCGGTATTGGCTGCTATGCGTTACCACCGGTCTGAATCTACAAACGGTGAATCCACCTTGGCATTCTTTGCGTTCCTTGTCACATGCCATATACGAGCCCACTACGACTTTGTTTTGTACTGTTTTATATGGAGTGCCCTCTGATCAACCTCCAGTTTACGGAGGAATTATGGTGCTGTATAAACTATGGGAATATATAAACGGTGTAAGGGTAATACAGTTATCCCGATTACGCTATTTTGATATTTTTACTTTACTGATAGACATTATTGTATGTAGCGTATTATACTATATAGTATTTGTTTGATGGATCCTTAGAGGATGGTGATCCCAAACATCTGTTAAGTTACTGATTACATTTCATCGAACAAATACTCTACCTTTAATTTAATATTGAAACCATTTCTACATGCCTTGGATACAAGTTGTGTTTGTTATGTATGTGTATGTTTTACATTACTGCTATTTACTGTATGTTCATTATGCCATCATATTATGTTGTAGTGGTAAAATATGGAAAAACCTAAACTTGTATGCCTTAATTTGGATAAATGACAATTGCCATCCCGATTAGAACGTTTCCTCATTTACACGAATGTTACGTTAATTAGGCTCTATTATTTTATTACTTATTTAAACATAATCAACGTAATTAACGTTATATTAGCATAATAAATGCGATTAGGTTAGAGTTTAAATTTGAAATGTCCCCTTAACAAATATACATATATGTATTTGTTTGTTTTCATGTGCGTATATATAGAATGACTTATATATATAAATGACACATAGACACGAGGTTAGTTGCCATTTATGGTAGAAGCTTGCCTGGAACCGGCCGGCATATCCAGCGATCACAGGTGGGCCCAACTAATGTGAGATGTCTAGGTGTCATGGGCCATTCATAAACTTAGTACAGTAGACACGAGGTTAAACCGACTTGTAGTAGAAGCATGCCCGGAACCGACCGACATATCCAACATCTACAAGTATATAGTTTAATGTGAAAGGTCTAGTGTTTCTATATATAACTATATATATATATAAATTTATGTGTGAAAACAAATAGGCTTACTACGCCTTAAGAAGATCTTAAGTGGCTGGCTTGCCTTTTTATCTAATTTGGGTCGTAAGTGGTTAGGACTAGGATCCCTCTGAAGGTTTATTCCTTGGAGAGGAACCCAAGTCATGGGACCCACCCTTATTAGTATTAAGGTAAGTCTTTGGGTCCTCCTTCTTTAAATGTGGCAAGGCATGAAACGGTTAACGGAGCAGGGTAGTTCACGGGGATGTCTGCTTCCTTTAGAAGCTTGTAAGGGCTCAACTAGGGGAAGACTGGTAATTGAAGGATATGTGGCCATTGCATGCTCACCAACTGTCTAAGGGAAGTTTTAAGCGACATAGATGTCCCACCGGGTAATATCAGTTAAATAGTAACGTTCGCAATACTACTTCTCATATTACAAATAAGAGAATATACATAAGAACGTTAACGTACTAAGACGTGGTTATTAAAGGGCTAGGGGTCCACCTCCGGGTTATAAGAGATTGTAAGAATCCACATTTAATAGGGCCGTAAGTGACCGAGAATGTAACCTCGTTGGGTCTTTACCTTGAAAACACTAGTTTAACGACCTGCCTTTTTGACCGCTCCAAGTCGGTATTTAAACCAACTCCGAACGTTCACAAAGACAACTCGTTATTTGCTTACCGGATTTAAACAGAATAAATCACATAGAATCACAAAAACAGAAAATAACAATAGCTCATAGCGGAATTTTATATACAAAATTAGAGTTTACAAAATAGAATTTATTCACACAGCGGAAGAATTTACAGATACAATTCATATTTTTTAAAACAAAAGTTTACAGTTTTGACGAGTGTTTGCCGTATGCGTCTTGCGTCTTCATATTCGTCTCCAGTTTGCGAGCTAAATCTTTAAAATCTGCAATGCTCGTATCTGACCCGAGCATTCCATGCAAAACACAAAACACTCGAGTCAGGATTAAATCATAGTTCAAGTAAATTGATTTCAATAGAAACTGAAATAAAATAGTTAATTCCAACAATTTTGTTAAATCCGAGTATGTTAACCACTGAAAATATTTCCGAATGTCAGAACATCCAAAATAACAAAAGGCATCATGCATGTTACTTAATTCATGCGTGAATATGGCATATATAAATGTAAACTTAAAATCAAACAACCAACATAGAACATGTACACTATAGTAGTTCAAGCAAGGTATTTACAGTAGAAAATGGAAGGAAAAAACTAAGGGACGCACTTCAGTTGTTGACACAGCCCATCGCAACAAAGTGTTATACTTCAACAGGTGTGTAACTGTACACATAAATGTTACAGTTCTATAAATAAAAATTTATAAATACTTGTCACATAATAACAAACCATGCTCGTCCTATATAGATGAAAAAGCATTCACACCAGATCACATATTATACAAGAAAGAGTAGCCATGCATAATGCATGCATAACAGGACTAACAGGCTATGAATAATTTAGGCTTAACAACAACCAAATTATCACAAATTATCACAAATATGAATTTTCAATGGAAATTTAGTTTTAATTGTATGCTCTACAAAGGGGCGTGACACAATTCAATAAATCCAAGACTCCAAACAATCAAAAGCAAGTGTGCCAAACAGAGGTGTAAGCAAACTAGTTACAGGCACTAAAACGGGAACATGCAACCAACTCAAGACAGCAAGAGAACTAGCAACCACAAAATAGATCAACCATTTTATTTAGTTTACTGAAGTCAAAATTCCTAAAAAAAATGAACTAACCGTGAGCAGAAGTCACCTCCAACAGCGAATAAAGGCGGTGAACGGTAACAGTACACAGTGGTGCGTGGTGTGGTGGTGCTACTGATATGAAGGCGCTTGGTTTACGGCAGGGCTTCTTGTCTGGTACGGCATGCGGAGGAGGCCGTCAATCGATCCCAGAGGAGGCGCTATAGCTCTCGTTTGAAGGGGGATTCGGGAATTTCAGGGAAAAGGGGTTTCGCCTTGTTGTTCCAGCATGGTCGAGTTACAGTAGTGCGAAGGAGACAGCGATGGTCGGAAAACTAACGGTGCGGTTACAGCAAGGATGAAGGACGGAGTGGCTTGCAAGAGGTGACAATGGGCGAGGCGGTTCCCGTGAAGGGCGGTTGCGATGGAGACAGGAGGAGCGGCCATGATTAAATTTGGAGACAACAAAGAAATTTTGGGGAAGAAAAATCGACTAAGGAATGAAATGGTATAAACGGCTGTTAAAAATACAAAGAAAAAAGGGTAAAATAGAAACAAATGAAAGGGTACGCGTGGTATCATCCTTCTGATGACCAAGAACATGTGTTGAGAACCCACGTTTCAGCGAAAACAAATGTAAAAGAAAAGAAATAATCTAATTTTTTTAACTAATTTCAAACTAAATTAACTTATAAATAAAATCTCAAGTTATAATACAAATCAAATTCAAAACAAATAAAATGATATAGATTAAAATTTATCAATTCAAGGTTTAAAATATTAATGCACTAGTTAAAAGTGCTAATAACGCTTGATTTAAATAAAACCATTCAGATTAATACAAACTTTTAAAATATGCAAAATTTATTTAAATAAATTCTCAAACAATACTAAATATCAATTAGTTTAACATATCACTAATATTTATATTTAATGTAATAAAATATTTAAATCGAATATAAAATAAAATTTTAATTTATATTTACAAAAATTTATTCAAAACTAGTATAAAATAGATTAGCTTTTAAATAAGAATCAAATAACAAGTATAAATATGGATTTTCAACACTTAATTAAATCTACTTTAAAATCTTAATTGCCAAAATTTCTAGTTCGTTACAATCTCTCCCCCCCCCCCCCTTTAAGGCTTTTCGTCCTCGAAATGCAGAGATTGTTAAAACCAAAATAATCAACATGATTAAAACTTGAAAAACAAAGCATGGAATAATTTCTTCAACCAAAATCCGGATTTTATTTTCAAATCATTCGAAATACTACATTGTTTTCATATCGAATCATACTTCTTTGGGATTTTCAAAACCAAAATCACTTCAAAATTTCAAATATTTTACGTTAGACAACATAAAACAGTTATGTCCCAAGTCAAGAGGTTTCTCCCAGTGACAAGGCCACGAGGCACGGCCTACGCATGTATCGATATCGAATAATGATGTCTCTCCGGACCCCAAAGCAGACCATAATCAAGGGTTTACACCCACGTCATACCTTTTTTTAGTCACGGTTTACTCGAATCTTTGTACGAATCATTTCATTTCATATCCCGAAGTTATAAATCATTTAGAAATAATAATTTACAAATACTTTTGAATAGTATTGTTGTCGTTTTTTCAAATCTTTTCAAAATTTCGGGATTCAAGTCATCGAACATTCTTCGTTTATCAACCATTTTTAGTACATAAGCCATAACGGGTTTCCAAAAATTTCAAATTATTTCGAAATATCATTAACATAACATTTCGAATATCTACGCAAAAGATAATATTTTCAAGAGATTCGTATAATCAAAAATTTTCCTTCTCAAAATTAATTTCCAAAATCGTTTGCTCAAAATATAGGATAAATTCATTTTGGTATCAAGTATTAAATCTCATTCGAAAAGGGTACATTATTCAAATAGTCGAAAAATAACATGGAACAATTTTGTTACGAAAATATCTTCATGCTTTTGTTGCACTACTCCGATCTAGCATATACATTTCAAATAAATTTTTCCAAAATATCAATTCTAAAATATTAGAAATCGATTTCAAATTTTTTGGAAATCAAATCCTCAAATAAACCTTTCTATTCAAAAATCTAACCTATCCATCAATTTGTTTACGCAAGACAAAAGGGAAGGGTTCGGGAATGGGGATTGACGCTTTCAAGGTTCGAGCACGATAATCGAATAAACAGCTAACAATGACGGCGGGTCAACGAAAACAAACACAACAAGCGAACGACAAACATTATATTTTTAAAACATTCATTTCTATTCAAATTTTATTCGATTTATCTCTAGCTTCATCTTAATTCATTTGCCAATTCAATTTATACTTTACAACAATGAATATCTCGTTTATTTTAATTTTCTCTTATCTATTCCCATTCATATTAATTTATCAAAATATTTCTGTTAATATTTATCCAAACAATTTCAATCATTTATCTAAACGATTTCAAGTGTTCTCGACGTTTAAATCAAAATCACACAGTCATCCCACTTTCGAAACTCGAAAATAAACTTTTGATGATGTTCGAACTATCACCAGAATTATTTTCAAGCGACTAGAATGTGATTCTATATCTATCTAGTATATATCGGTCTTCATATATACGTTGATCAGGCATATATTCAAAATCCGTATATATAAATAGTCCAATCTCGACGTCCGATAATATACTTAAAACCATTATCATAAATTATATTTCAAAATGATTACGCTTTCAAACCAATTTATTAAATTTTGAAATAATTTATATTTTCAAAATACGCTCTCTCTACAGTAATTTTTGTGATAATTCCACTCATTCTAGAGTATTGTTACTTTATCTCTAATGAGTATTTAAACCCGATAAGCTAAGCTTTGCCAAACCAAAGCTCTGATACCAACTTTAGTTCAATATCATTTTAAATTCCAAATTTTCATTTCAAATTGAATTAAAATAATAAATAGTTAATTCCAACAATTTGTTAAATCCGAGTCTGTTAACCACTGAAAATATTTCCGGATATCAGAACATCCAAAATAACAAAAGGCATCATGCATGTTACTTAATTCATGCGTGAATATGGCATATATAAATGTAAACTTAAAGCAAATAACCAACATAGAACATGTACACTACAGTAGTTCAAGCAAGGTATTTACAAAAGAAAATGGAAGGAATAAACTAAGGGACACACTTCAGTTGTTGACACAACCCATTGCAACAAAGTGTTATACTTCAATAGGCATGTAACTGTACACATAAATGTTACGGTTCGATAAATAAAAATTTATAAATACTTGTAACTTAATAACAAACCATGCTCGTCCTATATAGATGAAAAAGCATTCACACGAGATCACATTTTATACAAGAAAGAATAGCCATGCATAATGCATGCACAACATGACTAACAAGCTGTGAATAATTTAGGCTTAACAACAACCAAATTATCACAAATTTCAATGATTTAGAAATTAATAATGTAGTACATTCAGGTGATAATGCTTCATTTAGGCATTAACAGTGGGATGTCAGCAATTCCTTTCAAATAGAATTATATGGACTATATGAAATGTGAAATTTCAAAACTGTACCCCAAAAAAAATTATGGACCAAATATGAATTTTCAATGGAAATTTAGTTTTAATTGTAAGCTCCATAAAGGGGCATGACACAATTCAATAAATCCAAGACTCCAAACAATCAACAACAAGTGTGCCAAACAGAGGTGTAAGAAAACTAGTTATAGGCACTAAAACGGGAACATGCAACCAACTCAAGACAGCAAGAGAACTAGCAACCACAAAATAGATCAACCATTTTATTTAGTTTATTGAAGTCAAAATTCCTGAAAAAAATGAACTAACCGTGAGCAGAACTCACCTCCAACAGCGAACAAAGGCGGCGAACGGTAACAGTACACGTTGATGCCTGGTGTGGTGGTGCTACTGATATGAAGGCGCCTGGTTTACGGGAGGGCTTCGGGTCTGGTACAGCATGCGGAGGAGGCCGTCAGTCGATCCCAGAGGAGGCGCTACGTACAGTTTTCGATTGAAGGGGGATTCGGGAATTTCAGGGAAAAGGGGTTTCGCCTTGTTGTTCCTGCGTGGTCGAGTTGCGGTAGTGCGAAGGAGACAACGATGGTCGGAAAATACATAGAAATGGTAAGAAAGGAGAAACCGTACCCTTATGGATATGGTAAGAAGTATGATGAGTGACAATGATCTTCCATTATTTTTGTGGAGCGAGGCACTGAAAACAGCAGTGTATTTGTTGAATAGGGTTCCATCGAAGGTTGTTCCTAAAACTCCATTTGAGTTATGGAAAGGATGGAAGCCTAGTTTAAAACATTTACACATATGGGGCTGTAAAGTGGAAGTTAGAATTTACAATCCACAAATCAAGAAATTGGTATCGGAGCCGACCTCCATGCTGTATTACTTTAATCTCTGAAAATTTTTATATGTCAATCTCATGTTAATATTGACATGTAAAACCGTAACCCATTGGCCATAGCTATATATATGTGTCATCATAAGTTACATAAAGGATGTACAGGCTTTATTTCTATTAGTTTAGGCATATTAAGCTTTTCGCCTGCTATAAATAAAAAACTAGAGAGCCTGGACATGTTTTCATTGCTATATATATTTATCAAAGCAAGTTTTCATTCTAGATAAATATGTGTCCAGCTTAACCGCATAATGAACCTATTAAATACTAGTTGTACATGGACCAAAGCATGTTTAAATCCACTTTATCAAATAATATGCTTTGTATACTGTTCACCTCACATTGGTACGGTTTCTCCTTTCTGCAACACCATTTTGGTGCGGTAGTGCGAAGGAGACAACGACGGTGTGGTTACGACGAGGATGAACGACGGAGTGGCTTGCGAGAGATGACGAAGGACGAGGCGGTTCCCGTTAAGGGCGGTTGCGATAGAGACATGAGGAGTGTCCATGATTAAATTTGGAGACAACAAAGAAATTTGGGGGAGAAAAAATCGACTAAGGAATGGAAATGGTATAAACGGCTGTTAAAAATACATAGAAAAAAAGGAAGAGTGGAAACAAATGAAAGGGTACACGTGGTATCATCCTTCTGTTGACCGAGAACACGTGTTGAGAACCCACATTTCAGCGAAGACAAGTGTAAAAGAAAAGAAATAATCTAATTTTTTCTAAACTAATTTCAAGCTAAATTAACTTATAAATAAAATCTTAAGTTATAATACAAATAAAATTCAAAACAAATAAAATGAAATAGATTAAATTTTATCAATTCAAAGTTTAAAATATTAATGTACTAGTTAAAAGTGCTAATAACGCTTGATTTAAATAAAACCATTCAGATTAAAACAAACTTTTAAAATATGCAAAATTTATTTAAATAAATTCTCAAACAATACTAAATATCAATTAGTTTAACATATCACTAATATTTATATTTAATTTAACAAAATATTTAAATCGAATATAAAATAAAATTTTAATTTATATTTACAAAAATTTGTTCAAAACTAGTATAAAATAGATTAGCTTTTAAATAAGAATCAAATAACAAGTATAAATATGGATTTTCAGCACTTAATTAAATTTACTTTAAAATCTTAATTGCCAAAATTTCTGGTTCGTTACAACTAGTTGGAGATTGACTTGGATATTCACCCCCATTGGTTAGAAATTTGGTATTTGCTGTGTGTTGCGTAGACATACCTTGACATATGTAACCTGCTAAAAATATAGGGTATGGACAATAAGTAACACTATATTTCAGCCACACGTTCTGACCTCCTCTTCTTAACATCCAACATGTCAGTAGATGGGGTAAAGCCATGGATGAAGTCATGATTGAAGCCGAGAAAGAAGACGAAGTTATTATGATATTGTTAGCTGTTTTTGCTTTGCTTCTTTTGGAATCTTACGAGATCGAACTATTTGATGTACCTATTGAATAAATGTAACTACTACTATGTATTTCTGAGATTTTTGAAATAATGGTACATCTTACTTGAATATTATATTCTCTCTTTCTATTGTGTGAGATTTCCATTTGAAGTATATGTTATTGCTATCTGTGCCAATGTAATCCGTACATGAACCAACGACCCGTTTAGAATGGCTCTAAGTTTCGATGGGCCTTTTCAGGGGTCGAAATTTAGGCCCATTCCGGGTGGGTTGTTACAGAAGTTTCAAGAGATGTTTAAATTTGTTTGAATTGATTGGTATGTCTTGTTTGAATTTGGTTGAATATGTTTGAATTTTTATGTATTGTTTTGTTTGAAACACTTGGATTGATTGATTGTAAATATTGAATAAATTGTTTATTGACTTGCTTGGATATACTCTTGTTTGTTTAGAAAGGGGGAGTTATTTAGATATATTTATAGCTTAGATTTAGGGGGAGTATATTTTGGTTTAGTCTAGTTTAGTATAATATAATATAGTTATGTATATGATATTATATAGTATAGTTTAGTATAGGGTAGTTTTTGATAATGACAAAGGGGAAGAAATTATAAAATATGATATAGCTAAGATAAACTTAGTTTAGGGGGGAGTCAGAAGAAATTCATGGTGAAAGGGGGAGTAATCAAGGAATCAGATCAAAAGGTAATATCAGGTATGAATATTTTATAAACCAAGGTTGTCATCATCAAAAAGGGGGAGATTGTTAGGGAATGGAATTTTGACGACAACAACCTTATTTCAATTAATAACATTATTAATTATAAAGTATATACAAACATCTTTGTCCATAATAATAAAGGAAAGAAAGAACAACGGGAAAGCAATGGTCACGTGCCCATTATAACAAAGCAACGGTCACATGCCCATTATAACAAAGTAACAGTCATATGCCCAACGGTCACATTCCCATTATAACAAAGCAATGGTCACATGCCAATTATTCAAGCCTATTTACATTTATTTCTTGTATTATAAATAAAGGTTTACTCTATACATTTTATATCAATTTCAGTTAAAATAATAAAATAACAAGGTTTATTTCTCTTTTCTACATCCTTTGATCTTCTTGGTTTTCATGGTATCAGAGCTCTTTACTTGGCTTAACAATCACTGATCCAACTTTTTCAACTCATTAATTGATCATCGTGGCCAATGAAACTGCTTCATCAATTTCTGACAATGCAACTGTTACCATCGAAAGCCTAATTGTTGTAGACAAACTCACTAAAACAGTAATTAGTCCACAATCACAGCTAATTACAGTACAGTTGGATGAAAACAATTACTTGCTGTGGAAATTGCAAATCAAAACTGCAATTCAAGGCTATGGCCTTGAAGGGTTTGTTATGGGTACTTTATCTATTCCCTCAAAATTCATCATTGATCAAGAGAACAGAGTCGTCAACAATGAAGAATAATTGAAATATCATAGATAGGATCGTCTAATCAGCTCATGGCTTTTATAATCTATCAATCAAAGCTTACTACCGCATGTAATTAGCTGCAAAAGTGCCAATGAAATATGGACAACCAGCTAAAGTCATGTTCTATAAGAGGCAATTGCAATAGATCAGAAAAGATGATGTAACCATGAGAGAATACTTAAGCAAAATCAAATCTGTATGTGACATGCTTGAAGCTACTGGACATAAGGTTCAAGACTCTGAACATATTCTAACAATACTCAATGGTTTAAGTGAAGAATATGAGGCTGTCGAAGCCATATTTTTTTCTCAAAAGTAATTTTCCTCCCTGGATGAAGTTCACTCAATTTTACTAGCAAATGAAGCTAGACTTGAAAGCAAAAAATCTCAAGAAAGTGACTTTAGCATTAATTATGTTGTTAACAAAAGTAATGATATCAACAGAAATCAAGCCAACAATACTTACAGAGGAGAACAAACCTTTCGAAGAGGCAATTCCACCACCAGAGGAAGATGATGCTGGAGCAACAACAACAAGCGATCAAAGTGCCAAATATGTGAAAGAGTTGGTCACACTGCCATCAAGTGTTATTTTCGATACAATTCAAACTACTCAGCAAATCAAGCCAACAACAATGGTTAAAGAAATCCCAACTTCACTACAATGTTGCACATGCACAAGGTGGTCCAACCAGTCAATCTGACATCTCAAGGAATCAAAATAAACAAGCCAGAGCTGACCACATTCAAGATGAATCATGGTATCCAAACTCAGAAGCTAGCCATCACATTACCAATAATCTTGACAATCTGAATCTTGGGAACAAAGAATACAAAGGTAACCAAACTATAAATATGGGCAATGGTAAGTGTGTTAAAATTTCTCATACTGCCACTGGTAGTATAACTGGTAATAGGAAATTATTTTTACACAACGTATTAAGACTCCCAACTATTAAGAAGAACCTAATTAGTGTGTTTCAATTTTCTAGAGATAATAACATATACTATGATTTTTTTTCCAAAATATTGTGTAGTTAGAAACATACTAATTAGGGAAATTCTTCTACAAGGTAATGTTGTAAAGGGACTCTATGTACTCAATCTCAACAACAACAATTCGACTACCAACGAACATCCACATTGCAATCTGACTGATGTAACTGATGAAATTCAAACTAGAAACATCTTTGATTTATGGCATTATAAATTAGGTCATCCTAGTGCTAGTATTGTAACCAAAATTCTTAATGATAATAATATAAATTTTGTTCCTGCAAAATTGCCTTATGTTTGCGCTTATTGTCAAATGGGAAAAGTCACAAATTACCCTTTTCTGATTCATTAACTGAATATTCTAAACCTAGACAATTAATTACCACTGATATTTGGGATCCATCTCCAATATTTACTGATTATGGGTATAAATACTACATATCATTTGTTGACGCTTACTCTAGATATACATGGATATACTTCTTAAAAGCCAAGTCTGATACTAAAAATGTAGTCATCAGTTTTATCAAAATGTTTGAAAATCAAGTAAACTATCTAATTAAAATCATCAATCTGATGGAGGGTTAGAATACAAATCTCTAACTGATTACTTCAAAGATAAGGGCATTATACACAAAATGACATGTCCCTATACCTCTGAGAAGAATGGCATAGTTGAGAGGACACATAGTTGAATCAGGTTTAACTTTACTAGCCCAAGCACCTTTACCACTTAAGTTTTGGTCTGATGCTTTCAGTACTGCAGTATATCTAATAAATAGAGTGCCCACTAGAGTACTAAAAGACATCACTCCTCTTGAAAGGCTATTTAATGAAAAACCTGATTACAATAGTCTAAAAACCTTTGGTTGTTTTTGTTTTCCTTACTTAAGGCCTTATAACAATCACAAACTTGACTATAGATCTAGACCCTGTACATTCATGGATTACTGTAATAATCAAAAAGGGTTTAGATGTATAGATAAGTCTGGTAGAATATTTACAAGCAGACATGTTATTTTTGAAGAGAATATCTTCCCTTATCACAGATCAATTATGCAAACCACAAACAAGATATACATTCCAAAGGTTAATATATCTGATCTACATAGTATTACTGACATGTGACATCACGAGAAAGGTGGCAAGGCTACTAGTAACTCGGAAGGCCACCACAGTGATAATGAAACTGATTATGATCTGCCAAAGCAAACTAGCCACACCATTCAATCACCTAGGAAATCAAGTTGCAGACAAGCAGAAGCAACGAGAGAAGAAATCAGCAATGACAGCAATAAAAATACTAGCAGCAGACAAAATGACTCACCTACTCAACCATCACAACATCAAACTGGACATCCAATGATAACCAGATCCAATAGGCATATTTAAACATAAGACTCATACTGCAGTCATCACTGAAGAAGAACCAAATAGTTATCAACAAGCAGTTAAACACAAAGAATGAAGAAAAGCAATGGATGAAGAATATCAAGCATTGATGAACAACTATACATGGGAACTAGTGCATCCACCGTGCAACAAGAATATTATTGGGTGCAAGTGGGTATATAAACTGAAAAAGAACACAGATGAGTCCATTAATAAATACAATGCAAGACTTGTTGCAAAGGGGTTCACACAAGAATTTGGTTTTGATTGCAATGGAACTTTCTCACCAGTTGTAAAACTCTCAACTATTAGACTAATACTGACTATAGCATTAGATAATAATTGGAAAATCAAGCAGCTAGATGTCAACAATGCATTCTTAAATGGAAATCTACATGAAGAAATATTCATGCAATAACCACAAGGTTACATACAAGATCCAACACTAGTATGCAAACTAAACAGAGCTATTTATGGTCTGAGGCAAGCACCTAAAGTATGGTTTGAAAGACTCAAAGCAAGCTTAACGACATTGGGATATTCACCTACCAGATCTGACACATCTCTATTCATAAAAATCAGTGAAACATCTACCACATATATATTAATATATGTGGTGGATGATTTAATTATCACATGCAGTAGTGAAACTGAAATCAGAAAACTGGCAAACTACTTAAACAGTCAGTTCTCAATAAAAGATTTGGGTGAATTATCTTATTTTCTTGGAATAGACTTTAAAAGGAAATCAGAAAAAGAAATTCATCTTTGCCAAAGAAAGTACATTGCAGAACTTCTGAACAAAACAAATATGATTGAAACAAATGGTCAACCCACTCCTATGATCTCAAATCAACACTTATCAAAGAACAGAGGGAAGTTATCTCAAATATTAAACAATACAGGAGTGTTGTAAGCACTACAATATGCTACTATAACACGACTTGACATCTCTTTCAACGTTAACAAAGTGTCTCAATTTTTGCAGGAACCAGAAGTGAGCATTGGACAGTAGTGAAACGAATACTCAGATATTTAAAAGCAACAATCAACTTTGGCAAATCATTAAAAGGCAGTAAAGACTTAAACATTTTGGCTTATTCAGATGCTGACTGGGCTACAGACATAGACGATAGAAAATCAGTTTCTGGTTACTGCATTTATATAGGAGAAAGTTTTATTTTTCGGTGTTCTAAAAAGCAAACAACTATGTCGAGATCAAGCACAGAAGCAGAATATAGAAGTATTGCTAGTACTACAGCCGAGATCTTATTGTTACAATCATTATTAAAGGAGCTAAAGTTATCGTCCAGCAGAAACCCTATAATTTGGTGTGATAATTTAAGCACAATCTACATGACAGCAGATCCTATTCAACATAATCGCACCAAACACATAGAAATTGATATTTATTTTGTTCGAGAACAAGTTAGAAGAAAATCTACAAATAAATCATATTACGGCCTATTATCAGAGGGCAGACATGCTCACAAAGTCACTTTCAGCCAAAAAATTCAATAGATTCAGAGATGCACTTGGAATCGAAGAGTTACAAACAAATGCCAAGTAAAAGATGGAACTTTCATATCTGTATCTTCACCGGTATGATGAAGGATTGAAATTGCTTACTCCTTACCAACGTCAATCCATGAAATGGCAAATTAGGGTTGCAAACCCTAACCCTAATTTGAGGGGTGGTAATAAAGAAAAGAAATAATAATGGAAAAGCAATGGTCATATGCCCATTATAACAAAGCAACTGTCACATGCCTATTATAACAAAGCAACGGTCACATGCCCATTATAACAAAGCAATGGTCACATGCCAATTATTCAATCCTATTTTCATTTATTTCTTGTATTATAAATAGAGGTTTACTCTATACAGTTTGTATCAATTCCAATTACAATAATGAAACAAAAAAGTTTATTTTTCTCTTTTGCATCCTCTGATCTTCTTTGTTTTCACAGAATATATATATGTATATGCAGGATATAAATATTGAAGATTGTACAATATTAGAGATTCAAAATATCAAGGAATTCAAGACTCATAAGAATCAAGATATCAAGATTTCAAGAGCTCAAGATTATCAAGTAATAGAGTCTAGTTTATTTGTAAAACTCCGGTTAGCACTTTCAAATTCTATTTTCAAATTCCTTTTCAAATTGATTTCAAAATAATTTCAAACTCCTATTATAAAATGATTTCAAATTATTAAGATTTTTCTTATGATTTCAAATATATATATATATATATATATGTTCATAGTTTATAAAGTTTTATAATATATATGTTTATAATATTGTGTTTTATAGTTTTATATTATATAATTTTATAAATATATTTATATTATATATCACTATGTTTTAGCTAGAGAAGTCAAAGAGGCATTGTTTCAAAATTCAAACTGACAACAGTAGCTATCAGCCTTAGTGATTTCAACTCAAAATTTAAAAATGTATTGAAAGATAATAAAAATGATACTTTCCAAGGGGCGTCTGGAATTCAGTTGTTAAGTAAGATCATCAAGGAGATTAACCATGTCTCTTTATGCTTACCCCTAGAAACATAAACCCACAAACGCTTTCAGAATCAAGTCAGTTTTGTTCTGTAATGTGGCATTTAAATTTTTGACCAATATGCATTTGTAATAGAATGCATAGTACCTTAATAATCTGATATCAATAAATCAAAATGAGTTCATACCATACAGAATTATCCCTGATAATTCTCTCCTAGCATACGAAATGGTGAGAGGATTCAATAGAAAAATGGCCAAAAACATGTGCATGCATGAAAAGTTGATTTATGCAAAACCTATGACAAATTATCAGAGATTTCATTATATAATATGTCATCTGCATGAGATTTTCTAATAAATTTGCCTAATTCATATGTTGTCATTTTTTTATTTGAATTTGGCATGCACTTGTACTTTTGAACTGTTTCTAGTGCGTTGGCCTTGAATTTGCATGACTGGGTTTATATTTCACTTTGTAGTTGAATGAGTAGCTACTGCTGTATAGCCTTCTTTGTCATGTTGATGCTTCCTTGACATACACTTCATCCTTGCTTAATACATAAAATAGTGTACTATTCTGATGTGTGCCATCATTATCTGTGAACCCTTATGTGTGCACTTATGAAACTGAATTAGCAATAGGCTGCTACAGTGCAGTAGTGCCATGCCGCTGTGATAAGGGAAAAAATTATAATATACAAATGTGTCTTAGATCACACTTAGTGGCTTGGATGTGAAAATTAAATTGCCAACTATTTTTTTAAACTTTGAGCAGGATTTCCCTGGGAACGCTAACTGGAAAGAAAATAAAAATGAATAGGGTAGATCTTGTATTCAGAAGTAGAATCTATTTTATCTATCTTATTATGCATCCCTGTGGCGCAATGATGGTTTGATAAGTGAATATGTTGTTTGACTTAGGGTGGCTATGTATGATTGTGTTTTCCAGTTAGAGTGGTGTCTGGTGATTGTTAAGTGATATAGTGGTATGTGGTGGTTACTGGTATTTGAAAATAATATAACTATGTTGCAAGTTTTAAAAAAAACCATGATGACTGAATTTGAGATGTTTGGTCTTGGGATGATGCATTACTTTTTTGGCATTGAAGTGGTGTAATCTTCTACTTGAATTTTTATTTCTCAAAATGTAACGACCCAGAAAATCTGAACCAATTTAAAAATTTTTAAATTGGCTAAAATAATGGATTTTAAATATTTAAAATAAATATTTTAAATAATGTCGATGAAAACTGAGTTGAATCGACATTTGAAAACAATATAATTAATTATAATTATATATAGAATTGAAAATAGCGCGGTAGTTCGAAAATTCGATTTCTAATTTCAAATGAATATACAGAATTCAATATAAGTAAGAATTGAACGAAACAAGAAATATTTGAATCTGTATAACTATATCTTTATAACGAATCCGACCAATCGAAATTTGATAGCGGGAATCAAAAGGTATGTCCAATTGAAAATTCTGAATAGTCGCTATGGAATTCAGGCCCTTAAAAATGGACATTTTGCAAATGACCTCGGATTTCGACGAAACCACTTTTGTTAGATCCGTAGTGTCAAGATATTGTTAGGTTTCAAATTTCATAATTTTTCGAATCAATATGTGAGCGTGGCAAAAGAAAACGCGTTTGACCAGTTTCTGTTGAATTTAATCGACTGGAAATTGGCCATTTTTCAAACGGTCTCAGAATTCGACGAAACTAGTTTTGTTAGGACCGTATCGTCAATACGAAGCTAGAAAATATTTTTCTGGAATTTTTCTAGTTAGTATGTGACCCCGGTAATTTGAAATGTGCGTTTAAAATTCAATATAGTGATTTAAATGTAAATTCAAAAGGAAACTGATTGTAACGATCAAATCAGCTTGCGATACATATCCCATTGTGTTCAGAATGGGGGTGAAACGCTATGGGCGACAGGCGGTGGGCCTCGTTTCGAGGTCGAGTGTAACAGTCAACCTATTTGCAAAAATAATAATTAAATAATAAAAAAAAAAATATAATACTTTCCCTCCTTCTTGGCCCCCCCCGATTCACAATCCAGTTAAACGAAATAAAAAAAAAAAACCCTAGAACAATCGAAGCCGTCGCCCCCCTAAAGACCTGACGCCGACGAGCCCATCATCGCCGACGCTCCCTCCCTCGATCGAAGACCCTGACATCGAGCAACCCCCGAAGTCGCCGCCGCCTTTTCTCCGTCGAAGCCGAAGCCGCCGAACGCCTCCCCGTTCGAACCCCGAGCCACCTCGAAGCTGCCGCCGACATCTCGAACACCCCCCCCCCCCCCCCCCCCCCGTCGAATCCAATCGAGCCCCCTCTGTAAGTTTTATCTTATTTATCTATTTTATTCTAATTCTGATTTTCTTTTTAGGATAAAACTGATTTGTTTTAAAAAAATAAAAAAAAAATATATAAAACTGAATTTTCTTAAAGAATAAAAACTGCATTTTCTTAAAGAATAAAACTGAATTTTCTTAAAGAATTAAAACTGAATTTTCTTAAAGTTATAAAACTGAATTTTAAAAAGTAAAAAAACCTGTTTTTGAAATAAAAAAATAATAATAAAAAAACTGCATTTTTTAAAATAAAATCTGTTTTGTTTTAAAAAGTATAAAAACTGAATATTTTTAAAAGTAGTTTAAAACTGAATAAATTTAAAAGAAAAACTGTTTTTGAAATAAAGAATAAAAACTGCATTTTATAAAAATAAAAACTACATTTTCTATGAAGATAAAAACTGCCTTTTTATAAAAGAGAAAAACTGATTTTATTTTGAACTTTAAAATAGGAAAAAGGTTTAATCTTTTAGTAAAAAAAGATTGGAACTTGCAAAAGTAAAAATCATTTTTTTTTATGTTGAAAGTCGAAATAAAAAAAAAACATATTTTTATATGTTGAAAAGCAAAAATAAAAATCATATTTTTATATGTTGAAAAAAAAACATATTTTTATATGTTGAAAAGCAAAAATAAAAATCATATTTTTATATGTTGAAAAATCATATTTTTATATGTTGAAAGCAAAAATAAAAATCATATTTTTATATATTGAATAGCGAAGTCAAAATTCGATTTCTATATATTGAATAGCATAGTAAAAATTCTATTTTTACATATGCAGAGAATACGGGTGAAAGCGACAAATAGGCGAAGATTTCTATTAAGAAGAGTCTTGGTATTGGATAGCTATTGGTGAGATTTCTGATTTTAAAATATTATATGTGTGTGGAAGTAAAAGTGAATAGCTATATATAAATATCTATATCTATATATCTATATATATATATACGCCCCCTCGTCCACAAACCATGGACGATATTTATTGGTTGAAATTGTTGTGAAAATTGAATGGTTGTTTGGGATTGTTTGTGATTGATATTGGTTGATTGAGGTTGAAAAATACCCATTGGTGGTTGTGAAATATTTGGTTGAAACCACATAGGATTAGTTTGTGGAAATGAAATAAATATATACATGCCGCCTGCGTGCGAACTAGATGCATGATCCCCATTGTCAAAAACCGCGAGGTTTTAAGGTAGAGCGAGGAGCCGTACTAGGGACGGTGCCGGTGTAACTACCCTGCCGTTATGCTGCCGAAATTTTGAATAATATTTGTGTGTTTGAATTATTTTCATATGCTTAAACTATTGAAAACATTCATGTGTTGAATTGATATTCATTCGTTGTTTAGAAATTCATGTGTTGAATGGTATTCATATTTTGAAATAAACTGTTAGATAATAAAAATCACATTTTTTATCTATATCTAAAAACTATTGAAAACATTCATGTGTTGAATTGATATTCATTCGTTGTTTAGAAATTCATGTGTTGAATGGTATTCATATTTTGAAATAAACTGTTAGATAATAAAAATCACATTTTTATCTATATCTAAAAACTATTGAAAACATTCATGTGTTGAATTGATATTCATTCGTTGTTTAGAAATTCATGTGTTGAATGGTATTCATATTTTGAAATAAACTGTTAGATAATAAAAATCACATTTTTATCTATATCTAAAAACTATTGAAAACATTCATGTGTTGAATTGATATTCATTCGTTGTTTAGAAATTCATGTGTTGAATGGTATTCATATTTTGAAATAAATTGTTTTATGATAAAAAATTCTATTTTATCACCTACATGAACTATATAGAAAAAAATAGTGTTTCGAAATGAGTTGTTTTACAATAAAAATCACCTTTTTGTTGTATGCATAAATCGTTAAAATATGAAATGTTGAAAATAGCCACTTGTTCAAAATAAACATATATGAGTTGAAATATTCATTAATTAGCTAATGAAGTGATTTGCACCTATTTATGTAACATTAGAATGAATGGTGTTTTTAAACCAAATAGAAATCAAATATGAAGTTGAATAGAAAATGAAAAATGATATGGACTGTATATATATGTACATGCATATTCATTGAACAGGTTATAGCAAAGGGGCTAGAGAAGAGGAATAAAATTTGTGCCCGACAAATAGGTACACATTTACTGATTTGTTTGGGTGATGATTTTGAGCCTGTTGGCTAGCCGCTTGGCTTTTTCTTTTTCTTTTTGAGATTAGAAGGACCGGGACGCTATTTGCGATTTCCCGACGCTCCCGGTACAGGGGAGGTTATGGCGAAATTTTTCCAAAATTTAAGGTGTTAGAAAATTTTTTGAAGTGAAAACGATATAGAAATCCTTGAATGAACTATATTTATATAACTATATAAATATAAATAAAATTAAAACGAAACGAGGCCGTGCAGTTCGTATTTCGAAACCGTGATTTCAAACGACTAGTACGGGAAATCCGACCATTGGATTTTCCCGAAACCTCAACCGTCGGGTTCGCCTTGGAATAATCTTTCCAACGGCACCAACCTTGTAAAAATCCAACGGTTGGATTGTCTGGAATGTTTAATTCAAATCTGAAGAAAAACAGCGCCAGAAACGATTATATTTATTTATATATATAAATAAAATTATATTTAATCGAATAACGACGCGGCAGTTCGTATTTTGAAATCGAAAATTCAAACGATTGTACCGGGAGATCCGACCGTCGGAATTTCCCGAAACTGGAACCGTTGGATTCGTTTTGAAAAGACCTTTCTAATGATGTAAATTTTGTGAAGATCCAACGGTTAGATTTTCAGATATGTGTAAATCAAATCTGAAGAAAAACAGCGCCACGGCCGCCTTATGGCCCGAAGCGTCGTTTTAAATAAAATGGCTATTTTAAAATAAATAAAAATAGCGATAAATAGTTATAAAATACCATAAGCGATATGGAATGGAAATAAACTGAATTTGCTTGATTTATGTGATGTTTGATGGTTGAATGTGTTTGGTGTGAAAATTACATTAAAGAACAAACGTGATGTTGTCCAATAATTTAACCATTGAAATAAATCGATTTGAAATTCTAAATATACGTGAATTATTTGGAAAGGCCGAGTTAATTCTCATTTCGAATAATCGACCGACGATTGAAATTCGAAGATGAAGACGATGGTCGAAGACCGGAGATCTTCACCTCGTTTGGATGGTAACCGAGGTCCTGATTGGGAGGCATCCCGAAATATGGATAATGAGTGGTGATCGTCCAGACGTACGTGTTGGTCGATGGGTTTGCGAGGTATTTAGTGCCTCCGGTTTCGTTCAGACCCAGAACGGACTTGTAAATGGACTGTGTGTCTGACATAGGATTTATTCTGTGTGGCATGCTAAGATGCAGTGATCAGGGCTTCTGTTGAAAAGCAAAGTCTTGTGGTGATGATCAAAGCACCGCCTGTGTGGCGTAGCTTTGTGTATAACGTGAATTCGCGAGCCTCACAGCCCGGTATGAACCTAAAACGGGAGGGGACATCAGGGGGGACGTGCGTTTTCTTTCTAGCTAGGGTGGTGTCAGTGACCTACCAGCCCTGACATTTATATACTTTTCACCTATGTGGTTGTTGCTGTTGCGAGGCGCCTCGGTTTGATCGGACGATCCGGGTCCGATGGAGTCATTCGTTGGCTCATTTACACCCCAAAGGGTGGAGGAACGCATTGTTCAGGCATTATAATCCACTTCGTGTGGACCGGCCCTGACGATCCAGGGTATGGTCGCGGCTGTACCTGAGACACGGGCTAGAGCGTCTCGAATTCGGTAAGGACTATCTTTTGCCTTGGTTCATGACGGAAATCCAATTTCCAAATACGACATCGTGCGGTTTTGATTGAATACCTATATATGGCGACATAGTGGTATGGGGCATTAATGCCGTCTATGATTGATAGTTATGATTTGAAATTGTTTTCAAAACATATAAACACTAGCAATAATATCAAATGCCTTTGTTTTATTCGTATCAAGCATATCTTGGCTGTTATAAGGTAAAAACTCTATCCTCCGGTTTGCGTTGCATTGTGTGATGGGAACTGAGTCTTATAACGGCTTCATTTTTATAAAAAGCATAGCGATGTTTAAAAGAAAGATTTGTTTTAAAGCACTGGCAATCCAATGGAGTAAACCCGTTCCACGAAAGTGGCGTGGTCCTGTGATTAGCCAATTATATATGTGTTGAGTAGATTTCTCATACCAGTCCCATGACTGACTCGTAGTTTGTTTCACTCTCAAACTCGGGTGCCCCTTTTTCTACACGGGCAGCCTTGTATTCAGGTTTAGCTGGTTCTTTCTGGATAGCTGGAGCTGAAGATGGATTCTATCATTTATTTCTTTTTATGCTGTTCAGCTCCTATTGTACATATTTTGTTTATTTCCGCTGTAGACATTTATGTATAGCTGAACTGTATTTGTACTAAGTAAGATCCTGTATACTGTGTAACTCTGATGATTACTTTTATCCAGTATATTTTGTTGTTCATTCTGGTGTATTTATTTATTTCTGTTCTGCTATTATATGTTTCTGTGTTATATTCCAAAAGATAACCTTGTTTCCGTGAGAACGGGAAATCGGGTCGTCTCAACGTGGTATCAGAGCTTTGGTTAAGCTTAGTTCTGGAATATAACATTTGAACGAACTCGTCAGAAATAGAACCAGTAGTGTTCTAGGACGGGTAACTCAATACAGATAGGATCAGCAATATCCTAGTATGAGTAAAGCAGAATGAAATTACACCTCGATAGACACATTTACATTGAAGTATGTGTTTCTATATTTTAAAATACCTTTTCTGTGACCTGACACTTGATCTGCTAATTGCAGAAGTACTAGAAAAATGAGTGCCAGAAACAGAAGGAGTACAGAACCCGATCTAGAGGCTCTATTCAAGAGATATCGAAATCTGGGTGGAGAAAAATTCTCGGGCAATGAATCTATTATTCAAACTCAAGCTTGGTTGAGTTCCGTCGAAAAAATCTTTGAGCATATCCAGCTGAGAGATGACCAGAAACGGTTAGTAGCATCTTGGGCGCTTAAAGAAGAAGCTTTAATCTGGTGGGAATCAATCATCAGAAATAATCCAGAAGGTGATATCACCTGGGACAGATTCAAATTGATTTTCTTAGAAAGATTTACTCCTCCCGAAGTAACCGAGAGATTATGTGATGAATTTTCTTATCTAATACAAGGTGATATGACCATTCCCGAATATCATAAGAAATTCAATGAACTTGCTCACTTTGCTCCTCATCTAATTCAAAATCCGAAGAGGAAGAATATGAGATTTATTCACGGACTTCAAAGGAAATACCAGAATAAAGTATTGGGGCATGTGAAGCTTCCTTTCTCTGAAATGATTTATATGGCTTATCAGTATGAAGATCTCCATAAGAAAGGAATGTTACGTGACGAAGAAGAAGTCAGTTCTAGTGACAAAGAAGAGTCAGAAACTGATATCCCTGAAGTCAGTACGAGGTCTGAGATCAGTAAAGAGCCTAAAGTAAATCGAAAAAGGGCTAGATCTGAAAAGGAACCTGTCACGACCACCGTATGCAGTAACTGCCATCAAAAGGGGCATTTGTCAATAAACTGCGGACCCTTGAAGAAGCAATTAAAAAGGGGGCTTCAATCCAAGAAAAATTTTCAAGGGAAGAAAAGGTGTAATCAATGTCATCGGTTTGGTCATGTAAAACAGGAATGCCGGCTGTTAAAAACGACCAAAGAGGTTCAGGTGAATGAATTGGCAGAAACTTCTGATCCCTCAGCAAGCCAAGAAAGGGCTGATGTTTTAGAAGGAACGCTTACTGTCAAAAACATTCCAGTTAAAGTACTGTTTGACACAGGTGCGTCGCGAAGCTTTATTTCAAAGAGTGCCGCTAAGAAACTTGATTTAAACTTGAGGAAGCTTAAAGAGCCAATGACTGTCCGAAATCCAGTTGGAGGATCCATCAATCTCAGTTGGGTTTGTGCAGTACCCGTCTCTTTTTCTTGCTATAAATTCCCTATTATCTCTGTAGTCATGAATTTTGATGAATTCGATCTTATTCTGGGATTGGATTGGCTAACCAAATATGAAGCAGAGGTTAGATGCGCCGAGAGAGTTGTTAGAGCTAAGATTAAGTCCGGGAGTTATATAACCATACCGTGTGAAGGTCAGAATGCTAATAGAAAAGACTTCTGGGCAGCTCTGAATGTTTCTCCAGCCCAAATAGAAAATATCCCTGAAATCACTGAGAATATTCCTGACCTCATTAAAGATATTCCTGTCGTCAAGGATTATGCGGATGTGTTTGAGGAAGTTGTTCGCTTACCTCCGCAGAGAGAAATAGATTTCAAGATTGCTTTGATTCCCAATGCAAGGCCGGTAGTTCACGCTATTCGAAGAATGTCCTTGAAAGAGAAGGAGGAATTAGACAATCAAACACGACAGCTAGTATGGAAAGGTCTGATCAGGCCTAGTTTCTCTGATTGGGGTGCAGCAGTGGTGTTTGTCCCAAAATCTGACGGTACTCTACGTCTATGTGTGGATTATCGTGATCTGAACAAACAGACAATAAAGAACAAGTATCCATTGCCGCGGATTGATGATTTGTTGGATCGATTAAATGGAGCACAAGTATTTTCAAGAATGGACCTAGCTACAGGTTTCCATCAACTTCGAATTGCCGAAGAGTGTGTTCCAATGACAGCGTTCAGAGGCCCCGACTTATTCTACGAGTGGTTAGTAATGCCGTTCGGCTTATGTAACGCTCCAGCTTATTTCGTCGATCTGATGAACAGAGTATTCAGAGGAGTATTGAATAAATTTGTTCTGGTTTTTATTGATGATATTCTAATCTTCTCTAAATCAAAGGCCGAGCATGAAAAACATCTGGAACAGGTTCTAGAAATCCTCAGAAGGAATGTATTAAAAGCCAAGTTTTCCAAATGTATATTCTGGCAAGATGAAGTAAAATTTCTGGGCCATGTCGTATCGAAAGATGGAATCGCTGTGGATCCAAGCAAAATCACAGCTATTCAAAATTGGAAACAGCCCAGTACTCCCACTGAAGTCCGCAGTTTTCTTGGATTGGCTAGCTATTATCGGAAGTTCGTTAAAGACTTTTCGAAGATATCTGGCCACTTAACGAAGCTTACAAAGAAGCATTCTAAGTTCAAATGGACTGAAGAGAGTGAGGAGGCTTTTGAAGAGCTAAAGTTAAGATTAACAACAGCTCCAGTGTTAACCATCATCGATGGCAACCAAGATTTAAAAGTCTGGACTGATGCGTCTAGAGAAGGCCTTGGCGCAGTGTTAATGCAAAGAGGTCAAGTAATTGCTTATGCTAGCCGTCAACTGAAACCGCACGAGAAAAACTACGTAACTCATGATCTTGAGTTATTGGCTATCATATTCTCTTTGAAAATCTGGAGACACTATCTTCTGGGCGAGAGATTTGAACTGTTTACAGATCACCAGTCGTTAAAGTATCTGTTCACTCAGAAGGACTTAAATCTGAGGCAGCAGCGTTGGCTGGAGTTTCTTGCAGCATATGACTTTGAAATTATATATACTCCAGGAAAAGCCAATGTCGTAGCCGATGCGCTGAGTCGAAAGAATGTGATGATCGCCAGCTTTATTATCACGACATCCTTGATTGACAAAATATCTATTCTTCAGAAGGAGGATAATTTTATTAAGGATATGATCAAAAGGATTCAGAAAGGCGAACCCTCGTGTTTTCAAATAGATAACGACGAGACCTTGAGGTTGAAAGGAAGGATTTGTGTTCCTGACGTTCCTGAGCTAAAAAGGGAAGTGTTAGATGAGTGTCACAAGTCCAAGCTGAGTATCCATCCTGGTGTGGCCAAAATGTATAACGATCTCAAAAGAACTTTCTGGTGGAAGGCTATGAAGAGAGACGTTTCAATATATGTTAGTCGATGCCCTACTTGCCAGCTAGTCAAGAGTGACCAACAGAAATTGGCTGGATTATTACAACCGCTAGAAGTTCCTGGCTGGAAGTGGGAACATATTTCTATGGATTTCATCGATGGTTTGCCCAGAACCAGGAAAGGAAATGACAGTATTTGGGTGATCGTAGATCGTTTCACGAAGACCGCCCATTTTATACCTGTCAAATCAAATAGAACTGCTCAGAGTCTGGCGCAGATATACTTCAGAGAAATAGTTAGACTACATGGAGTGCCACTCAGTATAGTAAGTGATAGAGATACAATATTCACTAGCAAATTCTGGGAAGCATTTCAAGTCGAGCTAGGAACGAAGTTAAACCTAAGCACCGCTTATCATCCTCAGACAGACGGTCAGACTGAGAGGGTGAATCGCATTCTAGAAGATCTATTGCGGGCTTGTATTCTAGATTTCGGTGGATCATGGGAAGACCATCTGCATTTGGCTGAATTCTCTTATAACAACAGCTACCAGGCGAGTCTGACAATGTCGCCATTCGAAGCATTATATGGTAGACCGTGCCGATCTCCTGCTTGTTGGGTCGAGCCTGGGAATAGACTTGTGTTGGGTCCCGATATGATTCGAGAAGCTGCTGACAAAGTCGATTTTATTAAAAAGCGATTACTCGCCGCTCAAAGCCGACAAAAGAGCTATGCCGATAAAAGAAGAAGAGATATATCCTTTGAGGTTGGCGACTATGTATATTTGAAAGTATCGCCGATGAGAGGAGTTATCAGGTTCGGTAAAACTGGGAAGTTAGCACCCAAATTCATTGGTCCGTTTCCTATTCTGGAACGGATTGGAACTCTCGCTTATAGGGTCAAATTGCCAGACTGGTTGCCTGGAGTGCATGATGTATTTCACATATCTCAACTTCGAAAGCACGTTCATGATCCAGACTTGATCGTGGAAGAAGCAGCTCAGCAGGACATTGAAATTACTCCAGAATTAGCCGTGAGGCGAGAGCCGCTAAAGATTATCGGCAAAGAAACCAAAGAGCTGAGAAACAAGAAGGTTCACTTAGTCAAAGTGCAATGGAGTGGAGATCCGCGCGATTGTACTTGGGAAACTGAGGAGAGCATTCAGAAAGCTTATCCTAGATGCCGAGTAGATATCTCTGATTGACCCGGGTGCAAGGTACATTTACCATACTTTGCATTACCATTTAATTCTCTATTCTGTTGCTATTTTCTTCCCATGGATGTGCACTATTTATTCTATACTCTGAATATTAAAAACAAATTGATTGTTGTGTTGTGTGATTATGGATTTATCAAACCACTTTCGACTTTATTCCTTTTCGGGGACGAAAAGTTTTAAGTGGGGGAGATTGTAACGACCCAGAAAATCTGAACCAATTTAAAAATTTTTAAATTGGCTAAAATAATGGATTTTAAATATTTAAAATAAATATTTTAAATAATGTCGATGAAAACTGAGTTGAATCGACATTTGAAAACAATATAATTAATTATAATTATATATAGAATTGAAAATAGCGCGGTAGTTCGAAAATTCGATTTCTAATTTCAAATGAATATACAGAATTCAATATAAGTAAGAATTGAACGAAACAAGAAATATTTGAATCTGTATAACTATATCTTTATAACGAATCCGACCAATCGAAATTTGATAGCGGGAATCAAAAGGTATGTCCAATTGAAAATTCTGAATAGTCGCTATGGAATTCAGGCCCTTAAAAATGGACATTTTGCAAATGACCTCGGATTTCGACGAAACCACTTTTGTTAGATCCGTAGTGTCAAGATATTGTTAGGTTTCAAATTTCATAATTTTTCGAATCAATATGTGAGCGTGGCAAAAGAAAACGCGTTTGACCAGTTTCTGTTGAATTTAATCGACTGGAAATTGGCCATTTTTCAAACGGTCTCAGAATTCGACGAAACTAGTTTTGTTAGGACCGTATCGTCAATACGAAGCTAGAAAATATTTTTCTGGAATTTTTCTAGTTAGTATGTGACCCCGGTAATTTGAAATGTGCGTTTAAAATTCAATATAGTGATTTAAATGTAAATTCAAAAGGAAACTGATTGTAACGATCAAATCAGCTTGCGATACATATCCCATTGTGTTCAGAATGGGGGTGAAACGCTATGGGCGACAGGCGGTGGGCCTCGTTTCGAGGTCGAGTGTAACAGTCAACCTATTTGCAAAAATAATAATTAAATAATAATAAAAAAAAAATATAATACTTTCCCTCCTTCTTGCCCCCCCCCCCCCCGATTCACAATCCAGTTAAACGAAATAAAAAAAAAAAACCCTAGAACAATCGAAGCCGTCGCCCCCCTAAAGACCTGACGCCGACGAGCCCATCATCGCCGACGCTCCCTCCCTCGATCGAAGACCCTGACATCGAGCAACCCCCGAAGTCACCGCCGCCTTTTCTCCGTCGAAGCCGAAGCCGCCGAACGCCTCCCCGTTCGAACCCCGAGCCACCTCGAAGCTGCCGCCGACATCTCGAACACCCCCCCCCCCCCCAGTCGAATCCAATCGAGCCCCCTCTGTAAGTTTTATCTTATTTATCTATTTTATTCTAATTCTGATTTTCTTTTTAGGATAAAACTGATTTGTTTTAAAAAAATAAAAAAAAAATATATAAAACTGAATTTTCTTAAATAATAAAAACTGCATTTTCTTAAAGAATAAAACTGAATTTTCTTAAAGAATTAAAACTGAATTTTCTTAAAGTTATAAAACTGAATTTTAAAAAGTAAAAAAACCTGTTTTTGAAAAAAAAAAAAAAAAAAACTGCATTTTTTAAAATAAAATCTGTTTTGTTTTAAAAAGTATAAAAACTGAATATTTTTAAAAGTAGTTTAAAACTGAATAAATTTAAAAGAAAAACTGTTTTTGAAATAAAGAATAAAAACTGCATTTTATAAAAATAAAAACTGCATTTTCTATGAAGATAAAAACTGCCTTTTTATAAAAGAGAAAAACTGATTTTATTTTGAACTTTAAAATAGGAAAAAGGTTTAATCTTTTAGTAAAAAAAGATTGGAACTTGCAAAAGTAAAAATCATTTTTTTTTATGTTGAAAGTCGAAATAAAAAAAAAACATATTTTTATATGTTGAAAAGCAAAAATAAAAATCATATTTTTATATGTTGAAAAAAAAACATATTTTTATATGTTGAAAAGCAAAAATAAAAATCATATTTTTATATGTTGAAAAATCATATTTTTATATGTTGAAAGCAAAAATAAAAATCATATTTTTATATATTGAATAGCGAAGTCAAAATTCGATTTCTATATATTGAATAGCATAGTAAAAATTCTATTTTTACATATGCAGAGAATACGGGTGAAAGCGACAAATAGGCGAAGATTTCTATTAAGAAGAGTCTTGGTATTGGATAGCTATTGGTGAGATTTCTGATTTTAAAATATTATATGTGTGTGGAAGTAAAAGTGAATAGCTATATATAAATATCTATATCTATATATATATATATATATACGCCCCCTCGTCCACAAACCATGGACGATATTTATTGGTTGAAATTGTTGTGAAAATTGAATGGTTGTTTGGGATTGTTTGTGATTGATATTGGTTGATTGAGGTTGAAAAATACCCATTGGTGGTTGTGAAATATTTGGTTGAAACCACATAGGATTAGTTTGTGGAAATGAAATAAATATATACATGCCGCCTGCGTGCGAACTAGATGCATGATCCCCATTGTCAAAAACCGCGAGGTTTTAAGGTAGAGCGAGGAGCCGTACTAGGGACGGTGCCGGTGTAACTACCCTGCCGTTATGCTGCCGAAATTTTGAATAATATTTGTGTGTTTGAATTATTTTCATATGCTTAAACTATTGAAAACATTCATGTGTTGAATTGATATTCATTCGTTGTTTAGAAATTCATGTGTTGAATGGTATTCATATTTTGAAATAAACTGTTAGATAATAAAAATCACATTTTTTATCTATATCTAAAAACTATTGAAAACATTCATGTGTTGAATTGATATTCATTCGTTGTTTAGAAATTCATGTGTTGAATGGTATTCATATTTTGAAATAAACTGTTAGATAATAAAAATCACATTTTTATCTATATCTAAAAACTATTGAAAACATTCATGTGTTGAATTGATATTCATTCGTTGTTTAGAAATTCATGTGTTGAATGGTATTCATATTTTGAAATAAACTGTTAGATAATAAAAATCACATTTTTATCTATATCTAAAAACTATTGAAAACATTCATGTGTTGAATTGATATTCATTCGTTATTTAGAAATTCATGTGTTGAATGGTATTCATATTTTGAAATAAATTGTTTTATGATAAAAAATTCTATTTTATCACCTACATGAACTATATAGAAAAAAATAGTGTTTCGAAATGAGTTGTTTTACAATAAAAATCACCTTTTTGTTGTATGCATAAATCGTTAAAATATGAAATGTTGAAAATAGCCACTTGTTCAAAATAAACATATATGAGTTGAAATATTCATTAATTAGCTAATGAAGTGATTTGCACCTATTTATGTAACATTAGAATGAATGGTGTTTTTAAACCAAATAGAAATCAAATATGAAGTTGAATAGAAAATGAAAAATGATATGGACTGTATATATATGTACATGCATATTCATTGAACAGGTTATAGCAAAGGGGCTAGAGAAGAGGAATAAAATTTGTGCCCGACAAATAGGTACACATTTACTGATTTGTTTGGGTGATGATTTTGAGCCTGTTGGCTAGCCGCTTGGCTTTTTCTTTTTCTTTTTGAGATTAGAAGGACCGGGACGCTATTTGCGATTTCCCGACGCTCCCGGTACAGGGGAGGTTATGGCGAAATTTTTCCAAAATTTAAGGTGTTAGAAAAATTTTTGAAGTGAAAACGATATAGAAATCCTTGAATGAACTATATTTATATAACTATATAAATATAAATAAAATTAAAACGAAACGAGGCCGTGCAGTTCGTATTTCGAAACCGTGATTTCAAACGACTAGTACGGGAAATCCGACCATTGGATTTTCCCGAAACCTCAACCGTCGGGTTCGCCTTGGAATAATCTTTCCAACGGCACCAACCTTGTAAAAATCCAACGGTTGGATTGTCTGGAATGTTTAATTCAAATCTGAAGAAAAACAGCGCCAGAAACGATTATATTTATTTATATATATAAATAAAATTATATTTAATCGAATAACGACGCGGCAGTTCGTATTTTGAAATCGAAAATTCAAACGATTGTACCGGGAGATCCGACCGTCGGAATTTCCCGAAACTGGAACCGTTGGATTCGTTTTGAAAAGACCTTTCTAATGATGTAAATTTTGTGAAGATCCAACGGTTAGATTTTCAGATATGTGTAAATCAAATCTGAAGAAAAACAGCGCCACGGCCGCCTTATGGCCCGAAGCGTCGTTTTAAATAAAATGGCTATTTTAAAATAAATAAAAATAGCGATAAATAGTTATAAAATACCATAAGCGATATGGAATGGAAATAAACTGAATTTGCTTGATTTATGTGATGTTTGATGGTTGAATGTGTTTGGTGTGAAAATTACATTAAAGAACAAACGTGATGTTGTCCAATAATTTAACCATTGAAATAAATCGATTTGAAATTCTAAATATACGTGAATTATTTGGAAAGGCCGAGTTAATTCTCATTTCGAATAATCGACCGACGATTGAAATTCGAAGATGAAGACGATGGTCGAAGACCGGAGATCTTCACCTCGTTTGGATGGTAACCGAGGTCCTGATTGGGAGGCATCCCGAAATATGGATAATGAGTGGTGATCGTCCAGACGTACGTGTTGGTCGATGGGTTTGCGAGGTATTTAGTGCCTCCGGTTTCGTTCAGACCCAGAACGGACTTGTAAATGGACTGTGTGTCTGACATAGGATTTATTCTGTGTGGCATGCTAAGATGCAGTGATCAGGGCTTCTGTTGAAAAGCAAAGTCTTGTGGTGATGATCAAAGCACCGCCTGTGTGGCGTAGCTTTGTGTATAACGTGAATTCGCGAGCCTCACAGCCCGGTATGAACCTAAAACGGGAGGGGACATCAGGGGGGACGTGCGTTTTCTTTCTAGCTAGGGTGGTGTCAGTGACCTACCAGCCCTGACATTTATATACTTTTCACCTATGTGGTTGTTGCTGTTGCGAGGCGCCTCGGTTTGATCGGACGATCCGGGTCCGATGGAGTCATTCGTTGGCTCATTTACACCCCAAAGGGTGGAGGAACGCATTGTTCAGGCATTATAATCCACTTCGTGTGGACCGGCCCTGACGATCCAGGGTATGGTCGCGGCTGTACCTGAGACACGGGCTAGAGCGTCTCGAATTCGGTAAGGACTATCTTTTGCCTTGGTTCATGACGGAAATCCAATTTCCAAATACGACATCGTGCGGTTTTGATTGAATACCTATATATGGCGACATAGTGGTATGGGGCATTAATGCCGTCTATGATTGATAGTTATGATTTGAAATTGTTTTCAAAACATATAAACACTAGCAATAATATCAAATGCCTTTGTTTTATTCGTATCAAGCATATCTTGGCTGTTATAAGGTAAAAACTCTATCCTCCGGTTTGCGTTGCATTGTGTGATGGGAACTGAGTCTTATAACGGCTTCATTTTTATAAAAAGCATAGCGATGTTTAAAAGAAAGATTTGTTTTAAAGCACTGGCAATCCAATGGAGTAAACCCGTTCCACGAAAGTGGCGTGGTCCTGTGATTAGCCAATTATATATGTGTTGAGTAGATTTCTCATACCAGTCCCATGACTGACTCGTAGTTTGTTTCACTCTCAAACTCGGGTGCCCCTTTTTCTACACGGGCAGCCTTGTATTCAGGTTTAGCTGGTTCTTTCTGGATAGCTGGAGCTGAAGATGGATTCTATCATTTATTTCTTTTTATGCTGTTCAGCTCCTATTGTACATATTTTGTTTATTTCCGCTGTAGACATTTATGTATAGCTGAACTGTATTTGTACTAAGTAAGATCCTGTATACTGTGTAACTCTGATGATTACTTTTATCCAGTATATTTTGTTGTTCATTCTGGTGTATTTATTTATTTCTGTTCTGCTATTATATGTTTCTGTGTTATATTCCAAAAGATAACCTTGTTTCCGTGAGAACGGGAAATCGGGTCGTCTCACAAAAGAAGCATATGCGAGAAACCTTAGGGAGGTTTCAGATGAAGGATTGTAATCCTGTAAATACTCCATCTGAGTTTGGTATTAAGCTAAACATAGATGATGGAGGAAAGAACATCTGTAAATGTGATTAGAAGGTACATGGAATGTCCTACTGAGATACAACTTCAGCTGCAAAAAAAATTTTTAGTTACTTGCAAGTTACTAATGACTATAGGCTGTTCTACAAGAGTGGTAAAAAGTCAAATCTACTTGGGTTTACAGATAGTGATTATGCATGAGATTCAGGTGATCGAAAAAGAACATCTGGGAATGTTTTCATGATGGGGACAAGAGCTGTTTCATGGTCATCAAAAAAGCAACCAATTATCACATAATCATCCACTGAAGCTGAATTTGTTGCTACAACAGCTTTGGGTTATCCTAGTCTGTGGGAGTGTCTTGTAAGTTGTTTCAATTTTTTATCTAGTCAATAGACGTCTGTTTACCTAGTTAATAGGATTTCGTTTTAAACATAGGATAGTGCCTATTTTTAAGTGGTTTTAGTTATGTACTAGCCTATTTAGAGCATCCCCAACGTGAGGTTGGATGGGGATGAACTGACCCCCAACGGGGGGTCGTTACTTCCAATCAGTGTTGCTTTGGCAACCCCGAAGGTTGCCAAAGCAACCCGGTTGGTTGCTTTGGCTTAGAGCCTTAGCCGTCTTATTTAAAGCCGGTTAAGGGTAGCCGGCTTTTAAATATGCCAGTTAAGGAACCTTAACCGGCTTATTTAAAGCCAGCTAAGGGGGCTGGAATTATTTTCGTTGCCCACTTAAATAAGCCAGCTAGGAGAAACGATTATTTTTAGAGCTGTTGCTCCCTCCCCGCTCCATTCTCTCTTCATCAAACTTTCTTCTATATATACAACCTATTTTTCACTTTCAATACACTCAAATTTCTCCTATCTTACTCAATCTTCCAACTACTATTTTATTTATCATCGAATTGCAATTTCGAAGAATATGAGCAGCAAGAATACGAAAGGAAAAAATGAAGATGTCATCACAAAGTGATCTGAATCCATACATTTTTGTTCAAGAGCAGCAAGAGTTTCCAACACAAACTTTGTACCAGCGCAACGAACATTTTAATTCAGGTACAATGCGAAACACTTCAAATTGTTATCCTCCACAGCAAAATCAGAACTTCTACCAGTCACAGCAAAATTCAAAACACTCAAGTTTATGCCTACGACCAAAACCCCTATTTTCAACAATCATACAGTAATCAACCTTATTCTTCTCCTAGCAGCCAACATCAGTCGACCTTCCTAAATACTTCCCCCAAGATTTCCAGAAATTTAAACTTGTTATATGGTGATAATAGCATTGAAAACAACGGAATGCTAATTGATATCAATGAGATTCTCGAGTATTTTCCACTCGCCCGCCTGCAAAGGTTGCGAAAATGGTAAAATGGTCGCCTGATGAACAAGCCGAATTAGCCTTTTGTTGGGTTGAGTGTTCTAAAGATAACTTGAAAGGCACAAGTTGTAACACCCCGTAATTTTAAAACATGACATAAGGGATAACAAAGAATACTTAATTTTTATAAGAAGAATTAAGGGAAAAGGGTTGCGCTATTGCGTTCTTCTCGGAATTCTACATGGGATAGAGTCCGAGTTTGCGTAAAACAGATACAGTATGAAGAAGTTATGAAGCGTAGAAGAATTCAAGAATTAGCAGAATTAAATTAATTAAATAATAAATCAAAAACGAATTCAAAAATTAAAATCAACTAAATATGGGTGAGCGGGAAATCTCCCGCTCTAGGGTGTCGACCCCCCTAGGGGAGTCGACATAGGTGTCGACCCCCCTATAGGAGTGTCGACAGGGGAGTCGACCCCCCTATAGTGGTGTCGACCCCATCGGCCCAGATCTGGCTTGACGAGTTTTGTGGTATGGACTGATACGTGGTCTTCTGGGATTGGTTGGATGACATGTTTTTCTGGTTTGGATGGTTCAGATGGATCCTAATCTAATCTAAGGGTTCTAATTCACCTAGAGCATCTATAAAATACCCATAAACCTAACCCTAATCTTGTTGTTATTCATCCATGGCGCCTCCATGCTGCTCTAATCTAAATTAACCTAGCCTTTCTTCTCCAACCAAAATCAAAGTAGAGATTTAGAGATAGTCATTCAGCAATCAAATTAGAACACTACACCAGAAAAGACCTTTAGTAGCGTTTGAAAAACGCTACCAAAACCTTTGGTAGCGTTTTAAGGAACGCTACTACAGGTCCCGCAACTAAAAGTCTTATTTTTTTGGTTACGTTTTGATAAACGCTACCAAATCTTCAATACAGTTGCATTTTCCAAACGCTACTGAAGCTTTTGTACATAGGTCATTTTTGTTTTTCTGTAGCGTTTATTTTGTGCAACTAAAAACTTTTCGTTGCAGTTATTTTATGCTACTAAAAATTCATTTGATGTGTTACATTTATTTTTGTTGCGTTTTTTAAACACTACTGAAACAAGTTGAGAACACATTAGTCATATAATCATCAATCAATCACATAATCATCATACTCAAATAACTGATAACACATTAATCATACAAGTATTTTCCATAACCATTTGAATAATAGTTATTCGACAAAATCAATATATTCACATATCACAAGCATTCGAAACAAGTTACACAATAAGTACTAACAAATATCATAATACATATAATAATTAAAGTTATCTCCATTGTTGCTGATGGTCATCACTCCAAAAAAGCTAATTACCTGTCAATAAGGTTAATAATCAACAATAAGAATTTGTCATGAATTATCGAGTAACATTTAAACAATAGTTTATGTCATCATCAATAAGTCAAGTTTACATAATTAAAACGCATAACTATTAACTATTTACATAAATTACATAACACGATTTTCATAAATAATGATATCATGTTTGCATTAAATAAACCATAAACCAAGTTGCATAATTTCCATAAACATAAATAGACCATAAACCTAGTACATATGATATCCGTTAAACAAAGATACAACATCTATAAACAAAAAGCACAATATACATAAAACATGTTTGCATTAAATACTATAACAAAATGAATTGCAAAAAAGGTTCATATGCTTACTATGGATGAAGCACATATCATTTTTTTATTTTTGCATCAACGATCTTTAGTTACCAACAGTGATGAAATCCATAAGTTAGCGATTTTGTTAGCAATACACGACATGATTTACTTTTGGTTATTGTTTAACACTTTCAGATTATTTATGTAGATTACTTAGAACAGGCTTATTACTATTAAGACATTTATACGTACTAGATGGAGCAACCAAAAAAGTAGGCAGACATGCAAAACTTACTATCCCAAACTATGTGGCACCAATATGATATATATTTTATAATTTAGTGTTATTAATATTACTATAAACTTAAGCTAAATCAATAAAACTTAAATAATTTGTTATATTAGTTATAATTAACTTAGCTAAACTATTATTATAAATTTCTATTCTCCCCAGAAATAACATCTTTTCTACATGTAATGCTTGCTAAACAAGTTATTTATTTGGATATTCTATTCACATTTCATACTACAGTTTACATTTTTGCTCACTTCCCTCAAGGTTTGGCATGTTACACAAACTAAAGTCAATTTTTGCTATCCATGATTTACGATACCTTTCCCACCTGAATCTATAACATAATCAATGTCATACAGCAAAGGATCAATTGCAATAGTGAGTTTCATTAACACTTATTACAAAAACTTGTCTGTTTTCCATTGGTTCACTGTATTTTCATAAACTTGTTCTTCTGACCCTGGTGAAAAATAGACATTTTTTTGAAGAAACCCATTATTGCAATTGGCTTTTCACTGAGCTTATTATCCCAAAAAGAAAGTCTGGTGGAGCTATGATAGACTTATAAATATTGCAAAACCAAAAAAGTGAATCTTACTTGTTAAGCTTTAGAGTGTCAAATTATACTGGCTTGAGAGAACCTACAAAGCAAGCTTAAAGCCACAATTGTCACTTGATTCCATGCAACTTAATTCCATGCCACTTCTATTCCTTCGTACTCATCAAATCCCTATAACTAAACTCATAATCATAAAATAAGTTTATGTTGACAAAGGAAAGATATCTTACTTCTAATCATATTGTAAGATTTGTAACATACTCTATTCGAAGCTCTTTCGCTAAGAACACCATTATATTGAAAATTCACGAGTCAGAATCATGTCAATTATTTTAGACAATGAAAAATAATACGGAGAACTTGTTGCTTGGCTATTATTTTTGTTTGATCTATCTAATCCGTACTAATTTCACATCCGTCGCGAAGAGGATTGTGCGAAAGAATACTGTGCGAAGTAATTAAAATTAAATTAACATAAAAGTGATATGCCAAGAAAAGAATTAACAAACGCCATTTATATCAGTCATCATACAGTCCTTGAGAGAATTTATCCTCTTAGTAAAACACGGCTACAACTGCATTCCCGCCAAATTTTCTTCCGTTTAACCCAGTCTTGGCATTCATAGACCCATCAGTATCACCATACTCCAGAAACACCTATAATTTAAGACACGTTAAAGTTCATGTAACATATTGTAGACTAAAAGGGGTGCATCTTAAATTTGATGAGAAAATACTTGCAGACCTTTCCAACTCCAGTACCCAACTCTCCATTTGGACTAGGGCATGGAATAACTACATTTACCATCATGCCTACAATGATGAATATCATTGGTTACAACATGCAACATAGTCATATTAATAAGAAAAATAGAACATTGACTTTAAACAATAGGAAACTCAGGCAAAGCCTGTAACCGTGAATGATTCTTACTAAATAGTACAAATGTATCAAATGCAGATGTGTAAAATTGGGTTTCCAATAGTACTGATATATTCCTGTGCTAGTTATTCAAAGTATGTGTTCTGTGATCAGCTCATATTTTAAGAGTTCACATAAACAGCGTCCGGTTTATCTTATTACTGAAAGAAAAATGGTACAAAGAGAAAAGTGAAGATGTGACATCTTTATTATCACCATATTTTTCGCCCTCCCCGCTCATGTCCTCCACAATATCCTGATATTCCTCGTCGTCATTCAACTCAACAGGGGTTACCACTTGTGTTAAGCACACAACTTTAGTTGGAAGACTCCCAGCTTGATATACAAGCCTCTGCAAAGCCACTTACTGTTGGGCTTGAAATAATACATTTTCTTGCTCTAGTCTTGGTTATACGGAAGTCTGATTTGCACACCTAAAAGTAAGTGTTTTATTGCCCATCTTAATCCCATTAAGAGCTGCACAAGCAACGTTGGTTACTGTAAGGTCCTGGTAGACGCAGAATGCATATGCAGTTACCAGTTTCACGATCCTTAAGAAAATCAAAACCTTTTAGAGGTCCAAACAACTCTAGTAATTCCCTTATTTGTGCTTCAGTAAAATAATAAGGAACACCTCCCCAAAAATACGGTCAGGTCCCTCGAGTCCAGCTGTAGAGCCATTTGTCAGTCCTACGGCAGCTAAGTTGAGAATAGGGTTTGGTTGACTCAGACCAACAGTAGCTGCCAGAGATGGGTTATAGTCATTTGGTCTTCTCACTTTTACAGGTAAACCCTCAAATATGATGCCATCCAAGGCCATTGCATTACTTGCCTCTTCAAATGACCTCATTTCCACAAACGTGAACTTCTCTTCATGGTTTACATAAACATTAACAACAACATCACCTGGACCGGTTGTGTTTCCACTAATAGTAGACATAACCCGGCTAAAGTATAACTGATTGTTCATTAGTGTTAGGAGAAAAACCACCTACATACACACGAGTGCATGACGTGTTTCCTGTTGAGTCATTGCTTGCATCGGCATCAACTGAATAGAAGAAAACTGACCATAGGTAACAGAGTTCATCATATTTGAAAACATTTCCGGTGTTGTTGTTGTAGCCCCAATGGCCCCAGCAGCCACTTGGCCTGGAATAATAACACCAGTAGTGTCGGATATTAGTGTAGCAATAGGTGGAGCCATGTCAAAGCCACTAACACGTTTGCTTTTTAGCCTTGAAGGAGAGTTAGATCTTGATCAATTACTGGATCTACCTTTTGATGGAGATATATGCCTGAGTTGGTTTTCTCGGCTCCTGTCATAATCTCGATGCTTATCACGGTCACGACTTCGGTGTTGATCATGGTCACCATCTCGAGTTTGATGGTTGTCCCTCCTACCACTTCTATCCAGTCTCTATAGTCTCGGTAATTACGGTCACGGTCTTTAGATCGATCCTTTTTAAGGTCCCTATCTGTTTCAATTTCTGTATTTGTCTGATGGTCTCTATCTCGGTCCCTATCCCTCTCTCTGCTTCTTGAGGACCCTCCTTCAAAATCACGAGAATTTTGCTTAGATCTAAAATCACCCAAACCTTAAAAACCAACATACTTCGACTGAGCAAAGGCAGCCTCGTGATCATTATTTGTGTAAGAGTTTCCATTGCCTTCGAACCTTTCTTCACAATCTGCCATCGAAGAGTTGATCCACTTGTCCGTTGGCGCGGTCTGTTTAATCCTTAAGTATATGTACGCAACAACAGAAATAGTAAGAAGAGAATCTGCTCATGACACATATATTGTTATATGAATCAAGATGAACCACCAATTTGATATATAAGACATCATAAAGCAAGAAAACATACCATTCTGTATCTGCCAGTGGGATCAAATTCAACACATATAGGGATATATGAATCATGTAAATGTAGACTTGTCACCCTGTATGTTAAATCAAACTATAGCTAGTAATGCTTAGTGCTTTGTTAATGGACTAGTAGATGATAATTCAGAGAAGGCCTTGAAAACAGGAAGAAGTAGGAGTAACGGAGATAAGCAATCAAGAATTAGAAGTTCATTTTGGCAAATGGATGTATTTGTTTTTATATGTGAATGATATGCTAAATTAGAATAGTAGAAGAAATTTCCAAAAAAAGGGCAGGATATCATATCCCGTAGCCACAGTTTCAATCAAGTAATATCTTAACCCGCAGCCCCAACTGAAAAAAACTTCAAACAAAGTATTACTTGAGTTGCAATTTTGAAAATGTTACAAAGTAAGATATCTTAGCCATATGAATCAATCCCAAACTTACAGAAAAATAATCAAACATTCATGCAAATGGATTTGAAGACAATAAGATTGTATTGTATCTGCATAAAAGACAGTATGAAATTTATCTTGTTTGTGAGAAAATGCATAACACAGACATTCAATTCAAACCTTCCCTGACCATGGTATTTTAATATCAGAAAATAAGTACATAAAACATGGGACTATATCATAAAATTCAATTCAACACAAACAAAGTATGACTCGTCCCTATATGATTTAAAGAGAAATAGATAGATGACATGGGATTATATATTCTCAATATCTAAAGCAACTCTAAAAAAATAAGGAAGAACATGATAAACTTATCTTTTGCCCAACTATTATAGAAAATAAAGTAGGCACATCTGAATAGCCTAAATCAATATCACCTATATTCACTCGATCAACAACCTAATTGGATGATAAATATTGTATTATACTAAAATGAATCGTTCTTATTGCACCCTACCAAGATGATAGCTTCTAAATGTAATGTCATGAAAATTAGTTACTACGAAAACCTTCACCTTATTTGTACAAAAAAATTGATACTTCGAATATGTAATGTTAATTCAAAATTTGAGTAATATATAAAATTACACCAATTTCTTCTGTGCGATCAGTTCCCTGGCAGGGTCATGCAACATCCACAAAACACTTCCATTGTCAGCAACATCCTTTCTAAAATCTATTAGCTAAAAAATAAAACTCTCATTGGGTCTACAAATACGTCCTATTAACTTCAAATTGTATACATCATTACCATCCCCCTTCGCTTTACCTTGATAGTAACATGTGCTCCTAATGTAAATATTTAAATATAATTACAAATTGAATGATATCCTAATAGTCGTTGTTAAAATGAACGGTAACATGATGAACTACTGAGAACTATAATCTGAACGTGAAACGACAAACTAAGTCATCATATCATAAAACGTATATTACAGTTTAAAACGCACGACAAATATTACAAATATGATTGAGGCTCAAGGACTAATATCTTAGAAGCAGTTCCCAAGCTATATCACTGTTAGCACCTTCATGAAAAAAAAATCCACCAACGGCTGTTCACTACCAGTGGTGTAAGCAGTCCATAAAATATCATGTAGTATTCTTGCACACAACAAAGAATTATGATCTGTTGATAAAACATTAATTAATTTTCACTTCTCTACTCTTAGCTTAATCGGCACGACTAATCCTCCATCTTTTATCCTACACATTGCTAATCGGTTCCTTAATTTGGATATTCGATTAGTGAAATCTGCTATATATTATAAGGAAGCACACGCTTTGGTCATTTATGAAACTTGCTAGTAATTGGAAAAAGAAATAATTAAATATTCTTGCTACCCATTTTAATTTCAATTCATTCAGATTTAAATTAACGATTGTATATATATATATATATCAAGTGCCATATATGCCCAGAAACATATGCACCTGAAAGAAGGTCATGGCTATGCTATAAATGTGATATTTCAGTTGACTCCCCTGCCATTTATGTATCGGTTTGGATCTGACACAATCCACTTAGCAGATTCAAAATCACAAAATGTCACCAGGTAATTATATTTAACTTATCAATCAACAAGCGCATTTTAAGATGGGATGTTCTTTCAGTCAATGGAGATACTCGCATGTACCTAAAGGGATGTTTACACATAAAAACACCTTTGAAGGTTCTGAAATCCAGTTTTCAAATTACTTGTGGAGTCCATAAAAAGTAATATTTATTAAAAAAAACAAAGATGATGGGGTAGTTTTCAACCACGTCTTTTAATAAAGAGAGAGAATAATGGATCATGAATAACATAAATCTACCAACATGTATAGAAACTGAACAGAATTCTACAGCTTTCTGAGGCAAACAGAAAGAGATACACAAATGAAACACAAAAACAAAAAACTGAAGTTTTACAGCAAACCAAAAGAGGGAGAGGGGAAAAGAACTGTTAACAAAAATAAAATAAGGTGCACCAGTACTAATCCCGTGAATACGGCAGGTTCCAAGCAATGGTATTGGTATAGCTTCGATAAGCATGACACTGTTTCCTCCAGCGAAGGATACCAGATTTTGAAACTATTTGCATTATCAACAGCCTGCAAACAAAGAAAAAAGAACATTTGCAACCTCCATGACTAATTTACATTATGTGATTCTTGTGCACTATAAGTAGTAAGTAACAGAAATAATCTAAAATGTGTATCATTATGAATTTAAAATGTTACTCGTTTCTGTGTGGAACTACAAACCGATATTCTTAATTTGTAAAACTCAATATTATTTTGCATATTTCTAGGTGCAATGCAGGTGACTGGGTCAACGCCTAGGAAGATTTAGCACCTTCCCGTTAATCATATGCTCCAAATGAGATATTAATAGTAGAATAACATTGCAGGAATAATTCTAATGCAAGAATTTATCTTCTGAGAAAATGCGACTCATGTCTGATAGGTTTCGGTGCCTTATCCTGGTAGGGGACTATGACGGACTACTGCCTGCACAAGGGAATCCAATTAATACTGGCCAACATAAATGTTATATAGTTATCAACAAAAACTGAAAGTAAGTCACCCTCCAAACTGCCTAGTCTCACTGCCTAAAACCTACTCCATCACAAACCAATTTTTTAGAGATTATATAAGGGTAATAGTTGCCAGAATGAAGTATATTTTGTCTAGTTTTGCACAATTTTCACATTTCGTATTTTCCCCACTAATAATAAAGATAATAATAGATAAGTTATCATCACTAGTGATTATGCAGGTAACCCTTTCTTTAGCGATCCATCACAAGTAAACAAGATTCGTGGCAGCTACGATTATAACAACAAATATTGTATGTGCAGACAACATGTGTGCACCAATACTTTAGCAGTTCATGGCAGGATTAAAATAAGATCTGAATTGCAAACAAGCTGGAAATGAGAGCTGAATTGCAAGGTAATGCCTTAATCTATTATTCCTGCTTTAGACAATTATTTTATGGATTTTTCTTGCACCCAAAGCCTAATATATTTAACATATTACACTTGAATGTACTAAATTTAGAAATATTTCAGTACTGTATGATATTGGCATTTTGACTTAATAACATCAATGTAAAACTATGTTTTATAAAATATGTCACGTGTTTGTCTAAATCAATGAAATTGTAGACAGCTAGAACAACAGCTGAGCTTAGCCAGACATATTTATTTAGATGAACTTGGGTTAGAGCAAGCCTAAGCTCATGAAGGAATGAATTCATGGCAGGATTAAAATATGACACAATGCTGCCCAAGCACAAGTATTTATTACATGCCGTATAGCCTATTGAAGGATTGTGGACTCACTGAATTTGCATTGGAAGAAGGGCGTCATCCTCCTAAATCTATATTTTCCACATATAGTTTGAAGCAACTTAGCGAATAAAAGAATTGGCATTTGCTTTGAAGGAAAAACCAAAACTTTTAAGCCTCCATGGATAGTGATGAGAGGAGGCGGGTCTTGCAATAATTCTGTCAGGACCATCATTCTCTTAAAATAGCAGTGACTGAGCACTTAGGTCCGAATGGCATGGAAGCTGAGGCTAGAAAATCTCAAAAGATTGTTTTCGACCCATAATCAGTAATCTCCTATAAGTGGCTCATAGTCAAGAAACTCAAAAACTACACAACTGTAATAAAATAAGAAAATGTTTGAAGTCTCAGTGAGGAAACAGTGTAAATATAACCACTTTATACTTTAATTAACTGATGGCTTTAAAAATAAACCGAATTAATTTAGGAAACAAAAATGTAAGAAAGGGAAAATTAGACATAAAAGAGCAGGTTTGAAAAATGCACTAGCACCACGATTATCCAGTCAAAGTGTAGTTCTGGAACTTAAATTCACATAAGAAATCAATTTAAAGTAAAAAAGAAATTAAAGACAATTCAGATTAAAGAGAAAACATGAAACAGGCAACAAAATCAGGTTATTTAAATAAAAAACATCAAGTTATCATACATGGTAATCAAAATATAAAAATTACCTTGCATTTGTGAATATTTGGTCTAGGGCTCTTAATTGAGAATGATAATATTATTGTAGGGAGAGAGACGGAGCAGAAGGTGTGAAAAGGAGAAAGAAGAACCAGATTCGCAACTCAAATCAAACATGAGGGAATGGAGTATTCGTTGGAGGAAGAAATCTGAATAGCGTTGAATGGAGGAAATTAGAAGTAGCAAGGCAAGGCTTTTAAGAAGGCATTCGTCCGTGGTTACGTCAATTGAAGGAGAGGGAGGGAATGTGAAAATTTATTGGTTGAAGGAAAAGGAAGATATGTGGATCGAAGGAGAAGAAGGAACTCAAAACATTGTAAGGAAGGAAGAGGAGAAAGAGGAATGTAATTTAGGTTTAGGCGGTAAAATGAAAATAACGGGAGGGATGTGAAAGACGAGCGGCAAGCGAAACGTAAGGAGCCGAAATATTTTACAAAAGTATACATAAACGCAACCAAATCGTAAAAGACAAAAATAAAAGCTACAGTGGCTGCATTTACCTCTCAAACGCCGCCAATAACTGTAACCATATGTAGATTTTCTTGTAGTGGAAGATCAGATCTACATCAATAAAGTAGAGATTATTCAAGATCTGAATTGCTACAACAACGCCTAATTCTCTTAATCCTATCGCTGTGAGTCTATGTCACTTTCACATATAATTAAATTAAAAAGTAATTATGATAGGATTATAAATTGGATCTAATGTATATGCCTGTGATTGAGATGAATCTTATCAAGTTTGTAAATCATTATCTTTTAAATTCATACCCATAAATCTGCCATATGCCTTTCTGATCCAGTTTATCGTTATATGCCTACTTACGCCAATTTTGATGTTGATTCTCTTCTCCTCTTCTTTTCCTTTTTTTTATGAGATTAGGCTAACTTCGAGCCTAACATATTGCGTTGAGATTGGTGTACGAATAACATTTGAATGATTGGGAAAATTTTGGGGAAATATGTAATAAAATGAGATTACTGGCATAAATCAATTTGGGCATAATTGTGTTCAAATTGTATACATGATATTTGGCATAAGTTGGATTGGGCATAATTGGATATAATTTGTATACATGAGGTTTGGCATAAATTGTTAAGAACAATGAACGCAAATTAATTTGGGCGTAATTTGGCATAACATGTACACATAAGATTATAGGCCTAATTTGGATTAAAATTTTAAACATAATTTAGATTGGAAATTATGGGTAATTGGAATATATTTTAATACAAGATTTAAAATTGGGATTTGAATCAAGAAAGTGATAATGAACGCCTAAGACACTAGGTTAGATTCAAATTGCGGTATAAGACTGCCCGGAACCGCCCGGCACATCCAGCAATCGAAATTTGGTAATCTAATGTGAGAGGTCAAAGGCAGAAATTAGATAGGTAATAATGCAAAGACACGAGGTTAGATTGGATTACGGTATAAGACTACCCAGAACCGCCCGGCATATCCAGCAACCACAAAACGGCAATCTAATGTGGGAGGTCTTGCAAGATTACGGTTATAATGAATTAATGAACACTTAATCAAGATAAGACATGTGATAAGACATGGGAATTATAAAAGGGTTAACTGGGTAACATGGGTAGCATGTGAAACATAATTAAAACACTTAACCAAGATGAGACATGTGATTAGACATGGGGATAAAGAGGGGTTAAGTGGGAATTCCTAGTGGGGACCAAGCTTAGGAGGGAAGCTTGTGTTAAGTGGGTGGACCCTTTTCAACCAGTAACCCATTTTAGTATCTATATGAGCTCGAACTAGGTCAAGGACAGGGACACACTTACTGGGGTTGATTATAAGAGGTCAATAAAGAGTTAGCGATGGCAGTGCAAGTCCAATGGAGTCATGTGTGTGCGTGGGTCTGGGCTAGTAGGTAAGACACTGTTGCATCGTGTAGGTATAAGCCGTGCATTTTAGTAGTATCAGGTTGCCACTTTAGGGAGTGATACACCCTACTGTGGGATCAGCATGGGTATCTACAAGTTAGGGAGCCGATCGAATGGGGAGGGTAGTGGGTACAACTAGTGGAGATAGGAGCAAGCGACACCTATGACAGCAGCTAGGAGTACACGAAACTACCATCATTATTATCATTATGATTAGTAAGAGGGATCAACTTGCAGTATGGAACTAGTATTGGTGCAGTGCAGGAATTATCTTATAGTGATTAGAAGCGCAGTCAACGCTATATCTTGTTCATCTTGTTTACCTTGTCATATCTTCTTATGTTACAGTCATCTCTTATATCCAATTTATGTTCTTATCCTGTTACTTTACTGATTATATTGTTAAATTCACTGGACTCGCCAGACTTTATGTCTGACTCTTTTTGTTTCGCCTCTTTTCTTTCCTTCCCCCCCTTAGGTCCTCAGGGTGGGACTAGTGGAGCTTGACTTGGATTTCTTTCTTCTTGAAGTGCTTGGAAGTGTTGAAAGTAATGCTCAGCTTTATCTCTTTTCATTATGGCTATTTGGAGTGGGATTATGGTTTTTCTTTTATGTACTCTCATAATAATTTTGTTTAAGACGGATATTTGTGTACTTGGCTTAGTATATGGTTATGATGTTGTAACCAGACATGTTTTACTTGTCCGCTGCAATGAATAAATTTTGAGTTTTTAAGTACCATTTTATATATCTGTCTTGTGATATTCTATTCTATACTCTTATAACTCTCACATGAAAGTTGATGCATTCCCTTAGTGAGTGACATTAATGGACGTGGGGTGTTACACGTGGTATCAGAGCTAAAGGTTACCAGATCAGATAAAAGATTTTGAAAACCATTTTCAAAAACATTTTTAGAAAGAAGTATTTTCAAAAACATGTTTCAAAGAAGGTGTTTTCAAGAGAAAAGTTTATTATGAAAAACATAATCCCCAAAAGTTATGTATCTTTCTTTCGATTCTCTACCTGAATCTCTTTTTCCTTTCTTTTTGCCATAGTTCCGTAGGCATGTTAAAACTACGGCACATGTCGAAGGGCAAAGAAGTGCCCAACCTCCATCTATAGCCGCAGTAGTTTCACCTGCGGCTAATCTTCTTTCAAGCTTCGTAGGGTTTTCCGGGCGATGGAGGCAACTTTCGAGAGACTTGTTAACATGTTACACAAGGAAGGTGAAAATGAAAATGAGGGAGTTTAGGCTAAGGAGCACAATCCAAGGATGAGAAACTTGTTGATATGGCTTTAATCCACGAAGAAGGTAAAGGTGAAAAGTAAGAGGTGAAAGTGGAAGAATCACAGAACAAGAAAGTAGAACCTAAGAAGGGTGGAAAGAATAATAAACCCCGTGACAAGAGGAAGTGTCTTTATTGTGGTATAACGGGCCGTGTAATTAAGGACTGTAGGAAGAAGAAGAAGCATGGTTGTTTTAATTGCGGTGAGGCAGGACATCTGACTAAAGACTGCCCGAGGAGGCAAGGACAGGACCTACTTCTGGAGGGCAGGTTCATGCTCTCATGGCACCAGGACAAGAGAGAGGTAGAAACATTACTGTTGAAAGTTTGATTTTCCTTTTTGACCATCCTATTCGAACTTTGTTTGATTCTGGCGCTTCACATTCGTTTATATCTACTTCGTTAGTTGAAACACTGCACCTAAATACTAGTCTAGTTATGGATCCTATTGTAGTCTCAAATCCTATTGGTGGTTCGGCTCATTTATCTATGATTTGTCGGGATTTGAGAGTGTCTATCTTGGGCATTAAGTTTGATGCAATGCCTACGTTCTTGGTTTCACGGGCTATGGGTTGATTCTAGGAATGGATTGGCTAGCCAGGTATGGGGCCATTCTCGACTGTGAAAAGTGGGTAGTTAGACTGTTGACTAGTTTGGGTAATACTCTCGATATCTCATGCGACCCTTAGGGTTCCGTTATGCTTAGCTACCTAAAATCTCTTGACACATCTATTGATGATTTGCAATCTGTTCGAGTAGTCCGTGAGTATGCAGATGTCTTTGAGGAGGTTAGGGGCTTACCTCCAAAACGCGAGATAGATTTCCGTATATACTTGGTGGACAATGTAAAGCCAGTTGCATTGCATGTGCGCCACATGGCTCCAAGAGAAAGGAAGGAGCTTAGTAAACAAGTGAAAGAGTTGCTTGAGAAAGGGTTCATAAGAAGCGGTATCTCGGAGTTGGGTGCTCCTGTTGTTTTTGCTACAAAGGCTGATGGTTCGGTTAGATTGTGCGTGGACTATAGGGAGTTGAATAAGCTCACGAAGAAGAACAGACACCCATTGTCGAGGATAGATGATTTGTTCGATCAGTTGGTTGGTGCTTCGGTTTTCTCGCAGTTGGACTTAGCTACAGGATTTCATCAGTTGAGGGTAGCTGAGGATAGTATAGATAAGACTGCTTTCAGGACTCCGATGGTTTCTTCGAGTGGTTTGTCTTGCCTTTTGGTCTGACGAATGCACCCGCATATTTCGTAGACTTGATGAGTAGGGTGTTTAGAGAGTTTCAAAACAAATTCGTGGTGGTCTTTGTGGATGATATCTTGATATTTTATAGAAGCGAGGAAGAACATGCCCTACATCTTAGGGAAGTCTTAGAGACCCTTTGAGCACATCAACTCAAAGCTAAGTTCTCCAAATGTCGTTTTGGAGGAAGGAAGTGAGGTTCTTAGGGCACATGGTCTCTAAAGAAGGGATAGCACTGGATCTCGCGAAGGTGGTAGCAATCCAAGATTGGAAGATTCCTAAGTGTAGGATCTAGATTAACCCTAGAGGGGGTGAATAGGGTTTAACATAGTTTTTCGCTGAGTTAAAAATCTGACAGGATATTAAAATAATAAACAGATTACAGAATGCAGCAAAAATAAAAGTGCAGAAAATAAATCACACACAGAGATACCCAGCTTCGGCAAAACCCTGCCTACTGCTGCATTCCTAAGGTTTCTACTAGGTGATAGAACAGATCCCGCATACAAGACCATGTACACTCGCAAACCCTGCTCCTATTCTAACCCTACGCTCAAAACCCTAGACTGATTGATATTCACTCGATCAGATTTCCCGAATTACAAACCCTGTAACTCGTAACCCAGATTTTACAGACTCTGTCAACTGTCAGTCAACACCCTGACTGATTCCTAGAATTTTTACAGACTTCTAGAAACTATTTGATCAATTTTACAACACAATTTAAAACGACATAAATTAAAAGGAAAACTAAAAAACCCTTGGGAGTTAAATTAAAAAGGGGTCATCCCCTTTATTCTCTTGTCTCAAAAACTGGCCGATCCACTTTCATTTGAGTGCACCTGTATACTTTGTTTCCTCTAGAGCAGAAAAAATGGCGGCCGAGAAAAAGAATTTTGCTAGGGTTTCCTGGATTTGACCCAAATTGAATCGATTGCTTGATGTATGAATTAGAAATATTGTTCTCTGATGAACTTCAATTCGTTGATGGCTTCTGATGTTTGTTGATCAATTTGGAATTCACCTTCGATCGAAAACGATAAAACGGTGAGCTTTCTGACTTGCTATTCTCTACTTAAATTTCTTGTTTGTGGTTTCGATTTCGATGTCCATCTGCCAGTGATGAAGAAGGTGTTAAATAGGATTTAGAAATCCTTAAAATTATCTCTGATTTCGTTTAGATGACTCGGCTGATTTTTTGAGTTTCCTCTTTTGTTCACCTTGATTTAGTTCGGCCTTGATTGTTGAGATGAATTTCGATGTGAATTGGGTTCCTTTGCTTTTGAAATATAGCTTGTGAGATTGATGTGGAAGAATTCGGACCTGAATTTGAGATTCAAAGAATTCACATCTGTTTTGCCATACATGAATTTGAACTGATTGTCTTGGCAATTAAAATGTTGCCGTACTTGAAATGGTTTAGATCTGCCAATTTTGAAAAAATGATTTTAAAAAAATCATTGCCAAAATTACTTTCCTTTTACTTGATACACTCTGGAAACATTTTGAAAACTTGAAACCATTAAATCCCTTGCAATCCGATTTTATGTTCCTTGGCAATTCTGGAAATAAATCAAAAAGGAATTTTTGCCAAAACAAAAATTAATTTCTGATTTCTTGAATGAGATATACCATAACTGGAAATAAAATATAATTTTCCCTTTAATCACAATGCTTTAATTTCATGGATGCATTATCCATTTCCATTTATGCTCTTTGAATTAATTGCTGGTTTTCTGGAAATGATTTGAGGAACACCTTCCATATACCAGCCGACTAAAAACACTCTTGCTGAATATATGCATTGCAAAGAAAAACTGATTTGTCACCACTAAAAAACTTGCTGAAACAATTGATGCTTGATTGACTCTTGTGGCTTGCCAAATTTGCATTTCTGTATTTTCTCCAGATTGTGTATACATGAAATTCTTGCTTGTTAAAACATTGCTGATTTGCCATACCATTTGTCTACACATGTATACACAGAGTTTTGTTTCTTAGCATCCATGGTTTAATTGAACCATTATTGTGCTGTGCGTGTTGCATGCTGACTTGTGCTATGTACTGCACCACCCTTCATGTTCATACTTGAACAATCTCCATTTTGAATTGCTGAGCATGTATTTTTGCTTGAACCAAAAGAAACTTGCATGCTATTAACCATTTGTTTGACCACTGATAGTCTTTGTTGCTTGCTATGAAACAGTCGTCCACACCTGATGTTTATATTTCTTGTTTGCCTCCATTTCCACATGAATCTAAACATGTACTAGCCATTGTTGATGCTGCACATTCACATTGAACTGTACATTTGCGTCATTCCATTTGTTATGTATATGCTGCTGTGTTGAATGCATTGTGCACTAATTTGGCTTGTGTAAGTGCTGCCATGCTGCCATGAACATTTGAAAGCAGTTGTGTTTATTCTTATGATCCATGCTGTATTTAAAAAAAATGCTTGTATATGTGTGCTGCCATGTTATTGACATGATCATGTAGAGAGCGCTAGCTACTACACAGTTTTGTATCTCCATCATTTGCATTAACCTGCCATGAGCATGTGAATATCATCTTGTATCATGATTGTTGTACCTTGCTTCTTTGTTGTTGCACCATTACACTGACTTGTAATCTGTCATGCACCCTTGAACTTGCTGTCAAGCTGACTTGAATCATATGTTGGCTGCACCATGCTTGACTATGCCATTTTTACTTTCTTCTTGGAATTTGACCTGTCTTGTGTCAATTTTTACCATGCTTTTGAGATGCTCGTCCATGTATGAATTGGCGAGGCAGTGCACACGTGTATTTTCATGCACGTGTGTACATGCAGCCATTCAGACTGATTTTCCTGTCCCTGCACAATAATATGTGTATATACATACACATGTATGTGTATACATGTATGTGCGCGTGCTACATTCACAAATCAGATCAAGTCATGAAAAATGATGAGAAACACACCAAAATTCTGAGGCAAATAAATTTTAAAAATAAAATAATATTTGCTAGATTATGAAATTTTTCTGTTCAAGATTGCTGTGTGTGTTTCTGTCTGTGACAGGTATGAAGATGGTGACTGGACTGACTGAGCTATGAAGATGAAAGCTGAAAGATAGAAGGCAGTGAAAATAACAGTGTGTAACAGTGAAAGTGTCTATATTTGAGTCTCTGAATGTACAAATAAAAATGTATGTAAACTTGACTGACTGAGTGTGAGGAATTGTGTATGAAAAAAAATGAATTGACATGTACACATGTTCAAATAGTGGAGTATAAAATTTTGTACTGTTTGAAATTGAAATAAAATATTATATTTAAATAAAATACTGTGTTAATATTTGAATTTCTGTACAGTCGTATTTCATTTAAATATAAATATCATATTCCTGTCTGTGATGTGAAATAATAGCACAATGACAATCACATTTATAATAATATTTATTTGGTTGTTATCATCAAACAAAAATCATATAATTGTGTATACAACTACGTCATATACAACACTAAGAACGCAACAGAAGTAAGAAGTTTTCTTGGTTTGGCGGGCTATTATAGAAAGTTCATCAAGGACTTTGCTAAGATATCAGCCCAACTTACACGTTGATGAAAAAGAATTTGACCTTTTTGTAGGATGTTGACTGTGACGATGCTTTCCAACAATTGAAGAGGGTATTGACGACAGCTCCAGTTTTAGTTCTGCCGGATGGGAGTAAAACGTTCACAGTGTATACCGATGCTTACGGGACAGGCTTGGCGTAGTTTTGATGCAAGAGGGAAGGGTGATATGCTATGGTGGAAGGCAGTAGGCCCATGAGAAGAATTACCCTACCCACGACTTAAAGTTAGCTACCATAGTTTTTGCGCTTAAGTCTTGGCGTCACTATTTGCTTGGAGAGAGGTTTGAGTTGTATACAGACCATAAGTCACTTAAATACTTGTTCTCTCAAAAAGATCTAAACTTAAGGCAACAGAGGTGGATGGAGTTCTTAGTATCCTATGATTTTGAGACTGCATAAACCCCTAGCAAGGTTAACGATGTAGCTGACGTCTTGAGTAGAAAGAGGTTGACTTTGAGTCCGTTGTTTGTCGAGCAGCAGAGTTTAGAGTATATATCTACCTTTGACTTTAGACCCTCTATCGATTATGTACCCCGTTTGTTGGCATTGTTAGAGGTGCGACCTACGCTTTCGGGACAGGTAGGGCGGCACAACGAGATGACCCACAGTTGATAGAAATAGTGGACAAGCTCATAAGAGGGGAGTCTTCGAGCTATCTTGGTAGGTATACTATAGATGACAAAGGTTGGTTGCGTAGGGATGGGAGACTTTGCGTATCTCGAGATGAGAGCTTGAGGAAGACAATTCTTGAAGAAGCACATCGTTCTAAGATGACCATACATCCCGGTGGTGACAAGATGTATAGGGACTTGAAGCGAGTTTTCTTTTGGGCCGGAATGAAGAAGGATGTGGCTGAGTTCGTTTCTTGATGCTTAGTGTGCCAGCAAGTCAAGGCTGAGCAAAAGAAGCCTGGTGGTTTGCTTCACCCTTTAGAGGTTCCACAATGGAAATGGAAAGTGATTCCATGGATTTCGTCGACGGGTTGCCGAGGTCAAGGAAGGGTAATACGGGGATTTGGGTAGTAGTGGATAGACTTACCATGTAACGCCCCACCTCTATAACCATATTATCCAAGAGTATTACTAAGTAATACCGTCAGATGATACAGAGAATGAAGTTGTAGGGGAACACACGTGCAAATTCTCTTGGACTAACACTGGTACGTAATAAAATTTCTGAAATGTCACTTACCTTTACGTACTCAATGTCGGTACAAAACAATTACACGTGCGCCTTCAGGACAGAACAATACATAATATACAGAGATTACAGAGTCAGTCGCAGCGATAAAATATAATGAAAATAATATTTAATGTTTCATATACATTAACTTATTACACACCAAAACATACACATCATTTTATTCAACACAGGGTAATAAATAATTCACTAAATTACTATACTCCTCTAAACCCGTAAATTACCAATTGGTCTATGAGTCCCTGCACCTGTAATGTCTCGGTCTGACCCGAGTATTATATAAATAATAAACGGATCAGTCTATGTTTAAATCTATTATAGTTAATATATAATGTTTGTGTAACAACCCGCATTCTCCACATCGGAGGATCGTAGAATATTTATTTTTTTCTCATTCTAAGTCGTATGGTCATGTAGAGTTGGGAAATGACTATTGGGGTTATTTCTATTGTTCATGATTTTTGTCGATTTTTAAATGACCGTTTTGCCCCTAGCTGATCTTGTTTCGTCCATAATTTTTGATTGGAAAGGAGTTTTGACCTAAAACCACTTCCATTGGCTTAGAATGATGGTTTACCTTTCCCTAGAGTGGTCACATGTGAAAAACGGACTTACCGTTTGGGAGAAATGGCCGAAATAAGGTTTGGAAGGTGAAAAACTGCTTAACCGGGCCAAATAGGGTAGTTAGTAATTGGGCCCATGACCCATTTCGGGATTAGGGTTAGGTGAGGGCTGAAATGAGTTAGGGTTTCATTTCATTTCAGTTTTCTAGCCTCCACTTACCTCTCTTCAACCCTAACAATGGTCTCCAACCTCTAAAACACCTCCAAATCACTTACAACTTGAAGATTGAGATTAGCAACATCAAATCAAGGGAGATCTTCACCAAATCAAGATTAGAGCTGCTGTTTTACATTGGGATCTTCACCAAAACAAAGATTTATTTCAGATCTAAGGTTTATTTGTGGCTAAGGGAGTGATTAGCTTGCTTTTTCACTAACTATGGCTAGTTATGGTAATTAGCGAAATTATGGCTCAGAAAAATCTAGAAAAAATTCTAAAATTCTAAAACACCATTTTATGCCTCTGATATGAATTTGAGTTAATTTCGACTAATTTTTCTAATCTCAGAATTTAGGGGATTAAGGGGGTGATTAGTGATAATTAGCGAATTTATGCATGATTAAAATCTGGAAAAATATTCAGAAATTCTTAAATATTGTTTTAGACCTCTGTTAGAAAATTTGGTTAATTTGGATAAGTTTTGCTAATTATATTCTCAAACATGATTAAGAGGGATTAAGGGGAAATATGGGGTTTTGGCCATGTTTGATCCACTTTGACATGTCATATTATTGTTTTGGTGTTTGAGGTCACTTGTACATGTTGCTAAGACTGTATGGTATGCTTTGTGATTGTTTAGAATAGTTATAATGGTCGAAAACGCCGTCAAGAGGCGTATAAACTGTCGTTGGAAGTTGTAGGAAGATGCAGGAAACCGGATCGTATGGCCCGACCCGACCCGATCGTGGTTAGACCCACGAACCCAAACCAATGCAGTGCCATGCCCCAAACTGAAGTACCTCGACCCGGCTCGCGAATGGGCATCACGACCCGATCCGATGGAAGCTTCATCACGTTCCGACCTGAAGCATGGCCACGATCTGAAGGGGGAGGAGCATCACGACCGAAGGGAAGCGCAGATGGGGTTTCCACGACCCGATCCGCGTAGGTCATTCCGATCCGATCCAGTGAGGGATGATGAAGGCCGATCTGAACCGCTATGACATGAAGGCGACGATCCGAACCGATCCGGGGAAAGAAGACCAATAACCCAAGATGCAAAGGTAGTCCAAGTTGGAAGTTAGAGCTCAGGATCCAGTTGGGAACCAATGAGTTCACTTCATGATTGGGCTTTGCTGCGGGACGTGTGCTAAGGAGTTGTTGACGTTCATAACTTGGATTCACCACGAATAATAGGACTACAATATCAGTGCAGTAGAGTCATTATGACTCGAGGGGCAAAATGATCATAGTACGACTATGAGCCGGTGCAGTAGAGTCGTCATGACTCGAGGGGAAAAGTGGACATAGTAAAGGATTAGTAGGACTATGAGCCAGCGCAGATGGGGTGTACAACTCCATGGGGCAAATGGACATAGTAAATGATTAGTAAGGCTATGAGCCAGCGCAGATGGGGTGAACAACTCCATGGGGCAAAGTGGACATAGCGAAGGATTAGTGGCTATGGATCAGTGCAGATGAAGCCATTATGACTTCATGGGGCAAGGTGATTGTAGCAAAGTATTGGGTGATCGAAGTGGTGAATATCGTATGCTTTACGCACTTGCGTGAGAGATGTGATGATGGTTGCTATGTTTGATTGTTTGCCATCATTATGACATGCACACCCCCACCCGCATACTATTCACACCATATGTTAGTGGCACCTTAGAGTGTTGTACAGTATGTAGTGCTAACTCTTTGGTTGCAGGTCCAGGTGCAGGTATGGTTTAGTATACCTATTATTGTTCTGTTTATGCTTGCTACCACTCATACCAGACTGATGTCTGACCCTGAGTTTTATGTTTCTTCTTATTACTTTGGGTGCTCACACGAGCAGACTAGAGACAGGTAGGAGGGTATGCATGAGTAGCGGATCCGAAGACGAGCAGGAGGCTCCCACGTATTATCTACATATATTCTCCCTGTGTCGTTGGTGGTCACTACTTGGGCATTAGTAGTGTACTTCCCTTATCTTGCTTTTGCTTTTTGAGACAATTTAAAAGTTGTAATAATGTTGGCTTTGGATCATAAGCTGTATTTGAATTTTCCGCTGCTATGATAGTTTGTTTTCTGCTTATGCACTGTCTCACATGTTTTGTGTCAAGTATATGTTATGGTTATATTTTATTCCATGCGCTGTGAGACATATTACAGGTTCTTTGTTTGGTTCATTCTCTTCTTTCCTTTCTTATGACGACCGTTCCATGCTAACTGGACATGTGTACATCGCACAATTGGAGTAAATGTCAGTTAGTGCGGGGCGGGCCGTCACACTTGGTATCAGAGCTCTAGGTTGCATAGTTCACCTAGGAAAAGACACTAGGGAGAGATAGTACGTATATGAGAGAGCGTATTTGTGATTACTTTGGTTTTCAAAAGCTATATATATACTATTAGTAGTATAAGAAGAAGTCGTACTGCACTGGCACCACTATGGAGATGGTTAATCGTTTTCTCTTTACAGATTTGACGAAGAGCCGAGGTTTGAGAGGTGCTGGCAGAGGAGCCAATAATGGGAATGCTCCTGACATGAGGGCTATGTTTACTGACCTCATGAGAGACATGCTCAGAGATATTCAAAGGGCGGCTCCTAATGTTGCTAATGATGGTGGTGTAGCCGTGCAGGCGCCTAGGGTCGATTTCGCCAAGCTGAGTAAGGATTACACTAACCTTGGTGGAAAGCCGTTCCATGGAACGGAGTCGGCCACGGATGTTTAGGATTGGTTGGATAGTTGTGATCGTATCTTCGACGACTTGGGTATCGAGGATGCGATGAAGAGAAGGCTAGCGTCTCGTTAACTGCAAGGGCGAGCGATGAATTGGTGGAATGCTATTAGGACAGCCACCCCAGAAGATCAAGTTACTTGGGATCAGTTTAAGGCTCGCTTTAGCGACAAGTTTATCCCAGCTGCTCAGAAGTCAGTATTGTTTAAGAGATTCTTGGAACTTAAGCAGAATGGTAGAGCAGTTTCGGACTATATTGCTGAGTTCGACACTTTGTCGAAGTATGGATTATCTCTTATCAATACTCCTGAGAAGAAGAATGAGAAGTTCATTACTGGTTTGGATGGATACTTGGGGGAAAGGCTTATTAACCACATCGATGAGACTTTTGAATCGATTGTTGGAAAAGCTTTGAGATCAATGAGTCTTTACCCTAAGCCAAAGACTGAGGTTGCATCTGCAGAAGGGCAAAAGCCACAAGCAAGCGGTGGAGGCAAGAATAACTCTCAGAACAAGAGGAGACAGAATCAGACCAAGGATGGCCAGAAAAAGAGTAAGAAATGTGTGCTTCAGCTGTGGTAAGAAGGGCCATTATGCTAAGGATTGTCGGGCCAAGTCAGCGGATAAGAAGTGCTGCAACTGTGGCCAAGTGGGACATTTCAAGGATAAGTGTCCACAACCTCTTAAAGAGAAGCAGATAGTGAAAGCATATGCCATCAATGTTATTCCTTCTTCGTCGAATGCCCCAACTGCGGCGGAGAAAGGAAAGAATGTCGTCATTCAAGGTATGCTTTCTGTTTATGATGTTCCTGTTAGAGTTTTGTTTGATACCGGGGCTTCCTGTTCCTTCATATCTAGTGACCTGGTAGACAGGTTGGGACTGAAACCCGAGATAGTCGATAGACCTCTGGTTGTGACGAACCCGATTGGTGGTTCGACTAACCTTAGCATGATATGTCGTAATTTGGTCTTATCGAGTCATGGATGTATGTTTGTTTGTGATTGCTTTGTTTTGGGCTTTACTGGGAATGACATTATTTTGGGGGTCGATTGGCTCCAAAGATACGGGGTGGTGGTAGATTGTGAGGGCTTTTTGGTGACAGTTAGCGCGGACGATGGGCGGAGGGTAGTGCTTAGTAGTCTACCTAGTGATGAGGTAATGGCTAGTTTTGTAAATTCCCTCGACATCCCGCATGATGAGTTGTCAGATGTGCCCGTGGTTGTCCAGTATCCGGACGTCTTCGAGGAAGTGACCGGGCTTCCACCACACCGAGAGATTGAGTTCCGTATTGATTTAGTGAAAGATGCCAGACCTATAGTGATGCCACTTTGTCATATGACACCAAGGGAGCAGCGAGAGCTCGGGGTGCAAGTTAGCGATCTTTTGTAGAAGGGATTTATTAGAGGAAGTGTTTCCGAGTGGGGAGCACCAGTTGTGTTTGCCACTAAGGCAGATGGTTCCCTTCGTTTGTGTGTGGACTATCGTGAGTTGAATAAGGTGACGAGGAAGAATAAGTATCCTCTACCGCGGATAGATGATCTGTTTGATTAACTGGAAGGGGCGAGAGTGTTCTCCCAGTTGGACCTCGCGACAGGATTTCATCAGCTTCGAGTAGCGGCTGACAGTATAGCTAAAACGGCATTTAGGACGCCGTCTGGATTTTATGAGTGGTTGGTCATGCCATTTGGGCTGACCAATGCACTAGCATACTTCGTGGATCTTATGAATAGGGTATTCCGGGATCAATTGAATAAGATTGTTCTTGTGTTTGTGGATGATATCTTGGTTTACTCTAGGACAGAGGAAGAACACAAGGAACATTTGAGGATAGTGTTGGAGGTGTTGAGAAAACACCAACTGAAAGCGAAGTTTTCTAAGTGTCACTTCTGGAGGAGGGAAGTGAGGTTCTTGGGCCATGTTGTTTCAAAGAATGGTATTGCCGTGGATCCTGCAAAGGTGGCTACGGTACAAGATTGGTCTACGCCCAAGAATGCAACTGATGTAAGAAGTTTCTTGGGATTAGCTGGATATTACCGTAAGTTTATCCAAGACTTCTCCAAGACAGCGGCACCGTTGACTCAACTGACCAAGAAGAATCAAGCCTTCGTCTGGGACGGAGTGTGTGAAAATGCATTCAAGAGTCTAAAGGAAAAGTTAACGCGTGCGCCAGTGTTAGTCATTCCTAAAGGGAACAAAGAAATGACGGTATACACGGGTGCTTGTGGTACCGGATTAGGTGCTGTACTGATGCAAGGAGGTAGGGTTGTAGCTTATGCTAGTCGGCAGCTAAAGTCACATGAGAATAGATATCCTACCCATGATTTGGAATTAGCGGCGATCGTATTTGCGCTAAAGATGTGGAGACATTGTCTCTTGGGAGAAAGATTCGAGTTGTTCACCGATCATAAATCGTTAAAGTATCTTTTCTCTCAGAAGGATCTGAATCTTCGTCAGCAAATATGGTTAGAGTTCTTGGCTTCCTATGATTTTGATATCGCATACACACCAGGAAAGGGCAATGTGGTAGCTGATGCCTTGAGTAGGAGACATGCCAGCTTAGGGGCTATGTTTCTTGAATGGAAGCAACTGGAGTATATCGCATGGTATGATTTCAGACCAAAGTGCGAATTGGATCCAGAGATGTTGGCTAGTTTGACGATCAGACCCACTTTGATTGAGCGGATTGGTTCCAGTCAGAGGAACGATCCAAACCTTTTGGAAATCATCTCCAAGTTGGAAAGGGGAAATGATGAGGAAATGAATTTGTATGGGCTTGATCGAGAAGGATGGCTTAGAAAGAATGGAAGATTGGTAGTACCCAACGTGAATGGATTGAGGGATGAAGTGCTTAGAGAATGTCATCACTCAAGACTAACTATACATCCCGGTGGTAAAAAGATGTATCGAGACATGAAGCAGACTTACTACTGGAAAGGGATGAAAAGGGACGTTGGGAAGTTTATATCTAAGTGCATGAATTGCCAGCTAGTTAAAGCCAAGCAAAAGAAGCTTAGTGGTTTGTTACAACCATTAGAAATTCCTGAATGGAAATGGGAACAGGTTTCGATGGATTTCATTGATGGTTTTCCAAGGAGTAGATCGGGACATGATAGCATTTGGGTAATTGTGGATCGATTGACCAAGAGTGCAAGATTTATACCAGTTAAGTCAAACAGAACTGCAGCTAAGTTAGCAGAACTATATGTGAAGTGGGTAGTGAGATTTCATGGAGTACCCAAGGGCATTGTGAGTTACTGAGATCCGTTGTTTACTAGTGGATTTTGGAAGAGATTACAAGAGGCTCTAGGGTCAGAATTACATCTCAGTACCGCGTATCATCCTCAAACCGACGGTCAGACAGAGAGGGTGAATCGAGTATTGGAAGATCTCCTGAGAGCTCGTATATTGGATTTTGGTGGATCATGGGATGACCATTTGCATCTAGTTGAGTTTGCATATAATAATAGTTATCAATCCAGTATCGGTATGGCTCCATATGAAACTTTGTACGGAAGACCGTGCAACTCACCATCATGTTGGATAGAGACCGGTGAGAAGTTTGTGCTTGGACCAGATGTAATAATAGAAACCTCAGACAAGATCAAGGTTATTCAACAACGAATGAAGGCTGCCCAAGATAGGCAAAAGAGTTATGCTGATAAGAGGAGAAGAGATTTAAAGTTCTCCGTTGGCGACTTGGTGTTTGTCAAGATTTCTCCGTTAAAGAGCATGATTCGATTTGGAAGGAGAGGCAAGTTAGCACCAAGATTCGTTGGTCCATTCCCAGTTCTCGAGCAAGTTGGGAATTTGGCGTATAGAGTTGACTTACCAGAGAAGATGGCGGGAGTTCACAACGTATTTCATGTTTCCCACCTAAGGAAGTTCGTACACGACCCAGATATGACTATTTCACATGATCAGTTAGAGGACTTCGAAGTAGAACCCTGGAAAAATATTGTTTTGGTGTTTTAGACCTCTGTTATGCATGATTTATGCATGATTAAAATCTGGAAAAATATTCAGAAATTCTTAAATATTGTTTTAGACCTCTGTTAGAAAATTTGGCTAATTTGAATAAGTTTTGCTAATTATATGCTCAAACATGATTAAGAGGGATTAAGGGGAAATATGGGGTTTTGGCCATGTTTGATCCACTTTGACATGTCATATTGTTGTTTTGGTGTTTGACGTCACTTGTACATGTTACTATGACTGTATGGTATGCTTTGTGATTGTTTAGAATAGTTAGAATGGTCGAAAACGCCGTCGACAGGCGTATAAACTTTTGCTGGAAGTTGCAGGAGGATGCAGGAAACCAGACCGGATCGTATGTCCCGACCCGACCCGATCGTGGTTAGACCCACGAACCCAAACCAATTCAGTGCCATGCCCCAAACTGAAGTACCTCGACCCGGCTCGCGAATGGGCATCACGACCTGATCCGATGGAAGCTTCATCACGTTCCGACCTGATGCATGGCCACGGTCTGAAGGGAGAGGAGCATCACGACCGAAGGGAAGCACAGATGGGGTTTCCACGACCCGATACGCGTAGGTCATTCCGATCTGATCCAGTGAGGGATGATGAAGGCCGATCCGAACCGCTATGACATGAAGGCGACGATCTGAACCGATCCGGGGAAAGAAGACCAATAACCCGAGATGCAAAGGTAGTCCAAGTTGGAAGTTAGAGCTCAGGATCCAGTTGGGAACCAATGAGTTCACATCATGATTGGGCTTTGCTGCGGGACGTGTGCTAAGGAGTTATCGACGTTCATAACTTGGATTCACCACGAATGATAGGACTACGTTATCAGTGCAGTAGAGTCATTATGACTCGAGGGGAAAAGTGATCGTAGTACGACTATGAGCCAGTGCAGTAGAGTCGTCATGACTCGAGGGGCAAAGTGGACATAGTAAAGGATTAGTAGGACTATGAGCCAGCGCAGATGGGGTGTACAACTCCATGGGGAAAGTGGACATAGTAAAGGATTAGTAAGGCTATGAGCCAGCGCAGATGGGGTGAACAACTCCATGGGGCAAAGTGGACATAGCGAAGGATTAGTGGCTATGGATCAGTGCAGATGAAGCCATTATGACTTCATGGGGCAAGGTGATCGTAGCAAAGTATTGGGTGATCGAAGTGGTGAATATCGTATGCTTTACGCACTTGAGTGAGAGATGTGAGGATGGTTGCTATGTTTGATTGTTTGCCATCATTATGACATGCACACCCCCACCCCCGTACTATTCACACCATATGTTAGTGGCACCTTAGAGTGTTGTACAGTATGTAGTGCTAACTCTTTGGTTGCAGGTCCAGGTCCATGTATGGTTTAGTATACCTATTATAGTTCTGTTTATGCTTGCTACCACTCATACCAGACTGATGTCTGACCCAGAGTTTTATGTTTCTTCTTATTACTCTGGGTGCTCACACGAGCAGACTAGAGACAGGTAGGAGGGTATGCACGAGTAGCGGATCCGAAGACGAGCAGGAGGCTCCCACGTATTATCTACATATATTCTCCCTGTGTCGTTGGTGGTCACTACTTGGGCATTAGTAATGTACCTCCCTTATCTTGCTTTTGCTTTTTGAGACAGTTTAAAAGTTGTAATAATGTTTGCTTTGGATCATAAGCTGTATTTGGATTTTCCGCTGCTATGATAGTTTGTTTTCAGCTTATGCACTGTCTCACCTGTTTTGTGTCAAGTATATGTTATGATTATATTTTATTCCATGCACTGTGAGACATATTACAGGTTCTTTGTTTGGTTCATTCTCTTCTTTCCTTTCTTATGACGACCGTTCCATGCTAACTGGACATGTGTACAGCGCACAATTGGAGTAAATGTCAGTTAGTGCAGGGCGGGCCGTCACAGTTTGGGTACTCTAACTAGAATAATAACATAAAAAGGAACAACATTATTTAATCCACAATGATCATTCATAAGAAAGGAGGCATCGATAATTCATGCCTCACGGCTAAATATTATGGAAGCATCGCCATATATGAAGATATGCAAATGACAACATAATCTTATTCAAATAAATCTTATTTCCAGAGTTATAACGCATTATAAAATCGCCAAAATTTCACAATCACATGATAGCGTAATGAAGCACAAAATTATAAATATCAAAATAACATTATAGCTATAAAGCTCTATATATATAAATCAATGCCATCAAATAAGGTGTGAACATTTGAAATTCAACATCTATAGGAAACAAATAATGAAGCCCAAAATATCACCATAAATTGGATCCAAAGCATCGATAGACACAAAAGCCACAAATTCAACAATGGCATCACAAAATGGATCCAAAACAACAAGCTTATCAAAGCGATAATTCGAATCCGAAGCAACATAGTTTTGCACGTGCTAATAAGCTCCCCTCGAGCTTAGCCAAGTACTACATACGTATTTAGACACCTACCACTACGACCCTCCCGGTCGAGTATAACTTAGCCCTCCCGGCCGAGTGAATATGTATATTAGACTCCTCCTGAGTCTAGCTTCCCCCCGAAGCGAGTATTGGCTCAACAACAAACAAGAATTTGTGTTACAGACTCTTAGTTAGTAACCCAAGTAGCGGTAATTGTGTGTCCCATACCACACATTTCCACCACCGGTTTACTACCCGCTAGTCAGCTCCACACTGGAAAACTCAAAATCTCAAATCACAAAAATCCCACGAATCACATCATCTCAATAGCTTCAATCAAACGAAATAGAAAATTAACCAAGCTCTTATAATACACCCTTCGATACTCTATATAACGAGTCTTGTGAATAACCAAAAAGGTGATACCGAAAGTCCCATACCAGATGGTTTCACCAAACCATTTATTCAAATTTCTCGTTACATAAAATATAATATTTTTAATTCATATAAATGATGTCATCACTGTATCATATTAAAATCAGAAAATCAAATTAATTCAACAGTGAATCATGCACGGTATATGGATTCACATCAGAATTGAAAAATCAGAAATTACTCATATAACGAATGAATTCAAGAATAGTTTGAAATAACAAGAAATATCAATATAACTCAAAGTAAACAAAATATAATAGTAATATTCAAACGACAATTAAGGTATTCGAAGAGAACATAAGTATTCTTCACAAATTTGTTTAAACCAATATAATATATTGCAGGGTACGAATACACAAAACATGCCAAACATTATTTAAACACTATTACATATTGTTATACAATGAAAACATCTTAATGATTCATTCAAAGTAATGGTAGAACCCATTTAAGTAGCCGAACATAACTAAATAGAATTCAAAAACGAAGAATTCAATAAAATATATAAGCTTTATAAAAATACATTTAATCAAATTAAAATGTCATATTCATAAAATCATCCGTAATATAAACTAAAACTATTTAATGGATTTTTATGTAAGTTCATGTAGTTAAATTCAATTTATTTATAATTTAAGCTACAAATCAATATTTGAAATTCACATTATAAACTATAATTTATAATCCAAACGTCGTTTTATTGTCATCTAGGTAAAAATATACCTAAGTTCATGAGGTTCCTCAATTTATTTAAAACTACGCAATAAATCAACCGTCAAAATAAACAATTTATTAAAAACATAATTCAAAAATAAAATTGGTAACTTCCCCTATGTATACCAACAATAAACTAGCACTCAATTCATCAATCAACTCTAATTCATGAATAATTAGACAATCACAACATCAGTCCAAGCAATCCAATTCAATACGAATAATAACATGAAAAAAATTATAAATAACTATTATGGAAGCAAACATAACTGTGAGTGAGGAGAGAAACTCACCGATATTTTGATCGAACATGACGGTTGTAACAGTTCACTGCTCCTCTATGTCACCAGTGTCGAATTCCACCATTTATCTCAACCCAAGATTCCACAACACTATCCAAGACACCACCACCCAGTATTGTGCCTTCAAGATTTGCGCACCACCAACCTCGCCTCCTTCTCCTCGACGTTGAGCATCTATCAGGGTTCAAACTGAATCACGATTCCATTTGTACATGCCCTAATCGAGTTGCTTCCTATCGTTGCACCAATCTGAGCCCATCTCCAGCTCGCGCCTCAAGCGGCGGCTCCCCCCTTTTCGCGCTACTCCATCGTGCGCGACGGTAGTCGCGGCTCGCGGTTCCGTTCTCTTTTTTTTTGGTCAAATGAATTACCAGTAAAGAATGGAGAATTCGGGATAAGGAGAGAGAGGCTGAGCGATGTTCTAGAGAGAGCCGACCGATTTTTCCAGGTTAGGGATAAAATGATAAGGTATCCATTTGGCTTCCAAGGAAAGTTAATCTAATGGGCTGGTATTGGGCTCCCATGGGTTTATTATTCATATTTTTTTTCGTGTTCCATTATACTTAGGTTTGAATTTAATCACAAATAAACTTCAATCTTAGTGTTAAACCATTCACACCTCATTTTGTAATTTTCAACTAAGCCATTAACAAATTTTTATTGTATTCACTCACTTATTAGTCCATCAGTTCATAAAATAGATAATTCCATTATTTTTTTATTTATATATAAAATTATTTAACTATCTTAGAACCAATTTATATACAACACAATTTGATTCACGTCACGTTCGCCAATCTGTTTGTTGATAGTAGATAATTTTATTTATTTCAACGTTCATCTAATTTGTTCGTTAATTTAATGTTCATTACAATAAAATATTTAGTGCTTATTATTTTATGTACACGAATTACTTATCGAATTCAAAACTATTTCATATCTTTACATTTCAATTCACGTCATGTTTGATAATTTATTTAATAATTCAATATTCATTATACAATAATTATGCTTTTTACTTCACTTACATATATGTCTATGTAAATTAGATTATTTAATATCACAAACAATTTTATTTGGTTTAATCTATTTATAACGTTGACAGAACGTCGCAATTCAAATTCGACATTCTTACCTTGAATAAACACCCATATACATTTGATTAAAACAGGGTTGTTACAGACTTCCCCCCTTAACAAAATTGCGTCCTCGCAATTTCTTTATAGGGAAAAGTAACTAAATCAAACTCTGACCTTTCCATATTCGACTGCCAAATATACTTACTTTCTCTACACGGCTTTACACTATTCATATAATGTGCAACAAATTTTCATAAATATAGCGTGTTTTATTACTATTGTTGTCGTTAGTTATACACATTATAATACATACGAAAATTTTTCTAACTCACGAAATTTTTGGAAAATTTCGGCAGAGTCTCCTTTGTACGGAGGACGTTTCGGAAAATCCGAATACAATATGAACACAAAATATACATCTCTGTACAGGCATCCCAACACGGGGCATCCCAAAACACGGGGAAACAAGCCAAATACTCAAGATTTCAATATTTCGCGATATTTAATCTGAAAATGTACCTTTTAATTAGCGTTTCTAAGCATGTTAGCATATTTTTTATCTTGCATGAGCTAGTCGCCGGGTTCAAATAGCTTCTTCATATGCACCTAAATTTATCTCAAATTAAATGTTAGTTTAAATGAAGAAATAAGACAAATGCATATACATTTAGTTTCAAATAACATGCTACTTATGCTTTAGCTACTTTCCAACAATACCTTAACCAAAATTATTGCGAAGTCCCAAATGTGTATTGTTGTATAACATATCAACTTCACTACTTAACCACTGATTCATCAAATAATTAAATATAACTCAAATTTATATAAATTTCACTTCAAAACAGCGAAACTGGAATAATAACATGTGCAGGCCAGCGAAGGAAATTGAAATTTTTAACCATGTAAACATCAAAATTTAGCAATAATTCCCCACAAAAGTTATAGATCCTGTTTTAAGCTTTCCGGAATGTCCAAAATCATTGAAATCGGATAAACTGTTTGAAAATTATTGCAAAAACAGTTCAGCACTGTTTTTAGCGGATTCATACATGGTACAATGTGACGCATTAATACTTGAACTAACACGTAGATCGTTACATTGAAAAACAGCTGATAACTCAGTAGAAAACAAAGAGATTAAGAGTAAAACACAAGCTTCTAGCTAATACAGCCATGCATTCATATGACATAATAATTTAAGCTTCCTATTATCACTTTGCATCCCTTGAATTAGTCGAACTGTTAACAGGTTTTAATTTTTGGTACGAGTTCTATATGTCAAGTTTCTGCTTGAGTTATGATAACACAGCTTAATTCTCTTGGTTGAAAAGCTGCACCTTCCTACTTACCCTCTTCTTCTCTTTCATAATATAGCAGTTTTGCATGTACAACTTTGCATTAATTATGTACATCGCAACATAATTGTAAATGGGCATATTTTATAAGTGCTAAGCTACTGTGCAAAATGAAGCATCTATAACTTTTTTTCTTTTTCACTTGAAGCAAAAGAATGAAATGCGGACTAGGCTACTAGAAGGTGTCAAAAGTCTTGGCTACTAATAGTCGAACAAACTTTCAAAACTTGCAGACAACATATGTTTATGTAATAAGTATTTATTAGGAAAGTAATTCAAAGCAACATGGAAATAATATAAAATGTACATGGCATATTGAATGAAAATTACAATGCTTTCACCAACTATGAAATGCCGTATATTAGTACGCTGTGACCGGTTGAATTGCTACTGACAGGGAATAAAATAATTAAAGCCAAATACATTCTTATGATAATAGTTTTTTTTAATATTGGTTTTAGAGCATGACACTTGCAAATGGTAAACATAGCTTTGTATATAGATAATTTCAGCTTTATCTATTTTCTGTGATACTAAAATAAAGAGTCGCTTGTATCTCTAGTTGTCATTTGTCCCTGCCAATGAAGCCTTTTAAAAAAAACATGGTGGTCCACAATCGAAAGTGCCAACTTTCGATAAAAGAAAACCTTCCATTATACTTTGTTACTCGTTACACATATGCCTTTTTAAAGGAAAACCGACACTTTAAAAGTGAAATTAAATTACTGTTTAAAATTCCATGCACATACATCTTAAAAATTCGAAGCAAAACAAACACTTTTGGGCATAAAATAATTTCTGTTTTCAACCAGAAAGTTCAATTATTTTATATGCAAATGCACCCCTAACTGACCTGACATTGGTTGATAGATTGTGTACACCGTTGCTGCTCATTTTACATTGATTTAATTTAAGAACCTTGTAGGTATTGAAGAGATTCCAACATACTGCGCTTATATAATGAAACTTACATAATAATTCATATGTACATTGAACTGATCTAGTTTTTATTTTTTTATTATTATTTTTACTATCATTGTCATTATCTTTATTTTATCAGATGCCCCGTCCAAATTTAATTTGCAAATTGTCGTTGAGACTGCCATCTTACAACATATAATAGAATTTTGACTCAAGTTTTACCTCTAGCTATTTTCCATTAAATTTTAATTACAACTACTTTATTTGCCTACTCCTGTTATTTGGTTTAAGCATGGTGTCGAAATGTCTCGCTGCAGTGTTTATGAACATTTACTGAATACGTGTGCACCCGTATCAGTCAATTTTCTCAATGCACTTCAATGGACAAAATTTTCACCATTTTTTTCCTTATAATATATCTAAGTATCACTTTTCGATTTATTTGGTTAATAATTACAATCAATCTTTACATATTCTTACATCCTTATTCTTTTTCTAACACTTAATAATTTCAATCATTTTTAATATATTGTCAGGTTGTCACCTGAAAGCGTTTAAAAAAAATCCTTATCGATGTTGTTGGCTAGACGCATCAACTGGAATTCTGGAACTATTTCATAGACAAACAAACACAAAATTAACTTCCTTAAATATTTACCTGTAAATTTATTCTTTTAACACTTCTCGTTATTACTATCATTGTTGTTGTTATTTTCATTATTTAGTTGTTGTTTTTTATAATAGTTATTTCAACTTACTTCTACATTAAATTCAACATTCATTTACAATATATTTATTCACCATCAACAAATAAACAACATCTTCACCGGAAATTTATACATTAATCTCTGATGCGCAACTTCTTATTTCTTATTCGAACACAATTACTTAAATTCCATATAAAGTAAACACCACATTTACGGGGGAAGTAGATCAATATTATTATTATTATATAATGGAGAAATAATAAATATGTCCCCAAATGATTATCACAATAATCATCGTATACTCCTATTATCATATAATCAAAACAAAATCTACCATACACACACACCCCACAGGACAGGGACCCTAAGTCTCTTCTAAGGTCTAGACTCGTGTCTCTTTTATATATACACAATGTATTGTTCTAACCTCGCTCTGATACCAACTGTAACGCTCCACCTCTATACCCATATTATCCAAGAGTATTACTAAGTAATACCGTCAGATGATACAGAGAATGAGGCTGTAGGGGCACACAAGTGCAAATTCTCTTGGACTAACACTAGTACGTAATAAAATTTCTGAAATATCACTTACCTTTACGTACTCAATGTCGGTACAAAACAATTACATGTGCGCCTCCAGGACAGAACAATACATAATATACATAAATACAGAGATCACAGAGTCAGTCGCAGCGACAAAATATAATGAAAATAATATTTAATGTTTCATATACATTAACTTATTACACACCAAAACATACACATCATTCTATTCAACACAGGGTAATAAATAATTCACTAAATTACTATACTCCTCTAAACCCGTAAATTACCAATTGGTCCCTGAGTCCTTGGAGCTGTATGTCTCGGTCTGACCCGAGTATTATATAAATAATAAGCAGATCAGTCTATGTTTAAATCCATTATAGTTAATAAATATAATGTTTGGGTACTCCAACAGGAGTAATAACATAAAGAGGAACAACATTATTTAATCCACAATGATCATTCATAAGAAAGGAGGCATCGATAATTCATGCCTCACGGCTAAATATTATGGAAGCATCGCCATATATGAAGATATGCAAATGACAACATAATCTTATTCAAATAAATCTTATTTCTGGAGTTATAACGCATTATAAAATCACCAAAATCTCACAATCACATGATAGCGTAATGAAGCACAAAATTATAAATATCAAAATAACATTATAGCTATAAGGCTCTATATATATAAATCAACGCCATCAAATAAGGTGAAAACATTTGAAATTCAACATCTATAGGAAACAAATAATGAAGCCCAAAATATCACCATAAATTGGATCCAAAGCATCGATTGACACAAAAGCCACAAATTCAACAATGGCATCACAAAATGGATCCAAAACAACCAACTTATCAAAGAGATAATTCGAATCTGAAACAACATAGTTTTGCACGTGCTAATAAGCTCCTCCAAGCTTAGCCAAGTACTACATACATATTTAGACACCTACCAGTACGACCCTCCCGGTCGAGTATAACTTAGCCCCCCGGCCAAGTGAATACGTATATGAGACTCTCCCCGAGTCTAGCTTCCCCCCGAAGCGAGTACTGGCTCAACAACAAACAACAATCTGTGTTATAGACTCTCAGTCAGTAACCCAAGTAGCGGTAATTGTGTGTCCCATACCACACATTTCCACCACCGATTTACTACCCACTAGTCAGCTCCACACTGGAAAATTCAAAAATCTCAAATCACAAAAATCCCACGAATCTAAACATCATCTCAATAGCTTCAATCAAACGAAATAGAAAATTAACCAAGCTCTTATAATACACCCTTCGATACTCTATAAAACGAGTCTTGTGAATAACCAGAAAGGTGATACCGAAAGTCCCATACCAGACGGTTTCACCAAACCATTTATTCAAATTTCTCGTTACATAAAATATAATATTTTTAATTCATCTAAAAGATGTCATCACTGTATCATATTCAAATCAGCAATCAAATTAATTCAACAGTGAATCATGCACGGTATAAGGATTCACATCAGAATTGAAAAATCAGAAATTACTCATATAACGAATGAATTCAAGAATAGTTTGAAATAACAAGAAATATCAATATAACTCAAAATAAACAAAATATAATGGTAATATTCAAACGACAATTAAGGTATTCGAAGAGAACATAAGTATTCATCACAAATTTGTTTAAACCAATAAAATATATTACAGGGTATAAATACACAAAACATGCCAAACATTATTTAAACACCATTTCATATTGTTATACAATGAAAACATCTTAATGATTCATTCAAAGTAATGGTAGAACCCATTTAAGTAGCCGAACATAACTAAATAGAATTCAAAAATGAAGAATTTAATAAAATATATAAGCTTGATAAAAATACATTTAATCAAATTAAAATGTCATATTCATAAAATCATCCATAATATAAACTAAAACTATTTTATTTAAATGGATTTTTATGTAAGGTTATGTAGTTAAATTCAACTTAATTATAATTTAAGCTACAAATCAATATTTGAAATTGACATTATAATCCAAACGTCGTTTTATTGTCATCTATGTAAAAATATACCTTGGTTCATGAGGTTCCTCAATTTATTTAAAATTACGCAATAAATCAACCGTCAAAATAAACAATTTATTAAAAACATAATCCGAAAATAAAATTGGTAACTTCCCCTCTGTATACCAACATTAAACTAGCACTCAATTCATCAATCAACTCTAATTCATGAATAATTAGACAATCACAACATCAGTCCAACCAAATCAATCATCCAAGCAATCCAATTCAATACGAATAATAACATGAAAATAAAATAACTATTATGGAAGCAAACATAACTGTGAGTGAGGAGAGAAACTCACCGAAATTTTGATCGAACATGATGGTTGTAACAGTTCACTGCTCCTCTGTGTCACCAGTGTCGAATTCCACCATTTATCTCAACCTAAAATTCCACAACACTATCCAAGACACCACCTCCCAGTATTGTGCCTTCAAGATTTGCGCACCACCAACCTCGCCGCCTGCTCCTCGATGTTGAGCATCTCTTAGGGTTCAAACTGAATCACGCTTCCATTCGCACGTGCCCTAATCGAGTTTCTTCCTATCGTTGCACCAATCTAAGCCCATCTTCAGCTCGCGCCTCAAGCAGCGGCTCCCCCCTTTTCGCGCTGCTCCATCGTGCGCGACGGTAGTCGCGGCTCGCGGCTTCGTTCTCTTTTTTTTCTGGTCAAATGAATTACCAATAAAGAATGGAGAATTCGGGATAAGGAGAGAGAGGCTGAGCGATGTTCTAGAGAGAGCCGACCAATTTTTCCAGGTTAGGGATAAAATGATAAGGTATCCATTTGGCTTACAGGGAATGTTAATCTAATGGGCTGGTATTGGGCTCCCATGGGTTTATTATTCATATTTTTTTTTCGTGTTCCATTATACTTAGATTTGAATTTAATCACAAATAAACTTCAATCTTAGTGTTAAACCATTCACACCTCATTTTGTAATTTTCAACTAAGCCATTAACAAATTTTTATTGTATTCACTCACTTATTAATCCAACATTTCGTAAAATATCCATTCGCTTATTGTTTTATTTATATACAAAATTATTTAACTATCATAGAACCAATTTATATACAACACAATTTGATTCATGTCACGTTCGCCAATCTGTTTGTTGATTGTAGATAATTTTATTTATTTCAACGCTTGTCTAATTTGTTCGCTAATTTAATGTTCATTATAATAAAATATTTAGTGCTTATTAATTTATGTACACAAATTACTTATCGAATTCAAAACTATTTTATATCTTCACAATTCAATTCACGTCATGTTTGATAATTTATATAATAATTCAATATTCATTATACAGTAATTATGCTTTTTACTTCACTTACATATATGTCTATGTAAATTAGATTATTTAATATCACAAACAATTTAATTTGGTTTAATCTATTTATAACGTTGACAGAACGTCGCAATTCAAATTTGACATTCTTACCTTGAATAAACACCCATATACATTTGATTAAAACAGGGTTGTTACATACCAAGAGCGCCCATTTCATTCCCGTCAAGAGTAAAAGAACAGCGGCATGGTTAGCAACTGTTTATTTTCGAGAGATAGTTCGTCTACGTGGCATACCTTCTAGTATTGTGAGTGATCGAGAATCCATTTTCACTAGTGAGTTTTGGAAGAGCTTGCAAGAGGCGGTAGGAACGCAATTGTGTTTGAGCACCACTTATCATCCTTAGACGGACGACCAAATAGAAAGAGTGAATCGGATTCTAGAAGATTTTTTGAGGTTATGCATCTTGGACTTTGGAGGGACATGGGAGGAACATCTTTCATTAGTAGAGTTTGCTACAACAACAGCTATCAGACTAGTATTGGCATGACACTTTTTGAAGCTCTATATGGACGACCTTGCCGATCATCGACTCGTTGGTGGGAGTCTACGTATAAGATTTTTCTTGGGCCCGATATGGTTAGAGAAAGTTCGGAGAAGATAGAATTGATTCGAAGACGTATGAAGACGGCACTGGATTGACAAAAGTCATATGCTGATAAGAGAAGAACCGATCTTGAGTTCAATGTTGGAGACATCGTCTTTATTAAAGTATCACCGTTGAGGAATGTAGTTCGTTTTGGGTCTGTAGGGAAATTGGCACCAAGGCTCGTAGGGCCATTCCCCATTACAGAGCAAATTGGACAGATAGCCTACAGAGTGAAGTTGTCCGAGAAGCTTAGTGGTGTTCATGACGTATTTCATGTGTCGCATTTGCGGAAGTGTTTACATGATACCGCGGAAGTCGTAGAGCCGAGCATGCTTAGTAAAGTGGAAGTGGAGCGATATGCCACGATTAGACGAGCTCCTACATGCATCCTTGGATCGAAGGTCAAGAAGTCACGCAACCGAGAGGTCAAGTTGGTTAAAGTCCAATGGGGAGATGATCAAGGAGATGCGATTTGGGAGACTGAAGACAAGATACGCGCATCGTACCCTTTCCTTTTTGAGGGTATGTTCTTAACTTCCCCTTTTTCTACCGCGTAGTTTATACTTGCTCTATCGTTTAGTGTATCCTCTCGATTATATCTTCGACCTTTAGGTAGAAAATTCTATGGTTGCAAACATGTGTTTGAGACATGTTATGTTTGGTGGATGTAAGTGTTTGCTAGTGGTTGCTCGTGGATGCATTTACACACACATTAGGCACTAGATCGGCTCAATCACCTTCATATTGCATATGAATGAGTGTGCATATTTAAAATTAATGGATGTATATATAATGTGTTATCATATGGATGTTGCATTTGAATGAATGATTATGCACTCATATAGGAATGATATGTATCATTAGTATTCTTTTGCATACATGTTAGACTCATGGCACTAACATAATTCGCATTAAGGAGGTCAACTGAATCAGTAACCACCTGATCTTTGCATTAGATAAGGGACATACACACACACTTTTGCATATGTTCATATAGCATTAGAAATCTTTTAAGGACAATGGATGCTTATGGATAATTGATGAGTAGATGGATGATGGATGGTAGGATACATTCTTCTTAACTTGAAGATTTCGGGGACGAAATCCTTTACGGAGGGGAGAATGTAACACCCCGTAGTTTTAAAACATGACATAAGGGATAATTAAAGAATACTTAATTTTTATAAGAAGAATTAAGGGAAACGGGTTCGCCATTGCGTTCGTCTCGGAATTCTCCTTGGGAAAGATCCTGAGTTTGCATAAAACGGATAAAGTATGAAGAAGTTATGAAGCTTAGAAGAATTCAAGAATTAGCAGAATTAAATTAATTAAATAATAAATCAAAAACGAATTCAAAAATCAAAATCAACTAAATTTGGGTGAGCGGGAAATCTTCCGCTCTAGGGTGTCGACCCCCCTAAGGGAGTCGACATAGGTGTCGACCCCTCTATAGGGGTGTTTACCCCCTATAGGGGTGTCGACCCCATCGGCCCAGATCTGGCCTGACGAGTTTTGTGGTCTGGACTAATACGTGGTCTTCTAGGATTGGCTGGATGACGTGTTTTTCTGGTTTGGATGGTTCAGATGGATCCTAATCTAATCTAAGGGTCCTAATTCACCTAGAGAATCTATAAAATACCCCTAAACCTAACCCTAATCTCATTGTTATTCATCCATGGCGCCTCCATGCTGCTCTAATCTAAATTAACCTAGCCTTTCTTCTCCAACCAAAATCAAAGTAGAGATTTAGAGATAGTTCTTCTTCGACAATCAAATTAGAAGATCAGATCTACATCAATCAAGTAGAGATTATTCAAGATCCGAATTGCTACAACGACACCTAATTCTCTTAATCCAATCGTTGCGAGTCTATGTCACTTTCACATATAATTAAATTAAAAAGTAATTGTGATAGGATTGTAAATTGGATCTAATGTATATGCCTGTGACTGAGATGAATCTTATCAAGTTTGTAAATCATTATCTTTTAAATTCATACCCATAAATCTGTCATATGCCTTTCTGATCCAGTTTATCGTTATATGCCTGTTTATGTTTCATATGCCTGTTTACGCCAATTTTGATGTTGATTATCTTCTCCTCTTCTTTTCCTTTTTTTATGAGATTAGGCTAACTTCGAGCCTAACATATTGCGTTTAGATTTGTGTACGAATAACGTTTGAACGATCGGGAAAAGTTTGGGGAAATATGTAATAAAATGAGATCATTGGCATAAATTAATTTGGGCATCATTGTGTATAAATTGTATACATGAGATTTGGCATAAGTTGGATTGGGCATATTTGGATATAATTTGTATACATGAGGTTTGGTATAAATTGTTAATAACAATGAACGCAAATTAATTTTGGTGTAATTTGGCATAACATGTATACATAAGATTATAGGCTTAAATTAGATTAAAATTATAAACATAATTTAGATTGGAAATTATGGGTAATTGGAATATATTTTAATCCAAGATTTAAAATTGGGACTTGAATCAAGAAAGTGATAATGAACGCCTAAGACATGAGGTTAGATTCGAATTGCGGTATAAGACTGCTCGGAACCGCCAGACACATCCAGCAACCACAATTTGGTAATCAAATGTCAAAGGTCAAAGGCAGAAATTAGATACGAAATAATGCAAAGACACGAGGTTAGATTCGGATTGCAGTATAAGACTGCCCCGAACCGCCCGGCATATCCAGCGACTGCAAAACGGCAATATAATGTGGGAGGTCTTGCAAGATTATGGTTATAATGAATTAATAAACACTTAATCAAGATAAGACATGTGGTAAGACATGGGAATGATAAAAGGGTTAAGTGGGTAACATGGGTAGCATGTGAAACATAATTAAAACACTTAACCAAGATAAGACATGTGATTAGACATGGGGATAAAGATGGGTTAAGTGGGAATTCCTAGTGGGGACCAAGCTTAGGAGGGAAGCTTGTGTCATGTTGGCGGACCCTTTTCAACCAGTAACCCATTTTAGTATGTATATGAGCTCGAACTAGGTCGAGGACAGGGACACGCTTACTGGGGTTGATTGTAAGAGGTCAATAAAAAGTTAGCGATGGCAGTGCAATTCCAACGGAGTCATGTGCATGCGTGGGTCCGGGCTGGTAGGTAAGAAGCTATTGCATCGTGAGGTATAAGCCGTGCATTTTAGTAGTATCGGGTTGCCACTTTAGGGAGTGATACACCCTACCGTGGGACCAGCATGGGTATCTACGAGTTAGAGAGCCGATCGAATGGGGAGGGTAGTGGGTACAACTAGTGGAGATAGGAGCAGGTGGCACCTATGACAACAACTAGGACTACACGAAACTACCATTATTATTATTATGATTAGTAAGAGGGATCAACTTTCATTATGAAACTAGTATTGGTGCGGTGTAGGAATTATCTTATAGTTAGTAGAAGCGCAATCAACGTTATATCTTGTTCATCTTGTTTATCTTGTCATATCTGCTTATGTTACAGTCATCTCTTATATCCAGTTTATGTTCTTATCCTGTTACTTTACTGATTATATGGTTAAAGTCACTGGACTCGCCAGACTTTATGTCTGACTCTTTTTGTTTCGCCTCTTTTCTTTCCTTCCCCCCTCCAGGTCCTCAGGGTGGGACTAGTGGAGCTTGACTTGAATTTTTTTTTTCTTAAACTGCTTGGAAGTGTTGAAAGTAATGCTTAGCTTTATCTCTTTTCATTATGGCTATTTGGAGTGTGATTATGGTTTTTCTTTTATGTACTCTAAAAATAATTTTGTTCAAGATGGATACTTGTGTACTTGGCTTAGTATATGGTTTTGATGTTGTAACCAGACATGTTTTACTTTTCCGCTGCAATGAATAAATTTTGAATTTTTAAGTACCATTTTATATATCTGTCTTGTGATATTTTGTTCTATACTCTTATAACGCTCCATGAAAGTTAATGCATTCCCTTAGTGAGTGATGTTAATGGACGTGGTGTGTTACACAAGTCAAACTGAAAGTTTGTTTTGGAATTCAGTTTGTAAATTATTCAGTGGTCGAAGTCCATATATGCCTCCAAGATCGGTTGACTCTTTGAATAATTCATGGAAGAGAATCTATTCTAATTGCCAACATTGGAAAGAGATAATGGCCGCGTTGGCTAGTAGACAACAAAGTGGAGCAAATGACATGGATTTGGTACTAAATTATAATAAGCTTTTTCTGTTTCTCTTGTTTTATGATATTTTTGTTTACGTTAATTAGTGTTATGCAGCTTAGCAAAGCAAATGAATTGTATATGTCCAAATCAAACAACCAACCTTTCAATATGCAAAATTGCTATGACATACTTTCTTGGAAAGAAAAATGGAGCAATGTGTGATAGGAGCATACAACACAGTGATTTATGCCACTCAGACCGACCGAAGAAGTTAGCCTCGGAAGCTTAAATTCATAAGAAGACAACCCTTTTACAACCAGTTCAGGTGGAAGGCCACCTGGAAAGTACAAAGGGAATAAAAAGACCACGAAAGATTAAAACAAATATTATGTGCAACTTGACAGACGTATGGAAGCTGCGCAGGAATCAACTAACCAATACATGGAAACAAAGGAAACTGTAGTGATTTATGCGGAATTTTGATGAGGATCTAGTATTGTTTATTTAGATACCAATGGAGTATAACAAAACAATTATGAAATCTCATGAAAAACAATAACAAAAAAAAGACACAGAAGATTTAACGTGGTTCGGATATGAATATCCAACGTGTACAGAGACCCAACAACTTTTATTTCTCAATGAAGAAATGAGTACATAAGAGAGGAAGAAGATTACAATAGAGAGAAGATTAATGGTGGATTGCTTTTTTCATACAATAACATGACCCCTATTTATATAGAGGGATTTCTTGGAGATAAAGAAGAGAAGTTTCTAGATTACTTGGACATGAAGAAAAATAATATCTTCCTTGATTTGATTGGAGCATAAATGGTTGGCGCAATCATGGTCTCAATCTCTTTCCCTGAGTAAATTGATTCTTCATTAATTGATTGATTAGCCTATTAATTATTTTTCTTCCCAAAAGAAAACTTCTCTTATATCTTTCCATATACGAGCCAATTAATTGGTTGACAATCAATCAATTTCTTTTCTTCTCTACAAATATTTGATTGACAATCAATCAATTTCTTTCCTTCTCTACAAATATTTGAATCATTAATTTCAACACTCCACCTTGATTTAAATATGACAATCTTTCTTCATCATCTCATCTCAACAATCAACATAGAAGTTGTTGGGCCCAGCGCAGTTGTTGGGCTCAGCGCCCTATGGTGCTCAAGTAACAGGAAGCAAACTGATCAAATTTGAGCAATGCTCAAACTTGTCCTTTGGAAGTGACTTGGTCATCATATCTGAAGTACATAATTTGATCTTGCTTCATTCTTCCTCAAGCATAAGAAATAAACCTCTAACATCAATGTGCTTTGTCCATGAACTATAAGCTTGATTCTCAACAAGATGAATCGCACTCTGACTGTCTGGAAATAGCTCACTGTCCGTTGTGCCATTGAAAGATCATCCAACAACTGAAGTAAGTACAATCCTTCCTTTGTTGCTTCCACATTCGATATCAACTCTGCTTCGGTGGTCGACAAATCTACGATAGATTTCAGCTTTGATCTCCATGAAATCGAGCCTATGCCAAGTGTAAAAACATAGCCCGATACTGACTTCTTAGCATCTCTATCCCCAGCATAACCAGAATCACAATATCCTCTAAAAAAGATGTCACCATTTACTCCACCATATAGCAAGCCCACCGAAGAAGTGCCTCGAAGATATCTAAGAATCCACTTCACTGCTTGCCAATGTTCTTTGCCTGGGTTAGGAATATATCGACTGACAACACCAACTGCATGGGCCAAATCTGGTCTCGTGCACACCATCGCATACATGAGACTACCAATAGCACTAAAATAAAGTATATTAGCCATATACCTTTTATCTTCTTCCGATGCAGAAGGTTGGTCTTTCGACAACTTAAAATGAGAGCCTAAAGGAGTGCCTACCGGTTTGGCTTTCTCCATCTGTTAGACCCAAAAGTGGTTCTAACACCCAAATTGATTTAAAACAAGATATAATGAGATAAAAATAGAAATGAACACGCAGGATTTATAGTGGTTCGGCGAACAAATGCCTACGTCCACTTATTTTTCACTATATTCAATAATTCAGATGCAAATACAATGTAATTCTCACTCACAACTCACTTTTGTTCACTCAATTGACTAAAACAAGAAATAAAAGATGGTTTGGATTCTCTGGGAGTAATGGAGTTCGGATGATGGAGGTGATTGAATTCTCTAAGTGCTGAAAAAGATCCTTCTCTTTGTCTCCAGATGGGGTATTTATAGGTGTGAATTTGCTTGAGACTTGATCCGGGTCGGGCCACGTGTCATCCATCGCACTCTCTTCGGGTTCGGATGAACTATCAGGTTGACAACGCATCAAAAGGGAGGACGTTAGGGGTAGGAATTAGTCATAGCCGGTCCGGTTCTCCAGGCGATTTTACAGGAGATTAACATGGATCATGGGTGCGGGTCGGAGACGTGCAGGTAAGGGGTTCGGATCGGGATACCCGATCCGAACCGGACTGGTTTGGGCGCCTCTCCTTCTCTAACCTATTCCGCTCCGCTCCAGTGTTGTGGCAAGCAGATGGCTTTCCGATCCATTCGAGATTTAGTTACCTTCCGATCCGATTGGATATGCCTTACCAATCTATCCAGTAAGAGATCACCGATCCGAACAGAGAACTCTATCCGATCCGAACCAATATGCTGCTCTAACCCGATCCGAACAGAGGACCCTATCCGATCCGAACAACTGCAGCTATCAACCTGAATTGTAGTGTTTTCCTCCAATCCGAACCGAAGTCTTATAATTAAAAATACCATTCAATGTTTGGTTTCTTGACTTTGTGTTGCCTAGTTCACAAAGTAGGCCAACATTTTGCCCCCTCAAAGGATGCTTCTGTTGTACGAAGCGTGCTTTGATGTTGTTTAAATGCTAGTCCTTGAATCAGAACAGTCAGGAGGAATGCACAGATTTCTATTCGGTTCGGTGTCCGACTCGAGCACATTTTCTTCATTTCTGAGCAAATTTGGGAATTTTTCTCGACATATAATGCTTCTTGCAGGTGTGCTCTTCCTTTATTCTTCTTCTCTTCAATTCGAGTCGGATGCTAACTTAATGTGTGAAATTTGCTCGGCTCGGATTTCGACCCGAAGCGCATTCGTGGATTTGGTTCTTGGACATTGGGCCTTCAGGCAGAGTTGTGCTACTGGGCCTTCACTCCGGTTCGAGCGGGTGAGAAAGAATAGGAATACGAGGAGTCAACACTACCCCTTATATAAATTCACCACCGTCTTCTTTCTTTTCTTCTTCTTTTCCGCCGCCGCTTCCAAACCTAGTATTGAAAACTTCAAAAACTCCGTAATCCTGAAACCATTCCTTGTAGATTTCTCAAATCGAACATATAGGTAGCTTTTTTAATCTCGAATAACTTCGTTGTAACTGTTCTTGATTTCAATTCGTGGTTGATTGGGATGGTTTAGCCACGGGGTTTTGCTTGAACTCCACGTCGTTACTGGTGGATCCGCCATCACTTCGAGGCGTTGCGAGGCTGGAGCGGGCAAATATTTGTCCTTAATGGTAGCTTTGGTGATAGAACGGATTTGTTTGTGAGTAGGGGGGAAAGAGGAAGAAGATGAAGAGCGTGATGACAAATTGGAGTTGGTTCGGGTAGAAGACGAAGGAGCAAAAAGGAAGGAGAAGGAAAGGGGATCGGTTCGGGTTGCATACTTTAGAAAGACGGGAAGGAAGGAAAATGTCGGTTCGGATCGGAGAAGAGAATGGGCTAAGAGGTTGAAATTAATGGACTGGTTAAGTGATGCTGGTTCGGTTCGGATCAGGTCACCCGATCCGATCAGATCAGTCCTGCTTCCGAACCCATTGTTTCCCTTGTCTTGAACTGACCTTGCTTTAATGAAGCACCCGAACCGACCCTATATCTATATTTGTATTGAGCTAATTATCATATGCATATCCGAACCGAACTGAACGTATCAAACTTGGCACATAAAGACTACCCAACTAATTCAACTAACATTTACTCTAGACGATAACTTCGAGGACAGTTAGGATAGTGCCCTGTGAACATAAACGAGAATTAAGAACAATTCTGACTATCACTTTCTCTTCAAAGCTTCGTCTTACATTGCTGTACTTTTATTTTGCATTTCCCACATTTGCTGCACACACTTTAGTTCACACACATACACAAAGGGGGGCACGGGATAATTTACTCTAATCCGTGCTATTGCTTCTTCAATAGTTCCATGACAATGAGGCCCAGACGCTCTTCCCGTCTAGCTGAGAGGAAAGAAGCTCCGGAAACTTCTAGCAAAATCACTCTTGAGGATATATCTTCTTCGTCCGATCCGGAATGGGACAGTGAAGGTCCAGATTACGGGGTTGGTCATCGGGAAAACGACGAGGTGTCTTCGGAGAATGAAGTTTCTCTGGGTTTCGAAGAGGAAGGAGGGATTGGTGATAATCGAGCACCCGATGAATTTGACTCAGCCATTATATTGGAGTCACCTCCAGATTCCGTAGAATCGACAATCGACAACGACCGACTTGTTCGAATTTGCTTAAAGTATGGAATAATGAAAAGGGACACCCTAGTGCCCTCACGCTCTGACCGTCCCCACAACCCTCCAGAAGGATATATGACGGTCACTCGATTGATGTGCATGGTCGGCGCCATTCCTCCGTTCTCGCCTTTCATCGTTGATTTCTTAAGACAAATGCGGATTGCCCCCATGCAGTTGCATCCCAATTCATATGCCTATTTGCACACCTTGTACATAGCATATCGTGAAATCCTAGGCCTAGAGCTCACATTCGATGACGTTCATTTCTTTTATAATTTTAAGCATCGGACTCGAGAGACTCCATCCTTCTGCTACTTTGAATCAGTCCCAAAGAGAAAGATAATCTCTGCACCATTTAGCAGCAAAGCTGGAGATTCCAGACTAGAATGGTTCTATATAAAGCAACAGTCTGGATGCGCCAGGAGATGGACAAAATCAAGTAAAGCGTTGATTTTCTGAACCCGGATTCTATACACTTGAATCATCACCCTGACCTGTTTTCCTTTTTATTTGCAGTTGACAATCCCAAACAGATATCAGATCAGGTGTTCTTTGATCGGATGCACCGACTTCTTAATGGTGATCAAAAATTCTTGATGATCGACGAGGTTCTTAAAGATGAATACCTTCACTTTCATGGGCTGCTATCTGTTTTTCGTAGCATTGGACATGGGACGGTTCCATACGCGTACATTCCTCCAGTGGAGGTGGTCCCAGAGATAGGAGAAGGTTCAGGAATTCCTACAGCTTCTCTTCACACTTCACCTTCTCCATCTTCTACGCAAGATGATGAATTGGCTAACCTGGCCAAAAAGCATCGTGAAGGGTATATTGCCCCCGAGGAAACCACTTCTCTAGACAAGTCAAAATCTTCCCAAGAGTCGCCACTTCACGCTTCTGAAGGGGATGTTCCGAGCACTGATGAGCACATATTTCAGGGTTTGGGGGATCTCCCCTTACCTGAGACTATATATACTTCAGAGGATTTCAGGAAGGACCCTTTAGTCTTCACTTCTTCTGAAGAAACTACTCCCGCTAAGGCCAAAGAGCCTGCCCGCACCAGTCTAGCTTCAGACTCGGGTTGGTTGGGGGGACACACACCACTTAGGATGCACTTTACACCACAACATTAGCATTCATTGCACTTCTTTCTCCATGAATCCATTGATTCTAAACTTCGTTTATTTTATCGTGCAGGTACAATGTCTCGATCCTATTATGATATAAGAAAGCTTCGTCGCAGCATGTCCAATCCTCCTCAGGATGTCGAGTATGATCGTCGGGATGACCGTGGTAGGGAGGAAAGAAGACCTTATGATCCCTATCGATCTCGGCCCTCACGCTCCCGCTCACCAGTTCGACCGGAACAAGAAAAATACAAGAGCTATCAAGGTCGTAGGGAGGAGGATAGACCACCATCTAAGGATTCCACTTCCTCCCATGAAAAGCGAAGTAGAGAGAAAACTCCTCCAAAGGAAACCGGGTCTCGAAGTAAGCAAAAAGTCCCTGCTACTAAACGACCTAGGACAGACAAGGGTTCTACAGAATCTTCTTCAGGAAGGGACACCGAATTAACAATCCTCGCTCCTCCTCCACCAGATGCGGGAACTGCAGTAAGGCTGGCATATTTAAAGGAGCAATTTCCCGAGCACTACTTCGAGACTCTGACCTTTCTACCTACCCTTGAACCTATTTCTTCTAATTGGGCAGATGAGGCCAAGGCAAAAATTGATTTGGTAGAAAAACAATATTCCGAGATGTTCAAGTATTCACGCAATCTTTCTAGAATCATCCGCACTCTAATGACAAATGCTAACTCAATGCAAAAGACCGCGGAGGAGGATGCTAAGGCCTTAAAAACCTTAGGAAAAGACTTAGAAGACACTCAAGCTCAACTAGCTGTCGCTCAAAAGAACGCTTCTAATTTCAAACAACAGTTTGAGGACATGCAAAAGCGTTATCATGACTTGCTTGAGTCCCATACTCAGGAGCGCTCTGAACTAAAAAAGCAAGCTGACGAGGCCAAATCAGAAGCCGCTAAAACACACCTTGCTTATGCTGAGCTTGAACGGAAAAACGCCGAGTTAGCAAAAAGGAGTGCTGAATTAGAAAAGAAGAATGCTGACTTGGCTTCGAAGCTGTTGGAGGCAGAAAACAGGGCTGCTCTGGCCGAGGGCAATGTGGAATGTGCCATTAAATCTGCGGAGGAAGCCCGCAAGCAATTATCTGAGGCGGAGGTTGAGATTCAAAGTTTCGGCGAATTAATGATTGAATTCTTCGCACATATTATTCGTCGTCGAAACATTTCTTGGATCGAGGACTATCCATCCACTCTGGTTCAAGTATGGAATCAAATCGTTGAGTGGGAAAAAGAAGAACTTAAGGTCGATTCCCTTGATGAAGATAAGCTGATGGAGAAATACTTGAGAGACGATGAACCGGAGCGCCTAGCTGAAGGGCGCCGCCTAATTGCTGAGGCCATGGAAGAAGAGAGGCGGAAGTCTAAACAGAAAACCATTCCCGAAGCTGGCTCCTCTTCTTCTGCTCCTACAACTCCCGAAGTAGAAGGGTATGATCCCGAAAACCCGGGAATTTCCCGGACAACTTTGCTATCTCCCATTCCTGAAATAACTCCAGAGGTAGTAGTCACCCCCGCTGAAAAGTCTTCAGAAGGTATTCCTATCTTTTCTCCTCAATTTGCCAAGGCTACTACTACCTTTGGCTACGTGATTGAACGTTCGACGAGAAACCCTTTGCTTTTGCCTGAGTTGATAACCGATGTTTCTCATTCTGTAGGTGTTGAATCATCCGCAAGGACAGATGTAGCTCAAGGAGCTACCGCTGGGACAAAGCCCGCAGATGGGGCCAAAAAAGGGGAAGACAAGGCTGCTTCTATAGACTTGGGAGAAGGAAATGAACCAACTAAGGTCACCACTCCCCATGATGAAGAAATGATCGCAGCTTTAAAAGACGACGGAGGAGACGAGGGGCATGATGAGGAACCGGAGGTTGCAATAACTGGGGAGTCGAAAAGCGTCGATGACGTTACCTTGGCGGCCATGAAGGCCGATCAAGACAAGCGCTTGCAATTAAAAGCCGAAGAACTAGACCCTGAGGTCCTCAAGCCCCTCGCAGTTGTGGATGCAGGTTCAAGGTTAGTTGTTAAGCTCTCAACTAGATCTATTACCGAGGAACTTGCTAAAAAATCTTCTCTTGATTCCAGTGCCCCGCCCTCCGGGAAGAAGTCTGCTGGCTCCAGTACTACATCTTCAGGGAAAAAGAAATCAAAACGAATCTTGACTGAAGCCGAGAAGGAAGCAAAGGATGCGGAAAAAGCTTCCAAGAAATCGAAGGCTCATCCCAAACCCAAATAGTGGGTTCCCCTGTGTCTTTTTAGCATCTTTGTGAACCAATAAGTGCTGCTACAAAAACAGCTTCCGCACTTTCTTTTTTAGCTATTTCCCTGTACAAATTCATTCATTTGTAAATAAAAATAATTCACTTTTTGCAATGTTTATTTGTTAGCAGTTCTGTACTTATGTAAAAATGCATGTCTATAGTTATGAAACAAAGTTGTGGAGGGGGGAAATATGTGTATGCATATGTGTCCCCAGTCAATTTCCATAAGTTATTCAATGCTTAACCATGCAATCTGAATGCTCCCAATTCTCTAACGGGATGGCATTTCCTGTGTCGTCAATACCTGTTGTTTTTCCTGGCATTTCTTTTATACTCTCTCTCTTTCTCTTGAGAGTTAGAGTTCGAGCTTAGTCATCTATTCATTCCCCGGTCTCTCAACGGGAAAAGATTTCTTTCTCGGCGCTCGGTCGGAGACGCCTTTATACTCTCTTTCTCTCTGGAAAGTTAGAGTTCGGAGTAGAATCTCTTTTTCAGCGCTCAGTCGGAAACGCTTTTATACTCTCTCTCTTTCTCTGGAGAGTTAGAGTTAAGAATAGAATTTCTTTTTCAGCGCTCAGTCTGAGACGCTTTTATACTCTCTCTCTTTCTCTGGAGAGTTAGAGTTAGAATGTCGTTTTCTCATTCTTTTACGTCTTATTGCACAAATAATCATTGTGCTTCTTTTTATGTCCAAACTGTTTTCAACATTTTTTAGGCTCTGAGTTATCCTGTATTTTATAATCACAACAGAACAACTAATGAATGTAAATGCATAAAAGTAAATAACACACAATATTTTTATAGTGGTTCGGCTAAGTCGTAGCCTACATCCACTTTATAGTCCTTTATTCATATCATCAGATTTTCCCAAGGCAAGGCATGTCTTGTTACAGAATTCACAGTAAAAATAACAAAAAAAAATATAGCATTTCTAATCCAAATATCGCATTAAGTGTTGGGCATTCCATGCTCGAGGAACTTCTTCGCCATCTACGGTCGTTAACTTGAAGGTTCCTTTTTCAAGTTTCCGTTGGATGACAAAGGGTCCTTCCCATTTTGGGCCGAGGTGAGGAAGGAATGGAAAGACTCTCTTTAGCACCAAATCTCCTGGTTCAAAAGTTCTGAGGCGAACTTTTTTGTCATAATAGCGTGCCATCTGACGCCGATGTCTTGCCGCACGCAAGTCTGCTTCGTCCCTTTTCTCTTCGACTTCATCAAGAGACTCAAGTAAAAGTGCCCGATTCGTCATCGGGTCATAATACGTCACCCTGTGGGAAGGAACTTCCAGTTCAACTGGAATTACTGCTTCTGAGCCAAAGGAGAGAGAGAAAGGGGTATGACCGGTAGCTGTTTTAAATGTTGTTCGATATGCCCACAAAGCTAGGGGCAATTCGTCAACCCATCTTGCCTTTGCACGCTCCAACCGTTTCTTGAGGATGGATTTTATAACTTTGTTTACTGCCTCTACTTGCCCATTCGATTGTGGATAGGCAACTGCAGTATATCGTTTGTCTATCTTATATTTCTGGCAAAAATTTCTGAATTCAGAGCTATCAAATTGGGTCCCGTTGTCAGTAACAATCGTCCTTGGGATCCCGAATCGGCATATAATATTTCTGACCACAAAACTTATCACCTTTCTTGTGGTGATCTTAGTCAAGGGCTCAGCTTCCACCCACTTTGTGAAATAATCCACGGCTACTATTGCATACTTAGCTCCTCCTTTAGCAATCGGTAAAACTCCAATGATATCAATTCCCCATGTGGCAAATGGCCAAGGACTTACCATCGATTTAAGCTGGGTTGACGGTGCCCTGGGGATTTTGGCGAATCTCTGGCACTTATCGCAGCGTCGTGAATAATCAGCTGCATCTTTGTTGATCGTAGGCCAGAAGTATCCATACCGCAATATTTTCTTTGCTAAAGTTTGACCTCCTGTATGATCTCCACACTCACCTTCGTGCACTTCTCTTAGTACACGCCTGATGTCGTCGTGTGCGATACATCGTAACAGGGGCATAGAAAATCCTTGTCTATAGAGAGTATCGTCTTGTATAACATATCTGGTAGCTTTGCGAACTACAGCTCTTTTCTCACTCTTCTTCGATGGGAGTGTCCCATTCTTAAGAAAATTCTTAATTGGAGTCATCCATGACTCCTTCTCTGGTTCCGCTTCAAGAGCGAATTCAATTTCCATTGACACAAAGCTTGGCGATTCCAACGTTTCAATTGGAATTACCTCAGTCCCTTCTGGATTGTCAGAACTAGCCAGTTTTGCCAGTCTATCCGCTTTCTGGTTTTCAACTCTGGTAATATGTGTTATGTTGTACCGCTCTAAGCTACTCAATAGCTCTTTCACTTTCTTGAGGTAGGCGATAAGTCGTGGTCCTCGAGCCGCGAATTCCTCTCGCACTTGACAAACAACAATCTTAGAGTCACAAAATATGTCCATCATTTTTACTCCGAGGTCTTTAGCATGTTTCAGCCCGGCAATCAGGGCTTCATACTCAGAGTCATTGTTAGTTGCCGAAAATTCTAATCGCAGGGCGTAATATAACGACCGTCCCTCGGGAGTGACTAAGACAATTCCAGCTCCGGACCTTCGGTCATTTTTAGCTCCATCTGTATATAATTTCCACGGATTCATCTCTAGCTTATCCTCGGACTTGACCACTCGGTCATTGATTATTTCCTCCTCTGGAATGGTGAACTCCGCAATAAAGTCTGCTAGAGCTTGCCCCCTGATTGACTTTCGTGGTTGAAAATTCAAATCAAACTGGCTCAGTTCTATGTTCCATTTGATCAACCTTCCCGATGCTTCGGGTCTCTGCAACACCTGTCTTAACGGCTGGTCGGTGTATATGGTTATTGGATGGGCTTGGAAGTAGTGACGAAGTTTTCGGGATGCGATCAGGAGGCTGTAAGCAAGCTTCTCAATCTTTGGGTAGTTGCGCTCTGCCGCTGCTAATTTCTTACTCACATAGTACACTGGCCTTTGTACTTTGTCTTCTTCTCGAACCAGGGCTGTGCTGACAGCGTGAGCCGAGACTGCTAGATAGACAAATAATTCTTCGTGATCTACGGGCTTTGATAAGATTGGCGGTTTCTCTAACAGCTCTAACAGATTTTGAAAGGCCTCAACACAATCGGGAGTCCACTGGAAGTTCTTCTTTCCCCTTTTTATCAAATCAAAAAACGGAACACACTTATCTGTGGCTTTGGAGATGAATCTACTCAACGCCGCTACCTTCCCTGCCAGACTTTGGACGTCTTTAATTCTCCTCGGTTCTTCGATGTTTCTAATCGCTGCTATCTGGCTAGGGTTGATTTCAATTCCTCGAGAACTCACAATGAAGCCAAGAAACTTTCCCGACGCCACTCCAAATGAACATTTTAAAGGATTCAATTTCATACGGTATTTTCGCAAGATACCAAACATTTCCGCTAAGTCTTGCGTATGACTGGAAGACTGCTTTGATTTGACAAGCATATCATCCACATAAACTTCCATAGTTTTTCCTATTTGATCATAAAACATTCTATTTACCAAGCGCTGATAAGTAGCTCCAGCGTTTTTTAACCCAAATGGCATTACAACATAACAATATAGCCCCAAATTCGTAATGAAACTCGTATGCTCTTGGTCTGGTACATGCATAGGAATCTGGTTGTATCCAGAGTATGCATCCATGAAAGAAAGAAGTTCATGACCTGTTGTCGAGTCTACAAGCTGGTCAATCCTGGGAAGTGGGAAACTATCTTTTGGGCAAGCTTTATTTAAATCTGAAAAGTCAATACAAGTCCGCCACTTTCCGTTTGGCTTTTTTACTAAAACGGGATTCGATATCCAGTCGGGATATGTCGAATCTCGAATAAATCCATTCTGCTTCAACTTCTCTACTTCCTCTTTGAGAGCAGCCGACCTCTCTGGGCCCAGCATGCGTCTCTTCTGTTTCACAGGCGGATGCTTCGGATTTACATTCAATTTGTGACTGATAATGGAAGGTGATATCCCACACATGTCAGCATGGGTCCAGGCGAACACATCTAAGTTTGCCTTCAAGAAGTCCGTCAGTTCTTCAGCACGACGTGGATCCAATTGAGAACCAATCTTCAAAACTTTCGTCGGATCAGCTTTATCAATGGGAATTTCCACTGTCGCTTCGTTAGGAGTTGCATTCCTAGCCTCTGGTTCCTCGTCTTTTCTAGGATCCAGGTCTTCAGGTGTTCCTTTGGGCAACTCCTTTGGGGTCAATTTCTCTAATTGCTATGCCGAGTCCCCCTTTGAGGGAGACGAGGCATCCTTACTCTCAGCATTAACTCCTTTCATCAACATCTTCAGTTCGGCCACATAGCAGGCCCGTCCAGAAACCTGATCCCCTCTTATTACTCCAGTCCCGGCTTCGGTTGGGAACTTTAGTAACAAGCACCAAGGGGCGATACAAACTCTAAATTCAGCGAGGGCAGGTCTCCCTAAAAATGCGTTATATGGCGAATCTACGTCCAACACTACGAACTGAAGCATTCGCACTCTTCTACGTTCTCCTTGCCCTAGGGTCACGGGCAACTCTATATATCCCATGGGAGCTGTCGTCGCTCCGTTGAAGCCTCTAATCCATCCTTCACAAGGTTTCAGATCTTCGGGCTCAAGCTTCATCTGATCAAATGACTTCTTGAACAAAATATTAACGGAACTTCCGTTGTCTACTAATACCTTATGGACCAAGACCGGCCCAATGGTGGTAGTAACAACCAACGGATCATTGGTGGGAGATTGTATCCCCGCGTTGTCTCGGCTGCGAAATACCACGTCGTCGAACATGGTTTTTTGTTGTTTTATGGGGGTGACATCTTCCAAATCGTCACCTTCATTCACATCTAGATGCTTGGCAGCATTCACATATTGGTCCATTGACCTAAAACTTCGGATTGCCGGGTGAGGTCCGCCTACTATGGAGTTGATGACAATCCCTTTACCTTTCTGCTGCGCGGTAGGCTTAGGAGCAGGTAGGATCTGTTTTGGAGCCTGCTCTCCTTGCCCCCTGTCCCTCGGGGCAACCTTGTACTCATCCAACTTTCCTTCACGCAGCAGCTTTTCAATTACATCCCTCAAATGCCGACATTCATTGGTCGAATGTCCATGAGTTCCGTGAAACAAGCAAAATTTCCCTGTCGCCATTTCTTTCTCGGTCGAATCACGAGGTGGCGGTCTTTTGTACTGCAACACATTGTACGTATCCAGGTAAATATTTTCCAGGGTGTCATTCAATGGTGTATAGTTCTCGTAGTTCTGGAATCGGGGCCTTTTGTTAGGGTCACTTCCCCTATTTCTGTTTCTTCTGTTACCGTTCGAATTACGGTTGTTGTTTCCCCCATTTCCAGTATTGCTGTTTCCACCCTTGTTTCCTACATTTACTTCAACCTTGCCAGAACTTTCCCCAGACTGCTTCACGGCAATATTACTCTGCACATTCTCCTTTGAAGTTGTCTCAGACTTTCTCTTTCGGTTTGCCCTGGCCTCCTCTCGTCTTAGATAAATATCGGCTTTTTCGTAGAATATCGCCCTTGTGGGGGGTGTTTTCCCAGAAAGGTAGTCTCCAAACTCGGATTCAGGATCGACTCCTTCCTTCAATGCCATCAGAATAGTGGGCTCGTGCGGGTCACTGACCTCAGTTACGGCTTGGTTAAAACGATCAAGATATGCCCTTAAAGACTCTCCGGGCGCCTGTTTGATTCTTGACAATTCAATAACACTTTTGGACTTTCGGGCATGGAGACGGAACTGGTTCATGAAACGCTCGCTTAGTTCCTTGTAATTTGAAATCGAACGAGGAGGAAGTCGGGTAAACCAGAACAGTGCCACATCTTCTAAGTAGATTGGGAACGCTTTGCACTTCACTTCATCAGGGGCAGCAGCGGCATTCATGAGCCATGAGTACCGCATTAAATGTTGTCCCAGATCAGTCCTTCCGTTGTATTTGTCCATCTGTGGTAAGTTAAAGCGTCGGGGAAATTGGAAGTCGAGGATATCGTCGGTGAACGGAGTATGGCTTCGTTCAATGCCATAGTCTTCATTTGTATAATTCCGGCTCTCGGACATAATTCGGCGAACCATTGCCTGTACATCAGCACTAGTTAGGGGCTGCTCAGGTTCCCTGGCCCTAGTATCCGAGTTCCTTCTGGGCTCTTGCTCAGGAGATGCCCTTCTTCTTCGAGCTGCCTCTGCTTGATTCCGTTCCCTGTGTTCCCGGTCGATCTCGGGAAGAGGGGACTGGAGTCTTTGCCCCCGAGTGGGGTCATCGTTTCCTAATGCTCGTGCGATATCCTCGCGAGATCCCAAAGATCCAAATGTCAGCTGCTCCACATTCTGAGGTCGTTCGAGTGGCCTCCGTTCACGGGGCCTCTCTTCCTCGGAAGATGAAGATTGATCTACTGGTGTGTGACGAACCGGTGATGGAGTTCTCTGTCGATGGAGCTCACTGATCTCCCGACTCATGAGCCTCATATTTTCCTGCATCATGAGATTAGTACGCTCATGAACTCTCATAGCTTCCCTTGTGCTCTCAAGCATATCAAGCAAGCGCGAGAAATCTCCTTGAGTGATGGGCGCAGATGGATTGACCTGATCACCAACCCTGGCAGCTGGAGTTGGAGCATTCGTAGGGACTCGAGTAGAGGTTCCAGCTTCACCAAGCATCGGGTCGGGTCGGAGGTAAGAGGTCGGGTCGGATCGGAGCTGGGGTGCCTGGTCGGATCGGAGCGCAGCGGGCAGTTCGGGTCGGTTCAGATTGGGGGAATGCACTGCTTCAGAGTCTCCTACCCGGATCGGATCGGAGCTCTCCCCCTGCTGGCGGCTCGGATTTCCTGCATTGATTCTTCTTGCTGCTGAACTCTGCCCCCGAGACCTTGTTACAACAGCATTTTGCTGATCTTCGCCAGCTCCATTTCCTCGAAAAGACTGAACTTCCTTGCCTTTTCCTTTGGCCATGAGTTTTTGACAATCACTTCAACGAATGTAAAAGAAAGCGGAGAAACTTAAGGATTCACTTCTTTGAACTCAACAGTCCAAAAAGTAGAAAGAGATCCCGGAAAATAAAGAATTTAGATGAGGATTCTCAGTGAAAGCACCAAAATGTTAGACCCAAAAGTGGTTCTAACACCCAAATTGATTTAAAACAAGATATACTGAGATAAAAATAGAAATGAACACGCAGGATTTATAGTGGTTCGGCGAACAAATGCCTACGTCCACTTATTTTTCACTATATTCAATAATTCAGTTGCAAATACAATGTAATTCTCACTCACAACTCACTTTTGTTCACACAATTGACTAAAACAAGAAATAAAAGATGGTTTGGATTCTCCGGGAGTAATGGAGTTCGGATGATGGAGGTGATTGAATTCTCTAAGTGCTGAAAAAGATCCTTCTCTTTGTCTCCAGATGGGGTATTTATAGGTGTGAATTTGCTTGAGACTTGATCCGGGTCGGGCCACGTGTCATCCATCGCACTCTCTTCGGGTTCGGATGAACTATCAGGTTGACAACGCATCAAAAGGGAGGACGTTAGGGGTAGGAATTAGTCATAGCCGGTCCGGTTCTCCAGGCGATTTTACAGGAGATTAACATGGATCATGGGTGCGGGTCGGAGACGTGCAGGTAAGGGGTTCGGATCGGGATACCCGATCCGAACCGGACTGGTTTGGGCGCCTCTCCTTCTCTAACCTATTCCGCTCCGCTCCAGTGTTGTGGCAAGCAGATGGCTTTCCGATCCATTCGAGATTTAGTTGCCTTCCGATCCGATTGGATATGCCTTACCAATCTATCCAGTAAGAGATCACCGATCCGAACAGAGAACTCTATCCGATCCGAACCAATATGCTGCTCTAACCCGATCCGAACAGAGGACCCTATCCGATCCGAACAACTGCAGCTATCAACCTGAATTGTAGTGTTTTCCTCCAATCCGAACCGAAGTCTTATAATTAAAAATACCATTCAATGTTTGGTTTCTTGACTTTGTGTTGCCTAGTTCACAAAGTAGGCCAACACCATCCCAAATTGAGCGAGGACTTTCTCGATGTACTGCGCCTGAGTGAGCCTTAACTCTCTCCGCTTCCTATCCCTCCTTATCTCCATACCCAATATTCTTTGTGCCTTTCCCAAATCCTTCATATCAAGCACTCTACTGAGCTCCGCTTTCAACTCCTTAATTTTGACCATACTCTGAGATGCAATCAACATATAACAACAAATAAATCATGTCATCATCACATCTCCTAAAATAAACACACTGGTCTTTGAAGCTTTTGGAGTATCCCTATGAAAGCATAAACTTATCAAATCTCTTGTACCATTGTCTAGGAGACTGCTTCAGTCCATAAAGAGATTTGTTAAGTTTACAAACATAGTCTGGCCTGCTACTATCAATGAACCCTTCCGGCTGTCGCAAATAAATCTCTTCATCCAGATCACCATGCAAGAAAGAAGTTTTGACATCTAGTTTCTCTAACTCCATGTCATAGTGAGCAATTAATGCCAGGAGAATACGAATGGAAGTATACCTAACAACTGGAGCAAAGATGTCATGATACTCTACCCGTTTCTTCTGAACATACCCCTTTGCTACTAGTCTTGCTTTATATCTGAAATCTCCATTGCCGCCATCTTTCACTCTATAGATCCACTTACATCCAATAGCTCTCTTGTCGGCAGGAAGTTGCACCAAATCCCAAGTGTGATTTTTCCGTAAAGATTCGATCTCCTCTTCCTTAGCTACTAACCAACTGGAACTGTCAACTGATGCAATAGCGTCTGTATAATCTCTGGGCTCATCATGGACAATGTTTAATGCATATGTTGTCATATCATCAAAGTCAATGTCTTTGATGCCCAAACCAACAAACTCATCAAGCCATCTGAGCTTTCTTCTTTCTCTAACAGGCCTAGTCTATGTATGAGCTCCACCTTGAGTTTGATCTTCTGTGCCAGTATCCATACTATCCTCATCAACCACGACGTCATCGGAAACACCATTTGAACGTCTATAGAAAGAATGAACAGATGATTTTCTTTGTTGTTTGGTATTCTTCACATTTCCTCTCATCATCATCCGATGAGGAAGGCTCCACCTTCAACATAGCCTTCTCATCAAAAGTTACATGCCTGCTTATAATAAGTTTCTTGCTAATAGGACACCACAACCTATATCCTTTTACTCCTCTTCTATAACCTAGAAAGATACACTTGCGAGCTCTAGGTTCCAGCTTTCCTCGACTCTCATGCACATAAGCTGGACAACCAAACACCTTGAGGAATGAATAGTTAACAGGCTCTCCTTTCCATACTTCTTCAGGGATCTTCATATCTATGGCAGTAGAAGGTGTGCGGTTGATGAGAAAATCCGCCATAGATAAAGCTTCAGCCCAAAATCCCTTCTTTAACTTAGCAGTCAATTTGAGGCACCTAGTTCTCTCCAACAATATCTGATTCATCCTTTCTGCAACTCCATTGGACTAGGGGTCGCCTGGTGTGGTGTAATGCCTCTTAATGCCTTCGAACTCACAATAATCGATGAATTCCTATGATACGAATTCACCGCCATTATCCGAACGGAGAACTTTCAACTTCTACCCTGACTGCTTCTCCACCATGAATTTCCATTTACGAAATCTAGCAAAGATTTCACTTTTGTACTTTAGAAAGTATACCCAAACTTTACGAGAGAAATCGTCTATTAATGAAACAAAATACCTGGCTCCACCCAAGGATGGGCAAGGGGAATGTCCCCAAACATCTGTGTGAACATAATCCAAAACATCTTTTGCCTTATGCTCACCAACACCAAAAGAAATCTTCGTCTGCTTACCAAGAACACAATCTTCACAAAAACCAAGCTTTGAATGACGAACTCCGTCAATCAAACCTTGCTTTATTAGCTCATTCATGTTGCGCTCGCCAATGTGGCCCATCCGCAAGTGTCATAATCTGGAAGAATCTAAATCAGCTGAAGTAACTGAAGCTAATTCGCCAACTACAGTGGTGCCCTTTAGTAAATAGAGATTTCCTGCCCTCACTCCTTTCATAACGATCATGGAACCCTTAGATATTTTCATCTTCTCGTCTTCAGCTACAATCTTTAGTCCAAGTCTACTTAATGCCCCAATAGAAATTAAGCTCCTCCTTAAATCAGGTACATGCCTAACATCAGTAATGGTTCGAATAACACCGTCAAACATCCGGATCTTTACACTACCAACACCAACCATACGGCAAGAAGCATCATTTCCCATCAGAACTTCTCCTCCATCAATCTCACGGTAAGTGGAAAAAGAGTTCCTATCAGGTGTCATATGATAGGATGCGCCAGAATCAATCAACCATAGGGTGCTTTTCCTAGAAGAGCCAGAAGCTGTAAACACATCAGTGTCACTCTCTGTATCTGATTTCTCCGCTGTAGAGGCTGAAGCTTTCTTTGGGTCTTTTCTTCTTCCTTCAAGCTTGGGACATTGTGCAACAAAGTGCCCAGGCTTCTTATAATAATGGCAAGTCAATTTCTTAGGCCACCTAGGATGAGACCTCGAAGAATTCCGTCCTTCACCTTTCTTCGACATGCTTTGACTTCTACCTCTCTAAACATATAAGCTCACTATCAATGCTAGTGCTCTCCAATCTACCTCTTAACACTTCATTATTAAGAGCAGCCTTTACATCAGAAAGGCTAATTTTACTGCGGCTATAAATTATGGAATTGACAAAAGCAGTATATTCTTTAGGCAAGGAACATAGGAGGATCACAACTTGAACCTCATCAGTAATATCAACATCTGTTGCCTTCAGGTTCATAACTAAAGTGGTCAAGGCATCTACATGCTCCATAAGATCGGCTCCAGGCTTCATCTTGAATGAATAAAATTGTTGTGGTAGAATAATCCGATTTGTGAGAGACTTGTCTTGATATGCATCTGATAATGCATCCCATAGTTCCTTCGCCGTCTTCTTTTGAGAAAATTCTCTAAGGACTTCATCTGAAAGACTCAACTGAATTGTTGTGAGAACTTTGTCTTCAATTTCCTCCAATTCAGCTGCATCAACATCTTTCAATTTCTCAGGCGCAGAAACAAATTTAAAAGTCTTCTCCTTCTTCAATACGGCCTCCATCTTTATCTTCCAAGTACCAAAATCTCCTTTTTCGTCAAAACGTAATACTTCATAATTGATGCCAGATCTTCCAACAGACTTACTAGAAGTAACCATTAATATCTAAATAGAAACAATAACACCAGCTCTGGTACCAAACTGTAGTGATTTATGCAGAATTTTGATGAGGATCTAGTATTGTTTATTTAGAAACCAATGGAGTATAACAAAACAATGATGAAATCTCACGAAAAAAGAACAAAAAAAGACACAGAAGATTTAACGTGGTTTGGATACGAATATCCTACGTCCACGGAGACCCAACAACTTTTATTTCTCAATGAAGAAATGAGTACATAAGAGAGGAAGAAGATTACAATAGAGAGAAGATTAATGGTGGATTGCTTTTTTCATACAATAACATGACCCCTATTTATATAGAGGGATTTCTTGGAGATAAAGAAGAGAAGTTTCTAGATTACTTGGACATAAAGAAAAATAATATCGTCCTTGATTTGATTGGAGCATAAATGGTTGGCGCAACCATGGTCTCAATCTCTTTCCCTGAGTAAATTGATTCTTCATTAATTGATTGATTGGCCTATTAATTATTTTTCTTCCCAAAAGAAAACTTCTCTTATATCTTTCCATATACGAGCCAATTAATTGATTGACAATCAATCAAATTATTTTCTTCTCTACAAATATTTGATTGACAATCAGTCAATTTCTTTCCTTCTCTAAAAATATTTGAATCATCAATTTCAACAGAAGCATCTGGAATAGAGAAGAGAGAGAGAGCAGAGGAAAAACAACGACGACATGAAGAGCTTCAGCAAACCAGAATCAACGAATTAGAGTTACGAAGAGCGGAGTTAGATAGACAACAACGTGCAGATGATTTTGCCCTTATTAGTGTCAAGTTAGATGATCTAAATCCAATACAAAGGAGGTATATGGAAAAGCAACTCGAAGAGTTCGACAGACGTAACGCATATTAGGATGTTTCATTGTTTTATTATGTTGCAGTTTCACTTTAGTTGAGTTGTAGACATTGTTCTTGTTTTAGTTTTTTAATTCAATTGTTTTAATTCATGTTTTAAATTAAGCTGTATTAGCTTCTTGTACTGCTTAAAGTTGAATGAACATTCAGTTGTAGCCGTATTACAAAATTGTCATAACAAACCAAGATATAGAAGTAGAGTTTACATTAAAAAAAAGCATACAATCATTAATTTAAATTAAAATAGAAACTACCTGTACGTACTGACAGTTAAACTTGGATAATAAGGGTTTGACTCTAAACATTAAGTGCTTAATGAACTATTGGTTTCCCGCATGTTCCCAATAGTGCTCAACTAGCTCTTCTTGTAATTCTAGATGAGCTTGTGGATCTCGGACCTCTTCCAGTCGTTCCAAGTATTCTGCAAATGTATTTTGTGACGACCGCCCATAACCCCCGCACTAAACAAGAGGAATAATATACTAAAGGTGTGCCAGGCTGTTATGGACGATCATCAGAGTAGGTAAACACATCGAAACCTGTCGTAGAACTCACAGCGCATGGATAAAATATAGTAGAACACATACAACAGGTAATAGTAATGAGGTATCATATAGCAAACTTTTGAAACTTTCTCAACATCCAGAAAGATTATCCAACTGATATCAAAGTTTGTACATAAGGCCTCACTACAGCTCTCAAGCAACTCAAACAGCGGAAACAGAAATACTAGATAGTAATAAAACTGGTACGCCAGCCTCCTGCTCGTCATCGCTCAGCTTCCTCGTATCACTAAGCTCCATTACCTGTAACCTGCTACTTAGTCTGCCCATCCACAACCGGATGAACAGCCCAAGGTAATAAGAGGAGACATAAAACCTTGAGTCAGACAATAGTCTTAGTGAGCGATAATACAGCTAACAAACTTCAACAAGAAAGTATATGAGAATGGGTAAATGAACAACTTATCTACCCACATCACCAGAGAAGAACTCAACCTTATCTTCCCCACATCGGACAGTGATAGCCTTTACACCAAGCATTTCAACCATTCATCCATAGAAACCAGAACACCCATTCAATCATACATAACACACATGACATCCAGATTATATAGGTCTCACACAGACAACCCTAATCGAGTTTAACATTCCTCAAGTACTCTCGCCAGAGGCCTAGACCAATATCACTTAAGCACTCAAAGAACATCTCCCTCGACTTTGGATAATCTATGTGAGATAGTACAAACAGAACAACCAATCATCCATGACTGACTCTGGCTATCACCGCCAATCCTGCTTCGAAACCATCGTTATCGTATGACTAGCCCATATTGCCATCCGTCAAGGGCCATACTCGAAACCCCGGTTCTAGCGAAACTCCATACACCATACAACGAAATGTATTCTATGCCATACAACGAAACCCAGGGTATTCGACCATACAACGAAATCGTATAACCCTTGCTCTGAGCCCGCTAAAACCCGTGATAATGATAATCTCTCGGCCTTCGCATCTCCAATCGCTATCAATCGCGACTGTTCACCAACTCAGGACACTTTAGAGTTGTCATGCTCAGAACACCATAGAGCAATCCTCATCACCCAACTCAAGACACTTTAGAGTTGTCACTACATTCGTTGATCCACCTTGATCAACGAACACATTCACCACTTCGAGCCTTCCTACTTGAACCACCTCGAAGTTAGCACTACCTTTGATCCGAAATAAGCATCAATCATAAGGATCAAAACAATCCATAGCATCATATCAACTTGCTAGAGAAAGCAAACGACAGCACATAGGCCATTCACCACAGCATTAAAAAGCGCTACTGAAATCCCCTCCATTTTTAACCAACCAGGGTAGGACCGACCCGACCAACTCCAGGACCGACCCGCCTCCCTGCATCCTTGGACCGACCCACCCCCTTGGGGCCGACCAGAATATGCTTCCACCTGACCGACCAAGATTTACCCCATCTGACCGACCATCTCCTCTAGAGCGACCAGCTCCAGAGCGACCAAGATTCCAGAGCCACCAGGATTCCAGAGCGACCAGGATTCCAGAGCAACCATAATTCCAGAACGACCAGGATTCTAGAGCGACCAGCTTCTCCAGAGCGACCTGCCTCCATGCAGCTTTGGATCGACTCGACCTCCTTGCAGCTTTGGATCGACTCGACCTCCTTGGGACCGACCAGCTTTGGATCGACCCCGTCAAGACCGACCAGATTTTGCTCCACCTGACCGACCAGCTCCTTCAGAGCGACCAGGATTTGCTTCCAGTAAAACCAGCCAGAATGCCACCATCTGAAACCGACCAGGATGCCACCATCTGAAACCGACTAGAAACACTTCTGCTCCTTCTGGACCGACCAGCTTAAACCGACCAGCTCCCTGGCTTACTTCCCAAGCCATACTATGACCGACCACCTCATTCCAGACCGACCCGACCAACTCCAGGACGACCAGAAACCTGCACATCTCCAAATCGACTCTGATTTCGACCAAAACTTCGCCAAATGACGAATCCGACGAAACCAGCTTATCCAATTCATCCAAACGCAATCACAAACATGTTATGCAACCAACAATATCGTCAATCTAACAATTTCCATCAAAACACATAAATTTTCCAAAACATGATAAGTGAATCATGTGAACATAAAAACGGATCTAACTTGCATAATCTTGAGAAAAATCATAAAATTAACCATTTAAATTATCTAGATCAGATCCTAAGGTGATTCATATATAAAATGGACTTAGCATGGTGCGGATCTAAGGAAAATAACATGGAAATGATGAAATTAACATCCTAAAACCCATATACTTGCATGAATCCGAATGAGAGATGTAAATCACTCACCAATTCTTCAAATCGATGCAAAAACAATGAAAAAGCAATCCGGACAGCGAACACTTCGAATCAAACTCCTCAATCCGATGAATTCGCCCTTGAAACGATGTAGATCTAGCCTCTTATGGTGTAGATCTTCGATTTCCCTCCTTGGATTTTGGAATTTTAATGGTGGAAAGATGTTAGAGGAAGAAGGAGATCAAAGCCTCCCCATAAGAGAATGGAAAATGCCAACCTTTCTCCATATCCCTTACCCCCTATTTATAGCCTCCACCAACCCCCTAATGGGCCTTCTCCAAATCAGCCCATTAGCCTTCCAAAACCTGAACAGCCAACTGAAAAACCTTAAAACAGCGATTTCTCCCAAACCGCTGAACCAAATCCTTAATGTAACCACTCTACGGAAAGGGAATCATCAATTCCTTTCCAATGGCACAGGTCTCACCCTCTGATTCGACCTGAGTCAAAAGTTATGCCCAGTACAAGACTGACAGGGGAAAAATGGTCACAAACAAAATCGGTAAAAATTATGGATATGTCACACATCCCCATAAGCAACATTTTAAAAGATGAGAATGATCCAGCCCTCGGAGGATAGAATAAAAATATTTTACGATCTTCCGATACGTAAAATGCGGGCTGTTACATTCTCCCCTCCTTAAGAATTTCGCCCCCGAAATTCCAAGCAAACACAAGCAACCACAACAATTCCGCATGCCTATCATCCATGTGAAGCCAATTCTATCATCCAAACTAGCAACCATCAATCCATGCATCCATAGCCTTATCCTAGCACGCGGAATTCTATCAACAACATGACCCTATACCTCCTAAGCTATTTCGTGTTGTTCCTCTCAAACACGAAGCAGCTTACGAGGTCTCGTAACTACGGACTCAACTTCTAGGTTTTATACTACCCTGGAGAAACCACCCCATTCGGAAATACTCCTCCGAATGAATCCTTTCCCCAAAAGATCGCGAACTCGCACCTCTAACTCTTGCTATTCCTTAGGCGCCATCTGCCTAAGAGGTAAAACGATATACCTAGCCCCCTCGATCAAAACGATCCTAAACTCATCTCACGATGCGGCGGCAACCCTTTGACCTTGTCAAAGACATCTACATACTCATTAGCGATCAGCACTGATGATGGGTCTTCCTGTGAAATCCCAAGCGAATATAGATAACTCACGAAGACCCCGTCTTCGTGCTTACATCTAATAAACACCTTTCGCCCTTCCACATCCCCGACCCTCACCTCTAGCTTCTCGCAATTCACCCTTGCCGCATACTTCTTGAGCCAAACTATGCCCAAGATGATCCCAAATCCAGCGGAGATCATCGCAAAATCAACGGTGACTCGACAAAGCAAGAGCATGCCAAACATACACAAACTAGACGAACCCTCAGCTGGATTGGCCTATCACGCATCTCGGGTTTCAAACCCAAGCGACACACATGCTCATAACGAACAAATGAGCGCAAAGCTGCAGTGTCGAACAACACTCGAACTGAAACACTTTTAACGGAAAGAGTACCTTGCACCACGACACCCTTTCCTTTCTCTTCAACAGTCGGACCCCTCGAAGAAGACGGCACGGCTTCCAAAGCATAAGCCTTCACGATCTGGTTTCCCTTAGCTACTTCCGGACAATCTTTCTTCTTATGTACAGACTTTCCACATTTGAAGCACTTCTTCTCAGCCTTGGGATTCTTGCACTCGTTAGCAAAATGGCCTTTCTGCCAGCAGTTATAGCAAGTCACTTCACCCTTTTGCTTCTTCTGTCCACTTTCCCCTTCCGGTTGTTGCTGCCTCTTCTTCTTATTGTTATTACCACCCGGCTGTGGTTTCTGATCTCCTTTAGTTGCAGCGACAACATTTGCTTCTTTGGGAAACAAGCTTTCATGGCGAATAGCTTTTTCCACAATCTTCTCAAATGAATCATCAAGATGGTCCACCAGTGGCTTCCCAATATAAGCATCCAAACCCAAGACAAACTTCTCGTTCTTTTGATAGGGTGTATCAATGTATGAACGAGCATATCTAGACAAAGCCTCAAAATCAGAAATATAGTCAAGAACTGATCTGCCATTCTGCTTCAACTCTACGAACTTCTTGAAGAGGACGGACTTCTGAGCAGTGGAGATAAACTTTGCTTCAAACTTAGCTTGGAATTGCTCCCATGAAATCTCCTCTTCCGGAGTCTCGAGTATAACGGAATTCCACCATTCCATGGCTCTACTCTGAAGCTGCCTTGATGCAAGCTTTCTCTTCATTGCATCCTCAATACCTAAGTCTCCAAAGATTCGAACACATGAATCCATCCATCTCTGAACCTCTTCAGCTGGTTCAGTTCCCTTGAATGGTTTCCCTCCTAGAGATATAAAGTCCTTGCACATCTTTGCAAAATCTATTCTAGGAACTCGCACCCCTACATCTACCGTAGCCGCCACTGGAGCGGGTACCCTTCCTATAATTGCTTCTGCCATGGCTTCAAACATGGCCGGGTAATCTGGTTCATCACCATTTCCCCCTCCAGTATTAGCTCTCCTAGCAGCGTGTCTTGATGGCCGTCTACTCATTCTAAGTCTGCAATTTAGAATAGTTAGCCACTTCCAAGAAAACTGCTAAAAGAATACAACCGCTACTACTATATATGCTAATATATATAGTAAACATCCAAAGGAAATCTACAAATACGCCTCTCATACGTAATTACGTCTTTGAACTTTGGCCAAAATCGTTGACCAGAGCTCTGATACCAAATGTGACGACCGCCCATAACCCCCGCACTAAACAAGAGGAATAATATACTAAAGGTGTGCCAGGCTGCTATGGACGATCATCAGAGTAGGTAAACACATCGAAACCTGTCGTAGAACTCACAGCGCATGGATAAAATATAGTAGAACATATACAACAGGTAATAGTAATGAGGTATCATATAGCAAACTTTTGAAACTTTCTCAACATCCAGAAAGATTATCCAACTGATATCAAAGTTTGTACATAAGGCCTCACTACATCTCTCAAGCAACTCAAACAGCGGAAACAGAAATACTAGATAGTAATAAAACTGGTACGCCAGCCTCCTGCTCGTCATCGCTCAGCTTCCTCGTATCACTAAGCTCCATTACCTGTAACCTGCTACTTAGTCTGCCCATCCACAACCGGATGAACAGCCCAAGGTAATAAGAGGAGACATAAAACCTTGAGTCAGACAATAGTCTTAGTGAGCGATAATACAGCTAACAAACTTCAACAAGAAAGTATATGAGAATGGGTAAATGAACAACTTATCTACCCACATCACCAGAGAAGAACTCAACCTTATCTTCCCCACATCGGACAGTGATAGCCTTTACACCAAGCATTTCAACCATTCATCCATAGAAACCAGAACACCCATTCAATCATACATAACACACATGACATCCAGATTATATAGGTCTCACACAGACAACCCTAATCGAGTTTAACATTCCTCAAGTACTCTCGCCAGAGGCCTAGACCAATATCACTTAAGCACTCAAAGAACATCTCCCTCGACTTTGGATAATCTATGTGAGATAGTACAAACAGAACAACCAATCATCCATGACTGACTCTGGCTATCACCGCCAATCCTGCTTCGAAACCATCGTTATCGTATGACTAGCCCATATTGCCATCCGTCAAGGGCCATACTCGAAACCCCGGTTCTAGCGAAACTCCATACACCATACAACGAAATGTATTCTAGGCCATACAACGAAACCCAGGGTATTCGACCATACAACGAAATCGTATAACCCTTGCTCTGAGCCCGCTAGAACCCGTGATAACGATAATCTCTCGGCCTTCGCATCTCCAATCGCTATCAATCGCGACTGTTCACCAACTCAGGACACTTTAGAGTTGTCATGCTCAGAACACCATAGAGCAATCCTCATCACCCAACTCAAGACACTTTAGAGTTGCCACTACATTCGTTGATCCACCTTGATCAACGAACACATTCACCACTTCGAGCCTTCCTACTTGAACCACCTCGAAGTTAGCACTACCTTTGATCCGAAGTAAGCATCAATCATAAGGATCAAAACAATCCATAGCATCATATCAACTTGCTAGAGAAAGCAAACGACAGCACATAGGCCATTCACCACAGCATTAAAAAGCGCTACTGAAATCCCCTCCATTTTTAACCAACCAGGGTAGGACCGACCCGACCAACTCCAGGACCGACCCGCCTCCCTGCATCCTTGGACCGACCCACCCCCTTGGGGCCGACCAGAATATGCTTCCACCTGACCGACCAAGATTTACCCTATCTGACCGACCAGCTCCTCTAGAGCGACCAGCTCCAGAGCGACCAAGATTCCAGAGCCACCAGGATTCCAGAGCGACTAGATTCCAGAGCAACCATAATTCCAGAACGACCAGGATTCTAGAGCGACCAGCTTCTCCAGAGCGACCTGCCTCCATGCAGCTTTGGATCGACTCGACCTCCTTGCAGCTTTGGATCGACTCGACCTCCTTGGGACCGACCAGCTTTGGATCGACCCCGTCAAGACCGACCAGATTTTGCTCCACCTGACCGACCAGCTCCTTCAGAGCGACCAGGATTTGCTTCCAGTAAAACCAGCCAGAATGCCACCATCTGAAACCGACCAGGATGCCACCATCTGAAACCGACTAGAAACACTTCTGCTCCTTCTGGACCGACCAGCTTAAACCGACCAGCTCCCTGGCTTGCTTCCCAAGCCATACTATGACCGACCACCTCATTCCAGACCGACTCGGCCAACTCCAGGACGACCAGAAACCTGCACATCTCCAAATCGACTCTGATTTCGACCAAAACTTCGCCAAACGACGAATCCGACGAAACCAGCTTATCCAATTCATCCAAACGCAATCACAAACATGTTATGCAACCAACAATATCGTCAATCTAACAATTTCCATCAAAACACATAAATTTCCCAAAACATGATAAGTGAATCATGTGAACATAAAAACGGATCTAACTTGCATAATCTTGAGAAAAATCATAAAATTAACCATTTAAATTATCTAGATCAGATCCTAAGGTGATTCATATATAAAATGGACTTAGCATGGTGCGGATCTAAGGAAAATAACATGGAAATGATGAAATTAACATCCTAAAACCCATATACTTGCATGAATCCGAATGAGAGATGTAAATCACTCACCAATTCTTCAAATCGATGCAAAAACAATGAAAAAGCAATCCGGACAGCGAACACTTCGAATCAAACTCCTCAATCCGATGAATTCGCCCTTGAAACGATGTAGATCTAGCCTCTTATGGTGTAGATCTTCGATTTCCCTCCTTGGATTTTGGAATTTTAATGGTGGAAAGATGTTAGAGGAAGAAGGAGATCAAAGCCTCCCTATAAGAGAATGGAAAATGCCAACCTTTCTCCATATCCCTTACCCCCTATTTATAGCCTCCACCAACCCCCTAATGCGCCTTCTCCAAATCAGCCCATTAGCCTTCCAAAACCTGAACAGCCAACTGAAAAACCTTAAAACAGCGATTTCTCCCAAACCGCTGAACCAAATCCTTAATGTAACCACTCTACGGAAAGGGAATCATCAATTCCTTTCCAATGGCACAGGTCTCACCCTCTGATTCGACCTGAGTCAAAAGTTATGCCCAGTACAAGACTGACAGGGGAAAAATGGTCACAAACAAAATCGGTAAAAATTATGGATATGTCACACATCCCCATAAGCAACATTTTAAAAGATGAGAATGATCCAGCCCTCGGAGGATAAAATAAAAATATTTTACGATCTTCCGATACGTAAAATGCGGGCTGTTACATATTTGGATCCTTATATGGTTTTTTCCTAAATTCCACTGCAATGTTCGGGTTGTTTCGAAGCTGGAGTTCATATCCTCCTTGTTCTTCCTCAACAATCATATTATGTAAAATAATACAACAGTACATGGTGTCAGCTATAACTGCTTTATCGTGGTAGTATACTTCCTTCCGAAATATATGAAACCTGCCTTGGAGTACTCCAAATGCTCGTTCAACATCTTTCCTCAAACTCTCTTGCTGTTTCGTGAACAAGGATTCTTTTGCGTTGTTCGGTTTTTTGTACCTTGCACGAGCATCTACCATTTTGGATAAATTCCATCCACAAGATAATAACCAACATAATGATCCTTATCTCCAATTTTGTAGTTGAACGAAGGTGAAAGGTCAATCTACAAATCGTTAAATAAATATGCCTTTCGTAATACATTAATACCGTTTATAGAACCAGGAACGCCAAAAAATGCATGCCATATGTAATGGTCAAACGAAGCAACAGCTTCTAACACCTTCGTAGCCTTTTTCATATGACCCATGTATTGTCCTTGCAATGCCGCAGGACAGTTTTTCCATGTCTAGTGCATACAATCCAATCTAACCATCATACCTGGAAATCCACATTGAGCACCCATTGCTAATAGTCTCGCAATGTCATTAGGTGTTGGAGATCTAAGATACTCCTCACCGAACTCACGTACGACGGTTTTGCAAAATTGTTTCATACATTCTACTAACGTTGACTCCCCAATTCTTATTTTGCCGTCCAGTGAATCAGCAGAACTATCATAAGAAATCATACGTAGTGCGGCCGTAACCTTTTGAAGGGGTGAAATGCCCAGTTCGTTGATGGCATTTCTTCTATGTGTGAAAACTACGTTGGACGCGGAAACTTTGTTTAGTACTCGAGTAAATACCGTTTTGGACATACAAAATCCTCAACGGAAATATACATCTTTGTATACTGGGTTTGTCACAAATTAATTCTTGACTAACTGATTGTGACCACTGGGATAGTCACGTCCATATCGCATTTCTTTTCTACCTTCAACGCTTCCACCTTGGATTGAAGCTGAGCTTTCAGCTATATCTCGTTCTATCCGTATCGTGTTTCTTCTTGAAATGGTTGTTGCTGTTTGTTTCGTTGTTTAACATACTCGTCCGACGTTGATGAGGAGGAAGAGCTTGAAGCATAACACCACATATTTTTTAACGCACTCATTTATATTCTAATTGATTTGTAAGTTTTTTTGGTTGGCGGAAATGAAGCGCAGAGTACCCCAATTTAAAGCAATTTACATGTGAAGATGGACACTTAATTTCCTACACACTGTTTGTCCTTTAGCACCCTTTTCTCTTTATGTGAACATGGGATATGTTAGTAGTTCAAATAACGACACTCACCTTAATTTGAATTTTTGTCTTGTAGTGTGCTTTTTTAAATGGATTAATAGGTTATGGAAAGGTTATGGTCACTCTATGCACATCATACCACATTGAAATAAGATGATTGATTCCTTTTTTGGCTCAGGGACATAAATTTATGTCGGTTCAATCACTTTATTTTTTGACTCCTTTATTTCTTGTCCAAGAAATTGTGATCGTTCGAAGTGTGTACATCATGCTGTAGCATTATGGCAGTGATTCCACTCTGTAGTATGTCGATTCCTTTACTTTATTACTTTATGATGTAGCATTATGTCAGCGATTCCACTGCAAACACTATATTACACTATAAAACTTTATCCCTGATAGGACTTTATCACTACAAACACTATATTGCACTATAAAACTTTATCCCTGTCAGTGATATAAAACTTTATCACCACAAATACTATATTACTTTATGATGTAGCATTGTCTAGTGGCATAAATTTTGTATCACAAGTGTTCAAAGATAGACGTTGTGTGTGCTCCATACCCAACTATATATATGCCCTTACTTTTTTTCTAACCATACCAATACTACATACAATTTTCCATATAATCTTCTATTGTAGCAACTGTAATCTACTTCATCTATGGGAAACTGGGAGATTGACGATGAAGCGATGAACAAATGTTACGATGCGTATGAACAGTCATGGAAAAGTCTATTTCACAACAAAGGCAAGGCAGAATTTGTTCCTGTTAATGAAGGTAATTCTAAATCGGCAAAGCCAAAAAAATTATTTTTGAATGCTCGTTTACGCGCAGCTGTAGCAAATTAATGACCAGGAAAGAAAATCATACATGAAGGCCAAGTGTTGAGCCCCTGCATCCTATTGGTACTACATTACCGGGAGGAACCTACCCTAACTGTCTTTGTAGAGAAGAATCAGTCGTCGTTGTTGCCAAAACAGAAAAAAAATGCTAGTCGTTGATTTTTTGGTTGTGCATACTACGAGGACTATAGGTTTTAACCGAACGAAGTTCAATGCTGTAATTTTATGCAGTGGATTGACCACCCCACCCCATGTGCGAACGTGGACTTCAATATGCAGTAGAAGCGCAAGCCGAAATAAGGCGTTTGAACAAGATTGTTGTTGAGGTAACTAGAGCTGGATTTCTCAGAAATCCTTAGTAGGGTTTTTTTTCTGGAATTTGATGTTTGTATGTTATGTTGCTCTAGTACGTTCGATTGTAGTTTGGCATTTTTTTAATGTTGTAATTGTCTTTGCTGTATTCGTCTCATATATAGAATGCAAAATGTTAACTTAATGGCTAAGATGTTAGTTTGTCCCCGTTATTATGTAGCAGGTAAACATAACAACGTACACGAGGTTTACATATTACTCCATATTTTCCATACAATCGGCAAATAAAAGACTACTTAAAACGACAATAAAACCATAATATCGTAAGCATATTCGGTTCCATATCGGGTTAGCCAATTGTAGCGTAGTTTATACGTTGTGTGGCCAACAAATTCCTCACCGTACTAGAATAGGTAAAGAGAATCATAAGTTGCTTTAGTTGTTTTAAATATGTCTTCGTCTTCAACTGTCTCGATAATTTTACGGTATTGATCACAAGCGTCTGCAAAACGACAGTGAGCCATTTGGATTTCATATGACGATCTTCTAGTAGGCTGGGAACGATGGTTGTTGTGTAACCTCGTGATCATAGCCCATCTTTCTTCATATGTTAAACCCCTTCCTCCTTGCATCAGTAATTCAACTCTTATGTCAACCTCAATATAGGCTTTCACGAGGGCCAGTAAATCCTTGGAAGAAAATTCAAGACTTGCAGAAGTGGAGCTGGAAGTAAAGGGAAATTGACTTCTTCCCGATGCTTGATTACAATTATTTGGTTGAATTACTGGAGCTGGAAGTGCTCGATGCTGAACCTCTACAGGCATCTCTTCTATTTGCGTATCTGGAACGAATCCACCCTCTTTCACGTCTACTCGGTTCCGTTCGTACTCATCAAAAAAAATTCCCCATTTGTTCATCACTAATTTCCCAATCGGCCATGTAACTTGCACAAAAACTAGATTATAGTTTTAGGATGGAATATCAAGTACGTAGTATTTATACGGATGGGGTGTAAACGAAAATCCACGAACTTTGATTCTGCAGTATGTAAGTGATATCACACGTCTACAGTTCAAGCAAAAAGACTACTCACTGTAACCATGTAGCACTGTTTTACTGTATCACTATACCATTTTGTCTGTGATTCCACTAATGTCACTGTATGACTAGCTACCATTCTAAATGATTGCACATTTCAATTTTGGCAGTGTTTCCCTTGGTATGAACCTCTACGCGACAAGACCACGCTCCAACATGCGTACAGTGCACACGGAACAACAGTGTCCATTGCCAGTGTACAGTGCAGATTCTCTGTACCATGTAGCACTGTATTACTATATCACTGTACAATTATGTTGGCGATTCCACTAATGTCACTGTTTGCCTTCACTGTAACCATGTAACCATGCTCCAACGTTCTTACAGTGCACATGGCACAATAGTGTCCATTACCAGTGTACAGTGTAAATTCTCTGTCATGACTACAGTGTACAGTGAATAGTGGAGATTCTCCATCACGGACCTTTTGAGCATTGGGCTATGCGTAATATTTTGTACATATAATTTACTTTTCCTTTTATTTTATGTCTGCATCCACACGTTACGTGTAGCAGTGATCATCCATATGCTATATATATAGTCAAACTTGTTTCTCATTCATATACTATCTCAATCGTTTACTATTCATACGAAATGCCTTCTTGGCCATCATCTTCAGACTCTGATAAAGCACGGTATAAACAGGTGAGACTTCAGGAGCTTGCGAACGAATTCCCACATCTCAACCTAATGAGACCTCACAATGAGCAACCGTATGAAGAGGCTAATACACATCCTCTACATGAACGATTGATCGCTCAACCATGGGAAGAGATCTCGTTCTATCGGTTACATCATGTTCAAATTTCAGGAGCTTGCTACTACGGTTACGCGGTTGAAGTTGTGGTTCGAGTAGATGGCAACAATATAGGTCGGCGCATGAAGACGTTTCCGTCTTCTCCGAATGGATGCAATTTCACTGAATGGATAGACGAACCTTTGTGCCATAGGGGAATAGCATATGCAAACGAACTCGAACGAGAGATTGGACGTCTCCAGAATATTATTCAACAGGTGCGGTTTAATCGTAACGATTAGGCGACGTAGCACTGGTGTGGACTTGTTGCATCTTAGTATCTAGTATCAAAACTTGTTATATCTTTAGTGGCATCTAGTATCTAGTATCAAAACTTGTTGTATCTCTTGTTGGCATCTAGCATCAGAACTTGTTGTATCCTATGTCGAAATGGAATATTATATTTTAGTCAGAAAAAGATTTATAACTCAACATTTGAATTATTTTTTAGCTAAACGCTATCCAAATTATATTGTAAATCCTTTAAATTTATTAAATTACGTTAAAATTAGTTAACGATTCCATAACGGCTATTTTAAATTTGATTTCGACGTAACTTACAATAATATGATATAATTCTGCTATTTCTCTTCCATTAGAAAATTATAACGTAAAAGATTGAAACATTTCTTGTTTCACTGAATTTCGACTTAAAATGGATTTCGTATATTCAACTGAAGTTCATTGTCTAATATGACAAACTACCGCGATGTTACGATTTCGTTTTAAATTAAATATAAATTAAAACGTTAAATAATCGTTTACTAAACAAATTCCATATTTGAAATGCATAAATATTCCAAATAAAATATAGATTACTACCAACATGACTACTTGTTTCTGTGTGATTATTACCAATAGAAGCTAAATCTACTAACTACGTGACGTTTTAGCGTATAAACAATGTAAATAATGTCTAATTCATGAACCAATTTCAAATGATCAACTAAACAATTATAACTTCAGGTTGTTTGACGAACAACGATATAAATAATGAACATACTTGGCATATTAAACAGAAGAACAGAGCGGGTCAACATATAACAACTTAGCAGTTACACATAAGAACGTACAAACAGATTACATTTACGAAAGTAATACAAATACGGAACAAACAACCAAATAAGCTACTACACTAGGGTACATCATAGTACAAACACACAAAGATATTACAAAGAAATATGGCTAATTATAAAGATTCGCTGCTTCATCGTCGTCGCCCCTACCATCGTCGTCTTCATCGTCATCGTCCTCGTCATCTCCTTCGTCGACTCTCCGTCTATGGCGATATCGCTCATCGTCACAAGTCTCAAGCTCCCTGATACGAGCGGTCAACTCATCTATACTCCGTCGGTGCTCAACGTACGTCACCTGTCGAAGTGCCAGCTGCATCGGGTAGAGATCCTCATAAGAAAACACAGTTGGATCTGGATACTGTGTGACCACTGGGCGTGAAAGATCAACATATCTATCTATCTCGTATGCCAACAGTCCAACCGTAGTCCAACATCGGGGTATACTGTGGAGGCTGTGGTGGTTATGGAGGAGATGGGGGCGATGAAGGCTGGTAAACCTGAGTGCACTGTGAAATATCCTGAATAATAGGGGGTACAAGTCCACTACGAATAGCAGAAGGACCAACGAAATCAGCTGTCGCAACATGTACAAAACTCATCGTATGAGGTAGGGTGTAGTACTGTTGCCAGAAAGAAATATAATCCCGACCAATAATAATGAAGTCACTAGCTGGCCACCACTCCCCGACATGCTCCTGTAAGGCAGCGACAGAATAAACCCTGAGAGTGGTTGTATCTAGGTGAGGATCATCAAGAACAAAATCACCATCAAATATCTGTCACCGGCATCGTCCCCTAAGTACCAAAAGCAGCCTAAACTAGGTGGACAAGATACTAGAGGAAAGCGTCTTCCCGAAAGAAAATTAGACAGCAATGTTGATTGCTCAATCAAAAACGGTGAACCCTCAAACGGATGCCAAATAACTGACTCTCGTGTAGTCCGCAGCTCAATCTGATTTCGAGCTATGGCAAATACATGTCTTGCCTGTCCTCCTGGAACCTGACAACGATTATCGAGATTCCACGCTCGTACTCTGGGATAGTAAAGGAGCAGTGATGGATCCACGGTAGGAGAAGTCATGTTGTAAAAGTACTCGTAGTACCAGTACTGCAAGATCTCCCAAAAACCTGTAATCGAAGCAATCGTCGACCTAACAATGCACTGGTGATCCAACGACCTATACAAGTATGCTAATATCGGTGTCCCCCAATCATACATAGGACTACTGTCAAACGAAAACCCTTCAACAACCGCCACATAACCACAAGACAGTGTGCTTGAGAGATTTGAAAAAAACAAATTTCCCATCATATACACGACAAATAATCTGACAATCTTCAAATGGTGAACTCTAGGATGCCTACGTAATAAAGCATGGATTGTTTGTTTAACGAATGAGCATCTAATATGGAAATTACCGATGATACCACTATGTAAATCAAGATGTGGAAATAAACAACCCAAAATGGTGTAGTCCTGAAACTGCTCATCATATGGCAAGGTATCGCCTAATCCTATGGCAATACCAGTAAGCATAGTAAAGTCCAGCGGAGTGAGTCCCAACTCCCCAAAACTAAAATGGAATGTATGAGTTATTTTCCACCAACAAGCAGCCAATGCACCACATAACTGAACATCGTTATTTAACAGGTTTTCGAAACCTGTTTAGAGAATAATACGTAATTAACAGAGAAAATAACGAGTACGCAAATTTGTATGTAGATATGACTAGAAAACGTACACAAAAAATCATCAAACCCAATAGTACGGAGAAACCCATGAATAATACCCTCGGTGTCATACTCCCGAATATATCTGTATAGACGAACAATACTAACCCAAAAGTCACGTGTACGCTCGCTTCGAGCCTAATATTACGAACGAGACATATTTATTTTGTGTACGCCATTAAACCAGAAAATATTTTATTAATAAAACTGACAGATGCCTCAACTAAAGTGCTGATGTGCTCTTCGGTACCAGACAACTCACGAAAATTGGCCAACTGTTTACCCGGTCTTAAATTCGGGTCCTTGTGAGCATCCAAAACCGTTTGATCACCCCTTCTAGCACCACGTCTTCTTCTAACCGCCGGCATAGCACGATCTCCCATATCCTCAGCCGATGTGTTCCCTTCTGCCGGTACGTGCTCCTCAGCCGGATCAACATTCCCACTACAGCTTCCACTCCCTCGCAATGCTCTTCAAGCATGTCTCATTTTTTTTTAAAAAATTATACGGAAGTGGCTGAAATGGGGTAAGAGAAAGAGGGAGGCGATGGAAAAATGAAGGAGAATTAAGAAGGGTTTATCCGGCTTATGTTAAGCCGGGTATATATACTCTCAAGCTTAGCCGGCTTTTTAAAAGCTGGCTAAGCGTGTGGTGTGGATTTAATTCCACACCACACAGACCGCAATCCAACGATCCTGGATTGTGATCCATGGGATTGCTTTAGCCTACTTAAAATAAGTCGGCTAAAGCAATCCAACCAACCACCCCATTGGGGTGCATTGGTTCGGTTGCTTCACCGACGTGACATTCCCCAACACGCAGTGTTGGGGATGCTCTTATAGACTGTTTGTTAATCAATGAAAACCGTGCAAAAAGTATATCATGTACTTTTGATTGTTATGTATCCTCAAGTATCAAATGGTATTGGAAACAAAGAGAAGATGTTTGTTGGTCATTACTTTTAACTTATCAAATGGTATATTTTTTAAATGAAAATTAGGGAGGCATCTCTATTATACATTCAAATTGTAAAGTTGGTCCCTGTCAAAATTTCATTGTAAATCTGGTATCTACCTTTTAGAAACAAAGAAAATTATTGTTGAAATGTCAATAACTTTTATAAATAATTGTTGATATGTCAGCAACTTTCGCTGGTAAAGTTTCATTATAAATCCGATCTCTGTTTTCCAAAAACAAAGAAAACCTTATTGCTGAAATGTCAGCAACTTCTACAAATAATTGCTGATACATTAGCAAATTTTATAGTGTACAGAAAAATGAAAAATTGTTGTTGAAATGTCAACAACTTTTGTAAATAATTGTTGATATGTCAACAATTTTTATACCGTGTACAAAAAAGTTGTTGATATATCTACAACAATCGAAAATAAAAAACAAAAATCTAGTTTACACTAAAATTTAGTGAAATACTTTTCGTGTATTTTAAACCGTAATAAGGATCTATGCCAAAAATACCCGCATTGTTGTGCATGATCTGTAGGTTGTAGTTTTAATGATTATATAATCTGTAGGTTGCGGTATATACCATGATATTTACCTAAGAGATGACCTTGACTATCAATGGTCTTCAATATTGGAATTTTTATGTTTGTTCGATCTGGATGTTTGTTTATGCATTATCATATATGCTGAGTATGAAAGGACCAAATACGTCTACCTTTTGATTATATGAGCGATAATCTAAGGCACTGTTGTGAGCATGCCATCTGTTATTTGATGACTTCACATGTCAGATGATGGTTAGATGTATGGATTATAGTTTGATGGAAAATTTATTTCGTTAAGTCTATTTAAGCTATATAACTATAGTTATGATGTATTTTATTATTGACTGCTTAGAGTTTGAATGTCTGAAAAAATTCAAAATATGAAAAACATATTTCAAACCAAACGCATTTTTCATTTTTGACAAACATGTTTTCACAATATTCCATACCAAACGAATTTTCTAAAATAATGAAAATGTTCAAAATGGAAAATGACGAAAAAACAAAAATTGAAAACACAAACCAAACGGACTCTAAGTGTCTAATTTATTAATTTAATGATGAAGCTACGTTGAAAATAGAAGCAGAGCATAAACGTTTATTTTGTAAGTGTTCACCATTAAATATCTATTAAATGCGTCCAAAGCCACTGTACAATATTGACTTGATTCTTGAAGTTTACATATGATATTCAACTTGATTTCCGTTGTTGGAAAGCAACTTTCCTTCGTGGTATAATATGAAGGCTGAATTTGGAACCATTGGAAAGTTCTAAATAACGATACGAACGCTCGATTTGTTTCTGTTCTAGAAAATAATCATCAAAAATGATTGACAGAAATATTGGCACGCAACAAAACTTGATGGTCTAAGTCATTGTTCACAAAAAATTTGAGAAGATAGGATTTCTGAATTTTAGACCCAATACAACAAAAGAAAAGAATATTAAAAATATTTGGTTTAAAATTTAGGAACCCAACATAAAAGGCGTATATAAAAAATACAAATTACAACTATAAAAAGAATAATTTATATTTTCAATATGCTTATGACGTGCATTCGTTAAAAATCGATGTTACAATTATTATAATCAAAAAAATTAAGTCACTGAACCAATGATCATTATTTAGTTTTTGTTTCAATTTTACATTTGTAATTAACAATTTGAATTCATTTTGATATCCTCAATCAAAGTGACCACAAATAAATCAGTTCACAATATGTATGAATCGATCTAAGAAAAGGACTGCTAAATCGTCCTCCTCCCTCAAACAATTCAAGTAGCTCTTTAATATAAGCCCTTAAATGCTAGAAGAAAGCAGTATGCTATATATATAACATCTGCTTATTCCAGGGCTGCAATAAACTTAAATTCCATCTTCCTTGTTTTGCTAACAAAAAAAGTGAGATTTTATAAACTGAAAACAGCAAATATATTAAACAACACTGAACCTAAAATAAAATATCAACAAAAATTAAACCAAACATGCACACAATCTGAAATGCAAATTTAAGTAATTTGGTAATGTAGCAAGACGTACATTGTGCAAAATAATATAAATACAAAATTCACTTCAAACTTTGTCAAAGAAATAGAAATCCAACAACATTCAACCAGACATTTGTGTAATTACATAGTAGTTTCTCACGCAACCACAATATGATACTTTTCAAAACAAAAGTACCATTGTAGTTCTAAGAACTAAGATGATATTTATGCTATATTTGTTGGCAGTCTGTTCTTTTGGTTTTAAAATAACTATAACCATAAATCTTTAACAGACAGAAGTTTGACATATATAATGGCTAAATATGAGCATTACTGTGCAACAAAACTTTGCTGGTCAAATCCATTGCTCACAAAAATCATAAAATTTTCATATTTAACACCCAGTTTAATCCCTCGATAAAGATTTAGTACTCAAATAATACAGAGAGCAATATAAGATGTAGGTATAGAATTTAAAAACTCACCATTAATGACAATTTCAGAAAAGAAAAGAAAAAAAAAAAAAAAAGATAAATTATTACTATGGAAGGATAATTTAAAAAACGGGGAAAAAAAATCACTATGAAAGGATAATTTGATGTTACCAGCTACTTTAATATAATTTGATAATCTACATAGATCAAAAAAATTGGAACAGAAGTATTATATGCATGACAATATGAAGCATCTGAATCTATATTCCATGATTTAAATCGTATTTCAATTTAAAAGGACCTACTAATCCCATTTTGCAATCCTTGATGGTAGTAACAACAATTATGCAAGTTCATAATATGTACATGAATCAATCTAAGAGAAGGGCTGCTATAACTTACTTCCTCCCTCAAAAGATTCGATTAGCTATTCTTTAACCGCTACCTCAATATCCCAAGAAGATAACGTCTGCGTCGGCCTACTCTATCGACACTGACCCGACGGTAGCTCTTTTCTCTTTGAACGGAGTAAGGATACGTTATCTTCCTGGGATATTGAGGCAGCGGTTAAGCCACTGCTGACCGGTGAGCTGGCCAAGTTTGCTGCTTCCGAAGGTCTGAAGGCCGTTTCTAAGTATGTTAAAGCTGTTCAGGCTGGTTAGCTCTTTCGTCCATGGTTGCCATTTGCTGCTTTTAGTGTTTTTGGATGTAGCAAGATGTGTCTCTTTCTACTTTTAGTGGTTTTTTAGTGCAGCTCTATGATGACCGGCCAATTAACTGTAATTTAAATATATGGGTACATGATTTTTGCCAAAAAATAAATAAACATAAAGATGTATTTAAAAAAAAGGTTCACCCCTTAAACAACCACAACACACTGATTACCAATCAAATTCAAGCCAGTAAAACATTGAAACCTCATTGTAATTACACAGTATTGGTTAATAAATTGTGTGAACCATGTAATAACGAACTCAACCAGTAAGCAGGACTTACTTACATCTAACAGATTCTAGTACGGAAATTGTCGCTGAAATCAGGGGAAAAAATGAAGTGATTTTAAGACTACACTGGTTGACCCAAAAACCACCCGAAAGTCTCTGTAGCGATCATCTTGACCATTAAATTATGCAGCGCCTACTGATATTTGCCTTTCATTTCATTTTCCTGCGCTTCAGGTGCTCACTTTTTGGGTACAGTACCATGATTCCTGATTTTAGCTTTAAATAATAAAGATTTGAAATTTGGAATAAAAGGAAAATGGTTTAAATTTAGGGTTCATGTCAACACAGATCTAAATCCAACACACTAACGTTTACATGTTAAAACTGGCACACTAAAGACAGCAGAATGTCCAAAGCAGTCACTAGAGAGCAATAGGGATACGAGGAATCATAAAATGTAACCTCCTCAAATAGCACTGGATGGTCAAAATCGGCCAGTTATTATTTTGCCTTTAAACTAACCCAGAAAGTGGGCTTCAAAGTGCAAAACGCACGTAGGCACCTTGTGGCTACTCTATAAGGCATGTCCATTAGCAACAGATATGTGGAGCTCCAATAATAACGAAAATCATAGTAAATTTATCTATTTATTATCAGTTTATACATAGCCAGTGACCTGCAATTAAGCTATTAAAAAACATAAGCCATATGAAAAATGATTGTACTGCTAAAGAAGCAAGCAAAACAGCTTAGCTCTTAATAACACTGTAAAATGTTAGTATATATCAAGTCAGAAATCTCGTGTAGAAAACTCTGACTCACAGCATCAGTAGACGCTATATAGCATTAAAGAGATTCATCATTCAATTCATGTAACACTAATCGTTAATTAAACTTTAACCACGCCATTTGTGTTATTACATGATTACTTAAACAAACAAACAAACAAAAAAATTACAGGTTGAATTAGTAAGAGAAGAACAAAAACATAAATCAGGAATATACCTTGATAAACAGCCTGAGCTCAGGCAGTTTACCATGTCCCTAGCCAAACTAGTAATGAAAGGCTAAAGCCTGAGAGCATCGATTCAGTTAAAAAAGAAGAAGAATTCCTTCCACTGGTTGCTGGAAGGTGGAAGAAATTCGCGTTCTCTTTTCTCCTCCGGCTCACGAAAACAGCCACCTGCTGGAGATGCCCTAATGGCGGCTGAAATGTTAGGGCTTGGAACGTGAGCTATTTATACAATTTCGTTCTGTTAGGGTTTTGTGCAGATTTCGCAAGGAAAGATTCCACCCAGTTCCACATGTGAAGCAGTAATAGTTCGGGCAGAAGAAGACAACCTCTGAATGCATACATCAAATTTAAAATACACAAACCAACCGATGAATTCACATAAAACCCGACTCTCCCTTTTATTAATTCACAAATATCTATTTTAGAAGTAAACAAAATCGTATAATGAAGTCAATCACTCTTGCATGAATCTGAAAATACAGAGAGAATTAAAACAAAAAGAATCATGGATTCTACTCACAAATATATACACCCCAACAACAACAATATGGCTCTATAAATCCTATGGTCACAAAACAAAAGCCAAAGAAACATCATACAAAGAAGAAGAAATACTACTTAAAAAAATCTACGGCTAAGAAACCATATTTAAATTAAACAAAACATGTTAGAAAATATAATCCTAGAAAAACATATACAAATATGATTACATGTTTTGCATGTAATCAAAAAGGACATCTTTCTTCTGCTTGTCCTAAAAGACATTATTTATTTACTAAAGAATCAAATTTAGTTGATTCAGTAAAAGAAGATTTAGTACAAATAACTTCTGATGTTTCAAAAACGTCTACAATATGTTCTATAATATCACTAGAAGGATTAGAAGAACAAGAATTACCCTCTAATTCAGACTATTCATTAATAGAAGAATAAACAAAAAAAAAAAAAAAAAAAAAAATCAAACAAACCAGTTGGACCATTTTGATCAATTATTAAATTTAGTAAATAGAGATGAATGTCAACATGACTTTAAATATAAAATGGGAATAGATACTACAAAGTGTTATTTTTATCCTTGGTACCCTGCCTTTGACAAAAGATTTAAATGCAAAATATGCACCATAGAAATATGTTACTCTTGTGCAAAAAAACATTTTAAACTAAGTACACCAAATGAAAAGAAAATACAATTTACTGACAAAAATAAGATCAATGAAGATAGAATAAAAATTCCAGAAGAAAGAATGAATAATTTAAAACTGTTTTTTGTTTTACTTTTTGAAAAACAATCAAAGCTTTTGGGAATAATCAAATAAGTTTCTATAACAGTAAGTTCATGTCTGGCTATTCACAAATTTTTACTTCAATCTTCGATATTTTGTACTTAAATAAAATCTGTTTAAAAAAATTTCATCTCTTATTACCAGAATACCTTTCTCTTAAAACAATCCTCACCTTGTTGCTCTCATCTTATTTCCCTTAACAGTGGATACTTTTTCAGATTGAACGAGCTTACGTCTCTTGGATTATTTATTAAGAGAGAAGTATAGTCTCAATACCTGGTGTCAAATTAAAAATATTTCATAAACAGATAGTATTCATGCACATATATCTTTAGACATAAGTAATTTAGCCAGAGAAAGTTTTGACAGAATGATCTTACGTTGCTATAGGATATTTATCCTTTCTTCCCTCAGCTTTGATCAGAAAGTTTAGTTGTAGAACATTGAGCAGAATAAGGACGCCATTAAAAAGCTTTGCATGAAGGAAATTATTATTACAATATATACTTGCTGGAGGATTACAATGGAAGTTTTTTTCTTTTCATTTTTTTCTTTGAAGGCCTTACATACTTTATATAGCCTTCATAGCAAGTTTTTTACCGGCAAGTGTGGGTGATATTCCCACTGAAAAAACATTACAGAAAATAGTTTACATAGGCTAGCACACTCATTCAAACTAGCAACGTACAATAATTTTTACAAGTGGCCTGATGATTCATACTAGCGGCCAACTTTTCATTGCGTTATCATTCATCTGGTAGGTGGTGTCAAATCTTTAGTGCCGAATCTTCATAATATCTTCTGTCTTTATTCATTTTAGGGGAATAATTTACTTTATAGGCTTCTTTATTTCTTGTCACTTCTTCAGGTCAATCATTCAAGTCTTCAATCATTCAAATCTTCGGTGCTGTATTGTGAAGCTCTGTCTTCTTCTTTAACTCTAGGTATCTTTTTGTAGTTGGTAATTATATTTGGTTTAGGGTGATATATATCAAACATCTTGAACCTGGGATTAGATTCCTGTATATTTTTACTAATGTATGTCTTGATAACAGGGGTTTCAGAGGCTAAGATATAATCTCCATTGTCTATCCATACTTGATTTATTCCAACTATGTATCCACGATATCTTTCGTATGCATTTTGTTCGGACATTTTTGTTGTAGAGAAGTTATATGGAATAAATTTTTTATCCCATTCAGGATAATCTGGATCAAAATTGTATGCCTTCAACTTTATTAAATGTCTAGTAGGATCAAATATATTTTTACCAAAATGAGGTGGTATAGAGGTTATTTCTAAGCATACTCCTGTGTCTAGTACCTCTGAGAAATAATCTACTACATTCCCAATAGGCTCAGGCAATTCTGTTTGTGTCCAAGCATCAAGATATAGTTTATGTATAAATCCATAATTTAGCAAAAATTGTGGATCATATGTAGTGCCTTCATTTATCAAAAACTTATATTGGGACATATTTATATTTACGTATGGATAGGAAGCAAAGATTGTACACTTGCATTCAGTCATGAAATCTGAACAGTCCTTATATTGGTTTGTACAAGATATATTTTTGTTTCTGACTACTTCCCATTTTATTTGAATTCCTTCTATTTGTTTTTCTGAAATGGCTGAAAGGAATTTATAGGCTTTTTTATATTCTGTGATATTCAGATCTATCGGATGATGGAGAAAATATAGTTCTCTCTGTAGTTGATCTGGAAAATTAGGCTGATTTTCTTCTTTAGGTTTTTGTGGTTTTAGTGCCAAAATTTGAGGAGGAGTGCCAAGACTTACCATTTTTTCTTTACCTTTCATGGTTATAACGGCAATTGTGGCTCTTGGTCTGAGACTTAGAGTATTACTAGAAGAAGAGATTTCTTCTTTTATCAGCTTTCCAGAGGATATATTTTGGGTTTGTTCTATAGTTTCTGAAACTACATAATCTTTTCCAAGTGCCTTTTCTATTGCTTCTTTGGCAGATTCTTTATCATAATATCCTTTGAACCAAGGTATCCCATACTTAGGATTTTGTTCTATGTATTTTATTTTGATGCCTATTTCTTCCCATGAAGTGTATATTCCTGCATCTAGACCATTGAATAAACAATAGTATGAAAACTTTCTATTTTCAGTTTTAGAGAATATGTCTATAAGGGTATATGGAATGCTCATTTTCTGAATGTTGTCTGTAGAATTTGTTCGTAGGTTCCATATGTTATCTAGCACAAGATGTTGATCTTCTGTCAATGGAATGCTTGTCACAAATCTATTCTTTGTGTATGTCTTTAGAAATTTTTTGCAATCTTGAGAAGTCATTATCTGTAGATATAACGATATACATTAATCCTTAAAAATTGTATAATTTTATAGTACCTCGGATATGTACCAGATATTTAGATAAATATTCTAGAGAGAATATCAGGGAGTTTATTTGTTTTTCCCTTGAAGTGTTCCCAAATAATTTTGGTTCCATAATTTAATATGATGTGTCATAATTTTGTCCATCTATTATTTATGATAGATTTTTCTTTTCTTTTATCAACATATTTTACTATTGGCTTCACAATCAGTTCTGATTGTAATTTCTTTATGAGATATTATAAATAAACGAAATGCTTCAATGCAATATATTGTAGCTAATATTTCATAATCTAATGATGTCATATATCCTTTTTCTTTATAAGTACCTGAAGTATATCTACATATTTTTTCTGTAGATTTAGGGTCATACTTGTTGGTTTTTGACAATAAGATACCTCCCCATCCATGAGATGATTCATTTATTTCTATTATTAAAATATTCTGATTCAAGTGGTAATGTCAAAGGTTTCAAATCTTTTATTAGTTCTTTAATTTTTTGAACTTGTTTTATATCTTCTTCGTTAAATTCTCTTTTTCCTTTTGGGCTTGCTTTGTTATGTAAGGGTCCTATGTATTTTGACAAATTTTGTAAAAATGGTCTGGCATAATTTATCAATCCAAGAAAAGATTGTAATTGTTTTTGTTTTTCTATTTTATCTGGGAATTCTAGAATTTTCCTTGATATATGAGGTTGTAATTCTATTTGTCCTTTTCCTATTTTTACTCCTAAAAAATCTATTGTATTTTTAAATAGTTCTATTTTCTTTTCAGACATGATTAGGCCATGTGTTTCAAATAGTCTTAATATGGTATATAGATGTGAGATATGTTCCATTTTTGTTTTAGAGAAAACAAGTACATCATCTATATAAACACAAGTAAATTTATTACAATGTCTAAATATGTTATCCATTTTTCTTTGGAATATTGTGGAGCATTTTTTAATCCAAATGGCATTACTAGCCATTCGTAGTGTCCTTCGCTACATGTGAATGCAGTCCAAGGTATTGATTCTGGGTGCATTTTTACTTGCCAGAACCCAGATTTTAGATCAAATTTAGAAAACCAATAATTCTCTTGGATTTTATTAATTAAAATGTCTTTGTCTGGTATACAATATTCGTCTTCATTTGTATTGTCATTAAGTCTAGTATAATCCATTACCATTATAGATTAGCCTCTTTTTCTTTCAGATTCTTTCTGTACCACAAGTGTTGTTGTTCTATGTCTTGAATCTATTTTTCTTATTATTCCTAATTTATTTAGTATTTGTATATGCATTTTGAACTCTTTTATCATCCAATTGTTGTACTTGGGTGCTCTAGTTTTATTTGTTATATCTGAGTTGATTATATCAAGTTTACAGTAGATTGAATCGTTTTCCCAATGTTTTAACGGTTTTTCCCCTATTATTTCTATTTTTCTAACCTACTGATTATTTGGTCAATATCATCAGTGCTTAGTAAAATTTTGCTTAATTTGTTTGGATTTATCAGTTCTTTATTAAGTTCTGTATTTTCATATTCATCGTATTCATAAATCATAGCTGTCTTCAAATTTATTTAATTCTACATTATCTTCATTGTCTAGTTTTACAAGATCTTCTTATATTTCTTGTATTATTTTTTGTTTTTTTACATTGTCCTGATGTGTCACAAGTACAATGCTTTTGTTTTTCTATATATATATATATATATATATATATATATATATATATGACACCTCTTTTTCATGGCATTCATTTTGCATTTCAACCACAACCAAGTATTTATAATTAAACTAGTGCGAACCTGTGCTTCACCCACGGAAATAGAAAAAATAATTATCATATAGAAATAGCGGTGAAAATACGAAATTACATGCTAAAGCAATAAAAGAAACATGAGTCTTCCGGTGTATGAGGTAAAAATACTTACATTATATTGTATATTATTCATTTAAGTATAATTCTTTTATACTGCAACATATAAAATGTGTTATATAATAAGTTGCACAAACCTTTATTTTTAAATGCTTTTATAGTGTAAGACAGAGTAATCAATGTATGCTACTGTTGATATACATGATAAGTGTTGGAAAAAACCAAGAAAATTAAATTATGTGCCTCCTTCAAACAATTTAGCTGGAGAACTCCATGTTCAACCGGATAGAAGCAATAAAGCATGGCAGAAAATCAACGAGTCAAAAAAAAAAAAACATTGAAGGTGGACTTTATTGAGGAAAAATATGATTTATCTTTGCTATTATTACATCAAAAGCAAAAATTTAGGTATTAATAATTTTTGTTACATGCAATTGAATTTTGTTAAAGTGAGCAACAGTGGCAGCAGTAATAAATGCTCTAATAACTATGTAAAAAGGAAATAATAGTGTAAGTTATTTTTTTGGATAGGATAGGTAACAAAAGCAATGTCTAAAAGGCAGGAATTAACTACTATATTTATGTACACATGCAAATGTAGAAATCATTAAAAACCAAAGCCTAAATTATTGGATTTTCGTGCATTGAAGTACAAAATAATCTATAAAGATTAAAAAATTATGGTTAAAGGACATATTTAATGAAATAAAAGATATAATTCTTTGTGGCGGAGATGTATTTAATCATATGTTTGTCTGGAAGTAGCAATTGCTAATGTGAGTATTAAGCAAGCATGTAAGATAAGGGTAAAATATGCATAATCCTGTAAGATAAGACCATATGCATACAGAATTCACCTAAGAATTTTCTAATAGATACATTGTTTGATAAGTCAATTTGGCTAATTCATTTCTAAACGTGCTGATATGACTGAATTGAAAAAATATGCTAAATTACTTTATTTCAGATCCTATGTTAAATTATAGTATGTACGTTACTATGTATCTTCAACATGCAATTACCATAAAATTAAACTTTACCTATTTATATTGGCCTAGAGTGGACTATATTTAATAGAATAAGATTTGAACCTCAAACAACAACAAAATTCAGAAATAGCTTGCATTTAATGAGTAAAAATTAAGTTATAAATAGTAGATGTGTGCTCGTTTGCAAAAATGATGCATTGGAACCGCTATGCCCCAGAAAAAATATATGCAATTTCATTGGTGGTAGGAAATATGAGCTGGCCACTTTAGAATCTTAAACTCATGTTGTCTAAGCCAGTTGTCCAAATAGTTGGTCCTGCATTTCATAATAGTTATAAAAATTAAATTAATAGTTAGCATATAAGGTGATGTTTCTCTAACACATATTTGTTATTCAAAATTTCCTAATATTAATATCCATATTTGCATTCCTACATTATCATCGGTAGATATGGCTAGCAACTTGCAATCCCTGACCTACAAAAGAAAGCAAGATTCATATCTTGATTCAACTTAAATATTTAGTACAAAAAGTACTAAGCGATAGAAAGATTAGCCTGGTTATAAAATATCTAAGTCATGGTACATTTCTTTAGCTTTTAATAATCATTATATCATTTCATTTATATTTTCAACTAACTTTGCAACTGCACAAAAGTTAAATTTTAATTGTAGCAAAACATCATTCAGTTTATAACAATTTAATTATTAAAAACCTTGCATTATATTCTAATACAAACAAATCAGTATCATTGCTAGATCATAATAAGATAAAATATTATACTATTTACAATTTCATTGTACATGTATTTCAGTCTACCAATTATTGTTCTTGGAAAAAATGAATTTATTCAAGCACAAAGTTTTTCATAGCATATTTGAATCTAGAATCACTTGCTATGAAGATTGCAAGGTTCAAGTATGAAATAAAACTAAAGCACCAACCCTATACGCTTGAAAAAAAAAAGATCTAGCAATCACATCTAGTCAGTGGAAGTATGAGAATAATGAGTTTATTACAAACAAAACAAAATCGATTTTCATGTAAAAGGAAAAGGGATTTTCGAAGAGTTCACGGATGGATGTATTAATTCATGCAATATAGAAACCAGTAAACAGATCTTACCCGTTTGTAGTATTCAGTGAGTATCTTTGATTGTAAAATATGTGTTTATTTCTATTTATTTACAAAGAATTAGATTCACATAATGCACAAAAAATGATTGAAAATAAATTAAATGGAAATATCGGCTATAAAAAATTAAATAAAAGACATCAATATAGTCATGAATCATATTCAAATATCAGAAAGAGGAATGAAAGTAATAAAAAAATGGTGATGCAACCAGGAATTAAATTTTTTATTAGTTGATAGAGTAAAACAGATTCGTTGAATAAGGGAATTAAATAATTTTGGAAAATTTTCATTTATTTCTTTGGACATTTATTTAAATTGAAATGGAGAAAGTGCGCCAACACATAGAAAGCTATATAGTATCTCAAAAAGAAATAAAAATTGAGGTTGATATGAACATATTGTTAGAACAATTAAATATAAATTAAAGAATAATCTGGTAATGAATTTGTTATTAAGCGAAGTTATAAATGAAGGAGGTAACGACCAAATGCTAAAAGATATCATAAAAATGAGAAAAATAATTCATGAAGCATAGGGAACATGATTGCACTAAACCGCCTGGAAAAAACATTCCAGAAACTCATAAAGAACTAAAAGGGCACTATATCACATAAACAAATAGTTAGAGCATAGTCAGTAAAATAAGCATTAACAAAAGATTATTGTTAATTCACCATTTATTTCAATCTTCCAGCTTGGAATTAAATAAATGAATGAAAATGGTCAAATTACAGATGCATAGGCGTCCTGCACAATTTCATACAATCATATATGTGTATTGAACAAACAAATATTTTTTGTGCCTACAACTAATGGAACTCTTTCAATTTCTCCTTACCAAGTTTTACAGTAGCTAGGCTTTGTTTTGTTGTAAGCCAATCATTGAAATATCAGAATGCAATCTTGCTATTGAATTAAGAACAAAAAGTCAATTGTAAATGATCAAAATCAATCCAAGATATTTTGCGATCTATTTCAGTCTTCAAGCTTGGAATTGAATAAATGAATGAAAATGTTAAATTACACATGTTTATATGTCCTATACAATTTCATACTATCATATATGTGCATTTAAAAAACAATGGAAATGTGTTATGTGCCTGTCTAAATCTTGTTGATGAACAAAGCCTAGAATTATATAAGATATTGTAAAAAAATCTTGGAATTTCATAAATTGCTAAACTTAATATTTAAACAAATCATGTTTGTATAATGGATATATTAACTGTCTAAAGTTCCAAAAACTTGCAACTAAGTGAACTCTTTCAGTTTTCCTTTTCATGTTTTATGGTAAAAGAAGCTAGACTTACAATTTATTATGAGCCATCCATAACAACGTTGGATTGCAAATTTTTTATTGACTAAAGAAAAGTCAAGTACGAATAATCAGAAATAATCCATGTTGTTTTCACCATCTTTCTCAGTCTTCAAGCTTGGATGTAGGTTTATAAAAGTTGCCTAAAAAACAAATAGTCAACTACTTGAATAATTAAAAATAATCCAAGATAATTTGGCATCTTTTTCGATATTCAAGCTTGGTTATACTAATACAAACCTCCAAAAAGTAAGCATAAATCTTGCATCAATGTTAAGTGCGATAAGGTAAAAAGGTACTATAATGCATCTATTTACAAAGCCTTTTCGATTAGAATTTAAGTTGGTTAAAATCCTATTCCAAATCAATATCTAAATCGTCTAATTCCAACTTGATAGGGTTGATAAAGGATGGTAAATATACAATATTACTTTCGCACTTCAAATCAAATTCTCAATGGCAGATAACAAAATATATTTTTCGTAAACCAAAAGCTACAACAACATATAGTTTTTTTTTTATATTTATATCGGATGACTTTTCCGTACATAACATTTCGACTTCAGAAACTATTTAGTATGTTGGATATAAATGGTGAGAAAGATTAAACCAAAATGTATTGTTCTCTACCTTCATCGGTAAAGGTAATTTTATTGATGGTGAATATAAATGTCATATGTAGCAGTGTAAGTTTTTATATAATGAATACCTAATCAAAGCTCGCAAATAGGAATCATTACTTGACTGGACACCAGATGTGGGATTTCGGCCTGTAGTCTAGAAAGCTTACATACCATCTAGAAGGGAGGAGGCCAAGGACAAAAACTAAATAATTTATTGTGATATTTTAACCGAATAGGAAGAGGCTGTTACTTATATGGATTTAAAATGATTTGGTAAAAAATTAGTGAGGGGGGACGTAGGAAATTGTTGTTCAAAAACAGATGAAGAGGATTTTTTTTTTGCGTTAAGGACCATCGACTATTTGAAAAGGGAATATGAAAGTAGAGGGTAAGGGAAGTTGGATAAATTTAGGTGGAGAATGCCATAAGGGTGGTCGTAGGAATTCCCATTTCCTACGGTTAGAAAGTCAACGGATGGTAGCACAGGGTATTTTTTGGTGTAAATGGAACCGAAAGGATCTTCGATGTAATATTGAGCTTTCATGTATATTATAATAGATATAAATATGATATATTTTAATTTTATTTAGGTTGTGATTAGAATTTTTTAACTATATCATTCATAGAAAAGTGGAAAAGAAAAAAGATAATATTGGGAGAAAATGAAATTGATGTGAAAAATTTAAGAAATGATAAATGTGCACATTGATATTTCTCTTAAAATGTATGACAGGAAGGTAATCAATAATCTATAAAACATTAATGATTCTATTAGTATTTTTATAACCACAATAAGAAAAAGTAATGACAAATTTAAGATAATTAAATATACAACGACACATGGCAACACGTGAGATTTTTGAGAAAACTGGAATGGAAAGGTGATGAATGTTGTGCTTTCATATAAAATAACAGAGGAGGGATGGGTACTTGAGTTTGGTTTGAATAAGGAGAAAGTACACAAAGAGTCATATATTGTGATTTATATGATTCATACAATATAATAGATTCGTTTAAGAAATACCTGCAATAAGAATGAATTATGACAAATGTAAGACAATTAAATTTCCATTCGGTAATAAATATAATAAATGTGTAATTAATTGGGAGATAAGTTAAAATAAGACCTTTATTAATTATTTACTCAAATCAATGAGGGATGAGTACTTAAGTTTGGTTTGAATAAGGAGCAAGTACACAAAGGGTCATTTATTGCGATTTATATGATTCATAAAATATAATAGACATAGTAGATATAATAGATGTATAATAGGAGATAATCAGCAAAACATTCATGAGTCCATTAGAATTCGTTTAAGAAATACCTACAATAAGAAAAAATTATGACAAATTAAGACAATTAAACTTTCATTATGTAATAGATATAATAAATGTGTAATAAGAAGATAATCAACAAAACATCCATGATTCCATTAAAATTCTTTTATGAAATCCATGTTATAAGTAAGAATAATGACAAAATTAAGACAATTAAACTTCCATGACACATGACTACACGTGAGATTTTTGAGAAAACTGAAACTGAAAAGCCTCCGATGAATATTGTGCTTTCATATAGTATATTTGATAGCACATAGATAATGAAGAGTATAAATGACAATAATGTTAGTAAGTACAAAAAATAATTCAAGTTGATTAAATTTTATCATTCATTGAGGAAGTTTTAAATTATAAATATCTAAGAGTGGGTGGAAGTTACGTTACTGCAAGAAACCAAGAGACATATATGTATGAACCCACTTTTACCATCGTTGATATATTATTATGGACACATGTCAGCGTAGTGCTTTTTTGACTAAAAGGGAACTGAAAGGTCTTTATAAGCGGTCATTGAAGAGTTAAGGACGGGTATTCTACTGACGGCGAGGATTAAAACGTTGTACATGTGTCGGCTTGTGAATTTTTTGGAGAATCTGGATCTGAAAAGTCTTCGGAGAAAGATTGTGCTTTCATATAATATAATAAATAAGTTAATACGTGGAGAGAGAATTAGTGGAAGAAGAGAGAAACGAGAATGTGTGGTGGAAATTAAGGAGGCTATAGGGGTGCTGCACTATTTGGGTGCTCTTGATCCCATCATATATATATATATATAATATATATATATATATTGTGTGTGTGTGACTCCAAAGGCAATTTTAGAACATTTTCTGAGAACATTTGAATAACCAGTACTCAAAAGGCCCATCTTCTCAGAACATTTGGATAAGTGGTACTTAGAAGGCAATTTCAAAACATGACGTAACTCGAAACCAATGGACCAGTCGCAACCCCTCGAAAACTGAGGCCGGGAATACCCACAGCGATAACTCGACACCTAAGACGCCAAGGAGGATAAAAATACCAATGATCACTATCATCTGGGGGCAACACCCGACGTAACTGGAGTTTGAGTTCATCTCAATTCGCAAAATGACGGTATGGGGGCAACACCACCCGCGATGACCTTAAATAGCATCCGGGTAAAACATACCATAGAACCTACCCCGACATCATGATGAATATACTATTATAACAGAGTAAAATGCTAAAAAGTACGAAAGAAAAATGCCAAAAAGTATCATAATACAGATGATACAAAGACGTACGACGAGAAAAAGCGATCCTATTTCTAAATAGTGTCTCTTTACAAAGCTACAATCAATCTAAAAGACAAAATCCGGTAGTTATGCAACTCTAGCCAAAGAATGTACAACAAGAAATGCTACAAAGATACAAGCATACACTAAGAATTTGAAAATTGGAGTTAAATGATCCAAAGTCATACAACAAGCTCAATCATGATTCAGAAAGTTGGAAATAACTATACAACATGGGTAGGAGCAAATAATGGAAGTAGGAGATTCGACTCGCTTCTCACCTCCACGTCATTTGAACTGGTATCCAAATGAAATTTGCAGCGTTCTCTGCCTCCCAAATACAGCCAAAGTATTATTACTAGTGAAAAAAGTGATGATGAGCTCTAACGCATGCAGAATTCGAAGCCTTTCTAGCTTCGCTCGCCATGCTTGGGCCCTTTTTAGTCCCTCTATCGGTCTTCTCGTAGGCCATCCTCTTAACCTCCGTTATTAGGCTCGTTTATCCAATGCTAACACCTTCACTTCCTAATCATCCCAACAAATCATTGAAGCTCTACAATGCAGCAACCCTCTTTGAATAAGGACATAAGTCTCAAATTAAAAGAAAGTGACGATGCTGACAGATATTACAAAAATGATAAACGACAGTGAAAGTAGTAACGATAATGTTAAAACCGATGAAATGGGAAGGTGGTAGGGAAGGTATCAAATTTCAGAGACTGTTATCATTAGAGAAGCAATCCGTTAAATCGTCTACTCATTTTTATGAAAAAAAGTCATTAAGCTCGAGCATAAAAGGAAATTCACCCACCAGTGAAATATAAAGATGTGCCTTGACATTAACGAACATATCACATAGCCAAATCAAATGTCTACATGCTTCCGAAGTGAAAAATAGGAATGTGACTACATCCCTAACTCCGAAACTACGGACAATTCACGAGTCTACCCAAAAACTGGTGTAATCATCCAAATTGTCCCTACGTAAACCACCCGAAAGAGTTACTGGGGCAAAACTAAGGTTGTAGCGACAAGATGGAAAAGATGTGGTCTTGATAAAGCAACCAAGCGGCAAGAGTAATAAGTTATGAGGATATGAGAAACTATGCAAAGCAGACTGGTGGAAATTAAGCAAATTTCCCAGGGTATCTAATCTCCAGACAAACACAAGAGCTCTTGTAGTCGTAAGGATTAACTCTCTCAGCTGGGACAAACATAATGAAACTCAATCAAAATTCCCATGCTTACTGAAATGCAATACATAAACATGTCGCCTAATGGTAATATCATGTGATTTAGTAAACTGCCACATAGACAATCAAATTTCATGCACAAACGGTTATCACAATACACAAAACACGTGAAAATTATGTAACCATGATTATGTTAGAAAAACTAATCTTGCATTACCAATATCTTCTATGAACAGGATGGAGTTCAAGCACTGCATGCGTAAAACGTCAGCCCGACCTAGACCATGGAGAAAACAAAGACGGAAATCCATGGCATAATGGATGAGTGAACTCAGATAAGCTAGAAATCCATGCTTCAGATTTTAAACTCTAAAGCAAATGCAGTATAAACCCCTCGCATGGATGCTGGCAACTAAGGAATCGTAAAAGGTTAAGTTAGAGTAAACCAAAGTAAATGGAATGACATAAAGTATTGAGCAGCTCCAATCCCAATAAGGACTAAAGGGCATACTTAGGCAACGGAAAATGAATAATCCACCTCCTAACATTTAACCCTATATAAGCCTAGAACCCAAGCATCTAAGGGATGAGTTCCATTGACGAAGTCCAACATGCAAAACTCAAGGTGAAACAATGCACCTCAGATGTTGTTCAAATTGCGTAAGCTACAATAGGACCTCGCCCTAAGAGGAGAAAGTGTTGTTTCACTAGACTTGAAAGTGAATGGCTAAAAGGTCATTATAGAAAACTATACTACACATCAAGACCGCTAGGCATTTTTTTTTAAATTTGGGCACTTATATCACTACGCCATAGATTGCATACTGCAACACCAGAGAAGTGATGCAGGAAGTGCCAAAAGATGTTGGTATAGGCCAAAAATTATCTGTGGTAACACTTTCTTGGTGTTGCGTTTTGTTGTGTTGCCGTAGAGTCAAAGGCAACATCTTTGCGACCCTAAGGAAACATCGGTACAGGTGTTGCCATGGGTATTAAATTTACAAAAATGTGGGGCCCACTAAAATCTGCATCCCGAACTCACAGAATCCTATTGTGCCACTAAAATATGTAGCGGGGTTCACGGAATCCTGTTGTGGGGCCCACATGCATTAATCTATGGCAAAAAATTTACCATCGAATGGCAACACTATATCATAGCTACGACAATATTTAACGTTATATACTGCAACATTATATCATAGCTATGGCAACATCATATAACATACTGCAACATAACAGCATTTAACATCATACACTGAAATTAATAAAAAACTTTTCATTTCAAATTAACCATTAACACAAGTACTACTTAGTCAACTACAAAATAACAAAGCATAGCCAATAAATTCAGTTTTGCAAAGTACTTACAAAAACAGCCAGTACTAAATAATGTTTACATCAAACTAAAATAGTTTCAAAATATAGCGCGAGCCTCCAGTGCGTTCAGTGCCTCAGCTGCCTCCAGTACCTCTAGTGCCTTCAGTAACAAGTTCTTGAACAACTTCATTACTGCCTCCTTCACTTGCAAAATAAAGCAGTTTCAAAAGTCATGCATTTCAGCAAAGCCTTTAGTACAACTAATGCATTTCAGCACAACCAAATTCATGCATGCCTCAGTTACAAACTGATGCAATGCCTCGTTTACATTGCAACACAAAATGAGAGGCATGCATGCCTTAGTTGCATCTCAGCATAAACTATGGTCATAGTATAACTGAGTTGCATTTCAGCACAAAGACATTTCAGCACAATTTATAGTCTGCATACCTGGTTGCATAACTACCTGATTAAAGAGACATGCCACAACTCGTTCAAGCAAACTCAACCATTGTTTCAATTACGAACTGGCACGATCATTACTAATTAAAGAGAAAATAAAATTCTTAAAATTTTATGGTTCATTACTGAAGCATCAGTCTTGTACATGATCAGTTACATTTTCACATCTCCTAAAACTTATGTGAAGCCATGATCATCACACTACGCTATAACAAGCGGCAAAACACTTAACAAAATATTGTAAGAATTAGAATGATGCTTCAGCAAGCGGAAATTGTAAGAATTATGTGGTTCATTACAGTAATTCATTACTAGCAAACCATAAAAATAAGCAAAAATACATACCGGCAGTGTGTGTCAGTATACGATCTCCGATTTGCAGAATTTGTAAGGGGCTTGGACTACAAAAACATGAAGTAAAGATGCTTATTTGCCTTATCTGCCTGATTTGAATATGATAAAACATACATTATACCTGAATTTTTTCATCTCCCTAGAACATCAAGAGTACTTTGAAATCCTTAACTGGAATTTTGTCCGGCCTACCCAAAATGGAGGAATTAATGTTAGAATGACATTAGTTACAAAAAGAAGCCACGAATTTGATACATCAGTTACTTGTAAAATAAAACAGTCACTTCACTAAAATGTAATCAAGGCAGAAATAACTTTTTCTTACTTAAATTGTGTAGAACAGTTACTTGAATAAGTGTGATAGTGATACACAAAAATTAAGAAGCATTGTCTTTCACTTTGCTAGGTGGAAGGCGGATTCGTCTTATTGGGACATCATCTCTACACCAACGAACATCAACATCTTGATTTGCCATTCCGTAAGCAGGCTTGATATCATTCAAATCTTCATTTTCATATACTCTTTCGTTTTAACACCAGTTGCTCGGTAATTTCTTTACAACATTGTGGCACATCTTATCGATTGGATCTTATATATAAAACACCTATTGTACTTGTGAAGCCATAACATAAGGATCAGATTTCTGGCATAATCTATTAAAATTGACATGAGTCGGCCCATATAAATCTTTCTCTTCTTGGTACCAACAACACTTAAATAAAACCACACTAAATTCCGCCCAATAATCTAGTTCTAATATTTCTTCAATTGATCCATAGTAATTAACTTCACCAACCAATGGATTTTGATCTTTCGAACTTGCATAGCTAGTGGTCAAGGTTGTCAAAAGTACACCACTGTTTTGTGTTGTACATTTGGCATCTTTGTACCTTATATAAAATCTGTATCCATTGATAACATATCCAGTAAACCTCTTAGCTGTTCGAAGAGGGCCCATTGCAAGCAGTTGTACTTCTTTTGAAATGTCCTCCTTTTTTCCAACCTCTTCACCATTTTCAAAATTCTTCTCTGTGTTCTCTCTCTCTTATATTTTTTTGATGATGCATGACCATAAATTAAACCTCAATGTTCCCTAGAATAAAGACCTGGTTAATAAGAGATAGAAACAAAATTTCTAGTTCTTCAAATACTTACTAAAATAAAAATAAAACTTAAAACTTACTCAAATAAACTCTCTATTTTCCCGTTGCCACAATTGAATAGAACGTAACGGTGACATTCCTTCCATTGAGAATTTTCAAGATGAATAGCTTTTCCATCTTTGTTTCTTCTTGTGCTAATAGGATATTCCAGATTCTGTGGACAGGTTTCAAATTGCATTTTTCCGACTCTATCGCCACCTAAGAACCTTGAACAGAATATCAAACATTCTTCTACAAGATAACCTTCAGCAATGGACGCCACAGGTTTACTTTTGTTGCAAACATATGATTTTAGTTTATAAAGATAACGCTCAATAGGAAACATACAACGATCATGTGCAGGTCTACCATATTCAAGTTCCTTGCATAAATGAACTAGCAAGTGCACCATTGCATCGAAGAAAGCATTTGGGAATATCATCTCAAATTGACAACGAATTTCCATAATTTCCTTTTCTAGCCTCTTGAGATCAGCCAAATCGATAGTTTTACTCCAAAGACTTCTTAATGCACTTAATCTTATCATAGGTTTGCAACTTCAGGTTTTACAGATTTCTTCACAGCAAATAGCAGCAAGTAGTGGAGAAGAAAATGAGCATCGTGGCTCTTATACCCTGCAATTTTCCTCTCTTTCTTGTTTACATACCGGCTGATATTAGCTGCACAACCATAAGGCAGTTTAGCATTCTCCAGCACTGAGCAAGATATTTCTATCTCCTCGTTCATCATTTCAAATATGACAGCCCTTATCTCAAGATAATTCCCATCAACTGATAGAACCGGGTGAAGGATCTCCCTAATGCCTATCTTTTGTAAATCATACCGAGCATTTAAACGGTCTTTCGACTTTCCATCAATATTTAGTAAAGTACCAAGTATGTTATCACAAATGTTTTTCTCTAAGTGCATAACATCAAGGTTATGTCGACATACATTTTGACTCCAATATGGTAAATTAAAAAATATTGACTTTTTTTTAAAAGGAGATTCATTTTTATGCTTCTTGACCTCTTTCTTTCCAAAATTATTTTCATAACCAACCAACAATTCTACAATGTCAATCCCCGATAAAATTTTGGGAGGTGTTCCCATTTCAATTTCACCATTGAACTTTTTCTTATCAAACCTCCACTTTTGTCCCAGGTCTAAAAATTTACTATGATTCATGTAGCACATTTTTTTTACTATGTTTCAAGTAAGTTGAAGAAGTTTCGAAATGGCATATGGGACAAGCTAAATAACCCTTTGTGCTCCAGCTGGATAACATTACATAGCCCGGAAAGTCGCTGATCGTCCATAACACACTTGCACGTAATGTGAAATTATCATCAGTGAATGCATCATAAGTTCGTATGCCTAGATCCCATAATTCTTTCAATTCTGCGATAAGATGCTGCATGTAGACATCAATGTAATTGTTAGGAGACTCTGGACTAGGGATAAGGGTTGAAAGTATCAAATTTTTTGTCTTCATGCATAACCAAGGTGGAAGGTTATAATTTACCAATACGATTGGCCATGTGTTATGCTGTGTAGTCATTGTACGGAAAGGACTGAATCTATCAAATGCTGCTCCTAACCTGATATTTCTGTTTTCAGATGAAAAATGAGGATAATTGGCATCCATCGTCTTCCAAACCTCGCCATCAGCTGGATGTCGAAGTCTGTCATCATTTTTTCGTCCCACTGCAAGCCATAACATAAGTTCTGCGTACTCCTTGGACATGAACATCCTTTGCAGGCTTGGTTTTAGTGGAAAATAACGCATCACTTTTGTTGGTACTCTGTGAATCCACTTCTCCAGATCATTGTCAATAGCCACATTCTTTTCTGGTATAACCCACCTTGAAAAACCACAAATTTTACAATTATTTTCCTTTTCATTTTCTACCCAATATAGCATGCAAACATTTGGGCATGCATGTATTCTTTAGTAATCGAGGCCTAATTCTTTAATGATATTTTTGGTAGCATTGAAAGATAAAGGGATGTGGGCTTGTGGAAAAGCTTCTTTTATCAACTCTAATAAATCGTTGAATGCAGACTCGGTGATTCTATGTAGGCATTTTAAAGAATAAAGCCTAACAATGAAACTTAATCGCGAAAATTTAGTACACCCGGGATATAATGGCTGCTTTCCCTCTTCAACGCGTTGATGAAATTTTCTAGAATCGATATCTATTCCATTTGATCCATCATAAGATCCACATTCATTATTCTGCATATTTCTACAAGTACGTTGCAACATCTCATTGAGTTTATCTCCAAAATTTAATCCTGCTTCACAATCCATATCGTTATCGCTCCTTCCAGGATCTAAATAGGAAACCTCACAAATCCATTTCACGTACAATTAAGATGGACCATCCCAAATCTTATGGTCGTAGACTACCTCTTGACGATGCCACTTATGATTATGACACTTTTTGCAAGGGCATGTAATTTCATCACCTACCGCGAATCTAGAAAAAGTATTTCGAATAAAAAGTTTCACTCCATTGATGTAATCTTCACTGAACTTAGGAAGTTCTGCCCATAGTTTTTCCTCGTCGTTCATCACTAATTGACAAACAAATAACATAAACAAATATCATTTAGCCATGACTATAAGGACAACAATAAATCAGAAAAAATTAGGCAACACAACAATAAAGTAGAAAATTTTGAAATATACATTGAGTGATACCTTAAGCAGCATATTAAATCGAAACCCTAACTGAAATTTGAAACCCAAACGAACCCCAATTGAAGACCTAATTGAAACACCGAAGCCCTAATTGAACTTGAACTCAAACTTTCCTTAATCGAACCCCAATTAAGCTTGTAAACTTGAACTTTTAGCCCTAATTGATTGAGAGGTTGAGCGGCGGAGTATTTTGTTTGAGAGGTTGAGTGAATATATTGTTAAGTGTTTTGCCAAATTGTTTTTATTTCCCGCCTTAAACATTATTTCTCGCAGACCGCTAACCTGGACCGTTGGATCATGTTGACGTGGACTAATAATTTTATTCATCTGACTACTGCAACACATGGTTGATATCTACGCTAACATATTGAAGCGTGCGTTGCAATAGACAAAAAATATCTTAGCTATGGCAACATTGTAGCTGGCAACACCATGGATTTTCATTGCAGTAGGCCATATATGGCTGGTGTATACAAAATTGGATAGTAAACCACACTATCCTAACAAAGGGGTCCGACGGGAATCGAAATCATGACTTCTTGCATCCTGCTCCTATGCTCTAACCGGCTGAGGTAAGAATTCTTAGAATTACGAGCCAATGCTTTCAATGCTTAGAATTCAAGGGAAGTCGACAAGTAATTTCCATTCGGATTCTGAGTGTCGGCGGGGGCATGTATAGTGTATTATTTGAGCAAAGCAGGTCTGGTATGGCTAAACACCACAAATGGACCATCATGCGTAAATAACTCAGTAGAAGTATAATAAAGTAACTTACACTTTATCTGTTAAATAATATCTCGAACTTATCCATCGTCAATGAGAAAACGACAATGGAGCCGTTTACCCAAAACGACATGGCAAACCTTCCTTTGTAGGATCCTGTGAATGTAGGAGAAAAGTAAAGCTGGCATTTTGGAATCATCAACTATGTCGCGTTTCAAACAAATCTTTGCACTGGGATTCAAATAGGTAAAGGGACTGGGCCAAATTCACAGAAGAGTAAAAGTGAAGCCAGAAAAAAATTGCTTGGCCTCAAAGCCATAGACATTCGGCTAGAACATAGTTGGTCTTCACTCCCGACTGATCACAATGTGAAATTCAACTGTCTCCTCCCTCAAATGACCTATGTCCAAAAAGTCGAAAAGTAGAAGAGCTTCAAAGCATGACAAACTACATAGAGCGCATGTTACGTCACAAAGGGAAAATGAGAAACTTTGGTCAAGCTTGTTTTTTAATTAACTATGTTCCAATTGAACCTAATCCAAGGGCCAATCGACCAATATTCATTGTCTAAGAAACGCCTAAAGCCATTCAGATACAAAACAATGAAGATAGTTTCACATGAAAGGATTGTGTGAAATAAGCAAAAAAGGAGGCATTATTCCATTAACGTATACAAGCCAATACCAAGCTGTGAGATTTAAAATTAACCTAGAAGCGATCCACATCTCAAAGGCAACTACACATCAACTTCCCAAACATTCATTCGAAAGCAGGCACTCCATAACCTAGTTAGTCGTAATTATCATAGAATACCTCGCAATGGGACAGGATATAAATCCAAGAAAGTAAGTGAGAAGCTAAAGAGACGATTAGATGAAATAGCGGTAGTGACATTGTTGTCAAAGATTATGCCTTCAATGTTGCAAAACTATTCCCATTAACACGACATAACCATTTAGGCAAAAGTTGGTATGATGCAATTCCCTACTCCTGAAGCACATCCCATGAGGAAGGACAAAAGGAGGAACAACCACATTCAAGCACATGCAGCTGTAACAAGAAGTAAAATCGGAGGGGTGCTTATCCACAACTTCATTATGATTCGACAATTGTACATCGCTTTCAGGAATCACGAACTGAATGCACACATGCCGAAGTATTCAATGACAGAAGGGAATCTATTAGGTGGATCCGAAATAAACCCATGCACTCGACGTAAAATGTCAGGTGAAGGCTTTGTCATAGTAATGACTCTTTCTCATAGGGTATGAGCGGAGGCCCGAATGTCAACTACGGAGAAGTACGTGGCCAAATTCGATTCATCTTTGGATTGAGAAGAGTCACCCCCTACAAAATGTTTGCGGGTTAGATATTTCATGCCGCTCTACGCGAGGAATTTTGTATTCAGAACTGTCATGTGCACACATCTCCCAAGTGTGACATTTTTGTAACGGAAGACGTTCATAATTCAAAATCGACGTGTGTCGATCAAAGGATAACAAGCGCCATCCAAGGTTAAGTGCGACACCATACCTATGTGAGTTGTATCCAACAAACCAAATGTGCTCTCAAATGATACCGTCTCACGAATGTGCCCACTTGAGCGTAGAAAACTTTCTATTCCGTTTCCCTTTATTGTACTCACCCGTTGTTAATTTGAGCGGTCAACGATGAACCCGTCGTCCAAATCGACATGGGAGGCATTCCGTTTCAAGTTTGTTGGGTGTTCTAGTGCTTTCAAAGATAAACTTTGGAGAACGATCTCAGTCATGCTTCATTTGGCTATTAAGACTTGGTCAAAATATTGCTAAAGTGGTCAAAAACACTATAGGCTTCAAATTATGGAATTCTAGGACATTAGAGATTGTAGAAGCGTGTTTCTTCATTCAAAAAGCTAACTCGGGGGGCATGTGGGCCATTTTCGCAGCTAAGGCAGCTCAAACATAATCCATATGCACAACAATTAATTTGTTAAGTTGTGCGACCAGGCAGCCAAGTTCAAGACTAGTTCATTTCTTATTCTTGAATTGAAGCATCAGATGATCTTAAGTTGAGCTACATTTGAATTGAAGCTTCAAATCTCCCTAAATTCGAATATAAGGGTTAGAAACTTGGAAGTGTTTTTGACTCTATTTCAATCCAAACATATTATCAGTTTTTATTCGAATTTAAGGTTAAGTCGTGCCATTGACCAAGATTACATTACAATCAAACTTAAAATCCTGAGAACGACGCACTTTATACACTAAGCCTCATGATCAAAGCGATCAGGTACATTTCACTCTAAAATAAATTCCTAAATGGAAAGTGCTTAGAATTCATAGAGCAAACAGCTCGTGTTTTCCAATTGAATTCTATTCATTGATCGGGGCATCCTGCAAATGGGGCCCATATCTGTCAATATTACAATCTATGCTTTCTTCTTTGCTTTCTATTTTTAGAACTTACCAGTAATCAGTTGAAAAGCAAATAACGAATTTGTCGCCATAAGTGGCTCGGAAAGCTTTCCCTTTTAGGACCATTGGATATGCAAAGGAAATACTAAAAATGGAGATGATGTAAGCGTTCTCGGATTAACATATACACCATGCAGCGATCCAACGGAATTCCCGGATTCCAATGCTAATTGAATACATCCTAAAAATCAAGAACAATCTTCAACATTAATCTGAAACGAGGTTCTACCAAAGCGACATAGGTAAAAAGAATCGGCTCCAAAACTCGAGAAGTAAAAGGGAAATTTCCTAAGAGTTTCCATAAATACGTAACCCGATTCCTAGTCATGCTAATAGTCCAGTTTCATATTATTCTCTTGATCCAACGCAGTATATATTTCACACACATGATTGACTAGCCAATTAGATGCAACCTAAAAAGCTCAAATTGAAGTCGCATTTTTATCACTGACAAGGACGGTCTGAGTCCAAAAACTCAAGGAGATAATTGATGGGTAAAAGACAACTCCTTGAAATCAAGTCAATACAGTTAGTTAAATCCACCAATAAAATGGTTTAATGACAACTCATTCCATAGCACATTATGTTTTCAACAGAATGTACTCTTAGAGGCAAGTGTTAACCCGACTTGAACCTAAAAGAGTCTTATATGAGAAGGTTAAGTAAAAGAAACATAGTATTATCTTAGAATCAACACAAACTCGGCAATAAGACCTAAATAGCAAAATAAGGCAACCATAAAATTCTCGGCCCAACATGCACTAAGTGCATGGACCGATACTGATCCATGGTACTTAGCCATATGGGCATGGGACCTGTTCCATCATCCTAGAAGTCTTCTTAGAAACCTATGTGCGAAGTTTCATGTGAATCGAATGAAGTTTGGTACAAGTCGTTCAAAGGATCGAAGATAAAGCACGCATGTTAAAGAGACAAAGTTCTAAAGACTATCAAACGATGTTCGATACATGCTAAACTCCGCCAAAGGATTCATAACGGCTTAGGAAAGCCAGAAGCGAAGACTAAAGCTTGAATCAGTGTAATTCTATGGATTGTTACTGGTCCATAGTCCATGGACCGGTACCGGTATATGGTGTTGCATTATTTCTAGGTAGAACTTGGGCTATGGCGTTTTGATTATATTCTGGGCATGTATGCAGCAGGGCTTGGTCCAATACCACCGGGAACACTATGAATACTCCACCTAGTGCTATCGGAAAGGGATCCAATCTATGCATGTTGGAACTCTACTGAAATCCATCTTCAATGGTTCAACCACGTCTCAACTCCAAGGACAGCAAGCCTTCATCATCTAAGCTAGTTATCGAGATCTACTCCGATAACTAGTAGTACTTATGATTCTTGTTTGTCTCTACATTGGGGATTATTGTAATCAAACCAATGTTCACTATAATCTAGCATAACAAAGATAGTAATAAAGATATTCAAAGTGGATGTAGGCCTTATTAATGGTTGAACCACTATAAAAATTGTTTCTCTCTCTTCACTTTTTGCTTTTTACCTTTTACATTTATTTTTATACATTTTATACTATTTCCTCGTAAAGGGGTGGTGCTTCCGCTAAAATCTGGGTTAGTGCCATTTTTGGTGTTAACAAAACACTTGCCTTTGTGCATTCAAAATTTTGTAGAATTCTTACGTTGTTTGAATATTAAAGTAGGGTGTAGAAATTGAATACGAACACTTAGAATCACTTGTAGCTTAGTTCGTACCTCCCTACGCAATTTCCCCTTAGATAGGTCGACCTGGGGGTTGACTCCTAAGCAAGAGAGGTTGACCTAGGGGTTTACCACCTGCTTAAAAATGTCGACCCCAGGGTCGACACCTACATGGGGAAAGGCTGGCGTTTTTCCTAGGTAATCATTGTTTCTTTTGGGCCTTCTTCGTTGAGTTTTTCACCTAGTTTCTCAATGTTTAGTGGATGGTTTTGGCCTATTCTTATTTTTTGATGTTGAATATTTTGAAAATGGCAATGAACCTTCATGTAGAATGCTAACACTAGCTATAATTCGTACATCGAATTGATGTTGTTTTGGGTGAAAGTTGTTGTGTAAACTTGTGAGACCCTCTTATGGACATGCATGTTTTAAAAGTAGTTTTTAATTAAATGTTTCCAAATGATATTTTTGAACTTAATAATTATTTACTATATACATTTTTAAGTATTTTGTAAGTAAAAACACTATAGTATCCCAGCTATAGAGGGAAGGATTTTAAAAATAACGATTTCAAATATTTTTGAAAAACCGATTTAAAACTTGTTTTTCTCTTAAGCTATTTTCAGTATAAAATCACACGATTTCAGCACTCTTCAAGAATGCATATTTGCAATTAAACGATATAATAAACCTAATGGTTTGAGACATGAAGATATATTTTATCGGTTAATTACAGAACCATCTAATTAAAGTAGTTAATTTGATGTTTCTGATGATTTGGTGTTTCTAATGATTTCTGGTGTGGAGTTGATGAGGGAATAGTAAACCAAAATTGAGAACATGTAGTATGGGACGCACATTTACCACCATTCAGTTAGTGTCCGTAAGTGTACGATACATCCTGTTGTTGTGCCAGTACTTGACTAGGGGAGAGTCTCATATACGCATTTACTTGACTAAATTGGTCAAGTATTCCCGACCGTGGCAGGTCGTGGTAAAATTATGTTGAGCCAAGATAGATTATATACTCAGTCGAGACAGGTTATAGTATTAGTGCACACCACACCAATATAGATCAATATATTAAAACTATACTCAACCGTGATGGATTGTAATAGAGCCTACTGGATTAAGATGGATCGTAGTAGAATCTTGTTGGACTGTGATGGGTCATCTTAGTGTTTTTAATCAATCGAGACAGATCATAGTAAATTGCATATATAGTACTTGGCAAATTAATTTCCTTTGGTTTATGTTGTACAATTTGATGATTTGGACCCAATTAAATGGTTTTGTTGATTTGGTGCGTGTCGTTATTTTTGATCCATTTATGTTTATTTGTTGATCCTAGCCTTGATCCACTTGGCGATATTTTGTGTAGTGTTTACTTTCAGTGAAATAAACTCGTATCCAAGTATATAAATTGTTATCTGACGATGTTTTATGTTCTTCCTTAATGGCTTAATTCATGTGCTTAGTTTATCTTGAGTCCGCGACACCTAAATCTATGAAGGTTATCAAATTGAGTATTTTATTGATCTTCGCGATGTGGAGCATTTTACGTCATAGTATCCCTTAAGAGAACATCACTTCTAATACTTAATAATTTATTATTTTATGTTCTAATTTTTCATCTATACTGAATCGTGTGTGTTAATGCTCAAATCAGACCGAGATCTTGCAGGTGATGCCTGATGTAGACCTTTTGCGACTTAGCTTCACTTATGGACGATCTACTTTGTTTATTTCATCTTAGCATGTTGATTATGTACTTTATATTCATGCCAATCACCTTTTGTTGCATATATTCTTTATAGGATGCCTCAATATATATTGTTTTGTATTACATCTGAAATATGTAAATAAGTATAACTGTGGCTGTGTTACTATTTTATGGACTGTGAAATATCATGTGATGTATATTTTGTTCTAAACTGATCCTATAGCCATCATAGTATTGTATTACATAAGTATTAAGTATGTCAATTCCCAAAGAAAAATAAACAAATAAATAGAGACTGAGGACTACATCGAGATACTTAAGATCTTGTTTTATACAAAATTATGAATGGTTGCTCCTAACCATCCCTATTCTCTGCTCTAATAGATAGTATTATAGTGTAATGTTCTTTATTAGTGTGGGACTCGAGGTGGGGTGTCACAGTTTGGTATCAGAGTGTGGTTTAGAGATGAACAAGATAAAACACAAAACAGTATACACAATATGTTACATCGAGATGTAATGCAAATAATATCTCATCCCCATTTTAGGATATCACTAATCGATTCTATAACCTTCTTGGCCTATAGGGGAATACGTCTAAGAACATTGTGCAATTCTGTACCACTTCTTTTTAATTAAATCGATGATATCTTATCCTGTGAATAATCCTATCCTATCTTAATTTTCAGCAATGCCGGGAAGAGGTCGAGGTTGAACTTCAGGTACAGGGTCGTTCGTGGGTCACAACCCGAGGAAAGAGTCGAGTTGTCCAGTGGATCACCCCCTGAGAGGTTATATATGTCAACCGACTAGATTTTTGAGCTCATCAGGAACACGTAGCCTTTTTCTCCATCTCGTTCCTCTCCACCATGCAAGTCGGTGTTTGCGCGTATGTGCAGAGATTTCGCCCATCTCGGTAGGAAGCTATTCAAAGGCAGCGAGCCAGTTTTGAAAGCCAATATTGGACACTTGAGAGTATATTTATTCGCATGGAGATCTTTAGTCATCATTGTGTTATTGTAGCATCAATCATATTACAAGAGTGTGCTTTAGATTGCTATGAGCTTCTTATTGTGGAACTTGATGAGCCTACCTTCGAATGGAAGCAATTTAGGGAATAGTTCGAACTTAAGTTTGTACCGGAATCTGAGAAGACTATCTTGGCTTAATGTTTCCCTTGAGATCAGACAAGGAAAGTCAGTAGTTTTAGAATATGTTACCTTGTCTGAGGCATTATCTAAGTATGCTCTTGAGCACGTCAGTACTCCTTATAAGAAAAATCTCAAGTTTGTTTTAGGACTTAGGAAATATTTGAAGAAGTACCTTTTACAATAGTTGAAGCTTCCCTTTGATAATCTAGTGGATGCGACCCTATAGCTCGAAGCGGTCGAAAATGAGAAGGATAGTGATGTTGAGTTTGAGGATCAAAGAAATATGAACAAGATGCACTTTCTTAATCATGAGCCTAAGTCTTTGTTTCATCATAAGAAGAAGCTAAAGGGTTCAAGATCACACTCTCATATTGCACCTCAATAGTTGAAGTCTTTGGAGTGCACAATTGTTGATCCCGTGATCACTTTGCTAGGGGTTGTCCCAAACCCCAGTGTTGTCGCTATTGTAAGCAAGAAGGGCACATAGCCTTTGCTTGCCCTAAAAAGAAAAAGAATTCTGGTGTTGGTAATCTTGTTGTAACTGGCATGTCTTGTGGTTTATCTCAGCCCTGAGGTATTCTTCTTATCTTTGTAAGCCTACTTTAATCTTATTAGTTCAAGTCTTATTAGAAATATTATGTCGTATTCATTTGTAGAATGAGTGCTCATTGGTACTCTTTCTTTCTTTGGTTGTGTAATGTGGGTGACTCTACTAAGACTTTTGATCTTTTTATACCATGTTCTGAGTTTGGTAAATCTTTGGATTGGGTTCAAATTATTGAAGCCATATCGAAGGGTGTTTAAAATGTATAAATATCATTTAAGAGAATTGTTTATCTTATAACTCGTGGGATAGTCGTAGTCTACTTTCAAGTCGGTTTTCTTTGTGATCTATTGGCATGTAATCTATCTTTGATGAGGAAATCGCCTTGTTGGTTTTCAGAACCTTGATCCAAATTCTAACTATTGTGTTAGCTTTGAGAAATTAAGATTAATTCGAGCAAAGATCAAGAGGATAAGTTAAGACCTTTGTTAAAGATAAATGTAAATATGTTTAAATTAATTTGAGTGCACAACGAAAGCTAGTTAATTAGTTCAGCCGTGTAAAGAGGTTAATAATCCACTGTGAGAATTATTTAAAGCGGACCTACCGTGATTAATGATGTGTTAAAAGTAGAGCAATCTATTATGATCACTGAAGCGGAATTATTGAAGAAACTTTGTTGAAGAGAGTGGTTATAAAAAGGAGTGCAAACTATGATTATTGATTGTGTTGATGTGCATAGACATGGTTTAAGAACTCTGGTCGATACAAGGGACACCTTAAGTCGATAGAGGTTGCAAAAAAACGGATGAGTCATTATCGACATGAGTAATAATTTTTAAAATAGAAATTTGATTTCATAAATCATTTTAGTTGATTAATCCATGAATCTAAGTAAAAGTTAATTTGGTAAAGTTTGAGTATTAAACAACAATAAGAAATGATTTTGGAAACCATCCAGTTAATTGGGTTATAACCTATATTTTGGTGGAATTGGACTTAAATACGGATTTTGAGTTTCAAATCCAAACATAGAATTTTGAAATCTAGAGAGAAGGTAGTATAGTTTTGAGGGAAAAACATAAACGGGTTTCGATATATATATTGGATGACGAAAAGATTTCATTGGCTGAAAATGTAACAAATTTTTAAATCAACTTATAGGTAGTAAAGGGTAATTGGATAATTGTAGCGACTTTGATATTTTAGCATTTTAAGAGTTTAAAATGAAATTTTAACGGAAGATTTAAATTAAATAAGTGAATCTAGGTAAAAATAAATTGTAAAGTACTATTTAATTGAGCATTAACATTTGGAAACCTTTCCGGTCTGCTGTCATGATGCCAGTAGATTAAGGCAAGATCTACAACTTGTATATCTTTGTAACAAGCCGGAAAATCTGAGCCAGTTTAAAATTTTTATGTTGATTAATTTGAGAAGAAATTGAGTCAGAATTTAAAAATTCCATTTTTAAATAATATTAAATCCATGAAAATAGCAATTTTGCAAACGACCTCAGAATTCGACGAAACCACTTTTGTTGGATCCGGGATGTCAATTTATTGCTAAGTTTATTTTTCCATAATTTTTGGGATCAATATGTGAGCGTGGCAGAGGAAAACGTGTTTGGTTGATTTTAGTCAAAATGGATCGACCAGAAAATGGCATTTTTCAAACGGTCTCAGAATTCGACGAAATCAGTTTTGTTGGGACCGTATCGTCCCAACATAGCCAGATAAATTTTTCGGGAATTTTTAGAATCAGTATGTGGCCCCGGCAAATTAAAATGTACGTTCAAAACAGAATTTGAATGTTTTATACTTTAATTTGAAAAATAACTGACTGTAACAGTCGAATTGGCCTACAAAACATATCCCATTGTGTCCGGGATGGGGGTATTTAGCTAGTGGCCACAGTTGTTGGGTTTTAATTGGTGTTCGTATCGAGAAACACTATTTTAAAAATTTAATAAAGCATCGGCCAATTAGAAAATTCCATCATAAATTAAAATTATAAAATAAATTCAGAAACCCCCCCCCCCCCCCCGCCTCTCTCGCTCTCGACGGAAAACGTTTTCCGTGCTTCCCGTTCACTTTCCGGCCACCCCGATCATCGTTAGACCCTGCCACCACCCAAACTTTGAAGCCCTCGCTCTCCTCTTCAAATCAATACAAGTAGCACCCCGTCTCGTCGCCCCAGTCTCGAGATTCGCGCCCACGAAGTTCAAGACTTCGTCGTGATCGCCAGAGGCGATCGGACCTCACCGCACCCCCATGCGCAGGCGCGCCTCTCCGCCCTCTTCAACGTCGCACCACCTGATCGACGCAATACTTCACCGATTGATCAAAAATTGAAAACCTAGTTTCGAACCCTCTTTGAAAGGTATCGACTTTGTTTCTCTGAACTGAAAATAACACTTTTAAGTGTTGTAGACTTCGAAAAATCGTATCTTTGTCGTGTGTTAACGAAATTCGATGAAACAGGAGACATCAGGACCGCAAGGACGCTCTCTACATTCTGGAAGAGACCGCAGATTTTTCTGAGCTCGCTACTATTTTTAGCAAAGCAACAAACCAATGCGAGAACTCTAAATTCAAAACGTGAATGAAAACGTGTTGTATAAGTTATATAAGCAGAGTATAAATTATATACGCATTGTATACCTCATGTACATGTGTTGTATAAGTTATATGAGTGATGTATAAATTATACAAGCGTTGTATGAAACATATATGCATTGAAAATGTGTTGAAATGAAAGTGAAATGTACATATATATATATATATAAATACGCCCCTCGTCCACAAACCATGGACGATATTTATTGGTTGTGATTGGTATGAAAATTGGTTGATAGCGAATGGTTGACTAGAATTGTTTGTGGTTGAGATTGTTTGATAATGGTTGAAAAATACCCGTTTGTGGTTGAGAATTATTTTGGTTGAAACCACATAGGATTAGTTTGTGGAAATGAAAGAAATAAAACATGCTCGCCTGCGTGCGAACTAGATGCATGAAATCCCCATTGTCAAAAAGCGCAAGGTTTTAAAGAGCGAGGAGCCATCTTCGGGATGGTGCCGGTTTAACTACCCTGCCGTTAGGCAATCGAAATTTTCAATAATATTCATGTGTTAGAATTATTTTCATGTGTTGAAATTATTTTCAAGTATCGAAACCATATTCATGTGTTGAAACGATTGTCATGTGTTTAAACCCTATTCATGTGTTGAATAAATAAATTGTTTTAATAATAAAAATCACATTTTTATTATATATATGAAGTATGTAAAATATTCGTGTTTTAAATAAATTGTTTTAACAATAAAAATCACATCTTTATTATATGTACGAACTATATAAAATATCCATGTGTGGAAATATTCATGTGTTGAGTTATACATGTGCTGAAAAAGGTTCATGTGTTGAATAAAAAGATTGAACAATAAAATTTACATTTCTATTGAGAATATGAAGTGCTAAAAACATTCATGTGTTGAATAAATATTTTTTATGATAAAAATATCATTTTTATCATGTATATGACTCATTAAAAATACACAAGTGTTGAAATAAATATTTGTTTGCTATGGATATTATTTTTAACATGTATAGGAACTAAACAAAATAGTCATGTGTTGAAATATATTTTAGTTCGCTGAAAATATCATTTTTATATGAAGTATGAAGTGTTAAAATAACCACTTGTTCAAATAAATATTTATGAGTTGAAAATATTCATTATTTAGCTAATAATGTGATTTTCAGCTTATGTTTGCAACGTTGGAATGAATGGTAATATTAAACCAAATCGAATCAAATATGGAATTGAATTGAAAATCGAAAAGTGATTAGAATTGCACACATGTACATGCATATTTATTGAACAGGTTATAGTAAAGAGGCTAGACAAGAGGAATAAAATTGTATGCCCGACAAATAGGTACATATTTACTGTTTTACTTGGGTGATGATTTTATGAGCTGATTGGCTAGCCGCTTGGCTTTTTCTTTTTCTTTTTGAGATGAGAAGCCCATGTGGCTGTTTGGGGATTTTCCCGACCCTTCTCGTACAAAGGAGGTTATGGAGAAATTTTCCGAAATTTAAAGGCGTTAGTGAAATATTTGAAGTGAAAACGATTTAGAAATCGCCGAATGAATTATATATAAATATAAATATAAATTAAATTAAAACGAATCGAGGTCGTGCAGTTCGCATTTTGAAATCGTAATTTTAAACGATTATACCGAAAGATCCGACCATCGGATTTTGACGAAACTGAAACCGTTGGGTTCGCTTTAGAGAGATCTTTCCAACGATATAAACTTTGTTAAGATCCAACGGTTAGATTTTCAGATATGTGTAAAACAAATTTGAAGAAAAACAGCACCAGTGCCATGACACGACCTGAAACTTCGTTTAATTAAATAAGGCCATTTTTAAATAAATAAAAATGGCAGAAAATCGTTATAAAATATTATAAGCGATATGTAATGGAAATAAACCAATTTTACTTGGTTTGCTTGATATTTGGTGGTTGAATGTGTTTGACATGAAAATTATACTAAAGAACTGAAATGTGAGTGTCGAATAATTTAACCATGGAAAGAATTGTTTTGAATTCTAATACACGTGAATTATTTGTAAAGGCCGAGTTAATTCTCATTTCAAATAATTGATCGACGATTCGAAGTCGAAGATATGAAGGCGGTTCAAGACCGACGATCTTCATATCAGATGGATGGGCGCTACTGAGGCTCTTGATTGGAGTAGCTACCTTGAAGGGGCTGAAGTAGTAGCCGTCCGGACGTGTGTGTTGATTGTACGGATATGCGAGGAATATGGTGCCTCTGGTTTCGTTCAGACCCAGAACGGACTTGTAAATGGACTGTGTGTCTGACATTGGATTTTGTTCTGTGCTGATTGATCTCTGTTAAATATATATCTGTTTAGAGACGGAGAATTTATTCTCTTGCTTAGCGCCCTTCTCTTAGACGTACAAGCTCAGAGGTTATATATAGATAGAAATCAGTCGCACGGAGTGTACTGCCTATGTGGCACGCCTGAGTGGCAGTTGATCAAGGCTTCTGTTGAAAAGAAAAGTCTTATGGTTGATGATCAAAGCACGGCCTACGTGGCATAGCTTTATGTATAGCGTGGATTCGCGAGCCTCACACCTCGGTATGAGTCAAAAACGGGATAGTGACTGCAGGGAGAATACGACGTTTCTTTCTAGCTATGGTGGTGTCAGTGACTTACTTGCCCTGACATTTATATTATTTTCACCTATATGATTGTTGGAATGCGAGGCGCCTCGATTTTAGGTCTGTTAGGACCGGGAAACGTGTGTTGAGGAATACTAATCCACTAACGTAAGTGTGGACCAGCCCTGAAGATCCAATGGTTACCCAGAGTGTGTAGTCCTGAGGCATTTGCTAGAGTGTCTCGAAGCGGAGAGGATCTTGCCTTTTGCCTCGACCCATGATGGAATCCAATTTCCAATACGAAATTGCGGATTTGATTGTAACTTATATATGGCGACATAATGGCATAGGACGCTCATGTCGTCTATGATTGATATTTATGATTGAATTTTCTTTTGAAACATATATGCACCAGTAATAATATCAATTGATTTTGCTTTACACGTATTAAGCATATTTTGGCCATTATAAGGTAAAACTCTATCCTCCGGGTTGCGTTGCATTGTGTGATGGGACCTGAGTCTTATAACGGCCTCATTCTTTTTAAAAGCATTGCGTTATTTAAAGAATTTACTTTGTTTTAATGCATTGGCAATCACTGGAGTAAACCCGTTCCGGAAAGTGGCGTGGTCCTATGATTTGCCTTATTAGTGTTGTTTAACCAGTTAAGTAGATTTCTCAAACAGTCCCACGACTGACTCGTAGTTTGTTTTCACTTTGCAAACTCGGGTGCCCTTATTTTCACATGGGCAGCCTAGTAACAGGTGATAGGTTATATTTTGGCTTTAGCACTGCAGCATGGAGTGCGCTTTTGGCTTGTATGGCGAAGACTAGATTTCCTTGTATTTTGGCTCTTTGACGTTCCGCCATTATTACTTATGTATATGTACTGCTTATGGCGATGTAGACTGATATCTCTATTATGTCTCACTTATGTATATGTACCGCTTATAGCGATGTAGACTGATCATTTCCTTTTATGCACTAAGTTGTATCCTACACTATGCAACTCTGATGTTATGACATAGTATGATTCCGCTGTCATATTTATGTAAATTATTCTATTTCTTGTTTATGCTATTATCTGTACTATGCTAATGATGATTAATGTGTTATATTCCAATGATTATCCTTAACACCGTCGTACGGAGTTTTGAGATCGTCTCAGTTGGTATCAGAGCTTGGGTTAACCTTAGTTCTGAAATTTAACACATTAAACACCTTGTCAGAATAGAATCAGTAGTGTTCTAAGGCGAGCAGCTCATTAGAGATAGGATTAGTAATGTCTTAGAATGAGCTAAGCAAAATAGCAAAATAATTTGATCAGTACATCATTGTCCTTCCTTATGTTCTTCTGCTTTTACCATACCTTAAAGTTATCATTTCTGTGAGCTTGAATCTTTTCTTGCTTGTACAGAACTTGACTAGATGGCTACACGAGCAGCTGCAGCTAGAGGAGGCCGAGGAGGCCGAGGTGGAAGACAGGGGAATATCCCAGTTGCAGAAGAGCCTTTGATACAACCACCAGCTCCTCAGCCATTCGAACTAGACCGAGTGGCGAAGAGATATAAGAACCTCGAGGGCAAAACCTTTTCAGGCACTGGCACAGTGACAGAGGCCTTGGCATGGTTGAAGACTTGTGAAAAGATCTTAGGTGGCATGAGACTTGGAACCCACGATAAGGCATTCATGGGCGCATGGCTTTTACAGGAAGAGGCCGAATTATGGTGGGATGCCATCACCGCTGAGGATGAGGAAGATACAGTGAGGACTTGGGATGAGTTCAAGACACTATTTAAGGGGAAGTTCATCCCCGAGCAAGCATTGGAGCGTATGCGCGATGGGTTTGCCAATCTCCAACAGGGAGACCGCTCTATCCAGGACTATCTTAACAAGTTCATGCAGCTATCATGTTATGCACCAGAGCTTATCTTGACATCAAAGGCAAAGAACAAAAAGGTTCATACATGGGCTACAACGCAAGTATCAGGACAGAGCCATGAGCAACATCAAACTTCCATTTGCAGAATTGGTAGAAATGGCCTGCAACTATGAAGACTTGGATGAGAGGAACCTCGGTCTAGACCGCGCCAAGAATCAGGCAGGAAACAAACGCAAAGCTTCTGGGGATCAGCCTGAGTCTAGCAATGCAGCAGCCGCTAATCAGCAAGCTAATAAGCCACCCAAGGGAAGCTGTTACAATTGTGGTAAGAAGGGACATTATTTCAATGTGTGCACCGCTCCAACGCGGCAGAAGACAGACCCACAGAGCTCAAGTCAGAACCCCTGCAACTTGGTTGAATGCTACAACTACCACCAGAGGGGGCACATTAGCAGAAATTGTCCTTTAAAGAAGAATGCTCAGGTTGATCATGTTTATGACGGGGGAAACCCGCCAGCTTCTACTCCTTAAGCAGGTAAACCCGATGTTTTGGGAGGTACCCTTACAATTAAAAATATTCCTGTTTCTGTACTTTTTGATATTGGTGCATCTCAAAGTTTTATTGCAAGTAACACTGTTAGCAAGTTAAAGATAAATCCGCTAAAGCTTAAAGAATCAAGTAGGGTTCAAAATATGATAGGAGACTCTCTTGTTCTCAGTTCATATTGTAATGTGCCCGTCTCATATTCTTGTTATCGGTTTCCTTTTAAATTGATCGTCATGAACTTTTCTGAATTTGATATCATACTTGGGTTGGACTGGTTAACAAAATACGAGGCCGAAGTAAATTGTGCGGAAAGAATAGTAAAAATTAAAACAAAGCTTGGGCATATCACTATACCATGCCACGGCTCAGATCCGGATAGAAAAGAATTTTGGTCTGCGCTGGAAGTTATTCTCACTTCATTAGAAAAGATTCTTGTCGTTAAAAACTATGCGGATGTGTTTGAAGAAGTCGAAAACTTACCTCCGCAAAGAGAAATTGAATTCATAATCGATCTAATTCCGAATGCCAGACCAGTGGTCCATCCAATACGGAGAATGGCCCCGAAGGAAAAAGAAGAGTTGGGCAACCAAACTCGAGAATTGCTGTGGAGAGGTCTGATCAGGCCAAGCTTTTCAGATTCAGGAGTAGCAGTAGTGTTTGTCCCGAAATCAGACGGTACTCTACGGCTATGAGTTGATTACCGAGATCTAAAAGACACTAAAGAATAAATATCCATTGCCGCGAATTGATGATTTGTTAGATCAATTAAATGGAGCGAGGGTATTTTCCAGAATGGACCTAGCTACAGGTTTCCACCAATTACGTATAGCCGAAGACTGTGTTCCTTTGACAGCTTTCAGAGGTCCGGACATATTTTATGAGTGGTTAGTAATGTCGTTCGGCTTATGTAACGCTCCAGCATACTTCGTCGATCTGCTGAACAGAGTGTTCCGTGGTGTCTTGAATAAATTGTTCTGGTATTCATTGATGACATCTTAATCTACTCCAAGTCAGGAAGCAAGCATGAAAAACATCTAGAACAAGCGTTGGGAATTCTGAGAAGGAATATCATGTAAGCTAAATTTTCTAAGTGTATCTTCTAGCAAGATGAAGTTAAGTTCCTTGGCCATGTTGTATCAAAAGAAGGGATTGCTGTTGATCCAAGCAAAATTACAGCGATTCAAGATTGGAAACAACCTACTACCCACAAAGAAGTTCGAAGTTTTCTGGGATTGGCTAGTTATTATCGGAAATTCGTTAAGGATTTTTTGAAGATATCTGGTCCATTAACGAAGCTTACAAAGAAGCACGAAAAATTCAAGTGGACTCCAAAATGTGAGGAAGCTTTCCAAGATCTAAAATTAAAATTGCAACTGCTCCAGTATTAACAATTATTGATGGAAATCAGGATTTGACGGTATGGACAGATGCTTCTATTAGAGGTCTTGGTGCAGTATTAATGCAAAGAGGCCAAGTTGTCGCTTATGCTAATCGTCAATTAAAGCCACCTGAAAAGAATTATGCAACTCATGATCTTGAGCTATTGGCTATCGTGTTTGCTTTGAGAATCTTGAGGCATTATTTATTGGGTGAGAAGTTCGAACTATTTACCGATCATCAATCATTGAAGTATCTATTCACTCAGAAAGATCTGAACTTGAGACAACAGCGTTGGTTAGAATTTCTTGCAGCATACGATTTTGAGATTTTGTACACTCCAGGGAAAGCCAACGTCGTAGCTGATGCGCTCAGCAGAAAGAATGAAATCATCGCCAGTTTGATCGTTAAGTCTTCGTTGAATGACAAGATCTCCGATCTCCAAAAAGATGACGAATTTATTAAAAGGATTAGCCAGAGAATCCGAGAAGGCGAAACTTCAGTTTCAGTCTTGATAGCCAAGGGGTTCTAAGATTACAAGGGCGAATTTGTGTTCCCGAAATTTCAGAACTCAGAAGAGAAGTACTGGATGAGTGTCACAAGTCCAAGGTGAGTATCCATCCAGGTGTGAGCAAAATGTATAATGATATTAAGCGAACATTCTGGTGGAAGTCGTTAAAGAGGGACATTTCCTTATATGTTAGCAGGTGTGCTACTTGCCAACAAGTAAAGAGCGATCAGCAGAAACTGGCCGGATTATTACAACCATTAGATATTCCAGGATGGAAGTGGGAGCAGATGTCCATGGACTTTATAGATGGTTTGCCCCGAAAAAAGAAAGGTAATGACAGTATTTGGGTGATCGTAGATCGTCTCACGAAGACCGCCCATTTCATACCTGTCAGATCCAATCGAACGGCTCGAAGTTTAGCGCAGATCTACTTCTAAGAAATTGTTAAGCTACATGGAGTGCCACTCAGCATAGTCAGTGATAGAGATCCAATATTTACTAGCAAGTTCTGGGAAGCATTCCAGACAGAATTGGGAACAAAACTAAACCTGAGCACCGCTTATCACCCTCAGACAGACGGTCAAACTGAGAGGGTGAACCATATTCTAGAAGATTTATTGCGGGCTTGTATTATTGATTATGGTGGATCATGGGAAGATCATTTGCATTTGACTGAGTTCTCGTACAACAACAGTTATCAAGCGAGCTTGGGAATGTCGCCATACGAAATGTTATACGGTAGATCGTGCCGATCTCCCGCATGTTGGGTTGAAACTGGAAATAGACTTGTATTGGGACCCGATATGATTCGTGATGCTTCGGACAAAGTCGATCTCATCAAGAAACGATTACGAACCGCTCAAAGCCAACAGAAAAGTTATGCGGATTCTAGAAGAAGAGATTTGTCATTTGCCGTTGGTGATTATGTGTACTTAAGAGTTTCTCCGATGTTGGGAGTAATCAGATTTGGCAAAACTGGGAAGTTAGCACCGAGATTTATTGGTCCCTTTCCTATTCTAGAACGAATTGGAACTCTTGCATATAGAGTTCAATTACCTGATTGGTTGCATTGAGTACATGATGTGTTTCATATGTCTCAACTCAGAAAGCATGTACATGATCCAGACTCTATTGTGGAGGAAGCCGCACAGCAGGACTTGGAAATTACTCCAGAATTGGCAGTCAGAAGGCAGCCGATGAAGATCATCGGCAAAGAAACTAAAGAGCTGAGGAACAAGAAGGTTCACTTAGTTAAAGTGCAGTGGAGTAGTGATCCTAGAGACTGTACTTGGGAGACTGAGGAGAGCATTAAGTAAGCCTATCCCAATTACAGAGTGGACATTTCTGACTAACTCTAGTGCAAGGTACATTTACAATACTTTACATTTCCGTCTTGTTTCCTACTTTACTGTTGTTTTCTTTTCGGGGACGAAAAGTTTTAAGTGGGGGAGATTGTAACAACCCAGAAAATCTGAGCCAGTTTAAAATTTTTATTTTGATTAATTTGAGCAGAAATTGAGTCAAAATTTAAAAATTCCATTTTTAAATAATATTAAAGCCTTGAAAATAGCAATTTTGCAAACGACCTCAGAATTCGACGAAGCCACTTTTGTTGGATTCGGGATGTCAATTTATTGCTAAGTTTATTTTTCCATAATTTTTGGGATCCATATGTGAGCATGGCAGAGGAAAACATGTTTGGCTGATTTCAGTCAAAATGGATCGACCAGAAAATGACCATTTTTCAAACGGTCTCAGAATTCGACGAAATCAGTTTTGTTGGGACCGTATCGTCCCAACATAGCTAAAAAAAATTTCGGGAATTTTTAGAATCAGTATGTGGCCCCAGCAAATTAAAATGTACGTTCAAAACAGAATTTGAATGTTTTATACTTTAATTTGAAAAATAACTGACTGTAACAGTCGAACTGGCCTACAAAACATATCCCATTGTGTCCGGGATGGGGGTATTTAGCTAGGGGCGATAGTTGTTGGGTTTGAATTGGTGTTCGTATGGAGAAACACTGTTTTAAAATTTTAATAAAGCATCGGCCAATTAGAAAATTCCATCATAAATTAAAATTATAAAATAAATTCAGAAACCCCCCCCCCCCCCCCCGCCTCTCTCGCTCTCGACGGAAAACGTTTTCCGTGCTTCCCGTTCACTTTCCGGCCACCCCGATCATCGTTAGACCCTGCCACCACCCAAACTTTGAAGCCCTCACTCCCCTCTTCAAATCAATACAAGTAGCACCCCGTCTCTTCGCCCCAGTCTCGAGATTCGCGCCCACGAAGTTCAAGACTTCGCCGAGCCGCCATGATCGCCAGAGGCGATCAGACCTCACCGCACCCCCACATGTAAGCGCGCCTCTCCGCCCCCTTCAACGTCGCGCCACCTGATCGACGCAATACTTCACCGATTGATCAAAAATTGAAAACCTAGTTTCGAACCCTCTTTGAAAGGTATCGGCTTTGTTTTTCTGAACTGAAAATAAAACTTTTAAGTGTTGTAAACTTCGAAAAAACGTATCTTTATCGTGTGTTAATGAAATTCGATGAAATAGGACACATCGGGACCGCAAGGATGCTCTCTACATTCTAGAAGAGACCGCGGATTTTTCTAAGCTCGCTACTATTTTTTGCAAAGCAACAAACCAATGTGAGAACTCTAGATTCAAAACGTGAATGAAAACGTGTTGTATAAGTTATATAAGCGGAGTATAAATTATATACGCATTGTATACCTCATGTACATGTGTTGTATAAGTTATATGAGTGATGTATAAATTATACAAGCGTTGTATGAAACATATATGCATTGAAAATGTGTTGAAATGAAAGTGAAATGTACTTATATATATATATATATATATATATATAAATACGCCCCTCGTCCACAAACCATGGACGATATTTATTGGTTGTGATTGGTATGAAAATTGGTTGATAGCGAATGGTTGACTAGAATTGTTTGTGGTTGAGATTGTTTGATCGTGGTTGAAAAATACCCGTTTGTGGTTGAGAATTATTTTGGTTGAAACCACATAGGATTAGTTTGTGGAAATAAAAGAAATAAAACATGCTCGCCTGCGTGCGAACTAGATGCATGAAATCCCCATTGTCAAAAACCACAAGGTTTTAAGGTAGAGCGAGGAGCCGTCTTCGGGATGGTGCCGGTTTAACTACCCTGCCGTTATGTAGCCGAAATTTTCAATAATATTCATGTGTTAGAATTATTTTCAAGTGTTGAAATTATTTTCATGTATCGAAACCATATTCATGTGTTGAAACGATAGTCATGTGTTTAAACCCTATTCATGTGTTGAATAAATAAATTGTTTTAACAATAAAAATCACAATTTTATTATATATATGAAGTATGTAAAATATTCGTGTTTTAAATAAATTGTTTTAACAATAAAAATCACATCTTTATTATATATACGAACTATATAAAATATCCATGTGTGGAAATATTCATGTGTTGAGTTATACATGTGCTGAAAAAGGTTCATGTGTTGAATAAAAAGATTGAACAATAAAATTTACATTTCTATTGAGAATATGAAGTGCTAAAAACATTCATGTGTTGAATAAATATTTTTGATGATAAAAATATCATTTTTATCATGTATATGACTCGTTAAAAATACACAAGTGTTGAAATAAATATTTGTTTGCTATGGATATTATTTTTAACATGTATAGGAACTAAATAAAATAGTCATGTGTTGAAATATATTTTAGTTCGCTGAAAATATCATTTTTATATGAAGTATGAAGTGTTAAAATAACCACTTGTTCAAATAAATATTTATGAGTTGAAAGTATTCATTAGTTAACTAATAATGTGATTTTCAGCTTATGTATGCAACGTTGGAATGAATGGTAATATTAAACCAAATCGAATCAAATATGGAATTGAATTGAAAATCGAAAAGTGATTAGAATTGCACACATGTACATGCATATTTATTGAACAGGTTATAGCAAAGAGGCTAGAGAAGAGGAATAAAATTGTATGCCCGACAAATAGGTACATATTTACTATTTTGCTTGGGTGATGATTTTATGAGCCGATTGGCTAGCCGCTTGGCTTTTTCTTTTTCTTTTTGAGATGAGAAGTGTAACGTCCCGCATTTTATCGGTTCGTATTTGAATATTTAAATCGGTTTAAATATTGAATTCGTAATATAAGTTGATTTATATATTAATTAAAACGAAGTTGAACGCATAAAAATATATATTAAATATAATCGAGCCCGAAATATCGCGGCAGTTCGTAATTTAACGTTCTGAACTTCAACAGGGTGTACAGGACTCATTTTAAATCGGATTTCTACGAAACAAGAAACGTTGGAATCTGTTGAACTGTATTTTTCTAATAGAAGTGAAAAACCAAGATTTCGTCGTATAGATTGCAAGATATGTCCAAATTAAACATTCAGAAAGTCGCTGTAAAATCGTTTATTGACTGTAACTGTTTATTTGATATAACTAGAAAACGATTGCAAATCTAGACAAGGTTCTTTTGAAGCACAGCGATAATTTAATTTTTAGAATTTTACTGTAATTTTTAATTAATTAAATATGCAACTTTTTATTTGGAGTATTTTGCACCCTGTATCGGTATTTCGGGGTTTCAAAATATGAGTCAATCTACCGGTATTATTATATTTTTAGGATCGCGACAACTCGCTGGACACGACTATATCATTATATCTGTCTGTAACGGCTCCGACATGAATGTAATTTCTTGTAACACGGTACTTCATGATTTAAAAACAACGTCTATGTGCAATACACGTTTTGGAAGTTGCTATGCTCTTTCACTCTCAACGTCTATACCCTACATGTTCACAGACAAGGAAAAAGGGGCAGACCTACTTATTACCCTATTACTTAACATATAAGAAAAGGAGGGAAAAGTCCACATACCTAACCTAGTAGACTACAAGCCAATATTCATTCGCAAGTCACAAAATTACTTCTCACTGAAGGAAAGAAAGTCTACCTATTCTCTACGACGCATGCAGACCTCACCCCTATGCTTTCAAATTCAACATTCATTATGAAAAGAAAACTCAGTAGATCTATCCTGAGCTTTACAAATCCTATTTCCTTGGTTGTGAAGCAATTTAGCTGACTCCCTATCCAAGAAAAAAAAAATAGAAAACGTACACACCTAAGTTAAAGCTAACACTAACCTATTGAGCTATACCGCGGAAATCAAGGAATCATCTACTTCCTTAGGCCATAACGCTATTACGTGCGTATGAAGGTTATTCTATTTATATATACGCATTACTCTTCCAGGAAGCGAAACATAGCGAAGGAGAAATGAGAAAACTGAGGTGTGCATGGGGTTTTCAGCAGCTTGGCGTGCAAATTGATGGTATTTTGTTTGAAAAGGAGAAAGATTTGATGTTGAGCGTGATGGCAGGAGTTTGCACGGGATGAAGTGGCTCATGTGTACACGTGGAGTTGAGTCTATTTTAATGAAGTATGGCAAGTGCGGCAAAAATGGACGTGAGACAACTGAGTGGAGGATGGCATGTTTAAGCAAAGGGAGAGTATGGTGGGGGCGTTCTTGCTGTTGCTGCGTAACGTGCTTGAATGGACGGGATACATGGGTGGAAATGTGAAGAAGAAATGGATGGGGGGCGTGAAGCTATGGAGGTGGTTGGATTTAACAGGAAGTATGGATGGCGCATGAGTGCATGGTGAGTCCAACGTGAGCGTGAGCGAGCAGAAAAAGAAGGATCTTGGCATTTGTTTCATGAAGTAGGAACGGAAATACATAGGGGAGGAAAAGTTTCTGTGATGGGAAAATATAGCTGAAGCAAAAATCATGTAAAAGAAGAGGTGATGTTGAAGTTTGGTCCATGAACATCAATTCAACCAATGTATGTGAGGGCGCAGGTTTTACATGCGTGTAATATAATCGTGTGTACTGTTGATGGCGTGCAGAAGGGGGATCAATTCGTGAGAAAAGTGGAGCATTTCCACGTGAGGCTTGGAAGAGGAGTTTGGGGGATGGGTGTACTGCAGGTGTTATAGGAGAGGAGTGTTCTTCTGTGTACATCATGAAGATGCACGGTGCATGTTTAATGGATTTTGTTGAGTGGTGCCATGCAAGCTGAATCACGCAGCTTGATGGGGGGTGCATAGTTGCTTTAAGGTAGGGCTGTCAAAATTGAAGGCAACCCTTTAACCCAACCCTTTTAACCTCTTTTTAATTGGGTTGGGTTGAACTAATTTAGTTACCTTTTTAAGTTGGGTAATAACCCATTCAGCTCGTTAAAAAACACAGAACCCTGTTTAACCCCCGCTTGCCTATCCAAAACCCTAAATCTATAATTCGCTAATTCTCTCCAAACACGATGTCGGTTAAATCTTAAAATCAAGATATCGACTTCTGTTTCGCCCCTAATAAATCTATAATCCGTTGATTCCCATCAAACAATCACTCTATACTTCGCTCGAGACTCTGGATTCATCTTCATGGTTCTTCAAAACGAATTAATTTTCTCTAACCAATCGAAGGTACGATTTTTTGTTCTGGAAATTTTATTTATGGAAGATAATCGAATAGAGAGAAATACTTAAATCTATTTTATTTGCAGGAAACCCTATCTCTTGTGGCAATTTCTGGATCGGTTTCTGGATCGATATTACCTGGAGTTGAAGGTATAATTTCTAGATCTATTATGCTTATTTCTTGTGCAGTTGCTTATTTCTGGATCAATCCTGAAAAAGTTTAGGAATATGAATTGATGGATGTTTTTTCTGGAATGACAAATGAACATGAAAACCGTATTTTTTTTTGCTCATGTATCCGTTCTGCCATTTCGGTCCCAAATTTACTTAGTCATGTTTTTTTGGGTTTCTTTTTCTGGACAACGAAATATTGTGTCCGAAGAATATTTAGTTAGCTCAAAGTTAAAAATATTTCTATTACGATGAATATTTCTAGTTGTTTTTTTATGTTTGTATGATTTAAATTAGGATCATATTTTTAGTTTAGCTTTGGTGCGTTTACTTTAGCTTTTGAGTTGTTCAAAATATTCTCTCTATGTCACATTTGTTAGTTTATTTTAGTTTGAAAGTGTTTATGTTCTTGTATAGCAAAATATGCTTTTACCTTACAGTAAAGTTTAAATTTTCTGTAATAAAAACTGTCGGCCAAAACTAACAAAGCATGTTGCCGCTTAAGGGCGATCCACTGTCATATGTTTAGCTAATGTATTTGTTGGTGAAGAAAGAAAAGTTTTGAATTATATTTACATTACAGCCTGACCTTTGTTAACCATGTTTATAGTTTTCATTACTAGAATTGGAAACATGCTGAAAAATTGGAGACAGTAAAATATGTAGCCAATATGTGGTTACAGTAAAATATGTAACCATGTTTATAGTTTTCATTACTAGTTTTTGCATCTTGGTTTGAATCTCACATACCTATATTGCTTTATGTTTTAATTTTTGATACAAATCTAAGTACACTGACATAAAAGTATTTATATTGTGGGCTTTAATGACCCGCTTCGTGTAATATGTCAATATAAGAGTATGTTGCCAGAATGAACTGATATTTCTTATTTGAAACAATGCCAAGATGTTCAACTTATTGAAGTTCAACTAACTTTTCAGCACATTTATTAATTCTTTTTTCTTTAAAGCTAGCGGTTCTCATATTTAAGCTAACGAACATAGTTAAGCCGTGCATTTCAAAAAACAGATCAAAAAACACGATAAACTGTTTGTACACCAAGGCCCTTTCTGCAATTTTTGTGTGGATATGCACCTCTTTGGAGAACTAGAGTTGGTGTATTGTACGTCAAGTGTTTTGGGGCACCTCTTCCAATGGTTTATAGAACCAGTGAATTTTAGCAACCATGGAAAAATACTGAACTAGAGTTGGTGTCTGTCATCCAATGTCCTGTAGGCTATAGGTTTCTACTAGGAAAAGGGATCACAGTCATCTTTTTGACCTTGTGTTCTCATTGACCTTCTCAACGTCAATATTAGACTGGTGGTACCTGAATAACTTTTGGTAAAAGAGTGAGTTCCATAAAAGAGTACAATAAGGTCCAAATTTTACCAAAAGAAATCAAATTTGGTATATATATATATATATATATTGTTTTATTTATTTATTTCGTATGTTATTAATTAAGTCTAAAATGGAACTCTAATAATACTTCTTCAACACCATATTTTAAGCCATATATGTTACTGTTTTATGGAAAATTTTGTTAGTAGTAACAAGTATCCGCTTTATAGTCAAAATTATCACTATTCTTGAATACGCCCCCATTAATACAACAAAGAATTAAGGAGTTCTCAAATAGAATAAACCTATCAGTTTATCAGCCATGATTAGCAGTAAATTGTATGTATAACAGAATTAAGTCAGAAGTATAACTACTAGTGTTCTTGAAACTTTAATTATAGTTTTGAATCTTAAAGAATGACTGCAGTTTAATTTACCACAAACGAATAATTCATTCAATGATTCACTTGTCCGAAGAAATAAAGAAATAAACACGATTAAACAGTGAATAAATTCAAACAAAATCATTTAAAAGTACCTGCGTGTAATTCATTGATTAAATCGTTGGAAGCATGATCAAATCTAAATACACTTGAGTATTTAAGTAATAATGTCAGTTCATAGTTGAACGCAACTTAGGCGTATACTTTCAAAATTTTCTCCATGATGTGAATTTGTATGCACATTGTTCATCAGTTTGCATGTATCTAACCATCATAAGCATGCATCCCTTAATTTCACTCATACTTTGACAGTTTAAATGTTATACGTATTCTTTTTTCTGCTGCTTATAAGTATAGACATGCACATTGTGTTTAATTATTTCACGTGTACCTATAATTTGCACTCATATACAAGTAAGTAAACTCACAAAGTTTTAGTGCACTACACTGTTGTTTGAATCGCTCCACACCTCATCTTATATAATTAGAATATAATTTTTGTCCAATGAAACTCATGAATGCAACTAGGCATATGTACATTAGATCCCAATCGTTGTAGGCGTTTGAAGTTGGCTGCTAACTTTTAATTTATTTGTACACTTTCGGTTTTGTTTAATTATAGTTTGTATGTCCTTCGCCGGGGAGTGGCACATATCTTTGCCATCACATTAAATTGTCTTGCGTCCTTACCTTGACATGTAACGGGTTTGATTTCATAAAAGTTTGATTTTATTAGTTAGTGAGACTATCTAAAGTTTCTTATATTTCTCAAGAATATTTGATTATATTACATAGTCTGTTACATATACCTAGTCTGTAGCATCTTGCAATAACTACTTGCGTCTTTGGTTTGAACTTCAGCTTCATAAATATTTTATACGTATTTTGGTTCCTAACTATGTTCATGCGGGTATGCATAAAACAAAATTTAATTTTGTAATGGCTTGTATTTGTTTTTGCAGGGAAGTGAAGTAAGCAGTTAGTAGATTTTATAAGTTAGATTGTTAGTAGTTACCACATCGCAATGAACCAAGGTAATAATTCAACTTACCGAATTCTTCTGTTTATTTCAAATTGAATTGCGACTACTGAACAAAAGAAATGATATAGTTAGAAATATTATCATAAGCTATTAACTAAATTCATTATGGATTCTAAATTCACTTAGTTATCTTTTTTAATTGTTCTTCATTTCATTTTGAAATACAGAATATGGATATACACTTTCTCTGGTTGATAAGGTTCTGATGAATAAAAGATTTTTCAATCTTGGACATAGTTTTTTAATCTTAAAACTTATGACAGTTTTATAGCATGACAGTTTTACTATATTGTAATCTAAACGTCCTGATATGGTAATAGATAGACATTACGGACTAGGACTGAGGCCTAAGCGAAGATATTTTAATTCAGTCACAATACGGGGAATTGGATGAACTAACTGAGACATGCTAACTGCGACCGAACTGATAAGTCCAGAGAACTAAAATGAAAGAAGTTGGCCAAAGGATTGAAGCTTCAGTTTTAAAAATAAATTATTCGAAGAAAATAATCAAGGAAGACGTCAACGACGAAGACAACGTGTCACTGGCTGAACGTAATTAAAACGAGAATAAACAAGTGCTTCCACGTGCTTTGGTGCTGAACGTAAAAATTTACATATATCTTGACATCTCCATTTTATATAAAAAAGGGAAAATAGTTTAAGCTTTTTTTGTTTTAAGAGCTTAGGCGAAATAAGTGCTTTGGTGTCTTTTATCTCTGGTTGGAGACATCAATGTTTGGATGCTGCTAATTTGGTCCATTACATAGTTTATAACCAAAGACTTCCACGTGCTAATTTTCCCCTGAGTTTCCGTATGATTCTAGAGTCAACTATGCATACGAACTCAATCTTTCAATCGAGTTGTTTTGTGATATCTCAATTTTAACAATTGAAGACAATTGAAATCTGAACAAAACTAGTACAAATACTTGTATCGACCAAACATAACATCTCTAAACCTATTTGCTTGAAAATTAACATGGCCATAAAAGATGAGGATGTAAAGAATTGAATTTAAAGATGAATTTGAATAATCATTAGGTGTTGCAGTATAGAATTAAGTTTGATATATTTTTGATTCTAGTACTTGTTATATTTGCTCGATACGGATTACTGATACACACACAAATGTTTGTAATAATGGTCTAGCCCAGAGTACTTCGATTTGGATATACATAAGAATGTGAAAGTTAAGTTTTGAATTTATATAATTTTGAGTAGGTCAATATTTATTTGTAGATTCACAGAATTTGCTGGTTGCTTTCACTCTTTTGCTGTATGTTAGTTTGTTTTATCAGCATAATGAATAAAACATTACAATGCATTGATAACAGCAATTTGCTTCTGCTGGTTTATGTTTTTGCAGCTGTTAGAAAAAGATGGATGGATTTATATTTGAGAACATGTAATTAGATGCATTATTAGTATCATTTGTTAGTTTTAAAACTTGTTTTTATGTTTGAGAAATGAAAAGGATGGATGGATTTATATTTGGGAACATGTAATTTGATGCACACTTGGAGAATGCAACAGCCATGCTCATTTTATTTGATTTACCTTGCTTTCCTCTTACATCATTATTGCAATATTTGATAATTTTTTCAACCATTATTCTTTTTTCAGATTAGTTTTGAAAGTGTATTATCAGCCATTTCCACGATATAGTTTTTTGGGACTTTTACCTTATCAGTGTCATTATAGAATGGCTTAGGTTATCCTTTAAAACAGTAACAGTTTGAATTGATTATTTATGATATAAACACGGTTTGAGAGCATGTAAAAAATTTTTTGTAGGTTTTTTTTTTCATTTCTCAAATTTTTATGTTTTAGACGGATTAAATGGGTTGACCCGTACATGAAGAGAGTCGGGTCAATTGACCCCCTTAATAAATATATTAAATGGGTCGGATCAAAAAATGGGTCGGGTCAATTTTGATTCGACCCATTATGACCCGACCCGACCCATTTGACAGGTCTACTTTAAGGTTGAGGGAAGGTGGAGTCTTGAACAGAAGGCATTCATTTTGTTTGGGTGAGGACCAGGTACGGGCTGAATAAGGGAGTGGATGGTCATACATGGTGTAAGATGTACAGGCTTTTCAAAGGTAGAAGAGAGGGTACACAAGTGCAGACATGTCTTAGAATTTGTCTTAGAATTTGAAGAGGGAATATGCAGGCGTGGCTTTTGTTTAGGAGAAAGGAAATATGCAAATGGCGGATGGTTCCTGGGAGTAATACGTGTTTTGGAGAATGATGGAATGTGGCGGGTTCGGACTTTGGGTCTGCTGGGTACGTGAGTAAAGCCCAATTTGTATTAAAGAAAATAAATAAATAAATGGAAAATCAAATGGAAGAAGGGACTGAAAACGCGGTGTTTATTTCGTTGTTGTGCGAGCTGGTGCTAGCGGACGAAGGAGGATGCCGGATTGGGTTTTTAAAAGGGTGATGGGCCGATGTGAGCTCAGTTATGAAGGACATTATTTAAATGGGCATGGGTTGTTGGCGAATCATGAAATGAAGTGGAAATGGTTTAGATGGTGAAAGATGTGTACTGTTCACTACGTGTTGAGAAAGTGTGCTCGAGAGGAGAAGTTGGCGGGCTGGTAACGCAAATCGTTATTTAACGGTTAACGCGCCAAGGTGAGTAAATTCACTAACTCTGATCTGTTTTAAAATAGTATAATTATATTTTAATGTTGTTTAAATGTTGTGTGATGGTCGATTAGGTTGATTACAATTAGTTGAATATTATATATTGTTGCATATGTACCCATCATCGGTTGGGTACTGAAGCCATCGATCATAAGATTCCCTAGTCGGAATCAGTGTAAATTGTTTGACTAACATCTGTGGTTGCGGAAACCGGTTGAAGGAATCCGATCGGATTCCTTGATATTTATATAAACTGTTTGTTTTGTATGCACTGTTCAAACCCGAATTACATTTAAAACCCCGTGTGAATAATTGATGTTGAATAAAAATTCAGCATTTGCTTTGATAAATAAATAAATGATATCGATTAAGGAAGTGGTAACAGTCGACCGTAAACACATCGTTTTGTTAAGAAGTTGATTTGCCGTCAGGCAAATCAACGAAGTTAATTATAAAAATTATATTTTTATAATTAAAGCGAAGTTTTAAATTATAATAGAAGTTCTATTATAAATCAGTATTTTAGAATTCGTTTTTATAAAATAAATAAAAACGATTGTTGACATTTAAATAAGTTTATAAAGCAGAAATTATGCGATGATTAAATATTTGGATAATTATATTTAAGATAAACAATTTAGAAATATTATTAGATTAATTATATTAATCTAATGTTAAGAAGAAATTGAAACTAGTTAACGAATTTACTGATGGAATGAAGTTGATTTAATCAAATGTTATTTGGGAAAATGATTATTAGATTAATTGGTCTTTAATTAATCTAATGAAACAGTTTAGAAATAAATAAATCAAAATTTATGAGATTTAATTACCTTTTAGTTTAAGAAGTTATAAGTAGAACTGTGGAATGGAAAAGCAAAGAGTAAATGTTTAAAAATAAATAATCATAAACAACAGAGATTTCAAAAGTAAGAATATGGTGTTATAAAAACCATAGTCAAAATTTAACAAGAAAATACGGTTTGTGGGATACTATAAGTAATAAGGAGTTTAGAGTTACATACTTATATTTGTTCTAAGGTAAGAACGTTGTCAATAAAGGTCTGAGAGGTAAATAAAATACCCCAACTTGAGCGACTTCACTATTATAGAGGAACGATATCAGTTTGTAAAGGTAAGAGATGTCAAGATTAGTATAAAGGGAATATGACAGCGTATTGCAGGTCTGAAACTATAGTTATAAAATAAACGCTATTGACTAGATTTAAGCGCGACTGTTATATCAAGATTAGTATAAAGGGAATATGGCAGCGTATTGCAAGTCTTAGAACTATAGCGATAAAATAAACGCTGTTGATTAGGATTAAGCGTGACTGTTATGTCAAGATTAGTTATAAAGGAGAATATTACAGCGTATGACAAGTTTTGAACTGTAGCGATAAATTAACGCTGTTAACCAAACTTAAGCATGATTTTTATATTTGACAGCACTTCCTAGGAAATGAAACAGTTAGTTGAAATCCACTTATTCGAAAGTAATAAATAACGATGTTTGTCCAAAAAATTGGAGAATCGTGTTAGAAAACGATGACAGTATTTCGATGTTCGAAATATGATTAGAATTAAACCGTTAGAATTTGGAACTAGAATTCGACGATGTCGAATGTATTAAAAGTAAACTATTTTTAGGGATTATAATCTGATAGAATAATTAACATTTAGTTTTAAACAAATAAATGTTAATAGGATAGGAGTCAATATTTAGTTATAAACTTGATATCGATTTCATAAGAAGTTGACTTAGAAACAGAGTTTATGAAGTGGAATAGGAATATAAAAGTATGAAAGAGATTCCGGTAAACAAGATAAAGGAAATTATTTCATGAAAAAGAATTATATGATAAAGATGTTCAGATTTCTATAATAAGGGATGGTATTCATATTTCAAATTGAATAATGTTTTAAAGGTGAACACTAGGCCGATTAAAAGGTTAAAAGGAAATTGGAAATATTTCCCAATATAAATAGGGAAGATTATCCAAGTATAGAAATAAAGAATGTGAAATTAATGGAAACAGTTCGAACGTTAATAACGTATGTTTCTGGAACATGAAAGAATAAGAGTTTATAATAATTGGAAATGTTTTCCAATAAGAATGAAAAGGCTAAAACGGGATTTGAGAAAATATCTGGTAAGATATGGGAATTCGAACAATAAAATAAATGTTAAATAAAAGTGCCCGTGGTTGTGTGATGCTAGTTATACATTAGAATGGGTGTTGTTTTAACTCCGATAGTTAAATAACCGACTATCGAAGTGTTTTGACCATCGTTGTCAATACAGAGAGACCGGTTGGATATATTATCTGAAAACCACTCCGTATAGGCATAAGCGTTGCGAATTAGATATGCTGAAGATAATTGAAGACGGAGTTAAATGCAAGGGTCGTCCAGTTCTAGAATGGTGTTTTTGTTTGTCCAGTTCTAGGACAACTTGTATGGACGAGTGTCTGACAGAGTATTTCCAACTGTCACACCGTTGATTTTACGAATATACCAAGCTGGTGGGGAGAAGGTAACTTCTCTTTATTCTACACCCAGTGTGCATCTGTGTAATCAATGTTTTATTACGGATTTGACGACGTGACATTCAAAGTGAATGGTGATCAGATGTTCTGAAGATAGACGTAGCCTCTAGCCACACAACCAGGAAGTAACAAAAGTTGGGCTAGGCAGCATGGCTAGTTGGGTCATTCCCAAGCAGGGTGTATTGTCACCGATCCAGAGGAAATTCATATTTATACTTCTTTTCGATTCTGTATCTTCGGATGACGGTTGGATGGCCAACAACCGTGGGTGGCAATATATTCGCGACACTCAAGCTAAATGAGTGAGCGGTCATGTGTGGCCGGGTTGCAAGACGTTCTTGTTGAACCCAGGTGTATCCCCTTTAGAGTACACTGATCGGAAGGTGCTCCCATACCTTGTCTGTTGGAATTCAAACTCCTATAAGCGCCCTGTGGTTTATGATTTTATACTATATATATGTGGAATGTGAGATGCAAGCGTTCTGGTACTTGGATATTTATTTGTTTAGACATTATCATAATATCACTGGTTTTGATATCAAAATACTTTGGGTTATAGTAAGGTAAAAACCGTCCATGTTTATGTGTGGGCTGGTCTTACTATTATCCTTTTGTTTCAAAAGGATTTTGCAAAGTTAAACAGTATGGTTGGAATTTACTCACACCAGTCCCATGACTGACCCAGAGTTTATTTGTTCGTGTTTTTCCCTAAACTCTTGGGTGCCCAAATTTGTATGGACAGTCAAGTGTTTCAGACTTTTACAGATACACTTGGAGGAGCTCAAAGCCGAAGGCTTCACCATTAGTTATGTAGATATTATTTCCGCTATGATGTATATGAGTTATACTCTAATATGATATGTAAGTACAAATTCAGATTTTGTATTTCAAAGTTATGTTATAATACAATTTATTTATTCTGCTGTGAGATTCGTGTTTACTCTGATTCTATTCAGTTGTGTTCTTCTTCTTCTATTCTATTAGTTTTATCTTTTCTATCTCATCCTCTAATTTCTTTCTATTAATGATCTGAATTTTCGTGCATTTTGAGTTGAATGTGTAGGATATTAGTCAGCTCAAATTGGTACGAATTTTCCGGCCGTTACAAGTAGCCCATGTGGCTGTTTGGGGATTTTCCCGACCCTTCTCGTACAAAGGAGGTTATGGCGAAATTTTCCGAAATTTAAAGGCATTAGTGAAATATTTGAAGTGAAAACGATTTAGAAATCGTCGAATGAATTATATTTATATATATATATATATAAATTAAATTAAAACGAATCGAGCTCGTGCAGTTCGCGTTTTGAAATCCTAATTTTAAACGGTTATACCGAAAGATCCGACCATCGGATTTTGACGAAACTGGAACCATTGGGTTCGCTTTAGAGAGATCTTTCCAACGATATAGCTTTGTGTTGTGGTTGACGAAACTGGAACCATTGAAAAGCAAAGTCTTGTGGTTGATGATCAAAGCACGGCTTACTGGCATAGCTTTGTGTATAGCGTGGATTCGCGAGCCTCACACCTCGGTATGAGTCAAAAACGGGATAGTGACTGCAGGGAGAATACGACGTTTCTTTCTAGCTATGGTGGTGTCAGTGACTTACCAGCCCTGACATTTATATTATTTTCACCTATGTGGTTGTTGGAATGTGAGGCGCCTCGATTTTAGGTCTGTTAGGACCGGGAAACGTGTGTTCAGGAATACTAATCCACTAACGTAAGTGTGGACCGGCCCTGAAGATCCAAGGGTTACCCAGAGTGTGTAGTCCTGAGGCATTTGCTAGAGTGTCTCGAAGCGGAGAGGAGCTTGCCCCTTGCCTCGACCAATGATGGAATCCAATTTCCAATACGAAATTGCGGATTTGACTGTAACTTATATATGGCGACATAGTGGCATGGGACGCTCATGTCGTCTATGATTGATATTTATGATTGAATTTGCTTTTGAAACATATATGCACTAATAATAATATCAAGTGATTTTGCTTTACACGTATTAAGCATATTTTGTCCATTATAAGGTAAAACTCTATCCTCCGGGTTGCGTTGCATTGTGTGATGGGACTTGAGTCTTATAATGGCCTCATTCTTTTTAAAAGCATTGCGTTATTTAAAGAATTTACTTTGTTTTAATGCATTGGCAATCTTTGGAGTAAACCTGTTCCGCGAAAGTGGGGTGGTCCTATGATTTGCCTTATTAGTGTTGTTTAACCAGTTAAGTAGATTTCTCATACCAGTCCCACGACTAACTCGTAGTTGTTTTCACTTTGCAAACTCGGGTGCCCTTATTTTCACACGGGCAGCCTAGTGACAGGTGACAGGTTATATTTTGGCTTTAGCACTGTAGCACGGAGTGCGCTTTTGGCTTGTATGGCGAAGACTAGATTTCCTTGTATTTTGGCTATTTGACATTCCGCCATTATTACTTATGTATATGTACCGCTTATGGCGATGGAGACTGATATCTCTATTATGTCTCACTTATGTATATGTACCGCTTATGGCGATGTAGACTGATCATTTCCTTTTATGCACTAAGTTGTATCCTACACTGTGCTACTCTGATGTTATGACATATTATGATTCCGCTGTCATATTTATGTAAATTATTCTATTTCTTGTTTATGCTATTATATGTGCTCTGCTAATGATGATTAATGTGTTATATTCCAATGATTATCCTTAACACCGTTGTACGGAGTTTTGAGATTGTCACAATCTTATCCCACCTTGTGTGTTTGAAGCCCAAGGCGTTATGTTAAGAGATTTAAGCATTTATGCTCTTTGTTGTTACTGCAAGAAGAAAGGATTGACAATCCTTTGGAACTAATCTTCCTTTCTTATCAAAATCAATCGGACCTCATTACCTCTTGCTGTTGTTTAGGACAAAAGCTGTGAGGTTTCCATAATTGTCTTCGTTGCTTCTTGTGATCGAGATTCGGTAGTTACCTCTGTAGGTTGACAGAATCTTTTGAAAGCTTTAAAACCAAGGTCTAATTTCTATTTTTCTTTCCACCACAGTATGATGATCAAACTAAGTATGTAAAGTGTTTATGGAAGAACGTGTTGTGTCTGTGCTCTTGATCGAGTGTTCTTGAGAAAACCATTTTTCCTTTATATCAAGTTCTCCCATAACTTCATCTATTATTCTTATTGCCATGGCTTCCTTTAGAAACCGTATATGTAGCCTATGGCATCTTGCTGATTTGAGTCTGGGTGAAAACAAATAGTGAAACCATGCTCTATTTGTAAATTCCTTGAGGAAGTGTGTATAGGATTCTAGTTCAGTACCTGTGCTGCTTGTTAGTTCTTAGGTAGGATCCTCCACGTATAATTTTTGTGAAATACCCTATTTGTTATTTTTCTTCAAAGGTTAAGTGCCTTTGAATAATGCAATGGTTGGTAAATTCCGATAATTGTATATGTGAAAACTCGTGACTTTATTCAGAAAGGATATCTTATTTTTCTCACCTTTTGAGCTTGGAGATGAGGAATTTCATATTCAAGCGCTTTTCATTTGTGCTTATTTTCTTATGTATATGGAATAAATTAGGTTGTTATGACTTATCCTTAAGAAAATTGCGAGGATACAATTTTTGTAAGGGGGAAGTCTATAACAACCCTGGTTCTAGGTGATTGTCTGCTATAGTAATTAATAAATTATAATGTGAAGTATAATTTATTAACCATGAAATAAGTGTCTTTTATAATGTAAATTGAGTTTGGTTAGCTAGGTTGGTGGTTTATTAATTAAAAATTGAAATTATTAAGATTATTTGATTAAGTTTTCGGGAGCTTGGTAAACATCTATACAATTATAAATTGTTGGTTATATATATACATGTCATGTTAGGAATATGTATATATGAGGTTGAGATGAAACTGGAATAAATAAGTTTAATAAATGTGGAATTGAAGAATAAATGTTGGAAATGGTTGTGAATAACTTTTGAGGCAAAGACGAGTGTTTTGGTGAGTTCCAGATAAATCAATTTGATTAAATTTAATATTATAAGTAAATAATACTTTTTGTGTCAAATAGTGTTTTCCTAAGTTGTAAGATAAAATAAAATATGAAAGTTAATTTTGTTGTAAAATATGAATGCACAAGTTAAAAATAATTTTTGCAAATATATAAAATTTTGCTATGTCAAAAAGTAAAGATATTTGAATTTTTAAAAACATTTAAATTGTAAGTGTTTTAGTGAGTTCCAGATTAATCAATCTGATTAAATTGCATATTATAAGTAAATAATACTTTTTGTTTCAAACAGTGTTTTCCTAAGTTGTAATCTAAAATAAAAATATAAAAGCTAATTTTGTTATAAAATACGAATGCACAATTTAAAAATAATTTTTGCAAATATATAAAATTTTGCTATGTTAAAAAGTAAAGTTATTTGAATTTTTAAAGACATTTAAATTGTAAGTGTTTTCAGAAGAAATGAAATTTGTGTGCAAGTTTTAATATTTGTAAACTAGTATTAATACTTTTATTGTGTATTAATGGTGAAATGTACAACAAATAGTAGAAATTTGGGTGTAAGGATTGTGTAAACATAGTTTAACAAGGCTAATTAGTGCGAAATTGATATTTAAGGCTTAAACATTCATTAGAGGCCTTGTTTAGGTTAAGTCGACCTTAGTTACTAATTATAAAGAAAGAAAGGCCGGGAGAACTTTCTCCAGTATGTTCATTTTTCTTTCCTTGACGTTCTTCTTCCTTTCTTTGCCTGTGAGCTAAAAAAAAAAATCAATTTCCAACAAAATCTAAGCTCCTAAATACTTCAAATTAGTGAAAGCTAGTTGCAAATTGAGAGCTCCAGCAGGTAATCACTCTAACACCAATCTGTATCTATCTATTCTCTCTATTTGTGAATCTATTTACTGTATTTTGATGATTTAGGTTGCATGTTTTTATAACTTTCCGTATAGGCTTTGAGAAGGCCAATAGAAGCTTCAGGTTCCTATACTACTTCAAATTTCTTGTTGTTAATTCTTATTTTTGGATTTTAGGTGAGTGAACCTCATAACTTCTAGTTGAAATTATCTATAGTGTTATTCTTTGATATATATAAGAAGTTGAGACGAATTAGTTTATTGTACATACTATTTTTTGCGAAAATTTCCTTCTGTGATCATCTCAACAAAGTGTCCACTTTGAAAATCCGTATCTTCTTCAATTTACAATGAAATGCAATCAAAATTTCCCCAGATCATTGTTTGGACACTTGCCTTTGTGCATGCAAAATTTCATAGTTTTCTGATGTTGTTTGCATATCAAAGTAAGGTGCAAAAATTGAATATGAACACTTAAAATCACATGTAGCTTAGTTCATTGCGACATGTGCATTTTCCCCTTAGAGAGGTTAACCTAAGGGTCGACCCCTAAGAAAGAGAGGTAGACTCAGGGGTCGACCTCCTGCTTGAAAGTGTCGACCCTAGGGTCGACACCTATATGGAGAAGGGCGTGGCCTTTTTCCTGGGTAATTGTTGTTTGTTTTGGGCCAACTTCATTGAGTTTCGCACCTGTTTCTTAATCTTTAGTGGATGGTTTTGGCCCATTCTTATTGATGATGTTGAATATTTTGAAAGTGGCAATGAACCTTAGTGTAGAATGCCAACACTAGCTGAAAATCCTACATCGAATTGATGTTGTTTTAGGTGAAAGTTGTTATGTAAACTTGGGATACCCTCTTGTAGGCAAGCACGTTTTTAAAAGCTATTTTTAATTAAATATTTCCAACCGATTTTTTCGAACTTAATAATTGTTTACTATATACATTTCAAGTATTTTGCAAGTTAATATGCTATTGCATCCCCGCTATATATAGAGGGAAGGATTTTAAAGATAACAATTTCAAATATATTTGGAAAACTGATTTAAAACTTGTTTTTCTCTAAAGCTAGATATAAGATCACACGATTTCAGCACTCTTCAAGATGGTGTGTTAATTGTTAAATGTTATAGTAAACCTCATGGTATGGGACACGATGGTATATTTTATCGGTTAATTACAGAACTGTCTAATTGAAGTAGTTGATTTGATGTTTCCGATGATTTGGTGTTTCTCATGATTTTCGGTGTGGAATTGATGAGCGAATAGTAAACTAGTAGTGAGAATGTGTGGTATGAGACGTATAATTACCACTTCTGGGTTACTGTCCGTAAGTCTGTGACACATCATGTTGTTGTGCCAGTACTAGACTTGGGGGTCTCATATACGCATTTTGTGACACCCCACGTCCGTTAATGTCACTCAATAAGAGAATGAATTAAGTTTCGTGAAGCGTTTTAGTAAACAGAACGGGAATATTACAAGACAGATATAAAATTTTGCAGCAGAATAAAACAACTTTATTAATCATAAGATATAGTGGTCCAAAACATCATCTGTCTGAAATATAAAAGCCCATTACAACATAAAAACCACTATCTTGTACTTCAGAGATATCAGAGTACATAAAAGAAATAAAATTCCCCAAGAAAAAAATATAGCAATAGCAATAAGGATAGGAGCTTGAGCCATACATGTCAGCAGCTCCAGCAAAATAAGCAAAATCACGGTCAAGCCTGAGTGTTTCTTCCCTGAGAACCTTGGGGGGGGGGGGGGGGAAGAAAGAAGAAGAAACAAAAAGGGTCAGACATAAAGTCTAGCGAGTCTAGTTAGTTTTAGCCAGTAAATAAATAGAAGTAACATGGTTGGCATATAAAATGGATAAGAGAGATCACTACATAAATGGAAGGTGTGACAAGGTAAACAGGACAACAGGATAGAATAGAAAACGCTTCTTAATACTTTCCTTACTCTGCACCAGTACTAGTATTACAGATATGTAATATGATTACATACTCCCTAATTGCTTAACAGAAACATAATGGTAGTTTTAAGTGTACTCTAGTAACGGGATTTAACCTAAACATAACTGGTACCTAAACAGAAATAACGGGTGTTAGCCCAGACAGAAACATAGGTACCCCACAGAAACAGACAGGACTAGATGTACACTATTTACTACCCTCCAATCGATCGGCTCCCTATTTCATAGATACCCTATGCTGGCCCCACAGTAAGGTGTATCACTCCTTAAAGTGGCAACCCTTCATTCTCCAGATGTGCACAACCATATCTACTGATGCCACAGCGTCTTATCTTCCCCAGCATGCGGAGTCATGCACGCACATGATCCCGTTGGAACGCGCCGTCAACACCGCCTCCACAGTTGGATCTTTTACAATCAGTTCAGTAAGCGTGCCCACTCCGACCTAGTTCGGAGTACCCATTTGATGCCTATTTAAGGGTTACTAACTGAAATGGGTCCCACACAAGATGATGCGAGCTCTCCCCTTTGTCTTGCATCCCCACTACTAGGTTTTCTACTGATTATGTTTACCTAATGGTGTCTTTAATTACATAACCCCAAAAAGTTAAGTTTGTGGGCCTATATATACAAATATTACCCACCTACCCAAGATATACTTAACCCATCCACTGTCTAATCCCGTTTTTACTTAACCCTCACTTTAGTTTAAGTTCATACAATCCCTATGGATTATCTTAGGTTAAGTAATCCAATTCATTACCATGTCCATTTATTGTTTATAATGGGCTAGACCTCCCACATTAGGCCTACAACATGTGAATGCTGGATATGCTGGTCGGGTCCGGTCAGTCTTATTCCACAGTTGGGCCTAACCTCGTGTCTTAGCCCGATTGGTATTCGTGTACATAGACCTCCTACATTAGGTTCAACATTAGTGGCTGCTGGATATGCCGGTAGGGTCCGGGCAGACTTCCACCACTAATGTAACCTAACCTCGTGTCATAAGTACAATTTCAATTACTAATTGTAATTACTAAACATTACATTTTTAATTAATTAATCAATTAATTAAGCCTTTCCTTTTATAAGTGTCAATACCTATTTTACTGATAATTTGAATTACATGTCCAAAAATGTTCATACTCAAATTATGTCATTTTTAACCCTTTTCCCCCGTTCCTTAACAGCGCCCTCACAAAATTGGCAGCATGCCTAGGCTAGACAAAAGCCTAGTCATGAATGATAATAGGGAAAATAATGGGAAAATAACTAAAATGATCATCTTGGCATAAACATAAACTAATATGATAATAAAGTGAACATACATACTGGCATGGACATGAAATTATCATCATGACAAGTGATAATTCAAATCACATAAAATAGACCTAATATGATAACATAAGATGACAATTTAGATCACATAAAATAGATCTAATATGATAACATAAGGTGACAATTTAGATAACATAAGGTGACAATTTAGATCACATAAAATAGATCTAACATGATAACATAAGGTGACAATTTAGATCATATAGAATGGATCTACATGATAACACAAGGTGACAATTTAGATCACATATAATAGACCTAATATGCTAACATAAGGTTACAATTTAGATCACATAAAATAGATCTGACATGATAACATAAGATGATATAACATAAGATGATAATTTGGATCTCATAAAATAGATCTAACATAATAACATAAGGTGACAATTTAGATCTCATAAAATAGATCTACCATAATAACATAAGATGACAATTTAGATCACATAAAATAGATCTAACATGATAGCATAAGATGAAAATTTAGATCTCATAAAATAGATCTAACATAATAACATAAGATGACAATTTAGATCTCATAAAATAGATCGAACATAATAACATAAGGTGAAAATTTAGATCTCATAAAATAGATCTAACATAAAACATGATCATAAAATAGATCTGGCATAAAACATGATCATAAAATAGATCTAGCGTAAAACATGATCATAAAATAGATCTAGCATAAAACATGATCATAAAATAGATCTAGCATAAAACATGATCATAAAATAGATCTAGCATTAAACATGATCATAAAATAGAATGGATCTATCATGTCATAGCATACAATATGATAATAGCATAGAATAGATTCATAGTTTACACATATCCAAATCACAGACTTTCATAATTTACTTCCATTTTTTTAAACCTAAAAATAACTAGAAACTCACCTCGTTTGGATTGTTAAGAAGATAGAAAAGAAGTTGGTGTTGAATTAATGCTTGGATCTCAGAATTTGATTTACAAAACTGATGTTTACTTCGCATTCTAGCAGAGTTTGGCCGCCATTGTTTCTTTGTGAAGAAAACAAAAGAATTGAGGTGAATATATAGCTGCTAAGTTTCAGAAATCAAATTGCCACCTCAGCCCTAAAAGGGGATTGGGTAATGGGCCGCTATCCACTTGAAAAAGGCCTGAATACCCAAAAAATTCTATCGTTCATAACTTCTTCATACGTTATCCGTTTTACGCAAACCAGGTGTCTATCTTGACCAGAATTTCGAGACAGACGCAATGATGTAATCCATTTCCCTTAATTCTAAATATTAAATTAATTATTCTTTAATTTATCCCCTTTAATGTCGTTGAAAATTCGGGGTGTTACATTCTCCCCTACTCAAAGGATTTCATCCCTGAAATCTCTAAGTTGAGAAGAATGCATCCTACCATCCATCATCCATCTACTCATCCACAAATCACTGGCATCCATTGTCCTTAAAGACTTCTAATGCATATATGATTATACGCAAAGGTGTGTGTATATGTCCCAATACTAATGCAAAGATCAGGCGGTCTACTGATTCAGTTGACCTCCTAAATGCAATGTATGTTAGTGTCATGAATCCAATATGTATGCAAATAATTCTATTATAATAGGTGAATTCTATATGTGTGCACACTCATTCGCCCAAATGCAACATCCATATGCTATTACATCCACTTTCATACATTAAAAGAATAAAAATGCACACACATCCATATGCAGTATGAGAGTGATTGAGCCGATCTAGTGCCTAATGTGTGTGTATATGCATCCACAGGCAACCACTAGCAAACACTTGCATCCACTTGCCTCCATCAAACATGACATGTCTCAAACACATGTTTACATCCAAGGGTTCCCTACCTAAAGGTCCAAGACTTGATCGATAGGGTACAGAAGAATGATAGAAACAGATACGAATAAAAGCTTTTGGAAGAGAAGTTAAGAACATTCCCTTAAAAAGAAAAGGGTACGAAGCGGAAAAAATCTTGTCTTCGGTCTCCCAAGTTGCATCTTCTAGGTTGTCTTCCCACTGAACCTTCACCAACTTGACTTCTCGTTTGCATAACTTCCTAACCCCCGATCCAAGTAAAAGTCATTCTGTAGATCCCCACCAACCAAATGCTCGTGTTGCCCTTCCTTGATCTAGGCAAACCATCTACGAAAGCCATGGAGACGCTCTCCCACTTCCACTGCGGGACCTCTAAAGGATGAAGCAAACCATAGCCCATGAAACAAGATATGCGTCGCACTCAAACTCGACGCCTAACACAGACATTCTCAAACCCCAAAAAATCATAGCCGAACCACCAATGGGGTTTGAGACAACAATGGGATTCACTACCATACTAGTATTTAAGTGCAGAGATTCAACCACAGAGCTAGATATAAATGAATGTGAAGCGCCATAATCAAAAAGTGTTCTTATAGGATGATTTGAAAGAGAAATTAAACCTTCCATAGAAATTTTTCTACCTCTTTCAGGAGCACTGATCGCGAGAGCATGCACCTGCCCTCCAGAAGTTCCTGCCCTTTGACCTTGTCCCTGTTTCTTCGGGCAAACCTTAATAAGATGCCCGACCTCTCCACAAGCAAAGCCAACATTCTTCCTTTTCCTACAGTCCTTGGCTAAGTGATCCTCTCGCCCACAACTATGGCACTTCCTCTTATTTTTAACCTTGTCATTCTTTTCGCCTTTCTTCTACTGTTGTTGTTGTTGTTGTTGTTGCTGTTGTCCCTTCTTGGGCCGCATCTTCTCATTTTGCGTTGCTTCCTCAGCCTTTCCTTCCTTCTTTTCTCCCTTGTCTTCCTCATGCATTAGGGCCATGTCAACAAGCTTTTCAAAAGTGGCTCCCATTGGGATATGGGACATGGCTAACCCATGAAGGGGTTCATTCACCCCTTTAGCAAACCGCAAAGCCTTCTTATGCGGCGTATCCACCAATTCTAACCCGAACCTTGCTAGCTGGTTGAATTTTTTCACATACTCTTTCACCGTCAAGTTTCCTTGTTTGAGTGCTAAAAATCTCTCCATCTGTATGCTTCTCTCGGCTTGGGAAAGAAATTTCATTTCAAATCTTTGTCTAAAATATTCCTAAGTTCCCACCGGACGTCCAGCTTGGGTGACTTCCCACCAGAATTGTGGCACCCCACCTCCATTAAGGTCACTCACAAAGGGAATGCCTTAACTTTGGTGGAGCGTTTATTGTGTATAGAATAGAAAAGTAAACAAGACAGATAAATAAATATTGGTACTTGGAAATGAAAAGAAAACAACTTTCATTGAAGCAAAGAAATAGTTTGATTACATCATGTCAAAACCAAATACACTTGTTATCCATCTTGATAAAACAAGCTCTGAGTACATAAAATAAAAGACATAACCCCAACATAAAATAGCCATAAATGAGATAGGCTGAACTTTACTTCAGAAATCCAAGCAACTTCCAAAAGAAGAGAGAGAAAGCAGTCCAAATCAAGCTCCAATAGTACTAGTCCCACCCTGAGCACCTGAGGGGGGAAGGAAGAAAAGAGGTGGAAACAAAAGGGGGTCAGACATAAAGTCTGGCGAGTACGATAACTTTAACAAAATAATTATTAAAGTAACTAGGATAAGGCATAAGCTGGAAAATAAGGAAATGACTGTGAATAAAAGGCAAGACTAAGCAAACTAAGGAAATAAGACGAACAAAGATATCATTAACTACGCATCTAACCGCCAGAGGATAACTACTACAGTGCACCACCATCACCAGTCACCTTAAAGGTTGATCCCGCCTACTGAACACAAGTTAATATAATAATGGTAGTTTCGTGTACCCCTAGCTGTTGTCATAGGTGCCGCCTGCTCGTATCTCCATTAGGTGTACCCACTACCCCCCAAACGATCGGCTCCCTAACACGTAGACTATGCAGTTAAAGCCCCGCAATATCCCCGCTATAGCCCATAGCACTCTTCAACCGCTACGCTATTTCAGTTTAGCGCTGATGAACAGTAGCTCCGCTTCTAGCCTCGCTATTTTCCGCTGCATCTGCTAAATCAAGGCTTTTTAGCATCCGCTTTAGCCATATTAATATATAGCTTGATTTGACTAGTTCGATTTTCAAAAAATTCAGTAAAGTTAGCATAAAGGGCTAAATTTAAGGCATAAGTGCCTAATATATGGTAACAATCAATTACACTCATCAAATTTAGCATGCAAAACTATGATATTTCGTGATTCTTTTATATAAGATTAATTAATATTAGTTTCTTTTAAAAATATAATGTGAGAAAGATGATTACTTAATTTCCAAATATTTGGTTTTACATCTAACGAATCTTTTTGTGCCTCCGCTATATCCCCACTATTTCCCCGCTTTATCTCCGCTACAACTTTTTGCACCTCTGCCGCTATAGAACCTCTAAGCGCTTTAACTGCACAGCTCGTAGATACCCGTGCTGGCCCCACAATTGGGTGTATCACTCCCCAAAGTGGCAACCCGATACCACAGAATGTGCACGGCTTATACCTACACGATGCAACAACGTCTTACCTACCAGCCCGGGCCCATGCACGCACATGAAACCTGTTGGACTTGCGTTGCCACCGCTAACCCGTTTTGGCCTCTTACAGTCAAGCCCAGTAAGTGTGTCCCGTCCTTGACTTGGGTCGAGCTCACAAAGATACATATGGGTTACTGGTTGAAACGGGCCCCCCACTACTTGACACAAGCTATCCACCTAAGCTTGGTAACCACTAAAGTTTCCCACTTAACCCCTTCTTAATCATATCTTCTTACATGTTCAGCTTGGTTAAGTGTTACTAATCGTATTTTCACAAGCCACCCAAGGCACCCACTTAACCCTCATGTCCCACCACATGTTTATCCTGTTTAAGTGTTACTTAATTCATTAAGGCCGTAACCCTTGCAAGACCTCTCACATTAGACTGGCATTTGTTGTTGCTGGATTTGTTGGGCAGGTCCGGGCAGTCTTATACCACAAACGAGTCTAACCTCGTGTCTTTGCAACTTGTTACGTATTTAATTTATGCCTAAGACCTCCCACATTAGACTGGCATTTGTGGTTGCTGGATTTGCCGGGAGGGTCCGGGCAGTCTTATACCACAAACGAGTCTAACCTCGTGTCTTAGACGATTAATTACACATAACTAATTATCCCCAATTTGAATTAATCTCCCTATTCAAATTCCAATTTTAACTATGTCCATAATTGACACCTTAATTATGCCTATCCATTTATGGTATAAATTATACCAATTATCACCACAAATTAATTTATATGCCATTTAAGGCATTACATGCCAATTCTCAGTATATGTGTATTCAATATTATCCCCATTGTCCCCACGTTATTCGCTCGCTTAACATGACATATATATATATATATATTAGACTAACAATTAGTCTAACACGTAAAAAGGAAAAACATCACAAATTTGCATAACACAAAATAGATCTAACTTGCAAATAAGAATCATAACTTGCATAAACTTTGTATTGTCATGAATCTAAATATAGATCTAAAAAGGTGTGATGTTGCATGTATGAATATGGTCTCCACTCAAACTTGCATAGGCAATAGTCACAAACTTGCATAAACTCTTTATGTCATAGATCTAATCAATAAGGTGTAAACTTGCATAAACTATGTAGGTGATAGATCCAAACATAAAGGTGTAAACTTGTATATGGATCAAAACATAAAAATTAATGTCACATAAACTAGCATACGTATATACATGATTCACATATGTTTTAACAACCCAAACTTGCATAAGATTCATATATGTTTTAATATCCCAAACTTGCGTAAGATTCATATAAGTTTTAACACCCCAAACTTGCATAAGATTCATATAAGAACATATTACAACTTGCATAGGTTTCACATAAGAACTATCATATGATTCAACTTGCATAGAATTTACATAACAACTAGCATCAAATTCACAAAATATCACATTTTTTCCAATGATCAACAAACATAGCCATATAACCCAATTTATAACTCATCCTAATTAATTTGTTAATTATCTTATTAAAGAAATCAGACTCACAACTCAAAGAAGGTCTTGAGTTCTGGGATCTGAATTCTGTAGTTGAATTAGCTCTCCTTTGAAGTAGACAATCGTTGTTATAGGCTTGAGTTGAATTGATTTGAGTTGCTTTACTTCGCTTCTAATTGGTGGCGGCTACTCTAAGTTTTGGAGTGACAGAATGACGGCCATTGTTCTAATTTAGTTTAGGTTTATGGGTTGAGTCTACATGTGTTTATATAGAGTTTTAGGATTAATTTAAACCATCAGATCAATACAGAAGCAACCAGAGACATCCATACAACCTTGCTGACTCAGAAATGAGTCAGAACATCATCACACCAAATCTGCCCGGGGAGGGGGGGCTGGTCTACCCCCAGGTCGACCTGCAGGAGGGGAGGTCGACCCTAGGGTCGACCCCCTGGTCGACTTGGGTCTAGGTGGGAATTTTCCCGCCCAGCCCGCTTCTGCACTTTTGGTTTGAATTTTGAATTTCTGAACGAGCTGTTTTTATATATTTAAATTTTCTGGAAACTTCCGACAACCATAACTTCTTCATACGAAGTCCAATTTACGCAAACTCGAACTCTATCTCAACTAGAATTCCGAGACGAACACAACGGCATAACCTGTTTCCCTTAATTCTCACATTTAAAATTAATTATTCTTTAATTCGTTAGTTTAATGTTAACAGAAACACGGGGTGTTACATTCTCCCCTCCTTAAAGGATTTCGTCCCCAAAATCTTCAAGTCAAGAAGAATGCATATCCTACCATCCAATCGTCCATCTACTCAACCATCAAACACAGACATCCATTGTCCTTAAAAGACTTCTAATGCTTTCATGTTGATATGCACAGCGTGTGTACATGTCCGTATCTAATGCAAAATCAGGCGGTCTACTGATTCAGTTGACCTCCTTAATGCAAATCATGATAGTGCCATGCATCCATTATGTATGCAAAAGTTCCCTAATGATACATATTATCTCTACATGCGTGCACAACCATTCATCCGAATGCAGCATCCATATTATAGCACAACCATTATACATCCATTAACCTAAATAAGCACGCATATTCATATGCAGTATGAAAGTGATTGGGCCGGTCTAGTGCCTAATGTGTGTGTATATGCATCCACTTGCAACCATCAATCATAACATGTTTCAAATACATGTTTACATCCATTGGTTTCTACCAAAGGATAAAGAATATGACCGAGGAGATACACTAAAAAAATGTAGATACAAGCTTGAATAAACTTAAGTAAAAGAAATCAAAAATGTACCCTAAAAAAGAAAAGGGTAGGCTGCATGTATTTTAGCCTCAGTCTCCCAAGTCGCGTCTTCCTCGACGTCGCTCCATTGAACTTTAATAAGCTTGACTTCACGGTTTCATAGGTTTTTGACTTCCATCCCCAAGATACGAGTTGGGACTCTCCTCACAGTTGCTTCTCGTTCCACTTCGATTTACTCTAATATGCTTGGCTCCACAACTTCTGCTGACTCATGTAAACACTTTCGTAGCTGAGAGACATGAAAAACATTATAAACTCCAGCCAGTCTTTCGGGTAGCTCTACTCTATAAGACATCGTCCCAACCCTTTCGGCGATAGGAAATGGTCCTACAAATCGTGGTGCCAACTTTCCTATGGATCCAAAGCGAATGACATTCCTCAAAGGAGATACCTTAAGGAACACCTTGTCTCCAACCTCAAATTCAAGGATCGGTCCTTCTCTTGTCTACATAGGATTTCTGTCTATCTTGGGCAGTCTTCATTCTTCTTCGTATCAAGTCTACTTTCTCTGAAGTCTCTCTAATCATGTCTGGCCCAAGTATGAGTTTATCTGTGGACTCCCACCAACAAGTTGGTGATTGACGTGGCCTTCCATATAAAGCTTCGAAGGGTGCCATGCCTATAGTGGTTTGGTAGTTATTGTTATAAGAAAATTCCACCAAAGGGTGATGATCCTCCCAAGATCCTCCAAAGTCAAGAATGCACAGTCTCAAAAGATCTTCCAGTACTCTGTTTACCCTTTCCATCTAACCATCGGTTTGAGGGTGATAGGCCGTACTTAAACATAGCTGTGTGCCCACAAACTCTTGCAAACTCCTCCAAAACTCGCTCGTAAAGATAGGGTCTCGGTCACTCACTATGCTGGAGGGTATCCCATGGAGTCGAACTATCTCCTTAAGATGAATAGATGCTAATGATGAAGCTGTCCTCCTACTCTTGACAGGTATAAAGTGAGCGCTTTTCGTGAGCCTGTCCACTATCACCCAAATACCGGTATTGCCCCTTCTCGACCTAGGCAACCCGTCAACAAAATCCATCGAGATGCTATCCCATTTCCATTGCGGAACTTCTAGAGGATGAAGCAAACCACCAGGCTTCTTCTGCTCCGCCTTGACTTGTTGGCATATCATGCACTTTGAAACAAATTCAGCTACATCCCTCTTCATGCCATTCCAAAAGAAAACTCTTTTGATGTCTTTATACATCTTATTTCCACCGGGGTGTATGGTCATCTTGGAATGGTATGCCTCTTCGAGAACCATCTTCACTAAATCCCTTGCTTGTGGGACGCATAGCCTTCCGTCCCGTCTCAGCCAACCTTTATCATCGATGGAGTATCTATTGAGGTGACTAGAAGACTCACCCCTAATCAGCTTTTCTATCACATCAACTAGCTGAGGGTCTTCACGTTGCGCGGTTCCTATTGAGTCCAACAAAGTAGGCCGCACCTCTAGCATTGCCATTAAGCCAGTCACATAATCAACAGAGGGTCTAAAATCAAAATTTGCTATGTACTCCAAACTTTTCCTTTCTACAAAGAGAGGACATAAAGTCAGCTTCTTTCTACCTAAGGCGTCTGCTACTACATTGCCCTTGCCAGGAGTATAGGAGATCTCAAAATCATATGAGGCGAGAAACTCCATCCACCTTTGCTGCCTTAGATTTAGGTCTTTCTGCGAGAAAAGGTACTTCAACGATTTATGGTCAATATACAACTCAAATTTCTCACCTAGGTGATAATGGCGCCAAGACTTAAGCGCAAACACGATGGCTGCCAACTCTAGATCGTGGGTTGGGTAGTTTTTCTCGTGCACTTTTAACTATCTTCCACCATAAGCAACTACCTTCCCCTCTTGCATCAAAACAACGCCTTGTCCCGTACCACATGCATCCGTGTATACTGTAAACATCTTGCTCCCATCTGGTAACGTCAAAACTGGGGCTGTTGTCAGAGCCCTCTTCAAACGTTGGAAAGCAACTTCGTAATCCAAATCCCACGTGAAAGTTAGGTTCTTCTTCGTTAACTTCGTAAGTAGAGCGGAGATTTTCGTAAAGTCTTTAATAAACTTGCGATAAAATCCTGCTAGCCCAAGAAAACTTCGAACTTCGGTTGCGTTCTTTGGAACCTTCCAGTCCTGGACCGCTACTACTTTCGCGGGGTCCACGGCTAACCCTTCTTTGGACACCACATGTCCAAGAAATCTTACTTCTTCCCTCCAGAAGTGGCACTTGGAGAATTTTGCTTTCAACTGATGTGCACGGAGAGTATTCATGACCTCCCTTAGATGCAAAGCATGCTCTTCCTCATTCTTCGAGAAAATCAGAATGTCGTCTACAAAGACCACCACAAATTTATTGAGGAATTCCCGGAAAATCCTACTCATCAAATCAACGAAATATGCAGGTGCATTTGTCAAGCCGAAAGGCATGACAAGCCATTCGAAGAAACCATCCGGGGTTCTGAATGCGGTTTTATCAATGCTATCTTCAACCACTCTTAGCTGATGAAACCCGGTAGCCAGATCTAATTAGGAGAAAAACTGTCGCACCAACAAGCTGATCGAACAAATCATCTATTCTTGGTAATGGGTGCCTATTCTTCTTGGTCAGCTTGTTTAGCTCCCTATAATCAACGCATAGGCGAAGTGAACCGTCCGCTTTGGTTGCGAACACCACTGGAGCACCCCATTCAGAAATACTCCACCTTATAAACCCCTTTTCTAGCAGCTCCTTAACTTGCTTACTAAGCTCCTTTCTCTCCCTTGTAGCCATGTGTCTAACGGGTAAAGCAACGGGTTTTGCGTTGTCGACGAGGTATATGCAGAAGTCTATCTCTCGCTTCGGAGGTAAGCACTTCACCTTCTCAAACACATCTGAGTATTCCCGGACTACTCTAACAGACTGCAAGTTCTCAACAAAACGCGTCAAGCGATTCTATATAATTTAGCATAACAAAATTCATGGGATTACAAGAGATCTCGAGAGTGTTACCGAGGCAAGTCATTAGTCTAACCACTCTCCTTTCACAATCGAGGACGACACCATTACTGGATAACCAGTCCATGCCTAGGATTAACCCATAGCCCGTGAAGCCCAAAACATAAGCATCACATCTAAACCCAATGCTAAGTATAGAAATTTTCAAATCCAAACATATCATCGACAAATAGGATGAGCCCCCAATTGGATTTGAAACAACTAAGGGATCCTCTACTATACTGGTGTCTAGGTGCAGTGATTCAACTAAAGCATTTGATATAAAAGAATGCGATGCGCCAGAATAAAAGAGTGTGCGAACAGGATGATCAGAAAGATAAACTAAACTTTCAACAGAAATTATTCTACCTCGTTCTTGCAGCGGCGGGACCATGAGAGCCTGGACCTGCCCTCTTGCCTGCCCTGGTGCCATGAGAGCCTGAACCTGCCCTCCCAAAGTAGACCCTACCCTCTGTCCTTTCTTCGGGCAGTCCTTAACCAGGTGTCCTGCCTCGCCACAGTGGAAACATCCAGTCTTCTTTTTCTTTCTACAGTCTTTGCTCAGATGGCCTGGTGTCCCACAGTTAAAGCATCTTTTCTTTCCTTTGCCATTATTGTCTTTACCACCCTTCTTATTTTGCTGTTGCGGTTTCTTTTGATCCACTTTCTTCTCCTGTGCCTTATTAGTATTAATGCCTTTCTCTTCCTCGTGCATAAGTGCCATGTCAACCAGCTTCTCAAAGGTGCCCCCCCCATAGGAATATGGGTCATAGCCAACCCATGCAGCGGCTCATTCAAGCCTTTAACAAATCTCAGAGCTTTCTTCTCAGGCGTGTTCACCAAATCTAAGCCAAACCTTGCCAACTGGTTGAATTTGTTGACGTACTCTTTTACTGAGAGGTTCCCTTGCTTTAATGCCAAAAACCTTTCCATGTATAGATTCTCTTCAGCCCTTGAGAGAAATTTTGCCTTGAACCTATGCCTGAAATCTGCCCATGTCTCAACAGGATGCTCTCCATTAGTGACCTCCCACCAAAACTAGGCCTCATCCTTCATAAGCCAACCAGCTAATTGGACTTTCCTTCCATCTTCCACTTCAAAGATCCCTAACAACTCTTCTACCTCCTTAAGCCAATTTCGGGCTTCCACAAACGTCTTCGACCCGTGAAAAGGTTTTCCGCCCATTGCCCGAAAGTCCTTACATATCTTTGCAAAAGTATCAACACGAGAAGGGGGAGGAGGAGGAGCGGGTGCAGCTGGGGGAGGAGGGATGTCTGCTGGGCCTAGAGTGGCGGCCCTAGCCTCAAGGTACCTTCTGAACCAGCCAGGTACCGGCACGCCCTCAGGTAGGTTAAGATCCCCGGACATGCTGAAACGAAAAAGGAAAGGTTTAAAACAAAAGAATCGAAGGAAGGATATATGGCACTTGGGGGTTAGGTTTAAAATAAACTTTTCTCTGGAAAATATTCTCCTTAAAACATATACTTGAAAGCATTTTTTTTTTCAAAATCTCTTATCTGTTCTGGTAACCTTCAGTTCTGATACCACGTGTGACACCCCACCTCCATTAAGGTCACTCACAAAGGGAATGCCTTAACTTTGGTGGAGCGTTTATTGTGTATAGAACAGAAAAGTAAACAAGATAGATAAATATATATTGGTACTTGGAAATGAAAAGAAAACAGCTTTCCTTGCAGCGGAGAAATAGTTTGATTACATCATGTCAAAACCAACTACAAAACCAAATACACTTATTATCCATCTTGATAAAACAAGCTCTGAGTACATAAAATAAAAGACATAACCCCAACATAAAATAGCCACAAATGAGATAGGCTTAACTTTACTTCAGCAATCCAAGCAACTTCCAAAAGAAGAGAGAGAAAGCAGTCCAAGTCAATCTCCACTAGTACTAGTCCCACCCTGAGCACCTGGGGGGGAGGAAGAAAAGAGGTGGAAACAAAAAGTCTGGCAAGTACGATAACTTTAACAATATAATTATTAAAGTAACTAGGATACGCCATAAGCTGGAAAATAAGGAAATGACAGTGAATAAAAGGCAAGGCTAAGCAAACTAAGGAAATATGACGAACAAATATATCATTAACTACGCATCTAACCGCCATAGGATAACTACTACACTGCGCCACCATCACCAGTCACCTTAAAGGTTGATCCCGCCTACTGAACATAAGTTAATATAATAATGGTAGTTTCGTGTACCCCTAGCTGCTGTCATAGGTGCCGCCTGCTCCTATCTCCACTAGGTGTACCCACTACCTCCCAAGCGATCGGCTCCCTAACTCGTAGATACCCGTGCTAGCCCCGCAGTGGGGTGTATCACTCCCCAAAGTGGCAACCCGATACCACAGAATGTGCACGGCTTATACCTACATGATGCAACAACGTCTTACCTACCAGCCCGGGCCCATGCACGCACGTGAAACCTGTTGGACTTGCGTTGCCATCGCTAACCCGTTTTGGCCTCTTACAGTCAAGCCCAGTAAGCGTGTCCCGTCCTCGACTTGGGTCGAGCTCACAAAGATACATATGGGTTACTGGTTGAAACAGGCCCCCCTTTACTTGACACAAGCTTTTATCCTGGTCAAGTGTTACTTAATTCATTATGGACGTAACCCTTGCAAGACCTCTCACATTAGACTGGCATTTGTGGTTGCTGGATTTGCCGGGCGGGTCCGGGCAGTCTTATACCACAAACGAGTCTAACCTCGTGTCTTAGACGATTAATTACACATAATTAATTATCCCCAATTTGAATTAATCTCCCTATTCAAATTCCAATTTTAACTATGTCCATAATTGACACCTTAATTACGTCTATCGATTTATGGTATATAAATTATACCAATTATCACCACAAATTAATTTATATGTCATTTAAGGCATTACATGCCAATTCTCAGCGTATGTGTATTCAATATTATCCCCATCGTCCCCACGTTATTCGCTCGCTTAACATGACATATATATATTAGACTAACAATTAGTCTAACACATAAATAGGAAAAATATCACAAATTTGCATAACACAAAATAGATCTAACTTGCAAATAAGAATCATAACTTGCATAAACTTTGTATTGTCATGAATCTAAATATAGATCTAAAAAGGTGTGATGTTGCATGTATGAATATGGTCTCCACTCAAACTTGCATAGGCAATAGTCACAAACTTGCATAAACTTTTTATGTCATATATCTAATCAATAAGGTGTAAACTTGCATAAACTATGTAGGTGATAGATCCAAACATAAAGGTGTAAACTTGTATATGGATCTAAACATAAAAATTAATGTCACATAAACTAGCATACGTATATACATGATTCACATATGTTTTAACAACCCAAACTTGCATAAGATTCATATATGTTTTAACATCCCAAACTTGCATAAGATTTATATAAGTTGTAACATCCCAAACTTGCATAAGATTCATATAAGAATATATTACAAGTTGCATAGGTTTCACATAAGAACTATCATATGATTCAACTTGCATAGAATTTACATAACAACTAGCATAAAATTCCCGAAATATCACATTTTTTCCAATGATCCACCAACATAGCCATATAACCCAATTTATGACTCATCCTAATTAATTTGTTAATTACCTTATTAAAGAAATCAGATTCACTACTCAAAGAAGGTCTTGAGTTCTGGGATCTGAATTCTGTAGTTGAATTAGCTCGCCTTTGAAGTTGACAATCGTTGTTATAGACTTGAGTTGAATTGATTTGAGTTTCTTTACTTTGCTTCTAATTGGTGGCGGCTGCTCTAAGTTTTGGAGTGACATCATGACGGCCATTGTTCTAATTTAGTTTAGGTTTATGGGTTGAGTCTACACGTGTTTATATAGAGTTTTAGGATTAATTTAAACCATCAGATCAATACAGAAGCAACCAGAGCCATCCATACAGCCTTGCTGACTCAAAAATGAGTCAGAACATCGTCACACCAAATCTGCCCCTGGGGGGATAGGTCAACCCCTAGGTCGACCTGTAGGGGGGAGGTCGACCCTAGGGTTGACCCCCTAGTCGACCTGGGTCTGGGCAGGAATTTTCCCGCCCAGCCCGCTTCTGCACTTTTAGTTTGAAATTTGAATTTCTGAACGAGCTGTTTTTATATATTTAAATTTTCTGGAAACTTCCGACAACCGTAACTTCTTCATACGAAGTCCAATTTACGCAAACTCGGACTCTATCTCAACCAGAATTCCGAGACGAACACAATGGCGTAACCCGTTTCCCTTAATTCTCACATTTAAAATTAATTATTATTTAGTTTAATGTTAACAGAAACATGGGGTGTTACAAGAATGAGACTTCGTCTTTTAGTAGCCAAACAGCTAACTGAATCTTCCTTCTATCCTCTACTTCAAAGATTACGAACAAATCCTCGGTATCCTTGAGCCAAATCCGCGCTTCCACGAATGTCTCATTCCCATGGAATGGCTTCCCTCCCATAGCACGGAAGTCTTCGCAGATCTTAGCGAAATTATCTGCTCTTGGAGGAGGAGGAACAACGGGTGCAGCTAAGGGAGGAACGTTTCCTTGGCCTTCGCGAGGCGCCGTGGCTTCCAAATACCTACGGAACCATCCGGGTATCGTAACGCCCTCTGGGATATTAGGATTGTTTTGCTTCCCAGACATGCTGAAAAGAAAAAGGAAGAGATTTAGACAAAGGACCGAAGAATATTACATATGGATTTTTTGGGAATGTTTTTCAAAACAGACTTTCCTTTTTGAAAATATTTTCTTTAAAAATCATTTTGAAAATAATTTTCAAAAACTTTTATCTAGTCTGGTAATCTTCAGCTCTGATACCAAGTGTAACACCCCACGTCAGTTAATGTCACTCACTAAGGGAATGCATTAAGTTTCGGGAAGCGTTTTAGTAAACAGAATGGGAATATTACAAGACAGATATAAAATTTTGCAGCGGAATAAAATAACTTTATTAATCATAAGATACCGTGGTCCAAAACATCATTTGTCTGAACTTTGGGGGGGGGACGGAAGAAAGAAGGAGAAACAAAAGGGGTCAGACATAAAGTCTAGCGAGTCTAGTTACTTTTAGCTAGTAAATAAATAAAAGTAACATGATAGGCATGTAAAGTGGATAAGAGAGATCACTACATAAATGGCAGGTGTGACAAGGTAAACAGGACAACAGGATAGAATAGATAACGCTTCTTAATACTTTCCTTGCTCTGCACCAATACTAGTATAACAGATATGTAATAGGATTACATACTCCCTAATTGCTTAACAGAAACAGGATGATCCCAACAGAAACATAATGGTAGTTTTAGGTGTATTCTAGTAATGGGGTTTAACCCAAACAGAACTGGTACCTAAACAGAAATAACGGGTGTTAGCCTAGACAGAAACACAGGTACCCTACAGAAACAAACAGGATTAGATGTACACTATTTACTCCCCCCCAATCGATTGGCTCCCTATTCCGTAGATAGCATGTGCTGGCCCCACAGTAAGGTGTATCAATCCTTAAAGTGGCAACCCTTCATTCTTCGGATGTGCACAACCATATCTACTGATGCCACAACGTCTTATCTTCCCTAGCATGCGGAGTCATGCACACACATGACCCCGTTGGAACGCTCCGTGAACACCGCCTCCACGTTTTGATCTCTTACAATCAATTCAGTAAGCGTGCCCACTCCGACCTAGTTCGGAGTGCCCGTTTGATACCTATTTAAGGGTTATTGACTGAAATGGGTCCCACACAAGATGATGTGAGCTCTTCCATTTATCTTGCATCCCCACTACTAGGTTTTCTACTGATTATGTTTATCTAATGGTGTCTTTAATTACATAAACCCAACAGGTTAAGTTTGTGGGCCTATATATACAAATATTATCCAACTACCCAAGATATACTTAACACACCCACTGTCTAATCCCGTTTTTACTTAACCCTCACTTTAGTTTAAGTTCATACAATCCTTACGGATTATCTTAGGTTAAGTAATCCAATTCATTACCATGTCCATTTATGGTTTATAATGGGCTAGACCTCCGACATTAGGCCTACAACATGTGGATGCTGGATATGTCGGTCGGGTCCGGGCAGTCTTTTTCCACAGTTGGGCCTAACCTCGTGTCTTAGCCCGATTCATATTCGCGTACATAGACCTCCCACATTAGGTTCAACATTAGTGGTTGCTGGATATGACGGTCGAGTCTGGGCAGACTTCCACCACAAATGTAACCTAACCTCGTGTCGTAAGTACAATTACAATTCCTAATTGTAATTACTAAATATTCCATTTTTAATTAATTAATGTATTAATTAAGCCTTTCCTTTTATAGGTGTCAATACCTATTTTACTGATAATTTGAATTACATGTCCAAAAATGTTCATATTCAAATTATGCCATTTATATAACCCTTTTTCCCCCGTTCCTTAACTAGCGCCCTTACAAAATTGGCAGCATGCCTAGGCTAGACAATAGCCTAGTCATGAACGATAATAGGGAAAGTAATTGGAAAATAACTAAAATGATCATCTTGGCATAAACATAAACTAATATGATAATAAAGTGAACATACATACTGGCATGGACATGAAATTGTCATCATGACAAGGTGATAATTCAGATCACATAAAATAGATCTAACATGATAACATAAGGTGACAATTTAGATCACATAAAATAGATCTAACATGATAACATAAGGTGACAATTTAGATCACATAAAATAGATCTAACATGATAACATAAGGTGACAATTTAGATCACATAAAATGGATCTACATTATAACATAAGGTGACAATTTAGATCACATAAAATAGATCTAACATGCTAACATAAGGTTGCAATTTAGATCACATAAAATAGATCTAACATGATAACATAAGATGACAATTTAGATCTCATAAAATAGATCTAACATAATAACATAAGGTGACAATTTAAGTCTCATAAAATAGATCTAACATAATAACATAAGATGACAATTTAGATCACATAAAATAGATCTAACATGATAACATAAGATGACAACTTAGATCTCATTAAATAGATCTAACATAATAACATAAGATGACAATTTACATCTCACAAAATAGATCTAACATAATAACATAAGTTGACAATTTAGATCTCATAAAATAGATCTAACATAATAATATAAGGTGACAATTTAGATCTCATAAAATAGATCTAACATAAAACATGACCATAAAATAGATCTAGCATAAAACATGATCATAAAATAGATCTAGCATAAAACATGATCATTAAATAGATCTAGCATAAAACATGATCATAAAATAGAATGGATCTATCATGTCATAGCATACAATATGATAATAGCATAGAATAGATTCATAGTTTACACATATCCAAATCACAGTCTTTCATAATTTACTTTCATTTATTTAAACCTAAAAATAACTAGAAACTCACCTCGTTTGGATTGTTAAGAAGATAGAAAAGAAGTTGGTGCTGAATCTATGCTTAGATCTCAGAATTTGATTTACAAAACTGATGTTTAGTTCACACTCCAGCAGAGTTTGGCCGCCATTGTTTCTTTGTGAAGAAAACAAAGGAATTGAGGTGAATATATAGCTGCTAAGCTCCAGAAATCAAATTTCCACCTCAGCCCTAAAAGGGGATTGGGTAATGGACCGCTATCCACTTCAAAAAGGCCCGAATTCCCAAAAACTTCTATCATTCATAACTTCTTCATACGTTATCCGTTTTACGCTAACCAGGTGTCTATCTTGACCAGAATTTCGAGACGGATGCAATGACGTAATCCGTTTCCCTTAATTCTGAATATTAAATTAATTATTATTTAATTTATCCTCTTTAATGATGTTGAAAATTCGGGTCGTGGTAAAATTATATTGGACCAGGACGGGTCATATACTCAACCAAGGCAGGAGGTAGTATTGTGCGCATCAGACTAAGACAGGTCATTATATTAAACTATATGTTGGAGAATGGAGTTTCGATGACAACATTCTTATTTCAATTATCATTGATTATAAAATATATACTAACACTTTTTGTATAGAATATATATATATATATATATATATATATATATATATATATATGGGCAGCGTTCCTCTACACCTCTTATATTGCACGTGAACTCTCCCCCTGAATCTCATCCATTCAATCCCCCACTCATTCTCTCTCTTACCACTAAGAGAGAGAATGAGTGGGACGATTGAACGGATGAGATTCAGGGGGAGAGTTCACGTGCAATATAAGAGGTGTAGCGGAACTCTCCCTATATATATATATACGTATGCAGGAATTATATACAGGAAATTTTACTAAAGACTGTACAGTTTTAAGGATGATAGAAATTCAGAATTCAGAGAAATATCAAGACTCATGAGTATTCAAGATTTCAAGAGTTCAAGATTAATATAGTTATAGAGTCTAGATTTTGTAAGACTATAAATAGCACTCCAGGTTCAATATTCAATTTCTGATTTTCAAATTCTATTTTCTATCCTCAATTCTCTCTATTTTATTTTTTATCTTTTCTATTTATCTTTTTTATTTTATCTTTGTTTTTCAAACCTAAGTTTTATATATTTATGTTTTTATACTTTATATAGTTTAAAACCTTATAATTTTATAAATATGTTTATGTAGTTTAAATTTATGTTTTCATATGTTTTTCTACTTTATAATATTAATTTACAACACTATATTTTTATTCAAGAATTCCCAGAATCATATTTATATTAAAATACTTAAAAAATGTTTAAAATTCAAATTTACACTAGAGTATGTCGACATACATAAAACACTATGTCGACATATAACTGTCAGAGATTTAAATTTGAAAGAAAGTATCTTTTCACCATTTGAAACGTTTCAGAAACGTTACAACCTTTCACACACTATAAAAAGGGGCTTGAATTCGAATTTTTAATCATCTCTTCTTCTCCACTTTCATTTTCTTTCATTATATAATTATTTTTTATCATTTCTATGATTTCTACACTTATACTCTACCGAATTCAATTCTGTTTTGGTCAAACTTCTTCTCTCTACACTCTCTTCTCATCTCTCTCTGAATCAAGTGCTATTGAAGAGTTATAGGGCTATTTGTAATTTCTTGGGTTGAGTGAAGTAGGAATCAGTGTGTTCCTTGTAGCCGAGAAATCAAGGAAGTAGAAATCAAGGAAGTAGGAATCGGTGTTTTCCTTGTAGTCGTGAAATCAAGGAAGTAGGAATTGGTGGTATTCCTTGTAGCCGTGAAATCAAGGAGGTTGTACTTGACTATTGATGTAGTAATAAAACTCTGCGCAATCCAGCGTTGTGCGAGACTGGACGTAGGAGCAATCCAAACCAGTATAAAATCCAGTGTGTTCTTTCCTTTTTTGCATTTTATTTATTTATTTAGCATCTATGTTTGAATCTGTGTCTGTAATTGTGTTTGTAGTGTTTAATTCATTCTGTTATTCACATACGTTTTTTATTTTGTTTAAATTCTCACAAACACTATTCACCCCCTTAGTGTTTTATTTGCCTTAACGATCCATTCCGTAGTCCCTAACAATTGGTATCAGAGCAAGGTCTTTCAAAAAGTTCATAATCTAATTTAAAAAAAAAAAATTTTTTTTTGCAAATTTTGGAATCTCTCTTGCATTGCATCTGCATATAGTAATGTTAAAAAGGCATGTGATCTACTGAAATATTATTCAATTCAGAAAAGGATGAGTTTTATAACTTTTGAAAATTCAAAAGTTGAAAAATGGGTAAAGTGGCTGTTGGCAATTCAAATTCTGAAAAGGTGGTTGTTGGAAATTCAAATCCCGAACTGGTGTGTTACATGGCTATTGAAAAATCAAATTCTGGAAAGCAATTTATGGAAATAAAAAAAGGACAAATGGATACTGGATAGTAGCTGCTCGATACATATGACTGGAAATCCAGAACTACTCAATAATCTGAAGTATGAAGATGGTGGAATGGTGAAATTCGGAAATAACTCTAAAGGATACATTATTGGAATTAGCAATATTTCAAGAGATAGTGCATTCATTAACAACATTTGGAAAATCTTATTCTAAAGCAGATCAGTCAGAAAAATATTGAATTCACTAACTCCAGAATAGGATCAGAAAATTTTGGCTATTGAAGAAGCCAATGATGTCAATGAAATGAAGATTGAGGAGTTAATCGGAAATTTAATGACTTATGAAGTCCAATTACAGAAAAGAAAACAGATCAACTGAAAAGAAATCTATTGCACTTAGAGCTACAATAAATGATTCTGACTCGAGTAGTGGAGATGATGAAGAAACAGCGCTTATGACAAATCATTTTAGAAGATTTCTAAAATATAAAAGGAAGAGTTATAATCAAGGAAATTCAAAAATTAATGAAGGTCGATGTTTGAACTGCATTAATCCAGGCCATATAAAGAAAATGTGTCCATATCCAGACAAATCGACTCAACAAATGGATAACAGCAATTCGTCAAGGAAAAGAAAGAAAGCATACACAACAACATTAGATGATTCAGATTCATCATCAAGTGATGAAGAACCAGAAACTAAAAATGTGAATATATGCTTTACGGCAATTCAGAGCTCAGAAAATCATGAAGAAAAGGATCTAAAAGCCGAGTACACATTAATTATTTTTTAATTTTATTTGGTTGAATTGTTGCTTTGCTTGTTTGCTTTGATTTGAATTTAAAACCTCAAAAATAAATTTTTGAAATTTAAATTTTGAAATACAAAATAATAATATAATATTAAATAACTAATAAATTAATAAAATAAATGTTTTGTATGTTTATAAGGATTAGAGTTATTTCAGGAATCGTCAAACCTGAAATATAAATCGAGTATATATATTTCAAAACACAAAAGTCCAATTTCCTTTGAAATTAGACAAGTATGTTGACATAAAGAAATGTCTATGTCGACATATCTGACCAGTTTGAAATTCAAAATTTTGAATTTCAAAAGTTCAAACTTTCAAACTTCCCTCCAATCTTTTCACTAACTCCCAAGGTCTGAAAAGGTGTCATTTCAATCTGAAAAGTTGTGCCTATTTAATTCATATTCATTCAATTTCTATATATACATCTATCCTTTCTACCTTTCATTCACAACTCAAAACAATATTCTTCATATCTATTCTCTTCAAAATTATCAATTCAATGGCTTCCTCAAGTTCATCTAAAAAATTGAAGATAACCAAAACCATCAAAGGCTATCTTCATAATGACAAAGAGGCCATCAAAACCTATGGTTACTATTTAGCGAACGCTAAAGATAACACGGGTGCTTTCGCCGTCTTTAGCGACTTTCCTTCTTATGATCTCGCTTCTCTTTTCGAACACAATGAAGTATTGAGTCTAATTGTCTCTCGTGATAACGACGAAGTATGTGATCCCAAACTCGTTAAGTTGTTCTATGCAAATCTCAATCACGGATTTTACGAAGGAAACGAAAATCAAATTTGGAGTAGTGTCAAAGGCACTCAAATTGTTCTCCATGCCGAACTCTTAGGCACTATTCTAAATTGTAGAAGAGTGGGCTCGGATTTCTCAAATTTTGCTATCGACGAAATCGATTTGGAAACATTTCATGACATATTTGATGATGGTGCTCCAATGGAATTCAAAAGTCGCTTCTTTCGTCCAAAAGCAACGTTTGTCAAACTTCTCCTCCAACATACCATCACTCCCCATTTCGAAAATTTGAACAATCCAACTCTCAAAGTCCAAAAGGCTCCTTTTGCTATTATGGGTGAATATGTCATAAATTGGGTCGAGATGATCCTAAATGAAATAAAGCCCATAGATTTATCTACAAATAAAACACTCTCTACTATGGTGTTTACCTCGCTATCATTTTCAAATACTTTAATGTTGATCTTCATGGAGAAGAATTTGTGCTTAGAAAAGTGTTTGACGCATCAAACATTCATCTCATGCAAATTCCTCTCACTTTCAAACCTTATGAGACATTCGAGGCCAAACAAGCTCGAATGCAACAAGAACAAGAGTTAATGGAAGTCAAAGAAGAAGAAGAGGCTTCTATGGAAAGTATCGAGTATCCAACTTCTAAGCGCATTTACAAAGAGACAATTGTCCAAAATCAAGTGAAATTCGTCAACAATAGAAAAAAAACTTAACAAGTGACTTTCCAAAATATCCAAATTCATGATCAATGAAACACCCCACCTCCGTTAGGGTCACTCTCAAAGGGAATGCCCTAATTTTGGTGGAGGTTTATAAGTATAAGTCACAGATATACAAGACAGATATAAGAACACATATTTTTGAACAGCGGAAAAACAACAACTTTTATTTCATTAAAAATACGTGTTACAACAACCATACCATAATTGTCTTACAATACTTCCAAAAACATAACATCTTCATAACTGTCTTGATTACATTATTTAAAGAAGCATAAAGAAAACATAAATAGACTACAAAAGTCCCATAGTTGCTGTCCAAAGCCATAGTCCAAAACGAAAAGATCCAAGCAATACATTCTTTCTCTTCAAGCTGGATATGAAGGCTGGTCAAGCTACGGTATTCCCTCCCTGTGGACCTGGGGGGGGGGGAAACGGAAGAAAAGAAGACGAAAGAAAAGTAGAGTCAGACATAAAGCCTGAGTAAGTCAAGGACTATTCAGTCTATGCATAAAGAACTGGGTATGATAAGTATAAACTAGAAATAGGAAAGCACCATAAACTTAGTTAAGTTGTCTAGGGTCGAATATACTATCGTACCCCATATTAATCTCTGTACCCATAATAACTAGTTCCCAACAGGCACCCCATAATCAGGGTGAAGTGATCAATTTTATGATGATCGGCTCCTACTCGCATAGTTACATGTGTCTTACGGCCCCCGATGTTGTAGTTACCTATGCTGGTCCCACCATGGGGTGTATCAAGTCCCATGGCGGCGGCCCGACACAACCCTAGAATGCACAGGTATGCTACTGGTGCCCAGTGCCTTATTTTTCTGCGCCGGAGTGAGTGCACGCCCACACCCCGTTAGAACCTACACTGCTGCACCACCGCCGTCGATTTGACCTCTTACAGTCAGCCCAGTAATCGTGCCCCACCCTGCCTAGTTTCAGGGTATCATGATACCTTATAGGGTTACTGCTGAAAAGGGTCCCCCGCTACTAGGTTTTCTATTTCTAGCCAACATGCTAATTTGGTTAAGTGTTTTGTAAACCTAAACCCCAATCAGTCTGTTTAGTTTAGCATGTTCCATTTTGATTAAGTATTAATATAATTTACTTAATCCTATCAATCTTGACTCAGCCTTAATTGTCTTATTAAAGCCTTGACCTCTCACATTAGACAGGTATTGTTGTGGCTGCCTGTTGCCGGTTGGGTCCGGGCAGTCTTACGCCACAACTCAGTCTAACCTCGGGTCCTTATTGGGCTCCATGTTTAACCACCCACATTGGATAGATATTGTTGTGACTACTGGACTGCCGTGCGGTTCCGGGCAGGTTTACATCACAACTCAATCCAACCTCGGGTTAAACACATCGTATTTTCTACATTTACATATTTTGTCTTTCTTCTTTTATATGTAAATATTTGCGGCCCATTATTCAAAATCAATTTAAGCTAATGGTGTAAAGGTTTACACCAATCATGGGCCCAACCCATTCTTGAATTTGGGCCCATCTACTTTTATATTTTCATTTATTATTTAATTTGGCCCAACGCTATTTCCCCCGTTTAATACGTTCGTTTATTATAATATATGTTGGGCTTAGCCTTTTTAAGCCCAACTTAGCCACGTGAAAAGGGGAAGGCTTAAAACGTGATTATATACACAAAAGGGGGAATGTGAACGCATGAACTTGCAGCATAACGTTGAAACTACAAAATAGAAACTGGTGTACTTGCATTGTAGTAACATATACTTTGGTCATAAAGCATAAGTGACATGAATCAAACCATGTAAACTTGTAGTTAAGTTAAGAATCTAACTAAATTAGATATCATTATTGACACATAGTCTTAACTACAACATAAACCTATATTTTTACTTAGGCATAATGTCAAACATAAGCAAATCATGTTTATAAAATTACTATATGTTTACAAAGGTGCTTACTTTTGTTACTAATACAAAAGTATAGTTCAACTAGAATTATTCCAACTTAATCATGATTTTTAATCTATTCACATAATCATGGCACAAATATACCCAAACATGAAATCATGGTTTTTGATCTATTCATGTAATCATGGCATAAATATTCCTAAACATGAAATCATGGTTTTTACTTTATTCATGCAAACTTGCAATTGGAATGTAAATCTAACTTAGCTATGTGTCACATATATTATCATATAATTCTTGTTAACAATATAGGCCTAACATGTTTTTCAATTAGGCATAATACCAAACATAGCCTAGTCATATTTATAAAATCAACATAAGTTCACAAAGAGGCTTACTTTTGTTTCTAATACAAAAGTATGGTTTTATACATAGATCATGATGCCAATTCCAACATAATTTCATATGAATCATAATACCCCAAATTTGATCCAATTACACAAAAAATGATTTTTTTACAAAAATATACATTATGTTGGCATAGTAGCAAAACCACATACTTGAATGAATCTCAATTAAACAACCACAAACATGTAGCTTCAACATGAATTACATACTTGCGAATATCCAATCGTATACTTGCATAAATCTCAAATAAACTACCGCAAACATGTAGTTTTTATCATGAATTACATACTTGCGAATATCCAATCGTTATACAACATTCCAAATCGATTAGAATCATAACAACGTACAAATATGAATTACTATCACCACAAATCAAGTGTAATTCTCATTTTACACAAATCAAACACAGTTATTTATTCACATCAGAATAGTACTCTACTTACAATCGTGTGACGAATTCTTCAATTCAGGAATCTGAATTCTGGATTTGGAGATGCTATTCCTTTGATGTAGGCGTTGATTTGATTTGTTTAAGTTTAACTTGTAGTTGCTTTATGCTTTAGAGTTTGTCTCCTAATCGTCTCTCAAATTGGTGGCTACTCCTAGTCGTTCCTCAGCAGCATGATGGCCTCATTCTTATTTTTGAATGAATAGATTAGGTAGAGTCTAGGGTCATTTTTATAGAGTTTATGAACTGATTTGGACCATAGATGTAGCTTGGGTTAATCGTAGCCATTCATTCGAAAGAGAGACCAATCAGGAGCTGACACCTAGCCCTCGTGACAAAGCAAGGCTCAGAAAATCGACCAAACACAGACCAGGCCAGCCAGGGTGGGCTGGGTTCGACCTGGCTCTAGGGCCAGGTCGACAGCCCAGTCGACAGCCCTGTCGACCTGGCTAGCCCAAGTCGACTGCCAAGTCGACCTGGGTGCCTTAGGCGGGAATTTTCCCGCCCTGGCCAATTGGGCCCGATTTTTGAATTTTAAACTTGTTTTCTGAGCTGTTTTCGTCTGTTTGAATTTTATCCTGAATTCTGAAACTTCCGGAGGCCATATCTTCTTCATACGGACTCCGTTTTTCGAAAACTCGGACTCTATTTCGCGTATTTTTCCGAGACGAACACAACGGCGTATCCCGTTTCCCTTAATTCTTTGATTTGAAATTAATTATACTTTAATCTGTGAATTTCACAGTTATAGAATTCACGGGGTGTTACATTCTCCCCCACTTAAAAGGATTTCGTCCCCGAAATCTTCAAGTTAGGAGGAATGTATATCCTAACATCCAATCATCCATCTACTCATCCATCAAACACGAGAATCCATTGTCCTTAAAAGACTTCTAATGCTTCATGATCATATGCGAAGTGTGTGTGTGTACGTGTACTTATCTAATGCAAAATCAGGCGGTCTACTGATTCAGTTGACCTCCTTAATGCGAATTATGTAAGTGCCATGAATCCATTATGTATGCAAATTTTCCTATTCATGATTCTACATGAGTGCACAATCATTCATACAAATGCAACATCCATATGACAACACATTAAAGTTCAACCATATACGAATGCAAACATATATGCATATGCAATATGAAGTGACTGAGCCGATCTAAAACCTAGATTGTGTGTGTATATGCAACCACGAGCAACCACTAGCAATCACTTGCAACCACTTGCAACCATCATCCATAACATGTTTCAATTACATGTTTTCATCCAAAGGGTTTCTACCTAAAAGATAAGGTCGAGGAAATATACCTAAAAAGATAGATAAAAGCGCAACTTAAGGAAAAAGAAAGATCAAGGATGTACCCTCGAAAAGAAAAGGGTAGGCAGTGCGTATTCTAGCTTCAGTTTCCCAAGTCGCGTCTCCCTCGGCGTCGCTCCACTGAACTTTGACGAGTTTGACTTCGCGGTTGCGTAGCTTCTTCACTTCCGTTCCTAATATGCGGGTTGGAACTTTCCTCACGGTTGCTTCGCGCTCTACTTCAGCCTCTTCTAGGATATTTGGCTCTACCACTTCAGTAGACTCATGCAGACATTTTCGGAGATGTGAAACATGAAAAACGTTGTGAACTCCGGCCAGCTTTTCGGGTAGCTCTAACCTATAGGCCATTTTCCTAATTTTCTCGATGATAGGGAATGGCCCTACGAACCTTGGTGCTAGCTTTCCTGTGGTTCCAAAACGAACAACGTTCCTTAGCGGAGATACCTTAAGAAAAACTCTGTCCCCAACCTCAAATTCAAGGTCGGTTCTCCTCTTGTCGGCGTAGGACTTTTGTCTGTCTTGGGCCGTCTTCATCCTTCTTCGTATTAAGTCTACTTTCTCTGAAGTCTCTCGGATCATATCTGGTCCAAGTATGAGCTTATCAGTAGACTCCCACCAACAAGTGGGCGATCGGCACGGTCTTCCATATAAAGCTTCGAAGGGCGCCATTCCGATGGTTGCTTGATAGCTGTTGTTGTAGGCAAATTCCACCAAAGGAAGATGGTCTTCCCACGTTCCTCCGAAGTCAAGGACACACAGTCTTAAAAGGTCTTCCAAAACTCTGTTCACTCTTTCCGTTTGGCCGTCGGTTTGGGGATGATAGGCTGTGCTCAAGCATAACTGCGTGCCTACCGCTTCTTGCAGACTCCGCCAAAACTCACTTGTGAAGATAGGGTCTCGGTCACTAACAATGCTGGATGGTATTCCATGGAGTCGGACAATTTCCTTGAGGTAAAGAGATGCTAGAGATGAGGCAGTTCTTTTACTTTTGACAGGTAAGAAGTGGGCGCTTTTAGTAAGCCTATCCACTATTACCCAAATGCTAGTGTTGCCTCTCCTAGACCTAGGCAGCCCATCGATGAAGTCCATTGAGATGCTATCCCACTTCCACTGCGGGACCTCTAGAGGATGTAGCAGTCCGCCAGGCTTTTTCTGTTCCGCCTTAACCTGTTGCCACACCATACACTTAGAAACGAATTCTGCCACGTCCTTTTTCATGCCGTTCCAGAAGAAAGTTCTTTTTATATCTTTGTACATTTTATCTCCGCCTGGGTGTATCGTCATCTTGGAGTGATGTGCTTCCTCGAGAACCTTCTTTACTAAATCCCTTGTCTGTGGGACGCATAGTCTTCCGTCTCGCCTTAGCAAACCCTTATCGTCGATGGAGTATCTGTTGAGGTGACTTGAAGTCTCACCCCTAATTAGCCTATCAATCGTTTCCTCAAGCTGAGGGTCTTCGCGTTGTGCTGTCCCTACTGAGTCCACTAAAGTTGGGCGCACTTCGAGAGATGCTAGCAAGCCTGGTACAAAATCGGAGGAAGGCCTAAAGTCGAAGCTGGCTATAAACTCTAGGCTTTGTCTTTCAACAAACAGCGGGCTTAGGGTCAATTTCTTTCGGCTCAACGCGTCTGCCACTACGTTGCCTTTGCCCGGAGTGTAGGAGATCTCGAAATCATACGAGGCAAGAAACTCCATCCATCTCTGTTGCCTCAAGTTAAGATCTTTCTGCGAGAAAAGATATTTCAACGATTTATGGTCAGTGTAAAGTTCGAACTTCTCACCTAGGAGATAGTGTCGCCAAGACTTGAGTGCAAAGACGATGGCATCTAACTCAAGATCGTGGGTTGGGTAGTTCTTTTCGTGCACCTTCAACTGCCTCCCGCCATAAGCTACTACCCTTCCTTCTTGCATTAAGACGGCGCCTAGCCCTGTCCCACATGCATCTGTATAAACAGTGAACATCTTGCTCCCATCTGGCAATGTCAAAACTGGGGCTGTTGTAAGAGCCCTTTTCAGTCGCTGGAAAGCAAACTCGCAATCCAAGTCCCAATTGAACACTAGATTCTTCTTGGTCAATTTCGTGAGCGGAGCTGAGATTTTCGCAAAATCCCTTATGAACTTTCGATAGAAACCTGCTAGTCCTAGAAAACTTCGGACCTCAGTTGCATTCCTTGGTGTCTTCCAATCCTGTACCGCCACTACCTTAGCAGGGTCCACTGCTAACCCTTGTTTGGATACTATGTGCCCAAGGAACCTCACCTCTTCTCTCCAAAAGTGGCATTTGGAGAATTTGGCTTTTAGCTGATGGACTCGCAGAGTTTACATGATTGCCCTTAAGTGCTGAGCATGTTCCTCTTCACTCTTTGAGAAAATAAGGATATCGTCTACGAAGACCACTACGAACTTATTGAGGAAATCTCTGAATACCCTACTCATCAGGTCCACGAAGTAAGCAGGTGCATTTGTCAAGCCGAAAGGCATGACAAGCCATTCAAAGAAGCCGTCTGGGGTTCTGAATGCCGTTTTATCGATACTATCTTCAGCCACCCTTAGCTGATGAAAACCGGTCGCTAAATCGAGTTGGGAGAAAACAGACGCTCCTACAAGCTGATCAAACAAATCGTCAATTCTGGGGAGAGGGTGCCTATTCTTTTTCGTTAGCTTGTTGAGCTCCCTATAGTCAACACATAGACGGAGTGAACCATCCGCCTTTGTAGCGAACACCACTGGAGCGCCCCATTCTGAAATGCTCCTCCTAATGAACCCCTTTTCTAGAAGCTCTTTAATCTGTTTACTGAGCTCTTTCCTTTCCCGTGGAGCCATGTGTCTAACGGGCAACGCAACGGGCTTTGCATTATCTACAAGGCATATGCGGAAGTCTATCTCCCGCTTCGGAGGCAAGCCCTTCACCTCTTCGAAGACATCCGGATATTCCCGGACCACTCTAACTGATTGCAAATTTTCAACAGAGGCATCTAGCGATTCAAGGTAACTAAGCATAACCGCATATGAGGGATTACAAGAAATTTCCAAAGTATTACCGAGCTGGGTTAGGAGCCTAACAACCCTTTTATCACAATCAAGGATGGCCCCATTACTGGATAGCCAATCCATGCCCAAAATCAAACCATATCCCGAAAAGCCCAAAACAAAGGCACTACATTGAAATTCTACGCTTAGAATAGAAATTTTCAATCCCAAACAGATCATAGACAAATGAGCTGGGCCCCCAATTGGGTTTGAAACAATTAAGGGGTCCTCTACCATACTAGTTTTTAGGTGCAGAGATTCTACTAAAGCAGACGAGATAAAGGAGTGCGATGCGCCAGAATCAAATAGAGTGCGAACATTGTGATCATATAGATAAACTACACTTTCTACAGAAGTATTTATACCTTGCTGTTGCAGAGGTGGCGCTTCTAGCACATGAACTTGTGCCCCTGAGGTGGATCCATCCCTCTGCCCCTGTCCTCGTTTCTTTGGGCAGTCCTTAGCCCTGTGGCCTGTCTCACCGCAAGAAAAGCACCCACCATTCTCCTTGGCCTTCTTTTTCCGGCAGTTTTTCACTAAGTGCCCCACTTTGCCACAGAAATTACACTTCCTCTTCTCTTTGTTGCCTTTCCCGCCCTTCTTAAAGTCTGTCTTCTTAGGCTGCAAACCCTCTTTCTTCCCTTGAGAGCTTTCTGCCTTTGTTTCCTTCTTGCCCTTATCCTCTTCGTTCAGCAATGCCATTTGTACCAATCTTTCATATGTGGCTCCCATGGGTATATGGGTCATGGCCAAACTGTGTAATGGCTCATTCAACCCTTTGACGAAACGGAGAGCCTTCTTGTGCGGGGTGTTGACTAGGTCCAGCCCAAACCTAGCCAGCTCATCGAACTGATTAACATACTCTTTGACTGTCTTGTTCCCTTGCTTAAGAAATAAGAATTTTTCCAACTGCAAACTCCTTTCCGCATCTGAGAGAAATTTAGCCTCAAACCTTGCCCTAAAGTCCTCCCATGTCTCCACTGGTCTTTCTGCATTAGTGACTTCCCACCAGTAGGAAGCCTCGCCCTTTAGTAGCCATACTGCCAGTTGTACTTTCTGTCTATCTTCTACCTCAAAGATGATGAATAAATCCTCGGTTTCTTTCAGCCAATTTCTAGCTGCCACGAAGGACTCAGTTCCATGAAAATCCTTTCCTCCCATAGCTTTAAAATCTTTACATATCTTAGCAAAAGTGTTTCCCCGTGGAGGAGGTGGAGGAAGAGGTGCTGCTGCAGCTGGATGATTTCCTGCAGCTGGGGGAGGAGGAACGGTAGGACCTGGCTGAGTGGCCCTTGCTTCTAAGAACCGTCTAAACCAACCAGGTATTGGTACACCCTCTGGCAAGTTAAGTTCTTCGGACATGCTGAAACAAAAGGGATAGATTCAAAACGAAAGATAAGAGATAGTACCTATGGCTTTGGGGGGGGACTTTGCCTTTTTAAAATAAAATAATATTTTTCTTTTAAAAATGCTTCATTAAATTTCCTTTTTGAAATAAATTTTCAAAACTTTTTATCTTATCTGGTAAACCTATGCTCTGATACCAAGTGAAACACCCCACCTCCGTTAGGGTCACTCTCAAAGGGAATGCCCTAATTTTGGTGGAGGTTTATAAGTATAAGTCACAGATATACAAGACAGATATAAGAACACATATTTTTGAACAGCGGAAAAACAACAACTTTTATTTCATTAAAAATACGTGTTACAACAACCATACCATAATTGTCTTACAATACTTCCAAAAACATAACATCTTCATAACTGTCTTGATTACATTATTTAAAGAAGCATAAAGAAAACATAAATAGACTGCAAAAGTCCCATAGTTGCTGTCCAAAGCCATAGTCCAAAACGAAAAGATCCAAGCAATACATTCTTTCTCTTCAAGCTGGATATGAAGGCTGGTCAAGCTGCGGTATTCCCTCCCTGTGGACCTGGGGGGGGGAAACGGAAGAAAAGAAGACGAAAGAAAAGTAGAGTCAGACATAAAGCCTGAGTAAGTCTAGGACTATTCAGTCTATGCATAAAGAACTGGGTATGATAAGTATAAACTAGAAATGGGAAAGCACCATAAACTTAGTTAAGTTGTCTAGGGTCGAATATACTATCGTACCCCATATTAATCTCTGTACCCATAATAACTAGTTCCCAACAGGCACCCCATAATCAGGGTGAAGTGATCCATTTTATGATGATCGGCTCCTACTCGCATAGTTACATGTGTCTTACGGCCCCCGATGTTGTAGTTACCTATGCTGGTCCCACCATGGGGTGTATCAAGTCCCATAGCGGCGGCCCGACACAACCCTAGAATGCACAGGTATGCTACTGGTGCCCAGTGCCTTATTTTTCTGCGCCGGAGTGAGTGCATGCCCACACCCCGTTAGAACCTACACTGCTGCACCACCGCCGTCGATTTGACCTCTTACAGTCAGCCCAGTAATCGTGCCCCACCCTGCCTAGTTTCAGGGTATCATGATACCTTATAGGGTTACTGCTGAAAAGGGTCCCCCGCTACTAGGTTTTCTATTTCTAGCCAACATGCTAATTTGGTTAAGTGTTTTGTAAACCTAACCCCCAATCAGTCTGTTTAGTTTAGCATGTTCCATTTTGATTAAGTATTAATATAATTTACTTAATCCTATCAATCCTGACTCAGCCTTAATTGTCTTATTAAAGCCTTGACCTCTCACATTAGACAGGTATTGTTGTGGCTGCCTGTTGCCGGTTGGGTCCGGGCAGTCTTACGCCACAACTCAGTCTAACCTCGGGTCCTTATTGGGCTCCATGTTTAACCACCCACATTGGATAGATATTGTTGTGACTACTGGACAGCCGGGCGGTTCCGGGCAGGTTTACATCACAACTCAATCCAACCTCGGGTTAAACACATCGTATTTTCTACATTTACATATTTTGTCTTTCTTCTTTTATATGTAAATATTTGCGGCCCATTATTCAAAATCAATTTAAGCTAATGGTGTAAAGGTTTACACCAATCATGGGCCCAACTCATTCTTGAATTTGGGCCCATCTACTTTTATATTTTCATTTATTAATTAATTTGGCCCAACGCTATTTCCCCCGTTTAATACGTTCGTTTATTATAATATATGTTGGGCTTAGCCTTTTTAAGCCCAACTTAGCCACGTGAAAAAGGGGAGGCTTAAAACGTGATTATATACACAAAAGGGGGAATGTGAACGCATGAACTTGCAGCATAACGTTGAAACTACAAAATAGAAACTGGTGTACTTGCATTGTAGTAACATATACTTTGGTCATAAAGCATAAGTGACATGAATCAAACCATGTAAACTTGTAGTTAAGTTAAGAATCTAACTAAATTAGATATCATTATTGACACATAGTCTTAACTACAACATAAACCTATATTTTTACTTAGGCATAATGTCAAACATAAGCAAATCATGTTTATAAAATTACTATATGTTTACAAAGGTGCTTACTTTTGTTACTAATACAAAAGTATAGTTCAACTAGAATTATTCCAACTTAATCATGATTTTTAATCTATTCACATAATCATGGCACAAATATACCCAAACATGAAATCATGGTTTTTGATCTATTCATGTAATCATGGAATAAATATTCCTAAACATGAAATCATGGTTTTTACTTTATTCATGCAAACTTGCAATTGGAATGTAAATCTAACTTAGCTATGTGTCACATATATTATCATATAATTCTTGTTAACAATATAGGCCTAACATGTTTTTCAATTAGGCATAATACCAAACATAGCCTAGTCATATTTATAAAATCAACATAAGTTCACAAAGAGGCTTACTTTTGTTTCTAATACAAAAGTATGGTTTTATACATAGATCATGATGCCAATTCCAACATAATTTCATATGAATCATAATACCCCAAATTTGATCCAATTACACAAAAAGTGATTTTTTTACAAAAATATACATTATGTTGGCATAGTAGCAAAACCACATACTTGCATGAATCTCAATTAAACAACCACAAACATGTAGCTTCAACATGAATTACATACTTGCGAATATCCAATCGTATACTTGCATAAATCTCAAATAAACTACCGCAAACATGTAGTTTTTATCATGAATTACATACTTGCGAATATCCAATCGTTATACAACATTCCAAATCGATTAGAATCATAGCAACGCACAAATATGAATTACTATCACCACAAATCAAGTGTAATTCTCATTTTACACAAATCAAACACAGTTATTTATTCACATCGGAATAGTACTCTACTTACAATCGTGTGACGAATTCTTCAATTCAGGAATCTGAATTCTGGATTTGGAGATGCTATTCCTTTGATGTAGGCGTTGATTTGTTTAAGTTTAACTTGTAGTTGCTTTATGCTTTAGAGTTTGTCTCCTAATCGTCTCTCAAATTGGTGGCTACTCCTAGTCGTTCCTCAGCAGCATGATGGCCTCATTCTTATTTTTGAATGAATAGATTAGGTAGAGTCTAGGGTCATTTTTATAGAGTTTATGAACTGATTAGGACCATCGATGTAGCTTGGGTTAATCGTAGCCATTCATTCGAAAGAGAGACCAATCAGGAGCTGACACCTAGCCCTCGTGACAAAGCAAGGCTCAGAAAATCGACCAAACACAGACCAGGCTAGCCAGGGTGGGCTGGGTTCGACCTGGCTCTAGGGCCAGGTCGACAGCCCAGTCGACAGCCCTGTCGACCTGGCTAGCCCAGGTCGACTGCCAAGTCGACCTGGGTGCCTTAGGCGGGAATTTTCCCGCCCTGGCCAATTGGGCCCGATTTTTGAATTTTAAACTTGTTTTCTGAGCTGTTTTCGTCTGTTTGAATTTTAACCTGAATTCTGAAACTTCCGGAGGCCATATCTTCTTCATACAGACTCCGTTTTTCGAAAACTCGGACTCTATTTCGCGTATTTTTCCGAGACGAACACAACGGCGTATCCTGTTTCCCTTAATTCTTTGATTTGAAATTAATTATACTTTAATCTGTGAATTTCACAGTTATAGAATTCACGGGGTGTTACAATCAAGATAGGAAGAAAGCTTGGAATTTCATCTTCCTCATCATCATCTGAAAACTAGGCCATCTAGTTTAATCTGTCTTTATGTGTTCAATTATATTTCCTTGTATTTGCTTTCGAATCTCGTATTTAAAGTATGTCTTGATTAGTTGGATGTATTCGATTTCTATTAAGTAATGAATGGAGTTTTATTTATGATAAAATCATCTTTATGTTTCTGAAAAATTATAAAACTAACTATAATATAAGAGTTCAAAAGAATTCAAAATTACCAAAAATTTCACTATAGTATGTCGACATAGGAAAAAGGGTATGTCGACATATAACTGACAAAATTTGAAATTGTTTCAAATTAAAATAACTACTCATGTCCATTCAAAATCCAACGAATTCCTAACCCTATTTAAGTCTATTTCTTCCAGAAAAATTTATTATTCTATTACTCCTTCCTTATTCATTTCTTATCAAATTCATGGCAAATCCTATCCGTAATCTTAGTGAAAATTTAGAAGAAACTTTGATTCTTTCAAAAATATTCTCTCTATCATTCTACAGAATCAGCATCTTCTAGAACTAAGTCAAATAAAGATGTTCGAACAACAAAAGAAGCATTTTGATGTAGTGCAATGGCTAATCTCTTTTCTTTTCAGAGATGAAGATAATAATCTCGTAAAAGCTCCGTCAACCAAAGAAGATGAAGATTGGGAAGTCATTAAGAAGGATCCTATCTTTGGAGAAGATGGTTGGGCTGAAGTTCCAAGAAATGTTTAGTTATTTGGTATGATTTGATTGATTTGTTTAAATATTCTAAGACATATGGTGCGGTGTGATTTGACACTACTACAAAACAGGTCAGTTGCTTCAGTTATTTACCCCCTGTTGCTTCGGTTCTAGAACTGAAGCAACAGTAGAAGACGCAACAGACCAAAATTTGTTGCTTCGGACAAACAACCGAAGCAAATAATATTTTTTTGCTTCGGTTGTTTTCTCCATGTTGCTTCGGTTCAATAACAGAAGAAAATGCGGAAGACGCAACAGGTATATATCTGTTGCTTCCATTCTATGGGGAAGCAAATGGCCTACATTTTGCTTCAGTTGCTCCAAACAACCGAAGCAAAAAATTGCTGAAGCAAGAAAAAAAATTGTTTCAGGTTTTAATTAAAACCAGAAACATCATCAAATTGCATTTAAAGTCAGAATAGAATGTGCAACAATAACACTAAACCCGACTGCAATATCAATATAAAACATTGAAATAAAACTAAATATCAATACTATATCTACATATAATATTGAATTCTAACTAAATGTCATTGTTACACAACGAAATAAAACCAAATAGTCTAACAAAGTGAAATAAAACTAACTGCAATATCAAATTCAGCCAGTACACAACACATATCGCATTGTTATTTGTTGAAAATAGAAAAGTAAATTCAGAGTATAAAACCAAATGCATCGACAACTCGCTTACTCAAGTTTGGTGCATGTTCCAAAACCAAATGCGCCTGCAGCATAAAACAAATAAAAAAGAATGAATTATTATTTTATCACATATTTACTATTGTAAATACGCAGCAAGATATTTAGTGGCATCAATTCTAAACTATTTATACTTACAGTAATATATCTCAAGGAAATATGATAATTGAAACAGCACAAAAAAGCATTCATTTTGCTAAGATGGGCACCAGTTTGCCTTTTCATGGAGAACCAAATTCTTATGCGCACAAGATAGCTGAATCAAACTTCAAGGTGTTAATGCCTTCAACATTCATGAAAAAGAATGTACTCCGATGACATGTTTTATATTGAGACGAACTGCTTTGATAAAGCATAGGATCTGAAACATGTAGCCTATTTTCTTGTAGTCAACATGATACAATTACCATATGTTTGGATGCAGAATTCACCTTAGAAAATGACAGTCAATTAATTTTGTTTTTATCATGTCAAAACAAATTAGAAATTAGCATACCCTTCTAAATGTACTTGTTTGTTATAAAATCTAACAAAGAGTATCTATACTCTAAATGTCACTGTTAACCCTGATGAGTACAATGTTGTATGACTGTAATAAAACAATAACAAAGGTAAATAAACTCTGATGATGACATCTGGATGTTCATTGCACAGTAGTAAATAAAACGATGACTGTAATAGTTAACAACTTTTAGCAACCCACTAAAGTCGCATTCATAATTAAGTTGCATATTGTTTCTACCATCAAAACTGTGTCCAACCATTTACAACAGGGAATATGCGTATGTATATATCATCGGACACCCTTATATATGTGTATGATATAACACTTGTTCTTAAAGTTTCCTACTGGCATTTAGGCCTACAAATAACATTTTGCAGATCCGGGTTGCCACCAATTTCAAGTTTACACATTTAATAATATTTCTCCTAATATGCATGCCATTAGAACCATTCAGTTCAGAAAATTATACATATTTTGCTTGGTTTAAATGTATACAATACATGCACAATCAAAGCTGCAAACAAAATGTATATTGATCATAAAAGGTGGACTGGGTATGAACTAAATGGAAGCATTGAACTACCGGCGTGCTACAATTCTACTACCTCTACCCACATTTCCTTTATGAATATATACGACAATAGTCTGTAAATCACCTTAAAATATGGAACTAAACAGTAAAAAAAAAAAAAAAAACATGTGTGAGTGCATGTCAGTGGGACACTAGAACAGATGATGGCATTTGTAAACAGAGACTACTGCAATATAGATGACATCAACATATGAATGGTTAGCACGCATGAAAAAAAATCACTACTGACTTACTACGCTGTAGGAAACAAACAAGTGCCTTAACTAAAATAACTGGAAATGCAGCATGGCTTGTAAAACTAACTTGAATAATGTTCATGAAATGTCACAGCAACTATCTCATGGTATAAAGTAGGCCATATTACTTTAGTTGATCAGATGCAAGATAAAGTACTAGGAATTATAAATGAGAACATGCAACAAATTGTGATCAAACTCATGATCTTATAGGGAAGTAATTCAAAGCGAAATTGTTGAGTTGGAAGCGATTTCTATATCAAAGGAAATGGATTTAACTAGTTCTATATCAAAGCAATTGAATTTAACAAGTTCTATATCAACACAGATGAGTTTAACAAGTTCTATATCAAAGCGAAAAACAGCTCCGCAAAATATGGAACATGACCTAGTAGAAACAAAAATTTGTAGACATGCAGCTTGCATTTTATTTGGCAAATATCTTTATCTAGCATATCTTGTTAAACAATTTTTATTCAAAGATATACTAAGAAAACATGAATGTTACTGAAATAATAGGCTTGTATCTCAATGCTGTTTACTTCCAGTCTTCTATATTATGCACTCAATTTGCGTTTCAACCATAAATGAAATGAATGGACCACAATAAATAACATGGAATGTTCCTTTAACAGGCTATCAAGTATAAACTTCTAGTTCTTATTAGAAAAGAAAAACAGTTGTAGACTTATAGTATTGGTTTCTATCAAACAAGAACAAGGTGCAGTTTTCATTCTTAAAAAAGGAACAATTTAGTGATAACTACAAAAATAGAGGAGCACAACAAGAGGTCCAGCATAAGCAGGGCCAAAAAGGGACGGTGCGTGATGCATGAAACAACAAGCAACTAAATTAGTACAATCACCAAGACAGTTAATCGACAATCAAACCCATCCTATTTGATATTCAATATTATATTGAAGTTAAAAGACTTGAAATGAAGTTTAAATCGTAAGATAAACTTACCTTTAGTCGCGGTAACGGACAGTGGAGGAAGAAGCGGCACGTGGAGATGTTGAGCCAAGGCCAAGATGTTCCAACCGGTGCGCAGACCGAGAAGGCGAGGCTGGTTGAATGGTGTGTGGAGTTCCGAGATAAAGGTATGGTGTTGCTCGGATGGTTTGCTAAAGAGGGCGGAGTTCAACAAGGCAACGAGGGAAGGCTGGCAGTTTCAGTTAGCGGCGCGGGCTGTTGCTACTAGAAGGGGGTTGCGACGTCGACGGCGGAGTGGGTTCGAGCAAAATGGCGGAGGAGTTGAACGATGGCAAAGGCTTCAGCCATTAATCGCTCTCGCGAGGAGGTGTTGATCTTCAGGGTTGGCAAACAATCGGAAAGGAGTGGTGAATATTGAGGTGAAAAGCTACAAGGGTGGCAACATACCTAACTTCCACAATGAAGTACCGACCGAGTAAAGCTAAAAACACATGTCAGCATGCTTCATCTACACATTTGATGTTGGATCTTCTAATGCATTTCATGGTAGGCATCTCTTATTTTTATTTTTCTTCTTCTCAACTAGCTAGTGACATTAAAAAAATGTATGCGTAGCACTTTCAAAACAGATAAAACATATACTTTGCTGAGAACTTTGACTTAAGAAAGTTTGTTGCTCCATCTATTTTCATTTGTCTATTTATGACATGTAAACAAGGGCATCCCGAATAGCTAGCATCACACCTTTATTATCTGACATATGTTGATTTTTTAAGATAAATTAAATACAACATAGTTTTATAAGATCTTGGTATTCTAGAACTCTAGCTAAAATGAAATTTTGACCTGGATGCAAAGTTCAAAATCGTAACAAAATAAATGTTACATAAAGAAAACAAGGAGACAAAAATGTATAAGGCTTGCTCTTGAGGAAGAAAGTAGTTTCCAAAATGGATATTTGAAGGAGTTGAAAAGGGGATGGGCAGCAGAAATATGCATTTTATGTTTCTGGAAATGAGAAAATAGGGGATAACAGTACAAAATGAAGAAAACACCAACTCCCAACGTGAGACTTGGGTCAGATGAGGACTGATCAAATATCTTGCTTTTCTCTAAAGGAGAAATTTCTACATTTACTCAAATGGCCCTTCACTGAAGTGATCGGCTTGTGAAGGCATACAAAGAAGAATTGCTTTGGTCTGCAATCCTAACTTGCTCAATAGACTGAGCGTGTACAAACATCATAACGCCAAAGTATTTGTTGTTTATAAAATACGTTGTCCTTATTGCAGTTTGCTATCATTATAAGTTCCTTGGTACATATTATGACATGTTATGAAGCAAAGGTCTGTAAAACAAATTAATGCATGGAAGATTTATATCAAGCAAACGCATCAACGGAATCGATAACTTTGATACCCATATTCTTAAAGGAGGGAAAAAACAAAAGTTTTCAAGCTATTGAAGACATCTACACAAGTTTCAAGACCATCATAGAGAATTTACGATAAATATATATAGTGTTCATACCCTTCCCCTTTTAAATTTACAATAAATGGATAACATGAAACACATAGCTGATCATGCTCTCTTTTAATTATTAAGCCAAAACTACTGACAATTGAAGTCCCTGCAGTGTGGTTCATAGGTTTTCAGTCCTAACGATTTTCATACTTACCATAAATGCGCAATATAGAAAAAGCTAGCAAGGTGCCATTCAATGTCTGGAAGGAAATAAGAATGCAATATATATAATACAGCAGCTTTACCTCAAATCTAGTACGACACAAACCAACGGCAAGGCAACCGAAAGCAGTTCAGATTCCGTCATCATTCTTCTGAAATGAACACAATATCCAGAACTAGGCAATGGCAATTTCTTCGACGATTGCAATAATAAAAGACATCGCTTGGCTTCATAAGCTACAGTAATCGCATCAGGTCAAAAGTAGGAACAATCCAGAACGTGAGAGTTTCAAACATCCAATCCTAAGCATCAACTCGGTAAGGAAAGATAAAGTTAGTCGATTCAACGTCTCTTCAGCTCGAGAGAGAAGTCGAGATTTCCAGACATCCAATCCTAAGCATCAACTCGGTAGGAACAATCCAGAACCTGATCGGATCCATTAGCTCGAGAGTGAAGTCGAGATTTTCTTTTAGATCTAATTTGAAAGAGGAGGAATCATCATTGAGAATAGGTGGTCATCAAATCGAAAAGTGGATTTTGTTTAGAGTTGTCTAGACGGAGATGTTTTGATTTTGATTTAGGGTGCAGTGCGAGAAAGGCGGCCCGCCTACATTTTTAGTTTTCCCACCCAATCTTTGATTTAGAAAGAAGACGTAAGTTACTTGGAGCCAAATTTTCATTTTACCCGCCTAAGTTCCGTCCCCTTGCGCTAGCATTTCATGACCATCGGATTTTCATAGGTCATAATAAAAATTTCACCAAAATGGATAGAATTAAATGTTATAAGTTAGAATTAATAAGCAAAGATTTATATTAAATATAATGTGGATTTCTTGAGAATTAATTTTGACTAAAATATTAAATATTATTTATAAATGGTAATTATTATTAATTATTACTTATTTCTTCTTATTTATAACTGAATATTGATTATTAAAAACTTATTGAACATATGTTACTAATTATTAATTATTAAACACTTAACATTAAATATTAAAAAATAATTACTATCTATTAATTATTAAGTATTAACTATTTAATAGTAAGGTTATTACTAATTCTAATTATTCTTAAATATTAATATTATTAATTACTAAATATTAGATAATTTAATATTTAATAGGCCTTCATTACGACAAAAAGAAAAAAATATTGAAAATAAGTTTAAACAAATTTCTAATAAAAATGTTTTAATTATTGATTATAAAAATTAATTTCTAAATAATTAAATAATACTTCTTAATAATCTATAGTTAAAAATATAATTTATAGTTATAAATATAATTATTGATTATTGAGAATAATTTATAGTTTTAAATTATTTAATGTTAATAATAAATTATGAGTAATGACATGTGTGAGGTTGCTTATGATAATAAATTATGAATATGACTTATGTAGGTTGTATATGATTATTCATAAGTATTAAATTATAACACTGATAGCTAAATATAAGTCTTAATTATATATAATTATTAATAATTAATTATTTAATAGTAATTATTAAATAATAATTATTAAATAATAATTATTGAAAATTAATTATTAGATATTACTTCTTAATTATTACGTAATACTAATTAACTTAATAATAAATGTTAAACATTTAATATTAAATGTTAGTTGTTAATTATTAGTTATTAATTCATTTGTTAATTATTAAATGAAATTAATAAATGTTAACTACAATCTACTAAATATTAGTAATTAACTACAGCAAATTATTAAATATAAAATAAAATTATTTATAATAATTTGTAGCTATAAATTATCAATGAACAATCATTCGTTATAATAAATAATAAATAACGACATATGTAAGGTTGTATATGATTATTGCTATTTGCATTTGCTTTGGTAAAATAATTCGTTGTTGCTTCAGTGCAGTTGCTTCTGTTCTTATGGAACTGATGCAAATACATTATTTGCTTCGGTGCATTTGCTTCGGTTTCTAAGCAAGCGATGCAAATAACACAATTTGCTTTGGTGCATTTGCTTCGGTTTATAGTACAACAAAAGCAAACTATACTATTTGCTCCGGTTATTGGCATAACCGAAGCAAGAATACCATTTGCTTCGCTGCATTTGCTTCGGTTGTTAACAGAACAGAAGAAAATGATACTATTTGCTTCTGTTATAAGAATAACTGAAGTAAATGAGGCGAAGCAACATACCTGTTTTGTAGTAGTGTGATTTGAATTCTATTGTTTGAAACTTGTATATATTAAGACATATGGTGTGATTTGATTTGGTTTATATCAAACAAACATATGTAATTATAATACTTGGATTGGTTTGTATATAATCATCATACTGCTAGGTTTTATTAGAATAAGTTTGAATAGATTAAAAGGAGTATTCTACTTAGAATTAGTTAATAAATTAAGGGGGAGTATCTTTATTGGGTTAGTTACTTATGTTCTATTCATAGAGTTATACAATTTAGGGGGAGTACCTTTATGATTTCTTTTTTATAATGCCAATGGGGGAGAAATTATAAAATGTAGACATAGTTTATAGGATTCTTACAGATAGGGGAAGTATTAGAAGTATCATCATCAACAGATATATACAGGTATGATATTTTATAAACTAAGGTTGTCATCATCAAAAAAGGGGAGATTGTTGGAGAATGGATTTTTGGTGAAAACAACCTTATTTCAATTATCATTGATTATAAAATATATACTAACACTTTTTGTATAGAATATATATATACACATATGCAGGAATTATATACAGGAAATATTACTGAAGACTGTACAGTTCTAAAGATGATAGAAATTCAGAATTCAGAGAAATATCAAGACTCATGAGTATTCAAGATTTCAAGAGTTCAAGATTAATATAGTTATAGAGTCTAGATTTTGTAAGACTCTAAATAGCACTCTAGGTTCAATATTCAAATTTTGATTTTCAAATTTTGATTTTCGAATTCTATTTTTATCCTCAATTCTCTCTATTTTATTCTTTATCTTTTCTATTTTATTTTTATTTTATCTTTGTTTTTCAAACCTTATTTTCATATATTTATGTTTTTATACTTTATATAGTTTAAAACCTTATAATTTTATAAATATGTTTATATAGTTTAAATTTATGTTTTCATATGTTTTTCTACTTTATAATATTAATTTACAACACTATATTTTTATTCAAGAATTTCCAGATCATATTTATATTAAAATACTTAAAAAATGTTTAAAATTCAAAATTACACTAGAGTATGTCGACATACATAAAACACTATGTCGACATATAACTGTCACAAATTTAAATTTTAAAAGAAGTGTCTTTTCACCATTTGAAATGTTTCAGAAATGTTACAACCTTTCACACACTATAAAAAGGGCTTGAATTCGAATTTTTAATCATATCTTCTTCTCCACTTTCACTCTCTTTCATTATATAATTATTCTTTATCATTTTTATGATTTCTACACTTATACTCTGCAGAATTCAATTCTGTTTTGATCAAATTTCCTCTCTCTACACTCTCTTCTCATCCCTCTCTGAATCAAGTGCTATTGAAGAGTTATAGGGCTATTTGTAATTGCTTGGGTTGAGTGAAGTAGGAATCGGTGTGTTCCTTGTAGCCAAGAAATCAAGAAAGTAGGAATCAGTGTTTTTCCTTGTAGCCGAGAAATCGAGGAAGTAGGAATCAGTGTTTTCTTGTAGCCGTAAAATCAAGGAAGTAGGAATCGGTGGTATCCCTTGTAGCCGTGAAATCAAGGAGGTTGTACTTGACTATTGATATAGTAATAAAACTCTACGCAATCCAACGTTGTGCGGGACTGGACGTAGAAGCAATCCGAACCAGTATAAAATTCGGTGTGTTCTTTCCTTTTCTGCATTTTTAGTTCTGTTTATTTAGCACCTATGTTTGAATCTGTGTATGTAATTGTGTTTGTAGTGTTTGATTCATTCTGTTATTTACATAAGTTTTTGATTTTGTTTAAATTCTCACAAACACTATTCACCCCCCTCTAGTGTTTGATTTGCCTTAATGATCCATTCCGCAATCCCTAACACTATACTCAACCGTGACAGGTTGTAGTAGATCCTACTCGGTTGAGACAGATCGTAGTAGAATCTTGTTGGACCATGATGGGTCATCTTAGTGTTTTAACTTGACCAAGACGGATTGTAGTAAATCGCGTATATAGTACTTGGCAAATTGATTTCCTTTGGTTGATGTGCAATTTGGTGATTTGGATCCAATTAAGTGGTTTTGTTGATTTGGTGCATATCATTATTTTGGACCCATTTATGTTTATTTGTTGATTCTTAAGCCTTCGAGCCACTTGACGATATTTCATATAGTGTTCACTTTTAGTGAAATAAACTCATATCGGAGTTTATAATTTATTATCTGATGGTGTTATGTTTTCTTCCTTAGTGCATTAATTTATGTGTTTAGTTTATCTCCAGTCCATGACTCCTAAATCTATAAAAGTTGTCGACTTGAGTATATTATTAATCTTCACGACGTGGAGGATTTCACATCGCAGCATCTCTTAAGAGAACATCACGTCCAATACTTGATAATATATTATTTTATGTTATAATATTTCAACTAGAGTAAACTGTGTGTGTTAATGCTCGAGTTAGACGAGATCTTGCAAGTAGTGCCTTATATAGACCTTTTGCAACTTAGCTTCACTTATGGACGATATATTTTGTTTTGTACGTCTTAGCTTATTCATTCTATACTTTATATTCGTGCCAGTTACCTTTTGTTGCCTATATTCTTTATGGGATGTATCAATGTATATTATTTTGTATTGTAGTTGATGTATGTATATAAATGTAATTGTGGTTTTGTTACTGTTCTATAGACTGTGAAACATCATGTAATGTATGTTCTATTCTGAACTGATCATGTAGCCATCGTAGTATTGTATTACACAAGTATTAAGTATGTCAATCCCCAAAAAAAAAAAAGAGAGCGGGGATGACATCGACGAACTTAAGATCTTGTTTAATATAAGATTATGAATGGTCACTCCTAACCATCCCTATTCTCCGCTCTAATATACAGTATTACATTGTAATGCACTTTATTGGGGTGGTTCTCGGGGTAGGGCATCACAAAATATCTAGGATATTGATCTTAAAATATACATTAGTTCTCCTTTATATATGCATCTTCATCCTCAACCCTTGGATGATTTTTGGAAGCATCCATCCTCTTCTGTTGTTGGTTGAATTCCTCTCTATTATCTCTCTAATTTTCGAGTCACAAATAAAATCAAATCAATTGCCATATTATAGTTGGAGGTCAATAGTTTAAAGGCTAGCAATCTATTGAATTTAAAAGGTTTATGCTGACATCAAAAATTGAGGCAACACTCAATAGCATATAGTAGAGATATAAAAATGAAGAGCTAAAATTGATCAGATTTAGAAATGAACTCACAATACTTTTTAGTTTTTTGACGTACTGTGGCCTACGTCAACTCTGAAAGATTTTTCTTTTATTTGTAATGTCGATTACAATTACAGTTATTTGAATCCAAGAAATAAAATGTCAGAGTGCAAGCAAGAGGGAAGATTAGATCCTTTGTAATAAGTCATCCTCCCTATATCTATGGGTGAAGACGTGCAAATATACAATTGAAACTCTCCTACAGAACCTCTACACTATGACAAATGCCTCCAAATAAATCCTAATTCCAAGGAGTAGACCTTTTGGGATCGGTACTTATCCCTATAGGGGGATCGGTATTGATCCCTATTTTCGATGAGTTAGGGTCGATGCCTCCTCATGCTTGCCCATATTTGGTGTTGGGTTTTCGAAGTTCTTTACTGAAATTTGTTAGGTGATTTTTTTGGAGATACTGATGGATTCGTGATGAGTTGAACTGCTGATTTAAGTTGTTCATAACCATGGTAATCAATATTGCTCCCCTGCACATGAGAAGTTTCAATCTATAATGAGCTGACTCTAGGATGCAATTCGTTTAAGTCTCCACAACTTTGTCCATGCTTGGTGTTCGATCCTAAGAGTCATCTTTTCAGGCTTTCTTCCATGACAACTGATAGTAGACATACTTTGTATTGAAAGTATGCGCCAGAGTATATATCCCATTGATAATTGAAATCTTAATCTCTCTGGATTGCCAGTTGAGTTCTACGATTGTTCCAAGCTAATAACCAATCCTCGATCTCTCTGGATCATTTACAGAATCCATTATCATTCAAAGATGATGTCTAAATCCAAGGTCTCACTCGATCATTAGCCCAGTCTATGGCAATTTACGAACGATAAGTAAATCCATGATCTCATCATTCTATTAATCAAATCCATGGTATCCCAAGATTAATAGCCAAGTTCGTGGTTTCTTCAAATCGATAATAAGGTTCACTATATCTCCAGATTGTTAATGTAACACCTCGTAATTTTAAAACATGATATAAGGATAATTAAAGAATACTTAATTTTTATAAGAAGAATTAAGGGAAACAGGTTGCGCCATTGCGTTCGTCTCGGAATTCTGCTTGAGATAGAGTCCGAGTTTGCGTAAATTGGACATCGTATGAAGAAGTTATGGAGCTTAGAAGATTTCAGTTTAAACCACACCTAGACCCAACCCTAATTTCATTAAACAAATCCATGGCACCTCCATGATGCTCAAATCTAAATTAACCTAGCCTCCACCAAAGCAAATCAAATTCAAGTTGGAAGATAAGAATCAAAGCCTACATCAACGATTTAGCTAATCAACTTCAGAAATCAGGATTATTCTCTATCCTTAATCATATCGATGTGAGTCTATGTCACTTTCACAAGATAATTAAATTAAAAGTGATTGTGATAAGTTGTAAATTGGATTTAATGTGTATGCCTGTGATGAATCTTATCGAGTTTGCAATCGGTACCTTTTTGATTCATACCCATAAACCTGTCATTTGTCTTTCTGATCTAAATTATCATTATATGCCTGTTCATGTTTATATGTCTGTTCATGTTCATATGCCAGTTTTGATGTTGATTCTATTCTCCTCTTCTTTTCCTTTTTATTTTATGAGATTAGGCTAACTTCGAGCCTAACATATTTGAATTATACGTACGAATAACGTCGGAACGTTGTGGGAAAAGTTGGGAAAATATTGAATATTATGAGGTCATTGTCATAAATCGATTTGGGCATAAATGTGTACAAATAGTATACATAAGCTTTGGGCATAAATTGATTTGTAATCATGTAATTGATTTGGGGCATAATTATGTATAACTTGTATACATGAATTTGGCATAAATTGTTAATAGCTATGGAAATGGGTTTGGGCCTAATTTGGCATAACTAGTATACATAAAATTATGGGCCTAATTTGGATTAAAGTTATGAACATAATTTAGGTTGGAGATTATGGGTAAATGGGAATATATTTGAATCTAAGATGTGAAATTTGGTTTAAATAAAAGAAGTGATAATGAACGCCTAAGACACGAGGTTAGATTCGAATTGCGGTATAAGAATGCCCGAAACCTCCCGACACATCCAGCAACCGCAATTTGGTAATCTAATGTGAGAGATCAAAGGCACAAATTAGATGCATAATAATGCAAAGACACGAGGTTAGATTCAGAGTGGTATAAGCCTGCCCGGAACCGCCCGGCAAATCCAGCAACCGCAAAACGGTAATCTAATGTGGGAGGTCTTGCAAGATTATGGTTATAATGAATTAAAGAACACTTAACCAAAATAAGACATGTAGTAAGACATAGGGGTTAAGTGGGTGACATGTGAAAAATAATTAGAAGCACTTAACCAATGTGAAACATGTAAGAAGACATAAGAAAAAAAGGGGTTAAGTGGAAATTCCTAGCAGGGACCAAGCTTAGGAGGGAAGCTTGTGTCAAGTAAGTGAACCCTTTTCAACCAGTAACCCATCTTAGTATCTATAAGGGCTCGAACTAGGTCGAGGACGGGACACGCTTACTGGGATTGATTGTAAAAGGTCAATTAAGAGTTAGCGGTGGCAACGCAAGTCCAACGGAGTCATGTGCATGCGTGGGTCCGGGCTGGTAGGTAAGACGTTGCTGCATCGTGTAGGTATAAGTCGTGCATTTTAGTAGTATCAGGTTTCCACTTTAGGGAGTGATACACCTTACTGTGGGACCAGCACGGGTATCTATGAGTTAGGGAGCCGATCGAATGAGGAGGGTAGTGGGTATAACTAGTGGAGATAGGAGCAGGCGGCACCTATGACAGCAGCTAGGTGTACACGAAACTACCATCATTATTATTACCATCATTATGTTTGTTAAGAGGGATCATCTTTTAGTATGTAACTAGTATGTTAGTACGGTGCAGAGCATGTGTTATAGTGGTTAGGAGCGCAGCCGATATTCTATCTTACTTGCCTTATTTACCTTGTCACACCTGCTTATGTTACAGTCATCTCATTTATCCAGTTTATATTCTAATCCTGTTGCTTTACTGATTATATTGTTAAAGTTACTGGACTCGCCAGACTTTATGTGTGACCTTGTTTGTTTCGCCTCTTTTCTTTCCTTTCCCCTCCAGGTCCTCAGGGTGGAAATTAGTGGAGCTTGACTTGGATTTCTTTCTTCTTGAAGTGCTTGGAAGTGCTGAGAATAATGCTCAACTTTATCTCTTTTCCATTATGGTTATTTTGAGTGGGATTATGTAACGACTCGTATTTTTACGGTCAAATAATTAATTTATTTAATTATTTAAAACATGGTTTTTGTAATTTAAACGGTTTAAATTAAAATAACTATTGAATATTTAATTAATATATTAATTAAATAATATATTTAATTCTGAAATAGTCGAAAATAGTGAATTGACAGTATCGTGTGAACTGGACAAATATGAAATATATAATTCAGTTTAGAATTTGAATTATATTAACGAAGTTATTTAAATAGCGTCAGTTGAACGTATAATTAATTATAATTAAAATCGAGCTTGAAATGGCGCGGCAGTTCGCTATTTGGCGATTTGAACTTCAACTGGATATACAGGGTCCGTTTTAAATCGGATTTCTGTGAAACAAGAAACGTTAGGAGCTTGTGAAGTATATTTTTTTGATGGAAGAGAAAAATCAGGATTTCGTCGTGTAGATTGTGAGTTGTGTCCAAATCAAATTTTTGAATAGTCGCTATGGAATCGTTATTAACCATAACGATATATTTAATTACAATTAAATATTGGCCTCGAATTTAGACAAGCCCTTTGAGACGTAGTGATAATTTAATTTTTAGAATTTTACTGTAATTTTTAATTAATTAAATATGCAACTTTTTATTTGGAGTATTTTGCACCCTATATCGATATTTTGGGTTTCACAATATGAGTTAACCTACCGATATTATTATATTTTTGGAATTGGGGTAAATTGCTTGGAACAACAGTATATTTATTTCTGTCGTTGGCCGTCCGGATGAGAACAGAACTTCATGTAGAAGGGTCACCAAAATGTTATAACTTAAAATATCCTATCCGTAAAACCTAATCCCTTCATTTCAGTGATCAACAGAAGTCCACGCTTCCTTTCTTCTCAACCGTATCTCCTCTTGTTCTAACGTGGACGAAGCTTCCACCACAAGACTTTGAAGCTAACAATTATTATATAAACGTTTACCCCTTTTTCCTTAACACCTAATCTCATTTTCTTCAGCAAACTAGAAAAAACAACGGCCGCAACAACACTTTCTCCATTTCACAAAAATCGCGGATTCTAAAATCAAAAGAAAATTATACAAATCGAAATGGATATATATTTGAATTCATGGGTGCTTTCTCTTCATAACCGCACCCTATTTTCTGAGTTCGATGTCTGTTGGTGTCTGGGTTTTCTGAAACCGCGGAGCAAGGAGCGAGCTTGAGTTGAGCTTGATGGTGGTGGAGTGATGGCTATTACGGTGAGGAGTTCGGTGGAGGTATTTGTGTGTGGATCGATGATGTTTTGGGTTCGATGTTCACCTGATGTCGGCGGAAAGGCTGTGCGACGCATTTGAAGTTGGGATGTCGAGTTTGATGAAATTGGTATAGTCGAGTGCGGTTTTGAATGAGGAGTACGATGGAAGTTGTTTGGGTTTAAATCAGGAAACATTGAGGAGATGGCAGAGAAATGAAGTCGGGGAAATTGGTTGATGGTTTATGAAAGAATGACAGCGGGTTTTCACTGATTGAGGAAAGGAGCAGCATGATGATTTTGTTTTCAACTAGGTGGAGTTATGATGAGCATGGATGGAGGGATCATCAGTAAATGGTGCAGGGACTAAATTGAGAGGAGTACGGGAATTCTTGGATTGAGGAAGAAAGGGTGTCGGCTTCTTTCCAGCGTTTGGGAAAGATGGCAAATGAACGGGTATGGGTAAACTTGAGATTTGGTTTGTGCCTTAGTTTAAAAGTGAGCCCATCTCAAAATTTAGTTTTTTATTTAAATTCAAATAAATTAATGTATTAACTTTAATGTATCGTATCTCGATCATATGATATCAGAATCCGACAAAACAAGGTCCGACAAGATCGTATGGACTGACACTACACAACGGAACTGACTCGAAGCTTGTTACAATTTATAGCGAAATAAATTGTCCGTCTAAATCAATAGACGCAAATCGTTATTTAACGGATAAAGCGAAATGTGAGTAAAACTCACCAACTCTGAATAGTTATATTTTTATAGCATATTTTTAGAACTGATAATTATCTGTTGATTGCTGTGTGTTAACTGTTTGGTTGAATTGCTTATGTATTGGTTGAAATTATAGATAACGATATATATATATATATATGTATATATATATATATATATATATATCGTTAATCAAATATTGATTCTGTTTAACAGAATATTTCATATTGAAATGAAATCGATGTTAATTATATTGTTTAACATCTGTGATGCGGGGAAACAGGTTGGGGGGGATCCAACTGGATTCCTCAATATTTATAATATTGTTTTGTTCATATATTGTAATATATGATGTGATATATAATCTATGTTGATTATGTGTGTTTGAATGATATCTATCATTGTTATTTGGTATTTTGAATACCGTAAGAAATACTAGGATGTGGAAAAGGGGGATTTTCAAAGTGTATTTTGAAAATAAACTATTTATATATAAATTAGTGTATTTTATATATAAAAGGAAATAGATTTTATAAAAAGGAATTATTTATAAATAGAATTAAAAGGAATTATTTATAAATGGAATTAAAAGGAATTATTTGTGAAACAATTACAAATAGATTTTTAATAGGAAATATTTATTTAGAAAATAAATAGAATTATAAAAGAAATATTATTTAGAAAATAAATAGAATTATAAAGGAAAATTTTATTTCAAAAATAAATAGATTATAAAAGGAAACACTTGAAAAATGAATAGAATTGTATAAAAAGAGAATTTACACTAGGAAGGTTTAGACCCGTGCGTCGCACACGGGTATAACAGAATATGAATTCAAAGTGAACATTTAAGAGAAATTTGTTTTAATAGATAAAGTAAGAAGATTAATTTATAAATAAGGTTTTATAAATAAAATAAAATATTTATCATTGGATAAATAGAATATATAAGTCAGGACTTATATAGAGAAGTAAGAATCGATTTCAACATCGATATTTGAACTAAATATGGACGAAGAGTAAATTGGATAGGGTTAATCAGTTAGAGTTAACCAGTTAGAGTTAATCAGTTAGAATTAATCGATTAGAGTTAAATCGAACTAGAGTTATTCAAATAGAGTTAATCGAACAAGAGTTAGTCGAATATTAGTTATTCGAATAGAGTTAATTGAATTAGGGTTAGTCGGATTAGAGTTATCCGAATATAGTTTATTCGAATAGAGTTATCGAATAAGGTTATTCGAAGAAGAGAATTAATCAAATATATTTTATTCGAATAGAGTTAAAGGAGTTAATCGAATATAATTTATTCGAAAGGAGTTAATAGAATATAATTTATTCGAAAGGAGTTAATCGAATATAGTTTATTCGAAAAGGAGTAAATTGAATATAATTTATTCGAAAGGATTTAATCGAATAGAGTTATTCGAAAACGAGTTAATCGAATATAGTTTATTCGAATTAGACAAAATCGAATATAATTCATTCGAAGAGAGATAATCGAATATTAGTTATTCGAGGAGAGTTAATCGAATATAAGTTATTCGAAGAGAGATAATCGAATATTTGTTATTCGAAAGAGTTAATCGAATATAAGTTATTCGAAGAGAGATAATCAAATATTAGTTATTCGAAAGGAGTTAATCGAATAGAGATTACTCGAAAGAGAGTTATACGCCGAATTCGATTATATCGAATTCGGGAAAGTATTATTTACTTTCCGGTTTTTAATCAAGATTTGTTTATTTATAAATAAATTAGTGGTCGACTTATTTATTCAAAATAAGAATTTAAGTTAGATTTCTAAGTCAGATATTTAAAAAGTAGGGTTTATAACGTTAGCGTTATAATAAATGTTTTTCATGAAAGAAGTAGATTCATAATCTGAATCCGAGAATTTGCGTAAGCAAATGATTGTAGAAATTGGAGCGGTGAGCTTTGTCTATGGCAAGGTTAAGAACATTGTCCAGTTAAGGTCTGAGAGGTAATTATACCCCAACTTGATTGACTTCCTTATTTAACTAAGAAATAGTTGAGGTTCGATGGCAAGAGTTAGAAATGTAGTTAAGTAATAAGCGATTTATGGATTGAGCAGTCGTAATGATGTTTTATACAACGTTAGTTTGGAATCCATATAAATGAGTTTTGGAAACGTTTTCCAAATATAGAATCAGGGATATTTTCTAAATATAGAAAATGGAAAGTTTTATTTATAAGGAATTAAGAAATGGAGTTAAGCTAAATTAGAAATTGACTGGAGATTAGTTAAGTTGAATGGTTTTCTAAGTGTCTATCTATTGTTGGTTTTGACCTTCAGGATTGATACTTAGGGAATTGTTCTCAAACTAGTTTACAGTCAGAGACTGATAGTTGTGGAAGAATAGTGATATGTAAATAAGCAAATGGAAACGTTTTCCAGTGTTAATAACATATATTTTCTAAACATAGAAAATAAGGAAATATGAATGAATATATATATATATATATGTGGTCGATGATTTGATCGATAATTCCATTTGGAAATAAGATCGTTGTGTGTACACGGACATTTTTTCATTTGACAGTTAAATCACCGACTATCAAAGTTTTTGACCATTTTAACGTTGTTAATATGGAGAGACCGGTTGGATTATTATCCGAAGAACCACTCTATAGTGGCATAAGCGTTGCAAACCAAGTATGCTGAATATATTGAAGACGGAGTAAAGTGCAAGGGCTATTGTATAAATCTTAGGTAGAGATTGCCTAAGATGGATGTACCGAATAGTGCCTTCGGTTTGTCCAGTCCCAGGACAACTTGTATGGACGAATGTCTGACAGAGTATTCCTAACAAATCATATATGTTGATCTCTTCAAACGTATTATGTTTGGTGGCAGAGGAATTTGTTTCTCTTAGCTTCACACCCGTGATACCGTTAGGGAAATCGATAATGATTTGGCGGGTATGACGATGTGGTATTCCAAGTAAATGAAGATATGATATGTAAAAAGATAATGTAGCTTCTAGCCTCACATCCGGAAATGACAAAAGTCGGGCAGGCAGCATGGCTATGTAGGTCGCACCTATTAGGGTGTATAATCACCTATCTAGAGAATATTCATTTGCTTCTCTAATCTATCAATGCTGTCCCTTATCGGGAAACGGTTGCTGATCCCAACCGTTGGTGATATACATTCGATACACTCAAGAGAAATGAGTGGTTGGTCATGTGTGGCCGGGTTGCAAGATGTTCTTGTTGAACCCAGTATATTCCTCTCTAGAGGTACACTATCGAAAGGTGGTTCCATACCTTGTCATAGTTGGAAATCCATTATCCAGTAAGTGCTTGGGGTTTTGATTGTATACTATATATGTAGAACGTGAGATGAAAGCGTTTCTGCTAGAAGATTATTATATTGTGGTTGATAGACACTATTATTATATCAAAAGAATTTTGATATAATGATTATTTTGGATTCTCATAAGGGAAAAACCCGTTCCGTTATATGGCGTGGTCTTATAAGATATCGTTTTATTGCTCAAACTGTTTTAAATTGTTTTACTCACACCAGTCCCATGACTGACCCAGAGTTTATTTTGTTTTGTTTTCCCTAAACTCTTGGGTGCCCAATTTTGTACGAGCAGTCAAGTAGTCAGGATTTTTCAGGTATACTTGGAGAGCTTGGAGCAGGAGGCTTCAGGATTATATAGCTACAGTTATTCCCGCTGTGTTGTAAGTGTTGTACTCTGATAATGTTACTGTATACATATAAAAGTTTTTATATCAAAGTTATGTATCTATTATATGTTGTTCGTTCCGCTGTGAGATTCGTGTTACTCTGATGATGTTGTATCTTCTTCTTCTTCTATTCTAAGTTTCTATCTTATATATTCTCACCCTCTATTTTCTTTCTATTAGTTTTCTGGTTTCTAGTACAATTGGGGTTGGACTTGTGTTATTTGGTCAGCTCAGATTGTACCGGAATTTCGGGACACTACAGTTGGTATCAGAGCTGAAGGTTAAGTTATTACCTTGGCTCTGTGGCGTAACTCGATAGAGATGAGATTAGTAATATCCTAGATTGGGTTGAGTGTGTGTATATATATATATATATATGAGCGCGTATATGTTATTTAATATAAAAATGGTTTTATATTGTGATGATTTATTGGTTGGGTGGCTTATGAGTTCTGGTCGATGGTGGGGCACCACAACATCGATAGGGATTTCTAAACACTCGAATACGATGAACCGACATGGTATGCTTTGAAAAGAGGGTAAATGAAATAATTTTACCTGGATTATATTTTGATATAAAAGAATGATTAGGATTTGAATTATTATCGTATAATTGGATGTGTTGGTTGTTATTATAATCAAATAAGATTATAAAAAGTGAAATTGGTTATAGACAACCAAGTAGAATTCATATAAAGTATAATATATGAGAATTTTAAAATCCTGGGAGATTTCAAATTGTTTACAAACATTGGAAGGATATTTTGAACTAATTTCAAAATGAAAATGTTTAAAGAATGGTTTTGAAAGTGATATAGTATTGAACTCACTTCGATAGTTGGAAAATAGATTCCGATGATGATCATGACGTCACAGGTGTTCATTTTCGAGTTCTAGGTGACGGATTACTACCAAAGATTTTCATTTTTGAATTGTTTTGAGAAAAACAAGTTGTTTGAAATCCAAAAAAGGAAAGTTTGGTTTTAGAAAAGAAAAGCTGTTTAAAATCCCCAAAAGAGACTGTTTGGATTAAAAACAAATTGAATTAGAATTTGTAAAAGAAAATATGAATTGAATTGAAACCAATTAATTGGAAATTGAATTGGAATATAACATATCAAATAGAATTAGATTTTGAATTAGGAGATATGAATCTGAAATGGTATTGGATTAGTGAGTTAGAGTTTGAAATCGAGAATGGAACTCGAAGTTGAAATGGAATTTGACTTGGGTATAAGTGGATGATTCGTTTGAGGATAAAATTGATTGGAGTTTGATTGGGATGACATTGGTATATCCTGAGTTGATAGCAGATGGAAATGATATAATGATATGACCGACAAAAAGGTACATGTTTCATTCAGTATGCGATTTATGAGCCTGTTTGGCAAGCCGCTTGGCTGTTTGATTTTCTTTTGGGTTGGAGATGGCCTTAGAGAGGCGAGTTGTAGTTGTACCGATTGACCCGTACAAAGGAGGTGCTGGCGAAATTTTTCGAGAAGTTAAGGTGTTAGAAAATTTTCAGGATTTTTGAAAATTTTCGTTGATAAGAATTAATTAATATTTAATTGAAATAAATTTGGTTCAGTTGAAACTAAAGTTAAGAAGTGAAAAAAAATAGGTTCTAATCAGTCAATAGGGTTAGTTTTCTACCTTAGCAATTTCGAGGACGAAATTATTTTATGGGGGAAAGAATGTAACGACCCATATTTTTACGGTCGAATAATTAATTTATTTAATTATTTAAAATATGGTTTTTGTAATTTAAATGGTTTAAATTAAAATAACTATTGAATATTTAACTAATATAACAATTAAATAATATATTTAATCCTGAAATAGTCGGAAATAGTGAATTGACAATATCGTGTGAACTGGACAAATTTGAAATATATAATTCAGTTTAGAATTTGAATTATATTAATGAAATTATTTAAATAACGTCAGTTGAACGTATAATTATATTATAATTAAAATCGAGCTTGAAATGGCGCGGCAGTTCGCTATTTGGTGATTTGAACTTCTGTAACGACCCGGATTTTTAAGCGACTTTGGTTATCGACATAAACTCGATGTCCATAACCAAAACATCGAAAAATCCCGGTAATTAATGAAGGAAATTAGAGTGTGAGAATATATAAGATAGAAACTTAGAATAGAAGAAGAAAAAGAAGAACTTACATCATCAGAGTAACACAAACCTCACAGCGGAACGAATAACATATAATAGATAACATAACTTTGAAATATAACAGTTATGTATACAATAGCACTTATCAGAGTACAACACTTACAACACAGCGGAAATAAACTATAGCTATATGATCTTGAAGCCTCCTGCTCCAAGCTCTCTAAGTATCTGTAAATTCCTAACTACTTGACTGCCCGTACAAAATTGGGCACCCAAGAGTTTAGGGAAAACAAAACAAAATAAACTCCGGGTCAGTCATGGGACTGGTATGAGTAAAACAGTTTAAAACAGTTCGAACAAGTAAATGATATCTCATAAGACCACGCCGTATAACGGAACGGGTTTTTCCCTTATGAGAATCCAAAATATCTTTATATCAAAAACCTTTTGATATTATAATAATGTCTATCAACCACAATATAATAACCATTTAGCTGAAACGCTTTCATCTCACGTTTCTACATATATAGTATACAATCAAAACCGCAAGCACGTAGTGGGTAATGGATTTCCAACTATGACAAGGTATGGAACCACCTTTTACTAGTGTACCTCTAGAGAGGAATACACTGGGTTCAACAAGAACATCTTGCAACCCGACCACACATGACCGACCACTCATTTTGCTTGAGTGTATCGAATGTATATCACCAACGGTTGGGATCAGCAACCGTTTCCCGAATGGGACAGCATCAACAATAGATTTTTAGAAATAAATGAAACTCTAGATCAAGTGATTATACACCCTAATATGTGCGACCTACATAGCCATGCTGTCTGCCCGATTTCTGTCATTTACTGGTTGATGAGGCTTGAGGTTACGCTTTATCATCACATCAGATTCACTTCGAATGCCACATTGTCAGATCCATCGAAAATCACTAATTGACGTCTACAACAGTACATTACGTGTTAGCTAAAGAAGTTTCCTTCTCCGCTTCCACTCTTGGTACGGTTGAAGAAATCAATGTACGTGACCTTTCTGGAAATACTCTGTCAGACATTCATCCATACAAGTCATCCTCATTCACTTAGAATGTCACATCCTCTTACCCGCCAAATCACAAATTGATTTATCCAAAAAGAACACGGGTATACAGCTAAGAGAATCGAATTCCTCTGCCACCTACGTATATACGTTTGAAGAGATCAACTTACGCGATCCATTGGATATACTCTATCAGACCTTCATCCATACAAGTTGTCCTGGGACTGGACAAACCGAAGGCACTATTCAGTATATCCATCTTAGTCACTGTTATCTAAGACTTATACAACAGCCCTTGCACTTTACTCCGTCTTCAATTATCTTTGGCATATATGATTCGCAATGCTTATGCCAATATAGAGTGGTTCTTTGGATAATAATCCAATCGGTCTCTCCAGATTAACAACGTTATAATGGTCAAAACTTCGATAGTCTGTGAGTTAGCTATCGTAGAAAAACAAGTGTGCAAACAACGATATTATTTCTAGATGGAAATTATATCGAACAAACATCATTTAACATTAATCTCTTTAGTTCATTTTTCATATCCTGTTTCCCTATATTCAACATTTGCTATTTCCTAATTTTAGAAAATATACGTTATTAACATTGGGAACATTTCCATTTCTTGTTTTCTATATTAGAAAACATTTCTGGTTCTTATTGGAAAACATTTCCAAAACTCGTACATTGGACTTAGGCGGATGTTTAAACAAAACCATCGCGATGCCAACTCAAACCATTACACTTATTAACTATATTCACTTAACCATCACTTACTATCAAACCTTAGCCATTCCTTAGTTAAAAACGAAGTCAATCAAGTTGGGGTATAACTACCTCTCAGACCTTAACTGAACAACGATTTAAACTTCTGGATAGACAAGGTTTAACCTTTAAAACTTTAACAAACTTCCTTACGAAATTCTCTTTCGAAAAGTCTCATTCGATAACTCCTCCATTTGAATAACTACATTCGATAACCTTTCTTTCGAATAACTATATTCGATTAACTCTTTTCAATTAACTCTATTCAATTACTCCTTTGGATTAACTCTATTTGCTTAACTCTATTTGATTAACCCTATTCACTTAACTCATGTCGAATAAACTATATTTGATAACTCCCCTAACTCTATTCGAATAAACTATATTCGATTAACTCCTTTAATCTATTCGAATAAACTATATTCGATTAACTCCTTTAATCTATTCGAATAAACTATATTCGATTAACTCCTCTAATTCTATTCGAATAAACTATGTTCGATTAATTCCTTTAATCTATTCGAATAAACTATATTCAATTAACTCCTTTAATTCTATTCGAATAAACTATATTCAATTAATTCCTTTAATCTATTCGAATAAATTATATACGATTAACTCCTTTAATTCTATTCGAATAAACTATATTCGATTAATTCCTTTAATCTATTCGATTTGATAACTCCCCTTTCGAATAACCAATATTCGATTTACTCACTTCGAATAACCAATATTCGATTAACTCACTTCGAATAACCAATATTCGATTAACTCACTTCGAATAAACGATATTCGATAACTCTACTCGATTAACTCCATTTGGATAACTCTAACTGGTTGATTCTAACTGGTTAACTCCAATTGATTTATTCTAACTGGTCAACCTTAGTTGATTAACTTTAGCTAGTCAACCTAACTCTAATCGATTTATTTAATCGATTATTTCTAACTCAAAATGAATTCTCCTATTTGAATAACTCCTATTTGATAACGTTTATTCATTTATAAAGATTTACTTTTAGTAACGGTTCTTCACTTTATAAATGTTCTCTTTAATGATGTTACTTCACTTATACAAGTGTTGTGTATCCATTCTATTTAAAACTATCGGTGTTAAAACCAATATCTCTTATCTATATAAGTTCAGACTTATATATTTCATTTATCGAATGATAAATATTCATTTAATTTATAAACTATTATTTATAAATTAATCCTTTCTATTTATCTGTTAAAAACAGATTTCTATTTTCTATTCATCTTCTAAATATTCTTTTGATTTAGTTCTATTTATTTATCAAATAAATATTCCTTTTATTCTATTTATTCTAACAAGTAAATATCTTCTTTTAATCCTATTTATTTACCAAATAAATATCTCCTTTTAATCCTATTTATTTAACAAATAAATATCTCCTTTAATCTTTATTTATTTCCTAAATAAATAAACCCTTTTACTTTTATTTATTTCCTAAATAAAAAAATTCTTTTAACTCTTTATTTATGTTTTACCAATATATTCCTTTATATTTGCTTTCAAATATATTTCCTTTATATTTGGTTTCAAATATATTCCTTTATAATTGATTTCAAATATATCTCCTTTATGCTTCATTTCAAATATATCTCCTTTATATTTCATTTCAAATATATTTCCTTCTATATTTTATTAACAAATAAATTCCTTTATATTTGATTAACAAATAAATTCCTTTATATTTGATTTACAAATAAATTCCCTTATATTTGATTTACAAATATAATTCCCTTATATTTGATTTACAAATATAATTCCCTTATATTTGATTAACAAATATATTTCCCTTATATTTGATTAACAAATATATTTCTTTTATTCAAAATCCTTTTTCTTTTATAATATAAAATCCATTGATTTTATATAAATAAATTATTTTCAAAATATACTTTGAAAATCCCTTTTCCACATTCTGGTATTTCTTATGGTATTTAACACACCATATAACAACGATAAATGTCGTCCAGCACACATAATCAACGTCAGATTATATATCACAATATATAAATCATAGTAAAATAAATGTTGAGGAATCCAGTTGGATTCCTCCAACCTGTTTCCCTGCATCACAGATGTTAGACAATATAATTATCATCGATTTCACTTCACTATGAAATATTCTGATAAACAGAATCGACATATAAATATTTAATGGTTTATATATATATACATATACATATATATATATATATATAATTTCTACTAACTGACTAGCAGTTCAATCAAACAGTCAACACATAGTCAAACAGACAATATTTAACAGTTCTAAGAATACGTTATAAAAATAGAACTGTTCAGAGTTGGTGAGTTTTACTCACATTGGACTATCATCGTTAATTAACGATAATTGTCGTTGATTTGATTCAGGCGGACAACTTATTTTCCCATTAATTGTAATGGGCTCGGATTCACTCCCAGTCAGCTTCATTGTGAAGCTCTCCTCCATACGGTCCCAACGCAACTTACGGTTCGTGATTCTGATATCGTATGTAGAAGTTATGACTTATATAAGTTAACGTACATTTTTTTTAAAAAATAAAAATAAAACTTTAATCTAAACACTCGGGCCTTACCACCAATTCCTTGGCCCATTAACCAAACATACCCGCACCCGTATGTACTCATCTTCCCCAAATACTTTAATCCCGTCGCTCCCTGTATTCCTCAAAACCAAACACAGCCGACTTCTCTCCCTTCCATCTCCTTCTTCATTCACTTAAAATTCAAACTAAAATCGTCACTATTCTCCTCTTGCCGTCCTCTTCCAATTGTACCCACCACCTTCCAGCTCGCACCCCCTCCCCACCGTTGCGTCGACCAGGAAGAAACCCAACTGCCGTATAGGAGATCGAACCTTTTTATCGTTATATACCTACAAAATTCACCACTCCTTGCTAGAAACAACAACGATCCCAAAAACAATATCCAGTATTTGCATTAACGTCTCAAACCTCCTGAAATCTAAACCCTAGGTCACGCTCAAAATTCCCAGCGAACCCAAGGTCTGTCGCACTACACACAAAGTACACAGAAACGAAGAGCAAGTGATGAGAGTTTCGAATATATATCTTTGAGGATTTAAGGAATTTGTTTGGATTTGTTTTTGATTTTCAAGGATTGGTCTTTGCGTTTGGGAAGGAATACTGACGGCGGCTACAACTTTTGACCAGAAAGAAGTGAAATTAGGTCTTAAGGTTTTCCAAAGAGGGGTATTTATAATGAAGATAAATATCTAGATATTTGTTAGGATATTTTTAGATATTTTATTTTCTCATTTTATATTCGTATCTGTCTTCTAAAAATCTATGTGATCACACACGATACCTAAAAATCATGAAAATTGCCATGCAGCTAGACTTCGACATTACGGTCCCAACGAAACTGGTTTCGTCGAATTCCGACTCCGTTTGCTCACACAGCGTATTTTTAACTGTCAAACTACTGACTGTTTCTCACTCTAAAAATCCGTACGACCACACAGTGACTCTAAAAATCATGGAAACTAACATCTAGCAATAATTTGACATTGCGGATCTAACAAAATTAGTTTCGTCGAATTCCGACTTCGTTTGCAAAAGTGGCTATTTTTAAAGCTCTGGATGACCCATTTAAATATATAAATATATTTAAATATAATTAAATTAAATATAAATAAATTTATATTATCGTATATCTTCACATATGATATCGTACAGCTCCAGAATATCACATCAGAATTTACAGCTTGATATTTCAGATTCCAGATTATCTCGATATCCAATTTATATCGAAAATCCTTTTATAACGTATATAAAGCGTTGCAAAATATAAAGGAATTCCACAGCGACTTTTCTGAAATTTGATTTGGACGTAAATCAAAATCTACACGACGAAATCCCAATTTTTCTCTTCAACTAGAAAGATATACTCCACCAGCTCCACACGTTTTTTGTTTCATAGAAATCCGGCTTAAAACGAATCCTGTACATTCAGTTGAAGTTCAAATTGCCAAATAGCGAACTGTCGCGTCGTTACGTGCTCTATTTTAATTATATTAAAATTCTACTTTCAAACTGACGTCGATTTAATATATTCGTCAATATAATTCAACTCTTAGCTGAATTAAATCTAAGGGACGACCCCGTTCACAAAATATTGTGATTTCCAATATTTTTGATTATTTCTGAATTAAATATATTATTTAATTATTTAATTAAATTAAATATTCACTATAATTTAATTAACGACGATTTAATTCCCTAACTCACTATTTATATAATTAAATAAATTAATTATATCCCTTTGACAATGCAGGTCATTACAACTTCAACTGGATATACAGGGTCCGCTTTAAATCAGATTTCTGTGAAATAAGAAACGTTAGGAATCGATGAAGTATATTTTTCTGATGGAAGAGAAAAATCAGGATTTCGTCGTGTAGATTGTGAGTTGTGTCCAAATCAAATTTTTGAATAGTATTTATGGAATCGTTATCAACCATAACAATATATTTAATTATAATTAAATATTAGCCTCGAATTTAGACAAGCCCTTTGAGACGTAGTGATAATTTAATTTTTAGAATTTTACTGTAACTTTTAATTAGTTAAATATGCAACTTTTTATTTGGAGTATTTTGCACCCTATATCGATATTTTGGGTTTCACAATATGAGTTAACCTACCGATATTATTATATTTTTGGAATCAGGGTAAATTGCTCGGCACAACAGTATATTTATTTCTATCGTTGGCCGTCCGGATGAGAACAGAACTTCATGTATAAGGATCACCAAAATTTTATAACTTAAAATATCCTATCCCTAAAACCTAATCCCTTCATTTCAGTGATCAACAGAAGTCCACGCTTCCTTTCTTCTCAACTGTATCTCCTCTTTTTCTAACGTGGCCGAAGCTTCCACCACAAGACTTTGAAGCTAACAATTATTATATAAACGTTTACCCCTTTTTCCTTAAGACCTAATCTCATTTTCTTTAGCAAATTAGAAAAAACAACGGCCGCCACAACACTTTCTCCCGTTCACAAAAATCGCGGATTTTAAAATCAAAAGAAAATTATACAAATCGAAATGGATATATATTTGAATTCATGGGTGCTTTCTCTTCATAACCGCACCCTATTTTCTGAGTTCGATGTCTGTTGGTGTATGGGTTTTCTGAAACCGCGGAGCAAGGAGCGAGCTCGAGTTGAGCTTTATGGTGGTGGAGTGATGGCAATTACGGTGAGGAGTTCGGTGGAGGTATTTATGTGTGGATCGATGATGTTTTGGGTTCGATGTTCACCTGATGTCGGCGGAAAGGCTGTGCGACACATTTGAAGTTGGGATGTCGAGTTTGATGAAATTAGTATAATCGAGTGCGGTTTTGAATGAGGAGTACGATGGAAGTTGTTTGGGTTTAAATCAGGAAACATTGAGGAGATGGCAGAGAAATGAAGTTGGGGAAATTGGTTGATGGTTTATGAAAGAATGACAATGGGTTTTCACTCATTGAGGAGAGGAGCAGCATGATGATTTTGTTTTCAACTCGGTGGAGTTTGTGATGAGCATGGATGGAGGAATCATCAGTAAATGGTGCAGGGACTAAATTGAGAGGATTACGGGAATTCTTAGATTGAGGAAGAAAGGGAGTCGGCTTCTTTCCAGCGTTTGGGAAAGATGGCAAATGAATAGGTCTGGGTAAACTTGAGATTTGGTTTGGGCCTTAGTTTAAAAGTGATCCCATCTCAAAATTTAGTTTTTTATTTAAATTCAAATAAATTAATGTATTAACTTTAATGTATCGTATCTCGATCATATGATATCAGAATCCGACAAAACAGGATCCGACAAAATCGTATGGATGGACACTACACAATGGAACTGACTGGAAATGAATCGAAGCTCGTTATAATTTATAGCGAAATAAATTGTCCGTCTGAATCAACAGACGCAAATCGTTATTTAACGGTTAACGCGAAATGTGAGTAAATCTCACCAACTCTGAATAGTTATATTTTTATAGCATATTTTTAGAACTGATAATTATCTGTTGATTGCTGTGTGTTAACTGTTTGGTTGAATTGCTTATGTATTGGTTGAAATTATAGATAACGATATATATATATAAATCGTTAATCAAATATTGATTCTGTTTAACAGAATATTTCATTTTAAATTGATGTTAATTATATTGTTTAACATCTGTGATGCAGGGAAACAGGTTGGGGGATCCAACTGGATTCCTCAATATTTATAATACTGTTTTGTTCGTATATTGTAATATATGATGTGATATATAATCTGTGTTGATTACGTGTGTTTGAATGATATCGATCATTGTTATTTGGTATTTTGAATACCGTAAGAAATACTGGGATGTGGAAAAGGGGGAATTTCAAAGTGTATTTTGAAAATAAACTATTTATATATAAATCAATGGATTTTATATATAAAAGGAAAAGGATTTTATAAAAAGGAATTATTTATAAATAGAATTAAAAGGAATTATTTATAAATGGAATTAAAAGGAATTATTTGTAAAACAATTACAAATAGATTTTTAATAGGAAATATTTATTTAGAAAATAAGTAGAATTATAAAAGAAATATTATTTAGAAAATAAATAGAATTATAAAGGAAAATTTTTATTTCGAAAATAAATAGATTATAAAAGGAAACACTTGAAAAATGAATAGAATTGTATAAAAAGAGAATTTTACACTAGGAAGGTTTAGACCCGTGCTTCGCACACGGGTATAACAGAATATGAATTCAAAGTGAACATTTAAGAGAAATCTGTTTTAATAGATAAAGTAAGAAGATTAATTTATAAATAAGGTTTTATAAATAAAATAAAATATTTATCATTTGATAAATAGAATATATAAGTCAGGACTTATATAGAGAAGTAAGAATCGATTTCAACATCGATATTTGAGCTAAATATGGACGAAGAGTAAATTAGATAGGGTTAATCAGTTAGAGTTAACCAGTTAGAGTTAATCAGTTAGAGTTAATCGATTAGAGTTAAATCGAACAAGAGTTATTCAAATAGAGTTAATCGAACAAGAGTTAGTTGAATATTAGTTATTTGAATAGAGTTAATTGAATTAGGGTTAGTCGGATTAGAGTTATTCGAATATAGTTTATTCGAATAGAGTTATCGAATAAGGTTATTCGAAGAAGAGAATTAATCGAATAGAGTTAAAGGAGTTAATCGAATATAATTTATTCGAAAGGAGTTAATTGAATATAATTTTTCGAAAGGAGTTAATCGAATAAATTTTATTCGAAAAGGAATAAATTGAATATAATTTATTCGAAAGGAGTTAATCGAATAGAGTTATTCGAAAACGAGTTAATCGAATATAGTTTATTCGAATTAGAGAAAATCGAATATAAGTCATTCGAGGAGAGATAATCGAGTGTTAGTTATTCGAGGAGATTTAATCGAATATAAGTTATTCGAAGAGAGATAATCGAATATTAGTTATTCGAAAGGAGTTAATCGAATAGAGATTACTCGAAAGAGAGTTATACGCCGAATTCGACTATATCAAATTCGGGAAAGTATAATTTACTTTCTGGTTTTTAAACAAGTTTTGTTTATTTATAAATAAATTAGTTGTCGGCTTATTTATTCAAAATAAGAATTGAAGTTAGATTTCTAAGTTATATATTTCAAAAATATGGTTTATAACGTTAGCGTTATAATAAATGTTTTTTCATAAAAGAAGTGGATTCATAATCTGAATCCGAGAATTTGCGTAAGCAAATGATTGTAGAAATTGGAGCGGTGAGCTTTGTCTATGGCAAGGTTAAGAATGTTGTTCAGTTAAGAACTGAGAGGTAATTATACCCCAACTTGATTGACTCCCTTACTTAACTAAGAAATATTTGAGGTTCGAAGGAGAGAGTTAGTTAGAAATACAGTTAAGTAATAAGCGATTTATGGATTGAGCGGTCGTAACGATGTTTTATACAACATTAGTTTGGAATCCATATAAATGAGTTTTGGAAACGTTTTCCAAATATAGAATCAGAGATATTTTCTAAATATAGAAAATGGAATGTTTTATTTATAAGGAATCAAGAAATGGAGTTAAGATAAATTAGAAACTGACTGGAGATTAGTTAAGTTGAATGATTTTCTAAGTGCCTATCTGATGTTGGTTTCAACCTTCGGGATTGATACTTAGGGAATTGTTCTGATACTAGTTTACAGCCAAAGACTAATAGTTATGGAAGAATAGTGATATGTAAATAAGCAAATGGAAACGTTTTCCAGTGTTAATAACATATATTTTCTAAACATAGAAAATAAGGAAATATGAATGAATATATATATATGGTTGATGATTTGATCGATAATTCCATTTGGAAATAAGATCGTTGTGTGTACACGGACATTTTTCATTTGATAGTTAAATCACCGACTATCAAAGTTTTTGACCATTTTAACGTTGTTAATATGGAGAGACCGGTTGGATCATTATCTGAAGAACCACTCCGTATTGGCATAAGCGTTGCAAACCAAGTATGCTGAATATATTGAAGACAGAGTAAAGTGCAAGGGATATTGTATAAATCTTAGGTAGAGATTGCCTAAGATGGATGTACTGAATTGTGCCTTCGGTTCATCCAGTCTCAGGACAACTTGTATGGACGAATGTCTGAAAGAGTATTCCTAACGAATCATATATGTTGATCTCTTCAAGCGTATTATGTTTGGTGGCGGAGGAATTCATTTCTCTTAGCTTCATATCCATGATACCGTTTGGGAAATCGAAAGTGATTTGGCGCGTATGATGATGTGGTATTCCAAGTAAATGAAGATATGATATGTAAAAAGATAAGCGTAGCTTCTAGCCTCACATCTGGAAATGACAAAAGTCGGGCAGGCAGCATGGCTATGTAGGTCACACCTATTAGGGTGTATAATCACCTATCTAGAGAATATTCATTTGCTTCTTTAATCTATCAATGTTGTCCCTTATTGGGAAATAGTTGTTGATCCCAACCGTTGGTGATATACATTCGATACACTCAAGAGAAATGAGTGGTCGGTCATGTGTGGCCGGGTTGCAAGATGTTCTTGTTGAACCCAGTGTATTCCTCTCTAGAGGTACACTATCGGAAGGTGGTTCCATACCTTGTCATAGTTGGAAATCCATTATCCAATAAGTGTTTCGGGTTTTGATTGTATACTATATATGTAGAACGTGAAATGAAAGCGTTTCTGCTAGATGATTATTATATTGTGGTTGATAGACACTATTATAATATCAAAAGAATTTTGATATAAAGATTATTTTGGATTCTCATAAGGGAAAAACCCGTTCCGTTATACGGCGTGGTCTTATGAGATATCGTTTTATTGCTCAAACTGTTTTAAATTGTTTTACTCACATCAGTCCCATGACTGACCCATTGTTTTGTTTTCCCTAAACTCTTGGGTGCCCAATTTTGTACGAGCAGTCAAGTAGTCAGGATTTTTCAGATGTACTTGGAGAGCTTGGAGCAGGAGGCTTCAAGATTATATAGCTATAATTATTCCTGCTATGTTGTAAGTGTTGTACTCTGATAATGTTACTGTATACATATACAAGTTTTTATTTCAAAGTTATGTATCTATTATATGTTGTTCGTTCCGCTGTGAGATTCGTGTTACTCTAATGATATTATATCTTCTTCTTCTTCTATTCTAAGTTTCTATCTTATCTATTCTCCCCCTTTATTTTCTTTCTATTAGTTTTCTGGTTTCTAGTGCAATTGGTGTTGGACTTGTGTTACTTGGTCAGCTCAAATTGTACCAGAATTTCGGGACACTACAGATTATGATTTTACTTTTATGTACTCTGATAATAAGTTTGTTCAAGATGGATATTTATGTACTTGACTCTCGTATGTGTTTTTGATGTTGTAACCAAACATGTTTTGCTTTTCCGCTGAAATGAACAAATTTTGAATTTTCTTAAGTATTATTTATATATCTGTCTTGTGATATTCTGTTCTATACATTTATAATACTCCATGTAAGTTAATGCATTCCCTTAGTGAGTGATATTAATGGACATGGGGTCACTACTACAAAAGTGGGCATATTTGACACTAATATGCGTGCATTGCAAGAAAAATGTTGCAAAAGCTATGTTTTTTTGATCTTCTGCAATAATACTCAAATATTATTGCATTAGACGTGAACGCACTGTTGTAGTGGAAATACTAGTATTATGACGTGCAACACCAGTTAAAAACGTTGTGTTACACCAGTTAAAAATACACCTCATCAATCCACGTCCTCATAAATGAAAAATCACAACCGTCCATCCCGTTAATCAATCCATGCTACCCTTATTTTTTCCCGCTAAGATTTTCCTTCCCGCGGGATTTCTTTTCGTTTTCACCAAAACCATTATTCCCACCATACTCTAATCAGTCGCACCCAAACTTTCCCAAACCCTCAAATCGAAAACCCTAATTTTTGAAAACATGAGCAGTTTAATCGAGAGGCTACGAGCAGCTTAATCAAGAGGGTAATCGCTTCCTCTGAATCACCTCTCTTCCACCCTCGCTTTCATCGCTCATCTTCCCTTTCTTAGTCATCGTTCGAACTCAGGTATTCAATTTATCTCTGCTTTTAGCTGCTGTGAATGGGTGAGTTGCTATGCCTTGTTCGATTTTGGATAGAACATTTCCAATAAACAATCAATCAGTTGAAATATGATAAGTGAGTAGAACTTCGAGCCAAATATAAATCGTTTACAACACAGCATGAAAAATAATCATTTTTTAGTTTAACATGTGGTCGACACATCATAGTTAAAAATTTTAAATCTTTACTGGTTATAACCAATAAAATTTGGGAATATAGTTCACTTTATATAGTTATTAAATTGTAAGTTTCTCTAATAAATGCAACGTAAGTGTATTGTTGTGTGTATGGGCTGATTGTATTGTTTACTATTACAACAAGGAAATAAAACAGTAGAATAATCCCCGTTTCATTTTTGTTTGTTTGGACCAAACAGTGAACTGAAACAGTTAAAGGATTCTACTCTTGTTTGTGGTTTTGCTTTTGTTAGTGGGCCTTATTTGCAATAAGAAAACTTTGACAGTGGCACTCTTGCTGCCTTGGACTAACTAGGCTTTCACCATTGGAATCTCTGCTTGTTTTTTTAGGGTCGAGTTCCTGTCTAAAAATGTGCATATAGTTCATGGTTAATTTTGTTTTGTCAATGTACTTCTGATGAATTTCAGTATGTGCAATATTTTGTAGACTTGTAGTGTGGCATAACTCTATGCATGGTTGGATGCTCCAGCCTTTTTTCTTTTCTTTGGTCCATTCTCTGATGTTGATGTGGATCATTCTTTATTCAGTAATACTTAAAGATTAGAAGGATACAATAAACAATGTCTATAATGATTTTCGACTAAATACAGTAAAACTAAAAATGTAATTCCATTATTTGAAAGCATAAATGATTCAAACCTGTTGCTTTTACGCCATAAGAAATGTGGGAAAACATTTAATGATCTACATTTGCAATGTTTGCTCAGTTATGCCAATTTGTAGGTCTCCACAATGGTTTTGGCTTGTTAGTACTTGCTAGCGTGTCAGGAATGGGTGCATGATTTGGAGTCTATGAAGTTTTGACAGCTTTCTATAAAGGTACCTTTTTATTATTTGTTTATTTTGTATCTGTGATAAAGGACAATACAAGTGTGTTATGATAGCTTGGTTCTTCTTATGTGGGAAAGCAGCGCCTATGATAAATACTAAGAATGGTAATCTTCATATGCTAATAATGCTATACGTCACATACAGAAGTAATGTTTTGATAGTGTATCATTTTGTAAAGGAATTTCCCTCGTATTTCCCAGGTTTTGTAAAGGAATTTCCCTCATATTCCTCAGGTTTTGATAGTGTAGACGTACAATGATACTGCCAAAACAAATTACCCACTGGGTTTTGCTGTGACTTTAGTTCAACATGAAAATTTGAGTCCAGTGCGACCATCATGTAATATTTTTAAAAATAAAGAAATATTATAAAAAGTTAAGTTCATACGGAGTATTCATACTGCACAATCTTCAATAAGACTTCAAACAATATAACATTTAAAACTGGCTAACGAATTTCCGTGCAATATAAGTGAAAAATAATCAGGGGTGGACCTTCATAAAAAATAAGGGGTTCCTCCTTGTCCACTTCAAACAATACCATGTTTTTAGAACAGGGTAACATATTTTCACTGTGGCTCAGCATGATATTTGTTGTGTTTTTATGGTTCTAGATGTGTTAGAAATGTAGATGGTATCTTTAAATAAATCAATACAAGATGATTAAATTCTTGTTCTTGTAAATTATTTTGTATGATCTTAAAAGCTTCAAGTCGAATATCACGATTAATTGGCTTGTTCTATTTAGCTAAGTAAATTTCCATCCTACCATGGTTTAGGGTTCGTAAATTATATTTACCTACGTTTGAGACGCTAGCCATGTTCTTCACATGTTCATACTTTTGCAGAGATCAAAGATATCAATGTTACCTTTTAAATTTTTTTATAGTTCACCATGTAATTTTTTTTGAAAACTTATATGTAGTAATTTTCACGTTCTGTTTTCATTTATGTGATTTGGTTTTGCTGTTAATTTTCTACATTGTGGAATTATAATACTGGTCTGCATTCCTTTAGAAATATTTGGTAATTTTGGTAGTATAACTGTTTCTCAAAAACCATCGGTAGACATGCAAGTTTTGTTTGCAGTTAGGAACTAATTTTTTTTTATATTACCAAGTACGGTAGACATTGCAAGTTGTGTCTCAATGGATTTAATGATAGATGTTATATTTATTTCTTAACATACTCTACGCTATATTGACATAATGAGGTTATCAGTTTGTTCTATTGACATGTAAAAATAGACATTGCAAGTTGTGTCCCGATGGTTTAGACTATAACATTTTGTTTGCCAGGATTAGTCTACTTAATGTAATGTTAATGGTCTATTTTTACATGCACACATAATATCAATTTGTAAATTTTCATTTATTTATTTGACATATAAAATTAAATTTGCAGTCTGATTATGTAACACCCCACCTCCGCTAGGGTCACTCACAAAGGGAGTGCACTAGGTTTGGGTGAAGCATTATCAAGGTAAACATGCACAGAAATATTACAAGACAGAACATATATAAAACAACGGAAGTGAAACAAATTTCATTACCTTATAAAATAAGGTCTAAAGCCTTTTACATCAGAATACATCAAAACCTGTCTTGCAATAGTAAAGAAGCATAAAACCTTTTCATAAATTATTCCCCAAAGTAAAGCGGTGAAGTAGCCATAGCCAAGAGAAGTTCAAGCCATACATGATGACCTTCAGCAGATGAGGTCCGAACTAAACAACCGTATTTCCTCCCTGAAAACCTAGGGGGAAACGGAAGACAAAGAGGCGAAAGAAAACGGGGTCAGTCATAAAGACTGGTAAGTCCTATCTACTTCCAGCATAAAAACAGGTAGAGGTAACATGACATGCATAAACTGAAAGTAAACATAAGGATGATGACAAGATAGATAAACTAAGCCAAGATAACAGGATGAACTACTGTATCAAGATAAACTAGGGTATCATGATGAACTACGGTGTCAAGATAAATCAAGGTATCACGTTGTCAGGTTTCTAAGTATAATATCCCAGGGTATCTATCCTGTATAACATCCCACAGTGTCTATCATATATATTTGCTCTGCACCTCCCGTACTAGTTTCCCAACCCGTGTCATGTGTTAACTATATAAAATGTCCCTTGCCCAATGTCATGAGCTGGTCCATGTCAACCTAATATCTCACATATGTAGGTTTTCTCAACTCGTATCTTTCTTTCCATGTATATGTTCAGTCCTTGCCGTAAATCGTACGGCCTTCTCATGTAAATCTATACTACTTCAATGTAGTGTCATTTATATCCTTGAAATCGTTTGGACTGTCACCCTTGATCTGGCTAGGTTTTCTCATCATGAACTATCGGGTGTTCAACTAGGATTTATGCCACCTGGGACCACTAGGGATTATGCTACCTAATGAACGTTTTTAGGTTGCTCGCACAGCAACCAAGGCATCGACGACTCGCTATCCAGGGCAAAAATCAAGTATCGTCGACTCCATGCTAATCCATCCCAGTCTTTAGGTTGCTCGCACAGCAACCAAGGCATACCCTTGGTTCTTCTACCGTAGACCTTAACCTCTGTGAGCCCAGGAGGATCATCTGCCACCTCACAGAGGGATACCAAGAGTACCCTCACGTCCCCTGAAGCTACCGCTTCGTCTCCCAGTCCGCTGGAGCTTTTATCTAAGTCAGATAATTTGCTCCTTCTAGCGTATTTGTTTAAGCGATGACCTACCGTATCGGGTTACTCATCTGTTTATGAACTGGTCCAATTCCCTTGACTAAGGATTATTACTTAGTTATCCTCAACTAAGGTTTATCACTTAGTTTCTTTTCATGTTATCCTTGTTAACTACGATTTCTCGCTTAGTTTCCCCAAACTAGGGTTCAGTCTAGTGGGTTAAGGGTTGTCATTCAAGTCCAAGACTTAACCCGTCCACGAATCATGTCAAAATTTGCTAAGTATTCAAGTTCGGGACTTAGCTCTACAAACCATGTGTCAAGCTGGTTAAGTATATCAAGAAGTTCATGTCTTAACCCTATCGAACTATCATGTCAGGTTGGTTAAGTATATTCAAGCAGTTCGTGACTTAACCCTATCAAATTACCGTGCCAGATTGGTCAAGTCTAGGTTGACTTAACCCCATTAAATCATCGTGTAGAATTGGTTAAGTATTGGTTAACTTAACCTCATCAAATTATCATGTTAGATTGGTTAAGTGTTAGTCGACTTAACCCTATCGAATTGTCGGGTCGGATTGGTTAAGTGTTGATTAACTTAACCCCATCCAATTATCGGGTCGGATTGGTTAAGTGTCGGTTAATTTAACCCTCATCCACTAGTCATTTTTATAATGGTTAAGTATTTTCCCTTCGTGTGTCTACTTAACCCTACCACGCCTCGCGTTACCCCGGTCGGGTGTTATCAACCCATTTTGGTTAAACTAACCCATTCACTAATCGTGTTACATGGTTAAGTGTCTTTAAGTAATCAAGTCCGGTCTCACTTAACCTACCCATTCGTGTCATATCGGTTAAGTGTCATTAGTCAAATTAACTTAACCTTATCATGTGGCATTAAGTAAATTAATGCACTCTCAACCTCTCACATTAGACGTTGTTGTGGTTACTGGTTACGCCGGGCGGGTCCGGGCAGATTTACACCACAACCCCGTCTAACCTCGGGTTTCAAGCACGGTATGACCAACTACTCACATTGGGTCTTATTGTTTGTAGCTACTGGATTTGCCGGGCGGGTCCGGACAGATTTATGCTACAAACTCAACCCAACCTCGAGTTGGCCACTTTCATGTTTTACTACGTATCATGTTCATGCCAAATGTAGGCCCTGATTAAGTCCAAGTTTTTCACTTATGCCCATTGTCCCATTTCTTGGTATAATTCATGTCAAGTTCACATGTTTCATGTTTTTTTTTCTAAGTGTCATTCCCAAGTTTATTACCATTACATGTTACATGTAATTTCATGTCAAGCTCATAGTAAATTTCAAGCTTTGCCTAGACTACCCAAAACGTATTCGCAACGCACATGAAGGCGAATCAACATAGTAGGAAAAATATGACAAAAGAGGGTATAAGATGGCAAAGGTGAATCACAAGTTAAACATGGTGACGTTTGAGGCAAAAGGTGTTCACATAACTAGCATATTGCATATCGGCCTCAAAACCTGTATGATAGCATAAAGGGATTGGCCTCTAACATGCATGATATCATAAAAGGATTGGTCTCAAGCATGCATGATATCATATCCTAGGTCTATCATCTTATGCATGTGAGCGTCATGAGGGGTTTTGGGTTCCTTTACATGCATAAACCCAAAATGTTTCACAAGTCAAAATGGTTCTAAGGGTTCTTGCCATCATTCCACAAGTAAAGATCCAAACTTGCATGATAAACTAGGTCAAACACAACATGAATGGCATGATTTAATTACTAAAACATAGCCCAAAGTCATGGGTTCATGAAAGGGGCAAAACTAGGTTCACATAGGCTAACATACTTATGCTTCATCTCATTTTATTCCATGTCAACATTAGAACTACCGTTTAGATCTACAAGTAGCTAGAACTTACCTAGCGAGGCTTAGAGACTTAGGAGCATGAATCCTCATAGGATTTGCGTAGCAATGTTGATCTACTTCCACGATTTGATGTAGAAAGCTTGCACCTTTTGATTTGAATCCAATTTGAATGCATAAGCTCTTGGAGTTGGAGATGGAGGCCATGATCAAGAGAGAATTGGGCAGCACTTCGTTGTTAGATTGATTTTGAGTGATTTAGGTTAGGTCCTAGGGTGTTTTTATAGAGATTAGGAGTAGTTTAGGCCCTTAGATTAACCCTAGGATAGATTTGAACCCTCAAAATCCGTCACAGGCCAATAGACCAGACCCAAATGAGCAACCAGGTGCACCAGGTCGACCAGACCCAAAATCGGTTTTCGGGCCAGGTCGACACCCAAGTCGACTGCCCAGTCGACTTGGGTCCTGGGGGGTCGACTGCCCAGTCGACTCCCCATTCGACCTGGGCTTTGGCGGGATTTTTCCCGCCTACCCCGCTTGGACTCGAAATTTGATTTTTCGAGCTGTTTTTGAACTTGAGATTTTTTTGAAAACTTCGACGGGCCATAACTTGGTCGTACGGACTCCGATTTTCGAAAACTCGGACACTATTTCGCATATTTTTCTGAGACGAACGCAATGGCATAGCCCGTTTTCCCCTGATTCAGATTTTATAATTTAATTCAGCCTTGATTCTTGTCTTAACACGTTGTTAAAATTCGGGTTGTTACAGAATACTATCTAGAGCCATTCATTCTACACTTAAAAGCATGTGATTGGCAGCAATTCGGTGCTAAATCTAAAACTGAGTTGCTTGTAGCTCAGCCAGAATAATTGGGAACATGAAGGTGCACATACACATTGGGAAGACGGACTGCCAGTTCTTAAGAAACAGACTGTACAACTTCACAACAAGCGGACTGGTGGACCCCATGATTGCGCAATCCTTTATAATGTAGCTGCAAACCCTTTGTCCTTCGAATGGAGATGGTTCTAGAAGGGTGGCCCTTGACACAGGAAGCATGAAGGGTGGTCTACAAGTCATGAAGGTGGTATGTGTTGGCATTTGTCGTATGTAGAATATTTGAATTGTAGTTTTAAATTATGTATTTAATCGTATGTGTTGGCCCTTGTGGTATATTTGAAGAGTTGGTATGCTATGTAGAATATTTTGGATGGTTTGAACGTGATGATGAATGCTTTCTCTGTGTACAAAATTGATGTTGCAAAATTTTTAATTAAAGCATTGTATTTGTTTTCTTCTAATGTAGCATTTGCCTTCTTCTGTTGTTGTATTTGCTTTTTTGCTGTTGCGCTTCAAGATAATGGTGTTGCATTACATAATACAGTGGTGTTGCATTAAATAAAATATTATTAATTCAACATGGCACGTGGGCCCCACAGCTGATGTGGTGTGTGACACATGGACAACTGACATGGAGAGCTGACGTATCGTGTGACACGTAGGCAGCTTACGTGGAAAGATGATGTGGCCCAACTATCGTGATATGATAACCAGACTCTAACTAATGCTTAAGGCAACGCTGAATATTGTTGCATTACATGCAATAGTGTTGCATTATGGCTATAATGCAATACTTTCTCTCTATGGCAATAGATGGCAAAATGTGTTGCATTAGAGAGCAACTGCAACGGCCGTAGATGCCACGCCCCCTGGTGTTGCCTATTTGAAAAAATGGCCTACGACAACGCTTTTTTGATCTACGGCCACAGTAAAATAGTCTCGAATATGCCCACTTTTGTAGTAGTGGGTGTTACATGTGGTATCAAAGCTGAAGGTTACCAGAACAGATAAAAGATTTGGAAAACCATTTTCAAAAGCATTTTAAAAAAAAACATTTTCCAAAAACATGTTTTAAAGAGGATATTTTCAAGAGAAAAGTTTATTATGAAAAACATAATCCCCAAAAGGCATATATCTATCTTTCAATTCTCTGTTTTGAATCTCTTCCTTTTTCCTTTCAGCATGTCTGGGGAACCCGTTTTACCTGAGGGCGTACAAGTACCAGGCTGGTTCAGAAGGTATCTGGAGGCTAGGGCTACTGCCGCAGGCCTAGCAGACGTTCCTCCTCCCCCAGCTGCAGCAGTTCCTCCTCCTCTTCCCTGTATAGACACTTTTTCTAAGATATGCAAAGACTTCCGTGCAATGGGAGGAAAATGGTTTCATGGAACTGAGACGTTTGTTGAGGCTCGGAATTGGCTCAAGGAAGTGGAGGACTTGTTTGGTATCTTTGACATAGACGATGAAAGGAAGGTTCAGCTTGCTGCTTGGTTGATGAAGGATGAAGCTTCCTTTTGGTGGGAAGTAACTAATGGAGGACATGCAGTGGAGACATGGATGGATTTTAGACAAAGGTTCGAGTTGAAATTTCTTTCACAAACAGAGGAGAGTTTATACATGGAGAGGTTCTTGGCTTTGAAACAAGGGAGTTTGTCTGCGAAGGAGTACGTTAACAAGTTTAACCAGTTAGCATGATTTGGTATGGAATTAGTCAATACACCGCATAAGAAGGCCTTGAGATTTGCCAAGGGTCTAAATGAACCATTACACGGATTAGCTATGTCCCACCTTCCTATGGGGGCTACTTTCGAGAATCTTGTTGATATGGCGCTGATGCATGAAGAGGAGAAAGGTGCTAACGTAGTTAAGGCGCAGGATAAGAAAGTGGATCCAAAGAAAGCGCAACAACAACAAAAGAAAGGTGGTAAGGATAACAAGGGCCAAGGGAAGAAATGATGTTTTAATTGTGGAACACCGAGCCACTTAAGCAAGGACTGTAGGAAGAAGAAGAAGACAGGTTGCTTTCAATGTGGTGAGGCGGGACATCTAATTAAAGACTGCCCGAGGAGGCAAGGACAGGGGCAAGGGAAGAGGACATGACCTACTTCTAGAGGGAAGGTTCATTCTCTCATGGAACTAGGACAGGAGAGAGGTAGAAACATTTCTGTTGAAAGTTTGATTTTCCTTTTCGATCATCCTGTACGTACTTTGTTTGATTCTGGCGCTTCACATCCATTCATTACTGCTTCTGTTGTTGAGTCTCTGCACCTATATACTAGTATAGTAGTGGATCCCGTTAGTTTCTCAAATCATATTGGGGGTACGACTCATCTTTCTATGTTATGCCGGGATTTGAGAATATTTGTGTATGGCATTGAGTTCGAATGCAACGCTTATGTGCTTGGCTTCACGGGCTATGGGTTGATTCTAGGAATGGATTGGCTAGCCAGATATGGTGCCATTCTCGACTGTGAAAAGAGGGTAGTTAGACTATTGACTAGTTTGGGTAATACTCTCGATATCTCATGTGACCCTAAGGGTTCTGTTATGCTTAGCTACCTAGAGTCTCTTGACACTACTATTGATGATTTGCAATATGTTCGAGTAGTCCGTGAATATGCAGATGTCTTTGAGGAGGTTAGGGGCTTAGCTCCAAAATGCGAGATAGACTTCCGTATATACTTGGCGGACAATGCAAAGCCAGTTGCATTGCCAGTGCGCCACATGGCTCCAGAGAAAGGAGGGAGCTTACTAAACAAGTGAAAGAGTTGCTTGAGAAAGGGTTCATAAGAAGAAGTATCTCGGAGTGGGGTGCTCCAGTTGTTTTTGCTACGAAGGCTGATGGTTCACTTAGATTGTGCGTGGATTATAGGGAGCTGAATAAACTCATGAAGAAAAATAAACACCCATTACTGAGAATAGATGACTTGTTTGATCAGTTGGTTGGTGCTTCAGTTTTCTCGCAGTTGGACTTAGCTACAGGATTTCATCAGTTGAGGGTAGCTGAGAATAGTATAGATAAGACTGCATTTAGGGCTCTTGACGGTTTCTTCGAATGGCTCGTCATGCCTTTTGGTTTGACGAATGCACCCGCATATTTCGTAGACTTGATGAGTAGGGTGTTTAGGGAGTTTCTAAACAAGTTCGTGGTGGTCTTTGTGGATGATATCTTGATATTTTCTAAAAGCGAGGAAGAGCATGCCCTACATCTTAGGGAAGTTTTAGAGACCCTTTGAGCACATCAACTCAAAGCTAAGTTCTCCAAATGTCATTTTTGGAGGAAGGAGGTGAGGTTCTTAGGGCACGTGGTCTCTAAGGAAGGGATAGAAGTGGATCCCGCGAAGGCGGTAGCAATCCAAGATTGGAAGATTCCTAAGAACGCAATGGAAGTAAGAAGTTTTCTTGGTTTGGCGGGCTATTATAGAAAGTTCATCAAGGACTTTGCTAAGATATCAGCCTCACTTACACGGTTGACTAAAAAGAATTTGGCCTTTTCTTAGGATGTTGATTGTGACGATGCTTTCCAATGTTTGAAGAGAGCATTGACGACAGCTCCAGTTTTAGTTTTGCTTGATGGGAGTAAACCGTTCACAGTATATACTAATGCTTGCGGGACAGGGCTTGGCGCAGTTTTGATGCAAGAGGGAAGGGTGATATGTTATGGTGGAAGGCAGTTGAAGGTCCATATGAAGAATTACCCTACCCACGACTTAGAATTAGCTGCCATAGTTTTTGCGCTTAAGTCTTGGCGTCACTATTTGCATGGAGAGAGGTTTGAGTTGTATACAGACCATAAGTCACTTAAATACATGTTTTCTCAAAAAGATCTAAACTTAAGGCAATAGAGGTGGATGGAGTTCTTAGCATCATACGATTTTGAGATTGCATATACCCCTAGCAAGGGTAACGTTGTAGCTGACGCCTTGAGTAGAAAGAAGTTGACTTTGAGTCCTTTGTTTGTCAAGTGGCAGAGCTTAGAGTATATATCTACCTTTGACTTTAGACCCTCTATTGATTATGTACCCGGTTTGTTAGCATCGTTAGAGGTAGGACCTACGCTTTTGGGACAGGTAGGGACGACACAGCGAGATGACCCACAGTTGATAGAGATAGTAGACAAGCTCATAAGGGGGGTCTTCGAGCCATCTTAGTAGGTATACTATAGATGACAAAGGTTGGTTGCGTAGGGATGAGAGACTTTGCGTATCTCGAGACGAGAGCTTAAGGAAAACAATCCTTGAAGAAGCACATCGTTCTAAGATGACCATACATCCCGGTGGTGATAAATGTATAGGGACATGAAGCGAGTTTTCTTTTGGGTCGAAATGAAGAAGGATGTGGCTGAGTTCGTTTCTAGATGCTTAGTGTGCCAGCAAGTCAAGGCTGAGCAAAAGAAGCCTGGTGGTTTGCTTTACCCTTTAGAGGTTCCACAGTGGAAATGGGAAAGTGTTTCCATGAATTTCGTTGACGGGTTGCCAAGATCAAGGAAGGGTAATACGGGGATTTGGGTAGTAGTAGATAGACTTACCAAGAGCGCCCATTTCACTCCCGTTAAAAGTAAAAGAACAGTGGTATGGTTAGCATCTGTTTATCTCCGAGAGATAGTTCGTCTACATGGCATACCTTCTAGCATTGTGAGCGATCGAGATCCCATTTTCACTAGTGAGTTTTGGAAGAGCTTGCAAGAGGCGGTACGAACACAATTGTGTTTGAGCACCGCTTATCACCCACAGACGGACGACCAAACAGAAAGAGTAAATCGGATTCTAGAAGATCTTTTGAGATTATGCATCTTGGACTTTGGAGGGACATGAGAGGAACATCTTCCATTAGTAGAGTTCGCCTGCAACAACAGCTATCAGACTAGCATTGGCATGGCACCTTTTGAAGCTCTATATGGATGACCTTGCCAATCACCCACTTGTTGGTAGGAGTCTATGGATAAGATTTTGCTTGGGCCCGATATGATTAGGGAAACTTCATAGAAGACAGACTTGATTCGAAGACATATGAAGACGACACAGGACCGACAAAAGTCATATGCTGATAAGAGAAGGACCGATCTTGAGTTCGATGTTGGAGACATGGTCTTTATTAAAATATCACCGTTGAGGAATGTAGTTCGCTTTGGATCTATAGGGAAATTGGCACCAAGGTTCGTAGGGTCATTCCCCATTACAGAGCGAACTGGACAAATGGCCTACAGAGTGAAGTTGCCCAAGAAGCTCAGTGGTGTTCATGACGTATTTCATGTGTCGCATTAGCAGAAATGTTTACATGATACCCGGAAGTAGTAGAACCGAGCATGCTTAGAGAAGTTGAAGTAAAGCGAGATGCCACGGTTAGACGAGCTCCTACATGCATCCTTGGATCGGAGGTCAAGAAGTTACGCAACCGAGAGGTCAAGTTGGTTAATGTCCAATGGGGAGATGATCAAGGAGACGCGACTTGGGAGACTGAAGACAAGATACGTGTGTCGTACCCTTTCCTTTTTGAGGGTATATTCTTAACTTCTCCTTTTTCTACCGCTTTGTTTATACTTGTTCTATCGTTTAGTATATCCTCTCGATTATATCTTCGATCTTTAGGTAGAAAACCATATGGTTATAAACATGTGTTTGAGACATGTTATGTTTGGTGGATGTAAGTGTTTGCTAGTGGTTGCTCGTGGACGCATTTACACACACATTAGGCACTAGATCGGCTCAATCACCTTCAAATTGCATATGAACGAATGTGCATATTTAAATAAATGGATGTATATTGAATGTGTTATCATATGGATGCTGCATTTGAATGAACGATTGTGCACTCATATAGAAATAATATGTATCATTAGGATTCTTTTGAATACATAATGGACGCATGATACTATCATGTTTTGCATTAAGGAGGTCAACTGAATCAGTAGACCGACTGATCTTTGCATTAGATAAGGAAAATATACCCACACTTTTGCATATGTTCATATAGCACTAGAAATCCTTTAAGGACAATGGATGCTTGTGAATTATGGATGAGTAGATGGATGATTGGATGATAGGATACATTCTTCTTAACTTGAAGATTTCGGGGACGAAATCCTTTAAGGAGGGGAGAATGTAACACCCCGTAATTTTAAAACATGACATAAGGAGATAATTAAAGAATACTTAATATTTATCAGAAGAATTAACGGAAATGGGTTACGCCACTGCGTTCGTCTCGAAATTCTTCTTGAGATAGAGTCCGAGTTTGTGTAAATCGGACATCGTATGAAGAAGTTATGGAGCTTAGAAAATTTCAGTTTAAACCAGAATTAAAATAATAATTAAAATCAAATTGGAAATTCAAATCGGCAAGAAGCGGGCTGGGCGGGAATTATCCCGCTCTAGGGTGTCGACCCCCCTAAGGGAGTCGACATAGGTGTCGACTCCCCTATAGGGGTGTCGACCCCCTCCCTGTAGGGGTCGACGCCATCGACCAGATCTGGGAAGTGACGAATTTAGGAGAATTAGGGCTTATGTGGCGTTCTCTGATTGGCTGGGCGATGTGTTTTTCTGGTTTGGACGGTTTAGATGGATCCTAATCTAATCTAAAGGCCCTAATTCACCTAATACACCTATATAAACACACCTAGACCTAACCCTAATTTCATTAAACAAATCCATGGCACCTCCATGCTTCTCAAATCTAAATTAACCTAGCCTCCACCAAAGCAAATCAAATTCAAGTTGTAAGACAAGAATCAAAGCCTACATCAACGGTTTAGCTAATCAACTTCAGAAATCAGAATTCATAATTATTCTCTATCCTTAATCCTATCGCTGTGAGTCTATGTCACTTTCACAAGATAATTAAATGAAAAGTGATTATGATAAGTTGTAAATTGGATTTAATATGTATGCCTGTAATGAATCTTATCAAGTATGCAATCGTTACCTTTTTTATTCATACCCATAAACCTGTCATATGTCTTTCTGATCTAAATTATCATTATATGCATGTTCATGTTCATATGTCAATTTTTATGTTGATTCTCTTCTCCTCTTCTTTTCCTTTTTATTTTTTGAGATTAGGCTAACTTCGAGCCTAACATATTTGAGTTATACGCACGATTGACGTGGGGACGTTGTGGGAAAAGTTGGGAAAATATTGAATAATATGAGATTATTGACATAAATTGATTTGGGCATAATTGTGTACAAATAGTATACATGAGATTTGGGCATAAAGTGATTTGTAATCATGTAATTGATTTGGGACATAATTATGTATAACTTGTATACATGAATTTGGCATAAATTGTTAATAGCTATGGAAATGGGTTTGGGCCTAATTTGGCATAACTAGTATACATAAAATTATGGGCCTAATTTGGATTAAAGTTATGAACATAATTTAGGTTGGAAATTATGGGTAAATGGGAATATATTTTAATCCAAGACTTAAAATTTGGTTTAAATAAAAGAAGTGATGATGAACGCCTAATACACGAGGTTAGATTCGAATTTCGGTATAAGACTGCCTGGAACCGCCCGACACATCCAGCAATCGCAATTTGGTAATCTAATGTGAGAGGTCAAAGACACAAATTAGATGCATAACAATGCAAAGACACGAGGTTAGATTCGGACTACGGTATAAGCCTGCCCGGAACCGCCCGGCAAATCCAGCAACCGCAAAACGGTAATCTAATGTGGGAAGTCTTGCAAGATTATAGTTATAATGAATTAAAGAACACTTAACCAAAATAAGACATGTAGTAAGACATAGGGGTTAAGTGGGTGACATGTGAAAAATAACTAGAAGCACTTAACCAATGTGAAACATGTAAGAAGACATGAGAAAAAAGGGGTTAAGAAGAAATTCCTAGCGGGGACCAAGCTTAGGAGAGTAACACGAATCTCACAACGGAACGAATAAATATATTATATAACAAATTTTGAAATACAAAATTATAACTGTATATACATACCAGTATAACTCATAACATCATAACGGAAATATACTCTATATATAACTAATGTTGAAGCCTCCTGCTCCAAGCTCCTCCAAGTATATCTGTAAAATCCCGACTACTTGACTACGTACATATCCAACTACCTTCCCCACCATAGCATCACACGCATACAAGATTTACGTCGAACTGGTAATATATATAATGTTGAAGAGAGTTTTGGTAGGAAATCAAGTATATAAGTTGCATCATTTATACAGGATAAATGAATTTGTATTTGATTTTTATGCAAGCCATTGAAGATGGCGGCCAATCTCGGGAAGCAGAAGAAATAAAAATGGTGAGGTGTATTTATACGTTTGAAGTTCCTTAGTGATGAAGTAATAGTTGATAGGGCAACTTTACTGTATAATTTTTTAAGCATGTGGTTTCCTTGAATTGATGTGGTAGCTGCATTGATAGGAGGTGACAGGTTGTTAGCTTTAGCCAAGAAGTAATACCCATTTTCTTTGCTTTTAAGTTTAAAGTTATAAAGATTAACGTACCCCATTACGTAGGGTTCCGTTCACATATGAATTGCTACCGACAAAACTAAAAATACCATTGTGTCAAGCGATGTGCCACGGTCGCAAAACATAATAATATAGACAAGATAGCTTATTTAGTGGAGTCCCAAAATGCTGGTTTATGGTGTAAAATACTTCAAATAAAAATTTGCTTATTTTCCATATTAAAAATTACAATAAAATTTTTAAAATTAAATTATAACTACGTATCAAATATCTCGTCCAAATTCGAAATAAATAATTTATAATAATTAAATTATCGTTATGGTTTATAAATGAGTCCATAGCGGCTATTTGCAAATTTGATTTGGATATAACTTACAATCTATAAGACGAAATCTCAAATTTTCACTTCCATTAGAAAAATATAGTTCAATAGATTCCAACGTTTCTTGTCTCGAAGAAATCCGACTTATAATGGATCTTGTATATGCATTTGAAGTTCAAAACCCAATATTACGAACTACCGCGACGTTACGGGCTCGTTTATAATTATTACATTCAATCGTCGTTTAAATAATAAATTCGTTATAATAATCAAATTCTAAACTGAATTAGATCTCATATATTATCCAATTCACACACTACTGCGAATTCAACACTTTTCCGACCATTTCATAAATTAAATATATTATCTCACTCTTTATATTTATTAAATAATCCAAATTAATAAATCAAATCATATAAATTACCAAACCATTATATTAAAATAATTAAATAAATTAATTATTAAATCGTTAAAATTCTGGGACGTTACATTCCTTCCCCCTCAAAAGAATTTCGTCTCCGAAATTACTAAGGCAGGTAAAATGTTACAAATCCTTACTTGCTAAGTTAAAATCATTTGTTTTACTTCTTAATTTCAGTTTCAACTTAACCGAATTTGTCTTAATTAAAATATTAATTTATTCCTATAAACGAAAATTTTCAAGAATTCTGAAAATTTTCTAACACTTTAAATTTTCGGAAAATTCGTCAGTGTCTCCTTTGCACGGTTCAAACGGTACAAATACAACTCGTCTCTCTAGGCCTTTTCCAAATTCAAATAAAAATCAGACAAGCAAGTGGCTTGCCAAACATGCCCATAAAAATCTCAAACTCCATTAAAATATAAACTTGTACCTTTTTGTTGGGCATTCAACTCTATCGCTTTTATTCGTCATCAAATCAGCATATATCCATGCATTCCCAACTTTGATCTCCAATCATGTTATCCTCAAATCCAATCATTCACTTATATCCCAACCGAATTCCATTCAAATTCAAATTCCAATCTCAATTCAAATTCTTCCTCAACAATCTAGTTCCATTCCAGATTATCTCAAATTCAACTAAAATTTTATTTAACTTAGTTTAAGCCAAATTCTAATTTATTTATTCACTTTGGCCATTTCAATCTATTTAACATCATAAGTCAAATTTAATTATGGAATTCAAATTCCTGGATTTTATTTCAAATCAATTTGAAATCATATATATATAATAATGATAACAATTCAAAAGATTTGAATTTCTGACCACTTGTTTCCTCAAAACAATTCAAAACAATTCAAAACAAACTATGGTAGAAATCCGTCACTTAGAAACTCGAAAATGAACACTGACGATGCTGCAGTCATCATCAGAATTATTTTCCAGCTATCAGAGTGAGTTCAATAATATCACTTCAAAACTCATTTTTAAAACATTTCAAATTTTGGAATCACTTCAAAACATCCTTTTCAATGCTCGAAAACATTTCCAAATCCCCGCAGGATTTTAAAATTTCCATATTTTTAATCCAAACCCATTTACAAACACTTTTCCAATTTTCCAGAGTTTAATTCTCAATTCTGGTTTGAATCCAGATTTAATTCATCTGAATTTAAATATCACTCTTATACGAATTCTGATTGGTTATTTATAACCATCTCAAATATAATCTTATTCGATTATAATAACAACCAATATATATAATATATACTTCTTTTATATTAAAATATAATTTGGGTAAAATTGTCTCATTTACCCTCTTTCCAAAACATACCATGTCGGTTCATCGTATTCGAGTGTTTAGCAATCCCTATCAACATTGTGGTGCCCCACCATCGACTAGAATTCATAAGCCACTCAACCAATAAATCTTTACAATATAAAACCGTTTTTTTATATAAATATACAAATATGTTCACTCATATATATACACTCAAACTCAATCTAGGTAATTACTAACCCCATCTATATTGAGTCACGCCATAGAGCCAAGTTAACCACTTAACCTCGCTCTGATACCACTGTAACGACCCAAGCGTTTTTGACCCCGAAAATGGACATACAATACCATGTCGACTATTCAAGCATCGAGAATACTTGGTCATTAATAGAAAGAAGTTAGAGGGTGAAAAATGGAAAGAAAGAAATTTCGAATAAAAGAAGAAGAAGTCCACAATAGAACAAAATCCGAGTAACACGAATCTCACAGAGGAACGAATAAATATATTATATAACAACTTTTGAAATACACAACTATAATTGTATATACATACCAGTATAACTCATAACATCACAGCGGAAATATACTCTATATATAACTAATGTTGAAGCCTCCTGCTCCAAGCTCCTCCAAGTATATTTGTAAAATCCCGACTACTTGATTACGTACATATCCAACTACCTTCCCCACCATAGCATCACACGCATACAAGATTTACGTCGAACTTGTAATATATATAATATTGAAGAGAGTTTTGGCAGGAAATCGAGTATATGAGTTGCATCATTAATACAGGATAAATGAATTTGTATTTGATTTTTATGCAATCCATTGAAGATGGCGGCCAATCCCAGGAAGCAGAAGAAATAAAAATGGTGAGGTGTATTTATACGTTTGAAGTTCCTTAGTGATGAAGTAATAGTTGATAGGTTAGCTTTACTGTATAATTTGTTAGGCATGTGGTTTCCTTGAATTGATGTGGTAGCTGCGTTGATAGGAGGTGACAAGTTGTTAGCCTTAGCTGTGAAGTAATACCCCTTTTCTTTGCTTCTAAGTTTAAAGTTATAAAGATTAACATGCCCCGTTACATAGGGTTCCGTTCACGTATGAATTGAAACCGACAAAACTAAAAATACCATTGTGTCAAGCGATGTGCCACGATCGCAAAAATATAATAATATAGACAAGATAGCTTATTCTGTGGAGTCCCAAAATGTTGGTTTATGGTGTAAAATTCTTCAAATAAAAAGTTGCTTATTTTCCAAATTAAAAATTACGGTAAAATTTTTAAAATTAAATTATAACTACGTATCAAATATCTCGTCCAAATTCAAAATAAATAATTTATAATAATTAAATTATCGTTATAGTTTATAAATGAGTCCATAGCGACTATTTGCAAATTTGATTTGGATATAACTTACAATCTATAAAACGAAATCTTGATTTTTCACTTCCATTAGAAAAATATAATTCAACAGATTCCAACGTTTTTTTATCGAAGAAATCCATCTTATAACGGATCCTATATATTCATTTGAAGTTCAAAACCCAATATTACGAACTACCGCGATGTTACGGGCTCGTTTATAATTATATTATAATTATTACGTTCAATCGTCATTTAAATAATAAATTCGTTATAATAATCAAATCCTAAACTGAATTAGATCTTATATATTATCCAATTCACACACTATTGTGAATTCAACACTTTTTCGACCATTTCAGAAATTAAATATATTATCTCACTATTTATATTTATTAAATAATCCAAATTAATAAATCAAATCATATAAATTACCAAACCATTATATTAAAATAATTAAATAAATTAATTATTAAATCGTTAAAATTCTAGGACATTACAACATGTTTATTCGCCCGCCCTATAGTAAAGGGACTTGCATTTTCTCTCCGACAAGACTCTCAAATCGATATCTTAATCCTAGACCTACAAGTCCATAGGCTCGCTCTTCGGAGAAGGGACTCGTCTCTATTTTGATGCAGCGGCCCCAACTCTGCAGTCAAGGGCTTATAGTTATCCATGTTGTGCTAGTCCTTTCGGTAACCCTGCGATAAAATGACCCGCTACTTGCAGTTATCTCCCCATTGGTCAGAGATACCATGAAATGTTTTATTTGTCACATTATTGTGTACTTAAATATCTAGAGATCCATTTATTGGATGAGTTTTAACAAACCGAAAGTCAAATAACCTAAATACTACTTATCCGACCATAACAACTTATCGTTATCTCAGAGCATTCCTGAGGACCAATCAAGTCCTCATACATGTGTAAGTGATTCAGTTGCTTTATTGCGTTTTTTATTGTTCGTTAGTTTATATCACCCTAATCAAGATATGACAATTTGTGACCATGTGTTAGAGCTTCATTGATTTGTTATGGATGATGGTCATTGCTATTCTATCAGCTAATTCAGGTTTATTACATACTATGGAAAATAATTGGTTCTAACTACGCTCCTCTATCATATTTTTCAAATGCCGATAGTCATTTGTATTATGCTCATCCATCTCATAGAATAGGCAGTATTTTTCTGATATCTGACATGGACTAAAAAATATATTATTACACACGTTGTAACGTCCCGTATGTTTAACGGTTGAATAATTAATTAATTTAATTATTTAAAGAATAGTTTGGTAATTTAATGACTTGAATTAAATAATATTTTTATTTAATTAATATAAATAATGGGATAATAAATTATAAATTCCGAAATAGTCGGAAATAACAGAATTCACAATATTGTGTGAATTGGATTATTTATAAGATATAATTCAGTTTAAAATTGAATTATAATAACGAATATATTTAATAAACGACGCTTAAACGTATTAATTATATTATAATTTAAAACATGCCCATAATGTCGTGGTAGTTCGTAATATTGAGCTTTGAACTTCAATTGAATATATAGAATCCGTTTTAAGTCGAAAATCTGTGAAACAAGGAAAGTTCGGACCTGGTGAACTATATTTTTCTAATGGAAGAGAAAATTTGAGATTTCATTGTGTAGATTGTGGGTTATGTCCAAATAAAATTTTAAAATAGTCGCTATGGAATTCTTTTATAATTTATGACGATTTATAAAAGGATTTTATTATAAATTGAATATCGATTTAACCCGGATTAAAAATATCGAGTTATAAATCCCAATAGGATTATTTTGGAGCGGTATGATATTCTATTGGGATATATATGATAATATTAATTTATTAATATTAAATTGTTTTTAAATATATTAATATTTAAATTGGTTTATTTAGTGCCTTAGAAAATAACCATTTCTGCAAACGAACTCCGTTTTCGACGAAATTAATTATGTTGGATCCGGAATATTAAATTATTGCTAGATTTTAATTTTCGTGATTTTTGGAGTCAGTATGTGGCCGTACGGGATTTTAACGTGAAAAATAGATAATAATTTGACTTTAAAACCTGTGTGAGCAAATGGACTCGGAATTCGACGAAACAAGTTTCGTTGGGTCCGTAATTTCAAACTATAGTTGTATGCCAAATTTCATCGAAATTAGATAATGTACGTGATCGTAGGAGTTTTTAAATAGTAAAATTAGTAGCGATAGATTAAAAACAAATAAAATAATAAATATAAAATTATTTCTTTTTCCTATATATACCCCCTTTAACTTTTCCAAACCCTTAAACTTTTTCTCTGGTTAATTTCTCCTAGCCGCCAGCGTTTCCTCTCAACAACAAATCGTTCACTTTGGAAAAAACATAAGAAATCAAACAAAGGTGCTAAAATCATGAAATTAAGGTATCTGCAATCGCCATAACATCTTCTTCGATCTCGTGTACACATTTTTGGATTCAAGTAATTTTTTTTGTTCGCTTTCATTCTTGAGTCGTGAGCTAGGGTTGATCACTGTGATCGATTAAGGCATTGATGATTGATTTCGAGTTTGTTTCCGGGTTTAGAACGTGGAATAGTACCTAGCTGCAATGTTTCGGGGATTTTGGTGGAAACGGAGTTTGATAGTTCTCTGGTTCACCAATGTTTTTACTGGAGGACGAGATCAAAATGAATGCAGCGCGTTGGGGTTCTTTGTGATGGTTGCGAAGAGAATGGGTTGAGAAGAACACTAGAGTTGGTCTCATGAAGTGTCACGAGGAGATGAGCTTGGAAAGGGAATTTAAAGTCGACGGAAATGGCCATGGAAAAGGGATCGGGGTCCTGTAGCGAGAATATGAAGATGATGAGGGATGGGTTTAAAAGGATTTAGGCGGTAATCATCTTATAAAATTGTAATTATGTTCTTAATTAAATAATTGTTTATAATGTTAAGTTAATAAAAAGCTATACGTGTTTTGGGAAACTAGGAACCGAGAAGTTGAAGTTTCAGGTTTAATACTGGCACGTGATTCGGATTGATATAGGAAGAAGAATTATTGTAAGATGGATTTGAATTTGTTGGGCCGGGGTATATTTGCATAAGCCCAATTCATATGAACGATAAATAATAAGAATGGAAATGGATATTGCGTATGGAATGGAACCGAAATGCTAATGGGAAAGAAGGGGAACCGTTGGTTGTGGGTGTACGTAGACGGTTATGGGCTGGTTTAAATCTATGTGAGCCCAGTATAAAGATATATTCAAGTATAGGTTATTTAATTTAAATAGTGTATATGAACTGGTATATGTAATATATAATCCATACATTGTCAAAATCACGAGCGGTTAGTCACGTTGGAATCGTATGGATGAGGGCTACGCAACAGAACTAGTGTAATGACCCAGCGAGTTCGATGCCCGGATTTCGACAATAATACATAAAAACCCGTATCACTTGCCAAAACCCAAGTATCGAAAACACCGGATAATTATTAGAAAGAAGTTAGAGAGTGAGATAAGAGGGAAAGAAATATTAGAATAGAAGAAGAAGATAAACTAACACGACACAGAGTCTCACATCGCAGTGGAACAAAATATAATATAGAAATAAATCTTTATTGAGAGCTTTGAATAAAACTTACAATATCAGAGTACATGAACACATCTGGACAGTTATAATAATCTGCCCTTATATACAACACAGCGGAATAATATCATACGTCTGAACTCTTCCAGCCGTCTCTTCACAGCATTCGATAACCTGAACCTGTACACTCCGGGCTAACCCGAGCATTTACAAAACACCGGGTCAGTCTGGTGAACCAGAGTGAGATAAACTCGCACAGTATTAAGGGTAAATCATCCAATCATGATTTTAAAGTTCGAAGTCATTTCGAAAGAAAAGGATAATCGTAAGACCAAATCCACAAATAAACACGGACGGTTTTTACCTTACGATAACCCAAAAAAGTTTTGAAATCAATATCTTTTCTGATATTATGATAATGTCTAAATACAAGTAAATAACAATCTAGTGGAACGCTTGCATCTCACGCTCCACAAATAATATACAATAAAAACCGCAGGCGCTTATTGGAGATTGGATTCCAACTCTGACAAGGTATGGGACCACCTGCCGATCGTGTATCTCTAGAGACGAATACACTGGGTTCAACAAGAACGTCTTGCAACCCGGCCCACACATGACTGACCACTCATTTCGCTTGAGTGTATCGAATGTATATCACCGACGGTTGGAATCAGCAACCGCCTCCCGAAAAGGGACAGCATCGAATATAGATTAAAGAAGCAAATGGAATTTCCCTAGATATGTGATCATACACGCTGCCTGCCCGATTTTTGTTATTTCCCGGTTGATGAGGCTTGAGGCTAGAATTTCTTTCCGAACGTCTGGCCACCATTCACTTTGAACGCCACATCGTCAGATCCATCAGATATCACTAATTGACGTCCACCAAAAATACTCTAGTTATTTGGCTAGAGAAAACCATTTCTCCGCCATCAACTATGGTACGTTTGAAGAAATCAACGTACGTGATTCCTTTGGAAATACTCTGTCAGACACTCGTCCATACAAGTCATCCAGGAACAGGATGAACCGAAGGTACTCTCCTACTGCATCTCATATAGGAATCACCCCATGGATCAGTAGCGAGTAGTCCTTGCAACCCGCAGATTACAATCACGTCAGAATCACAAATCAAATAACTCTGGATGCATGCCAGGGAGATTCGATAAGTTGTTCTTTCGCTTATGAAGGTCCACGGTCTTCACCGCTCCATCTTCAATCTGCATCTTCGACGATTCGTATTCGCTGGTTCGGAATGGTTTTCGAATATAAATTCGATCCCGGTCTTTCCGTACCAACAATCGTATTGGTCGGATTTTGATAGTCGGTTATTTACCTAACAAATAAAACAACCATTCAACCATAAAAATAAATATGAGTTCACTGGTTCAGTACTCAGCATCACTTGGCCTTTTTAAATTAAAGTAATTTAAACTTCTCAATATTTCGATGTTTAAGACACAGTATTAACTTCTTATCTTATTATCAAAAATAATAATTTACCTCTCCATTTATTTAGAATAAATATTAAACTTCCCTTTTGAAATCTTATTAAAACAATTATTCGTTAACCATCTCATGCGGTTAATTTAAAACAACTAATCAAGTAGTCAATCCTAGTTAAACGGTTACTTATTCAATTCAAAAACACGGTCATTTCTTTAACCACTCACAATTAATCTCTCCTTTAAATTAATTAATAATATAATTAACTTAAATAAGTTTCATTCGATTGTTTTCTTAGAAATAATTAATCCACTCTCAACCGTTATGTAAATTTCTATTTATAAACTTAAATAATCAAAAGTAAAATTAACTTCCGTTAAATAAACTTTTATCCAAATGATAGATTTAGAAATCTATTTTCAGTCATAAAATAAATTTTATAACTTCATTATATCGTTAATTCACCTGATGGTAAACCCCATTTATAAAATGATTGATTTTAAGGCCAAATGCTGCCAATTACTCAACCAACACTGCCTATTGGTTAAAACAAACATACGTTGAATTTTCTAGTCAGCGCTCAACACTCAAATCAATCACACAATCAAACAGTTCATATAATGAAATTAAATAACATATAATATATTTGAGGAATCCAATTGGATCTCTCCAACCTGTTTTTCCCTGTATCTAATTAGGTTACCTCAAACAGTATAATCCACTGAATGTGCAGATATAATTTTATCCATCAACAATTAACAGCAATCTGAACACGTTTATTTTTATAAACATGACCAACGAGGTGAGTTACCTCAGTTGTGAACGATCGTTAAAATAACGATCGATTTCAATTAAATTAAACAACCGTTTAATTTAATCAGTTCAGTCAATATCAACCAATATACGCAGTAATTATTCAAAATAAACAACCATAACACACACAAAATAAACCCGACATACATAAATATAAGCGGGATAAAAACTGAGTGAGTAAACTCACCTTGTCTCCCACTCGTCGTTGAAACAATTCGTTTTAATGCAATTAAAGCAATGTTTAATTAATTGAAACTCCCAGTTGCGCCCAACACTGTCCAACCCAGCTCCATCTGTAGCGCTCGTCGATATGGATCCCAACATCTCAGATTTTGTTCAGTTCTGTTACTGTAGAACATAGATATAGATTTAATATGGTATCCATCTAATTAAACTAATATTATTAAACTTAACTAATATGTTATTATCTTCATTTCCTATTAACTTTAAATTAACTTCAATTATGCACGTTTTAAATTCTTGGTTCCCCTAAATGGCCAGGCCACATTGAACATTCAGTCCCTACCTTCTTATATAAACCCAAACATTTAATTCATATTCTATATTCTATATTAGTTAGGCATTCTCACACGTTATAACTAAATAAGGCCGACCAATACACACGTAGGCTCATTTTAACTAAAGCGTAACTTATATGATTTATTAATACGGGCGCCGTACCTGATATAAACAAGCCCATATCCCCGCAATCCCCTGCCTTATCTCCCCTCAACGTCAACATCTTCTAAAAAAACGAAATATGCTTCCATCCTTCCCTTTGTTTCGAGACCTTCACATTCCACAGTAACGCTTACCACCATTTCTTCTTTTTAACTTGCCTATAGCTCGCATGTATTTTAATATTTTGTTTTTTCGAACTTGCTGCTAATTTACTTCAACTCCAGTGTGCATATCCATGCCGTGTAATCTACCTCCTTACTATTACTCCTCCCATCAGTCCCAAGACCCCTCTCCATTCCTTCCGCTCGCGTCACCTCAACACCATCACTCCTCCGGCGTTACTTCCTTCACCGCTTCTTGTTTCCTCTTATATATAATTGGTTCCGCCTTCCTGTTCTTACAAACTTCCCACTCAAATCTGCATAACTTTTATTCCACCGTTCCTTCTCATTTCTCTTCTACGAAAATATGTTGTCCCCATTAATTAGCCCACCACCGAAACCCTGCTTCAGCCATAACAACATCAGCCTTCATCTCACCATGGCCTCGCCCACCTTCTTTGGTTCATTAAACCCATCATCAATACTGCCGTTTCAAATTGTTTTCCATGCAACACTTTCCAGTTCACCTTGAACATCACGTCGCAAGACATTCTCCTTCTTTCAGCCCACAAAAACATCACTGCTTCTTTCGAAAGCCCAAGAGCCGTGACCTCCATGCACAGCCACGTCCACCTTTTACTTCACTCCAACACTCATCAACACTCCACCCAACGCAAGTCTTAACAAACCACTCATCTTCGCTCTAGTTTCTTTCTTTTCTTTCAGTTTACTTTATTTTTATAATATATACATACCCCTATGAATTTGGATTTTCTTCATGCTGAAATTAAGTGGAAACAGGCACATTTGTTGCTTGAAAGAAAACGTAGGAATACGAGAGTATTTATAGGGGGGAAATGGTTTGGCCACCAAGTAAAGATGGGTACAGGGTAGCACATGAAAGGGGTTCTAGGGTAGCTGTGTGTTGAAGTGAAAATTCAAGCAGTCGAATTGAAAACACAAGGCTGTTTTGATTTTGTTCAGTGTGAAGTCACATACCGATGTCTTTATATATGCAGCTTGTATTGTCTTTCAACTTGAAGAGAACAGGTGTTTGTGCGCTGTATTAAGTATGCAAGGCTAGAAAAATATAGGGGAGCTGCATGGCTGGGCTTCAGAGTAGCTGCACATTGCATGTGCGTAGCTGTTGGCTGCGAATATCAAAGTGGATCTTTATTTCGGTATCACAGTTATGAACATACAAGGATGGCATTGATTTGATAATACATGCTGTTGGTTTATGGTAGTAGGCTTGTTAAGAGTAACCACGTTTGTCTTTTTTTCTTCTTTTTTTTCACAAGATGTAATGTTGGTTTTTTAGAAAAAGATAAATTTGATTTTACTATTGTAGATGATGCATGTCCTGTCTAGAAAGCAAGCTATTTGATCACATACTTGTTTTAGGCCTGCACGAGTTGCTGTTTTGATAGGAAATCTGTTTTTGAAATATTTTATCATGTATGGTAGATTATAGGCTTGTGACTTGTCAAGTTTGCTTGTGAGCTTCCTTCCACCGCAAGGAATAGGGCTGTCACTGAGCTTCTATTTGTAGATGTTGTCTCATACTAGATATTCTCGGAGAGTATCGGTTGCGTAAATTTTCGTCTGTGTCCAAGCTGCCATGGACAGAAGTAAGAGTATGATCGTGCCCAGCGAGGTGTTACGATTCCAGAAATATAATAATATCGGTAGGTTAACTTGTATTGTGAAATCCCAAAAATATCGATATAGGGTGCAAAATACTTCAAATAAAAAGTTGCGTATTTAATTAATTAAAAATTACAGTAAAATTCTAAAAATTATATTATAACTACGTCTCAAAAGAATCTTATCCAAATTCGAAACCGATTTTTAATATATAGAAAAATCCGTTATGGCTTATAATCGATTGTACGGCGACTTTCTGGAAATTTGATTTGGACATAACTTCCAATTTAAAACACGAAATCCTGGGTTTTCACTTCCATTAGAAAGATACTGTTTAACAAATTCCAACGTTTCTTGTTTCGTAGGAATCCGACTTATAACGAGTCTTGTACACTCCGTTGAAGTTCAGAACGTTAAATTACGAACTGCTGCGATATTTCGGGCTCAATTATATTTAATTTATATTTTTATACGTTCAACTTCGTCTAATTAATATATAAATCCACTTACATTAAGAATTCAATATTTAAACTGATTTAATTATTTCAATACAAACCGATAAAAATGCGGAACATTACATTCCTTCCCCCTTAAAAGAATTTCGTCCCCGAAATTACTAAAGTAGGAAGATGCTACAAATCCGATTTATTATAAATCGGAAACCAATTCATTCATCTCTTATTAAACCGTTGAGGATTCTAATCCACCAATCTAACAACAATCAACAAACGGTACCCATCAACATAACTCACTCAATTGAATTAATGTTCAATACTAATATTAATCTGGATTTAACTTATTTAAATACCTATCGATCAATATTCGATTAATTTCCCTTATTATTCGTTAAATTTCAAATTTCCACGTATATTTATCCCATCTCGATATCCATTCCTAACTTAACCAAGTTAAGTTTTTAAATCCAAACTCAATTAACCAATTGAATTTCTAATTATATAACTTCCATTTAATATGATTCATTTTAATTCCACATTAAAATTCTCATTTACTATCTCATTTTGAAATCTCGTAAGCCATTTCAAGTTTTAGTAATCCAATTTGAATTTTTCATTCAAATCAATCAACATACTAATATCATAACAATTTGATAAAATTATTTCATTTTTATACAAAATATAATCTGGTAAAATTATTTCATTTACCATCTTTACAAAATAATATTGTGCTAGCTGCTAGTTCAAAATCGAACTAATCAATAACACAATACAAAACACTTTTATAAAGTTAACAAATACGATCTCATATACATACACTCAACCTCAATCTAGGGTATTACTTACCCCATCTCTATCGAGTTACGCCACAGAGCCAAGGTTATTCCTAAACCATTGCTCTGATACAACTGTAACGACCCAGCGAGTTCAATGCCCGGATTTCGACAATAATACATAAATACCCGTATCACTTTCTAAAACCCAAGTATCGAAAACACCGGATAATTATTAGAAAGAAGTTAGAGGGTGAGATAAGAGGGAAAGAAATAATAGAATAGAAGACGAAGATAAACCAACACAACACAGAGTCTCACATCGCAGCGGAACAAAATATAATATAGAAATAAATCTTTATTGAGAGCTTTGAATAAAACTTACAATATCAGAGTACATGAACACATCTGAACAGTTATAATAATCTGCCCTTATATACAACACAGCGGAATAATATCATATGTCTGAACTCTTCCAACCGTCTCTTCACAGCATTCGATAACCTGAACCTATACACTCCGGGCTAACCCGAGCATTTACAAAACACCGGGTCAGTCTGGTGAACCAGAGTGAGATAAACTCGCACAGTATTAAGGGTAAATCATCCAATCATGATTTTAAAGTTCGAAGTCATTTCGAAAGAAAAGGATAATCGTAAGACCAAATCCACAAATAAACACGGACGGTTTTTACCTTACGATAACCCAAAACAGTTTTGAAATCAATATCTTTTCTGATATTATGATAATGTATAAATACAAGTAAATAACAATCTAGTGGAACGCTTGCATCTCACGCTCCACATATAATATACAATCAAAACCGCAGGCGCTTATTGGAGATTGGATTCCAACTCTGACAAGGTATGGGACCACCTGCCGATCGTGTATCTCTAGAGACGAATAAACTGGGTTCAACAAGAACGTCTTGCAACCCGGCCCACACATGACTGACCACTCATTTCGCTTGAGTGTATCGAATGTATATCACCGACGGTTGGGATCAGCAACCGCCTCCCGAAAAGGGACAGCATCGAATATAGATTGAAGAAGCAAATGGAATTTCCCTAGATAGGTGATCATACACCCTAATGGGAGCGACCCACATAGCCATGCTGCCTGCCCGATTTTTGTTATTTCCCGGTTGATGAGGCTTGAGGCTAGAATTTCTTTTCGAACGTCTGGCCACCATTCAGTTTGAACGCCACATCGTCAGATCCATCAGATATCACTAATTGACGTCCACCAAAAATACTCTAGTTATTTGGCTAGAGAAAACCATTTCTCCGCCATCAACTATGGTACGTTAGAAGAAACCAACGTACGTGATTCCTTTGGAAATACTCTGCCAGACACTCGTCCATACAAGTCATCCAGGAACAGGATGAACCGAAGGTACTCTCCTACTGCATCTCATATAGGAATCACCCCATGGATCAGTAGCGAGTAGTCCTTGCAACCCGCAGATTCCAATCACGTCAGAATCACAAATCAAATAACTCTGGATGCATGCCAGAGAGATTCGATAAGTTGTTCTTTCGCTTATGAAGGTCCACGGTCTTCACCGCTCCATCTTCAATCTGCATCTTCGACGATTCGTATTCGCTGGTTCGGAATGGTTTTCGAATATAAATTTGATCCCGGTCTTTCCGTACCAACAATCGTATTGGTCAGATTTTGATAGTCGGTTATTTAACTATCAAATAAAACAACCATTCAACCATAAAAATAAATATGAGTTCACTGGTTCAGTACTCAGCATCACTTGGCCTTTTTAAATTAAAATAATTTAAACTTCTCAATATTTCGATGTTTAAGACACAGTATTAACTTCTTATCTTATTATCAAAAATAATAATTTACCTCCCCATTTATTTAGAATAAATATTAAACTTCCCTTTTGAAATCTTATTAAAACAGTTATTCGTTAACCATCTCATGCGGTTAATTTAAAACAACTAATCAAGTAGTCAATCCTAGTTAAACGGTTACTTATTCAATTCAAAAACACGGTCATTTCTTTAACCACTCACAATTAATCTCTCCTTTAAATTAATTAATAATATAATTAACTTAAATAAGTTTCATTCAATTGTTTTCTTAGAAATAATTAATCCACTCTCAACCGTTATGTAAATTTCTATTCATTTATGTATTAATCTTATTAACATTACATCTGCTTTATAAAACCATTTGAAAATTTATCTATTTATAAACATAAATAATAAAAAGTAAAATTAACTTCCGTTAAATAAACTTTTATCCAAATGATAGATTTAGAAATCTATTTTCAGTTATAAAATAAATTTTATAACTTCATTATACCGTTAATTCACCTGATGGTAAACCCCATTTATAAAATGGTTGATTTTAAGCCCAAATGCTGCCAATTACTCAACCAACACTGCCTATTGGTTAAAACAAACATACGTTGAATTTTCTAGTCAACGCTCAACACTCAAATCAATCACACAATCAAACAGTTCATATAATGAAAATAAATAACATATAATATATTTGAGGAATCCAATTGGATCTCTCCAACCTGTTTTTCCCTGTATCTAATTAGGTTACCTCAAACAGTATAATCCACTGAATGTGCAGATATAATTTTATCCATCAACAATTAACAGCAATCTGAACACGTTTATTTTTATAAACGTGACCAACGAGGTAAGTTACCTAAGTTGTGAACGATCGTTAAAATAACGATCGATTTCAATTAAATTAAACAACAGTTTAATTTAACCAGTTCAGTCAATATCAACCAATATACGCAGTAATTATTCAAAATAAACAACCATAACACACACAAAATAAACACGACTTATATTAATATAAGCGGGATAAAAACTGAGTGAGTAAACTCACCTTGTCTCCCACTCGTCGTTGAAACAATTCGTTTTAATGCAATTAAACCAATGTTTAATTAATTGAAACTCCCAGCTGCGCCCAACACTGTCCAACCCAGCTCCATCTGTAGCGCTCGTCGATATGGATCCCAACATCTCAGATTTTGTTCAGTTCTGTAACTGTAGAATATAGATATATATTTAATACGGTATCCATCTAATTAAACTAATATTATTAAACTTAACTAATATGTTATTATCTTCATTTCCTATTAACTTTAAATTAACTTCAATTATGCATGTTTTAAATTCTTGGTTCCCCTAAATGGCCAGGCCACATTGAACATTCAGTCCCTACCTTCTTATATAAACCTAAACATTTAATTCATATTCTATATTCTATATTAGTTAGGCATTCTCACACGTTAAAACTAAATAAGGCCGACCAATACACACGTAGGCTCATTTTAACTAAAGCGTAACTTATATGATTTATTAATACGGGCGCCGTACCTGATATAAACAAGCCCATATCCCCGCAATCCCCTGCCTTATCTCCCCTCAACATCATCATCTTCTAAAAAAACGAAATCTGCTTCCATCCTTCCCTTTGTTTCGAGACCTTCACATTCCACAGTAACGCTTACCACCATTTCTTCTTTTTAACTGGCCTATAGCTCGCATGTATTTTAATATTTTGTATTTTCGAACTTGCTGCTAATTTACTTCAACTCCAGTGTGCATATCCATGCCGTGTAATCTACCTCCTTACTACTGCTCCTACCATCAGTCTCAAGACCCCTCTCCATTCCTTCCGCTCGCGTCACCTCAACACCATCACTCCTCCGGCGTTACTTCCTTCACCGCTTCTTGTTTCCTCTTATATATAATTGGTTCCGCCTTCCTGTTCTTACAAACTTCCCACTCAAAGCTGCATAACTTTTATTCCACCGTTCCTTCTCGTTTCTCTTCTACGCAAATATGTTGTCCCCATTAATTAGCCCACCACCGAAACCCTGCTTCAGCCATAACAGCATCAGCCTTCATCTCACCATGGCCTCGCCCACCTTCTTCGGTTCATTAAACCCATCATCAGTGTTGCCGTTTCAAATTGTTTTCCATGCAACACTTTCCAGTTCACCTTGAACATCACATCGCAAGCCATTCTCCTTCTTTCAGCCCACAAAAACATCACTGCTTCTTTCGAAAGCCCAAGAGCCGTGACCTCCATGCACACCCACGTCCACCTCTTACTTCACTCCAACGCTCATCAACACTCCACCCAACGCAAGTCTTAACAAACCACTCATCTTCGCTCTAGTTTCTTTCTTTTCTTCAGTTTACTTTATTTTTATAATATATACATACCCCTATGAATTTGGATTTTCTTCATGCTGAAATTAAGTGGAAACAGGCACATTTGTTGCTTGAAGGAAAACGTAGGAATACGAGAGTATTTATAGGGGGGAAATGGTTTGGCCACCAAGTAAAGATGGGTACAGGGTAGCACATGAAATAGGTTCTAGGGTAGTTGTGTGTTGAAGTGAAAATTCAACCAGTCGAATTGAAAACACAAGGCTGTTTTGATTTTGTTCAGTGTGAAGTCACATACCGATGTCTTTATATATGCAACTTGTATTGTCTTTCAACCTGAAGAGAACAGGTGTTTGTGCGCTGTATTAAGTATGCAAGGCTAGAAAAATACAGGGGAGCTGCATGGCTGGGCTTCAGAGTAGCTGCACATTGCATGTGCATAGCTGTTGGCAGCGAATATCAAAGTGGATCTTTATTTCGGTATCACAGATATGAACATACAAGGCTGGCATTGATTTGATAATACATGTTGTTGGTTTATGGTAGTAGGCTTGTTAAGAGTAACCACGTTTGTCTTTTTTTTCACAGGATGTAATGTTGGTTTTTTAGAAAAAGACAAATTTGATTTTACTGTTGTAGATGATGCATGACCTTTCTAGAAAGCAAGCTATTTGATCACATACTTGTTTTAGGCCTGCACGAGTTGCTGTTTTGATAGGAAATCTGTTTTTGAAATATTTTATCATGTATGGTAGATTATAGGCTTGTGACTTGTCAAGTTTGCTTGTGAGCTTCCTTCCACCGCAAGGAATAGGGCTGTCACTGAGCTTTTATTTGTAGATGTTGTCTCATACTAGATATTCTCGGAGGGTATCGGTTGCGTAAATTTTCATCTGTGTCCAAGCTTCCATGGACAGAAGTAAGAGTATGATCGTGCCCAACGAGGTGTTACGATTCCAGAAATATAATAATATCGGTAGGTTAACTTGTATTGTGAAATCCCAAAAATATCGATATAGGGTGCAAAATACTTCAAATAAAAAGTTGCGTATTTAATTAATTAAAAATTACAGTAAAATTCTAAAAATTATATTATAACTACGTCTCAAAAGAATCTTATCCAAATTCGAAACCGATTTTAAATATATAGAAAAATCAGTTATGGCTTATAATCGATTGTACGGCGACTTTCTGGAAATTTGATTTGGACATAACTTCCAATTTAAAACACGAAATCTTGGGTTTTCACTTCCATTAGAAAGATACTGTTTAACAGATTCCAACGTTTCTTGTTTCGTAGGAATCCGACTTATAACGAGTCTTGTACACTCCGTTGAAATTCAGAACGTTAAATTACGAACTACTGTGATATTTCGGGCTCGATTATATTTAATATATATTTTTATACGTTCAACTTCGTCTAATTAATATATAAATCCACTTATATTAAGAATTCAATATTTAAACTGATTTAATTATTTCAATACAAACCGATAAAAATGCGGAACATTACAACTAGTCAGGAGTGGATTGGAGCTCATTTGAATTTATGGCAAAATAAAATACCTGAACGGACCTGTTGAATATTTATCGTTATTTAACGATTACCGATCAAAGTGAGTAAAACTCTCTAACTCTGCCCAGATTATATTGTTATAAATGTAATTTGGTATTGATAAATGATGATTGATTTCTGTGTGATGATTGTTTGAATGAATTGCTAGTCAATTGGTCGAAAATAAAGATATAGTTATATATATATAAATCATTAATCGAATATTGATTCTGTTTATCAGAATATTTCATATTCGCGTTATTTATGTTAATTAACATCTGTGGATGCAGGGAAACAGGTTGGAGGGATCCAACAGGATTCCTCAATATTTATAACACTGTTCGTTTTCATATATTGTGATATATGATGTGATATATAATTTGGGATTGATTATGATGACACTGTCTTTTTATTTGGTATTTTTAATACCATAAGAAATACTGGAATGTGAAAAGGGAATTTTCAAAGTGTATGTAATAACCCGGAAAATCTGGGCCAGTTTAAAAATTTTTATTTTGGCAATTATAGCGAATTTTGAATATTTAAAATAGATTATTTTAAATAAAATCGACGAGAAATTTATTTTGAATATAATTAGAACATATATATTATATACGTCGCCGTTAGAATATAAATAATTATATATAATTATAAAAGGAATTGAAAATGGCGCGGTAGTTCGATAATTCGATTTCAAACTTCAATTGAATGTACCGGGTGTAAAAAAAACCGGATTTTAGCGAAACCAAAAACAATAGGATCTAATTGAGAATATCTTTCCAACGAATCCAAAAAATCGAAATTTCATAGCGGGGATCAAAAGATATGTCCAGTTGAAAATTCTGAATAGTCGCTATGGAATTCAGGCCCTTAAAAATAGACATTTTGCAAACGACCTCGGATTTCGACGAAACCACTTTTGTTGGATCCGCTGTATCAAATTATTGCTAGGTTTCAAATTTCATAATTTTTCGAATCAATATGTGAGCGTGGCAAAGGAAAACGTGTTTGACCAGTTTCAGTTGATTTTAATCGACTGGAAAATGGCCATTTTTCCAACAGTCTCAGAATTCGACGAAACTAGTTTTGTTAGGACCGTATCGTTAATACGAAGCTAGAAAATATCTTTCGGGAATTTTTCGAGTTAGTATGTGACCCCGGTAAATTGAAATGCGCGTTCAAATTAAATATATAGAGTTATATGTTGATTTTGACGAATACTGATCGAAACGATCAAATCAACTTGCGATACATATCCCACTGTGTTCGGAATGGGGGTAATTAGCTATGGACGACAGTCGGTGGGCCTCGTTTAGAGGTCGTATGAAAAAGTCAACTTTTTGAAATAATTAAATAATAATAATAAAAAAAATATCTCCCCTCCTTCCCTTATCTTTCATTCTGGCCCCCCGGCTATTTTCAAAACGAAAAAAAGAAAAAAAGAAAAAAGAAGGGCGCGGAGGAACCCTAGCCGCCGCTACCGCTGTCGCGGGCCCCACCGCAGCGCCTCCACAGACGGTGGCGCACCCCTCCCCTTCCCCTCCTCTTCTCCTTCCTTTCCCCCTCTCCTGATCGAACCCGACGCAACCCACAAACCCCCCCTTGATCGAGTTGACCGCCAGTCGCCCACCCCCCTCCTTGCTGACGCCGACCCCCATCTCCTTCTGCCTCCCCTTCTTCAGCTCCACCCTGATGCGCCCCCCCTGCAGCGAACCTCTCCCCCTCCTAGTCCGATTCCAAAGTAAGCTTCTTTATTTTATTCATTTAATTTCAGTTTTTTTTTATTTTGAAGTAAATACATTGTTGTGAAATCAGTTTTGTAAGTGGAGGACAATGATTTTTATTCGACAAAAGAAATGATTTTTATATATTGAATAGCGAAGTAAAAATTCGATTTTTATATATTGAATAGCGAAGTAAAAATTCGATTTTTATATATTGAATAGCGAAGTAAAAATTCGATTTTTATATATTGAATAGCGAAGTAAAAATTCGATTTTTACATATGTAGTGAATACGGGCAACGAAGGTGACAAAAAGGCGAGAACGATGAAGATTTCTATAGATGAAGTGTCGTGGAATTGGGATAGCTTTGGTGAGAACTTCTCACTCTTCAATTTCTTTTTCTAGTTATATATATATATACTAGGATGCAGACGGTGCTTAGCAGCACCCGACACCCGTCATCCACAGACCATGGATGGCTTGTTTGTTTAATTGTTTGGTTGTGTAGTTGGTTAGATTATTTGGGTTGAATTGAATTGTTTGGTGAAATGAAATTGATTTGATTGATTTGTGAATGGCGTGGGCCTTCACTAGACCGGGGATAAGGCTAGGCCTTGTCCCGTTTCTAGTATCGTGCCGTTATGCCGCCGAAATTTTCTAAAATAAGTTAGAAAAATAAAAATATCATTTTTATTTTGTAAATGAACCGAATAAAAATTCATGTGTTAAAATAAAATATTTTATCGTTAAAAATATAATTTTTAACGTGAATGTGAATAAATAAATATTCATTTACAAACCGGACGGTTTGTTTATGTACACCTATTTGAAGGACATTGATTGGGACGATAAATTTTACACATCGCCCAACTGCACAAATAAAATCTGTGTTTGTTGATTTGAAACCCCACACGGGTGTTGGGATGAAATTTGAAGTTCACTCATCCTGATTGATTAAATATGTCGATCGATTGATTGACAGGCTGTTATAAGCGTTAGATACCTATATTTGATGCTTATACAGTGTAGTGCACTTTGGATGATGGGTGATTGTTTATCGTTGCTATTATATACATGTGTTGTATGGAATCCATATAATTAACTTTATATGGTAATTGTTTGGGCCTCATTCCAATTTAGAAAATAAAGAATATTATAAAATAAAGGTTCATGTGTTGACCGTACTCATCCGTTGAGATTAGTCATGTGTTAAACGAAATATTTTAACAATAAAATCTACATCTTTATCATATATAAAATTTGAAACTAACTGGAAAATAGATGAGATGAGTGGTCTCCTGGATATCGATCTGATGTTGGTTTCGGCCTTCGGGGTTAATATTCAGGGAATCGTTCTCTTACTAATTTACGGTTGGAGTCTGATTTTAAATCAAACGATAGATACCATAATTTTTATAAAATATATTAAATAACAAAAATAGTCACATATGGACAGTACTCATTCGTTGAGATTAGTCGTGTGTTGACAAAAATATAGATTCAGGTATTGAATAGAATAAATATTCATTAGTTGAATAGAATAACGGAATTATTGAAATATATAAAGCCGTGTTGATTAGAGATGCGCCATTTTGACGCGAACGATATTTATATCGATTATATTCGTTTTTATAATTCGAATTGAATTGAATAGAAAACCAATTTGAATTGAATCGAATAGAAAACCAATTTGAATTGAATCGAATAGAAAACCAATTTGAATTGAATCGAATAGAAAACCAATTTGAATTGAATCGAATAGAATTTGAATTGAATTTGAATTGAATAGAAAACGAATTGAATTTGAATTGAATAGAAAACGAATTGAATTTGAATTGAATCGAATAGAAAACCAATTTGAATTGAATCGAATAGAAAACCAATTTGAATTGAATCGAATAGAAAACCAATTTGAATTGAATCGAATAGAAAACGAATTGAATTTGAATTGAATAGAAAACGAATTGAATTTGAATTGAATCGAATAGAAAACCAATTTGAATTGAATCGAATAGAAAACCAATTTGAATTGAATCGAATAGAAAACGAATTGAATTTGAATTGAATAGAAAATGAATTGAATTTGAATTGAATTGAAAACGAATTCGAATTGAATTGGAAACGAATTGAAATGAATTCAAATTGAATTGAAATTTGAATTGAATAGAAATGAATTTTAAAACGAATTTATAAGGAAGAATTCAATTTTGATTTGAATTGAAATGGAAGTTAAAATTGTTTTTGAAACAAATTTAAAACTATTTATAAAATTCGTTTCAAATAGAAATCGACGAAATATATATTATATATATTATATATATAATATAATGGCCTGAATAGAACGCGCCGCGCCGCGGCAGTTCGTGAATTTCGACCATTGACTTCGAACGGACATTACGGGAGATCCGACCGTCGGATTCTCCTAAAACCGGAACCGTTGGGTTCGCATCGAAAAGAACTTTCTAATGAATATTAGAAATTTGAAATCTAACGGTTGGATTTGGAGATACGTCCAAATCAATTTCAGAAAAGGTCGTTGTAAGTGCAGTTCGATGGCCGTTGATGGAAATCGACTGTACGGGCCTTAATAAAATTATTAAAAATAGTAATAATTAGTGTAAAATCATAAGAAGTGATTTGGGAAAAATTGGGATGAAAAACTCCATATTTGAAAAGATAAAAATAGATTTTTATCGAAATGAACTAGTTTTGAACTGAAATTAAAACCCATTTATTTTTAAATAAATAAACTGGATTTGAAATGGGTTTAAATAGAATTGATTCATGGGTTTATCGTGAACTGTGTTTTAAATAACACTAGTTCTTTAACCCGATAATAAATAGAATGTGATTTGGGTTTATCGTGAACTGTGTTTTAAATAACACTAGTTCTTTAACCCGATAATAAATAGAATGTGATTTGGGTTTATCGTGAACTGTGTTTTAGATGATATTAGTTCTTTAACCCAGTAAAAGGAGTTTTAATGAGTCTGCAATTAAATTGAAATGTGAATTGATAATTTAAATTATCAAATTTAGAAAATGAGCGAAAATGGAGTATCACCAGTTTTGCTCCAGGCGATAGTTAAATCTTTAATTAGATTTGAACGTGAAATGGTAATTAATTTTACCGATAACACCGTGGTGTTAGATATGGAGTATTACCAGTTTTGCTTCATGGGATGAATAGGTTGGGATTGGGAAATAAAATAAATAATTACTCCGGTGTGGTTCGCTAATCTCGACTAGTTTGAAAGACCATAATTTGGTTTGAAATGACATCCAAAGGAAGATTAAAGGATAAATTTTAAAGAATTTCTCTTGGATAAAATTAATGGGAACCTTTCCCTAAGAATATGAATTGGAATGAGGCGTATGTTGTGTTTGTGTAACATTTGTTTTTAATATACGCGGGTTGTTCGGAAAGGCCGGGTTTATACCCATTCTGAATAACCGATTCGACGATATGTCGAAGATGAAGACGGTGGTTGAAGACCGGAAGTCTTCACATCGTTTGGGTGATTACTGATGATCTTGATTGGGCTGTACACCCAAGATGAGGGGAAAAAGTTGGTGGTCGTCCAGACGTACTTGGAGATCGATGGATATGCGAGGAAAGTGCCTCCGGTTTCGTTCAGACCCGAACGAACTTGTAAATGGATTGTGTGTCTGACATTGGATTTTATTCTGTGTTGATTGATTTTTATTAAATATATATCTGTTTGGCGGCGGAGAATTTATTCTCTTGCTTAACGCCCTTCTCTGAGACGTACGAGCTTAGAGGTTATATATCAATAGATATCAATCGCATGGCATGAACTGCCTGTGTGGCATGCTGAGTTGCATGGATCAAGGCTTATGTTGAAAAGCAAAGTCTTGTGGTTGATGATCAAAGCACATCCTACGTGGCAGCTTTGTGTATAACATGAATTCGCGAGCCTCACACCTCGGTATGAGTTAAAAACGGGATACGGACCGCTGGGAGAACACGACGTTTCTTTCTAGCTTTGGTGGTGTCAGTGACTTACCAGCCCTGACATTTATATACTTTTCACCTTTGTGGTTGTTGGAATGAGGCGCCTCGATATTAGGTCTGTAAGGACCGGGAAACGTGTGTTCAGGAATTGCCAATCCTCAAACGTAAGAGAGGACCGGCCCAGTCGATTCCAGGGTTACCCAGAGTGTGTAGTCCTGAGCCATTTGCTAGAGTGTCTCGAAGCGGAGAGGAGCTTGCCCCTTGCCTCGACTCATGACGGAAATCCAATTTCCAATACGTGTATTGCGGTCTTAATTGTAGAACTAGTATGGCGACATAGTAGATGGTAGCTATGCCGCCTATGATTGATATTTATGATTGAAATTGTTTTGACACTATACACTTATTATAGTATCAAATGATTTGTTTTAAACGTACCAAGCATGTTTGGCTATTATAAGGGAAAACCCTATCCTCCGGCTTGCGTTGCATTGTGTGATGGGACCTGGGTCTTATAATAGCTTCATTTTTCGAAAAAGCATTGTGCTGTTTATTGATATGCACTGGTATTCTTGGGAGGAAACCCGTTCCGTGTTCTACGGCGTGGTCCCTTGAATTACTCTCTTTTAAAGTAAAGTTTTAAATAACTGTTTTAGTTCTCACACCAGTCACATGACTGACCTGGAGTTTATTGTTTTAACCTAAACTCTGGGTGCCCTTATTTTCGACACGGGCAGCAAGTAGTTTTGGTTTTGCAGATTTATGTTCACAGGATCCTGATTTACAGCTGGAATGATATCCGGAAAGCTCTGTATCCGTATATCACCTTCAGTGGTGCTTTGTATTATTTTGCCGCTGCTATGTAATTTAATGTAATCTCTGATATTTATCAAATGTAATTTATTCATTTATACGCTGTATATTCTTGTATCTGATGGAATTGTTGTAATAGCAATGAAATGTTATTCCGTCTGCGTTCTGATTTGTCCTGTTCTCAAACGATCAGGGGTTTCGAACGGTCTAGATCGGTTTAACGACTGATTCGGATCGAGCGAAATTCCCGGTCGTCACATTTGGTATCAGAGCTTTGGTTTACAGAGCTCGAGAACAAGACACATTATAACCATACGAAAGAATTCATTAGATATTGGGTTAGTAATATCCAATTTGAATTACTCATTAGAGATGGGATCAGTAGTATCCTAGAACGAGTGTGAAGAGTATATTTTTCAAATGAAAACAATTTTGTTTTGAAAATTTAAACCATTTTATACGTATTTGAATATTTATTTATATTGAATTTGGACAATCTAGTATATAAAGGTTTTGCATATACGCGTCATGAACGTATATTCGAAGTTTTAATATATTGGATAGATATAGGATCACACTCTAGTCGCCCGAAGATGATTTTACTGATGACTATATAGCATCAGTAGTGTGTGTTCGAGTTTCGAAGGTGTGATTTTCTATATATTTCCATTAGACTGGTGTGAGAACCAAAACTAATATAGCTTGATTTATTTGTTGTGAATTGGCATCAAAAACATGATTTTTGACTATATATCAAATTTATGAATTTGAAACGTTAATCCACTAATTGATTGATGTTTGTGTTGCTTGTTTAGTTGTTTGATAAATTTTGAACCATTATGCCTAATTGCATCAAATATTGAATTATATGGAAAATTAGTCGCATTTGCTTGCATATACATGTGCATACATTGAACAGGTCATAGCAAGGAGGCTAGAGCAGAGAATAAAATTTGTTTGTCTGACAAATAGGTACATGTTTACTACATAATTTACTGTTTTGTTTGGGTGATGAGGATTTTATGAGCCGATTGGCTAGCCGCTTGGCTTTTTCTTTTTCTTTTTGAGATCAGAAGGCCTATATGGCAATTTCAGGATTTTCCCGTGGCTCCCGGTGCAGGGGAGGTTATGGCGAAATTTTTCGAAAATTTAGGGTGTCAGCCAAATTTTTGAAAATTTGAAAATTCTCAGAAACTGAAAAGTTGGAGAATGGAAGCCAGATCGAACGTAGAGTTGATTAATCAAACCACTTTCGACTTCGTTCCTTTTCGGGGACGAAAAGTTTTAAGTGGGGGAGATTGTAATAACCCGGAAAATCTGGGCCAGTTTAAAAAATTTTATTTTGGCAATTATAGCGAATTTTGAATATTTAAAATAGATTATTTTAAATAAAATCGACGAGAAATTTATTTTGAATATAATTAGAACATATATATTATATACGTCGCCGTTAGAATATAAATAATTATATATAATTATAAAAGGAATTGAAAATGGCGCGGTAGTTCGATAATTCGATTTCAAACTTCAATTGAATGTACCGGGTGCAAAACAAACCGTATTTTAGCAAAACCAAAAACAATAGGATCTAATTGAGAATATCTTTCTAACGAATCCGAAAAATCGAAATTTCATAGCGGGGATCAAAAGATATGTCCAGTTGAAAATTCTGAATAGTCGCTATGGAATTCAGGCCCTTAAAAATAGACATTTTGCAAACGACCTCGGATTTCGACCAAAACACTTTTGTTGGATCCGCAGTGTCAAATTATTGCTAGGTTTCAAATTTCATAATTTTTCGAATCAATATGTGAGTGTGGCAAAGGAAAACGTGTTTGACCAGTTTCAGTTGATTTTAATCGACTGGAAAATGGCTATTTTTCCAACGGTCTCAGAATTCGACGAAACTAGTTTTGTTAGGACCGTATCGTTAATACGAAGCTAGAAAATATCTTTCGGGAATTTTTCGAGTTAGAATGTGACCCCGGTAAATTGAAATGCGCGTTCAAATTCAATATATAGAGTTATATGTTGATTTTGACGAAAACTGATCGAAACGATCAAATCAGCTTGCGATACATATCCCATTGTGTTCGGAATGGGGGTAATTAGCTATGGACGACAGTCGGTGGGCCTCGTTTAGAGGTCGTATGAAAAAGTCAACTTTTTGAAATAATAAAATAAAAAAAAATATCTCCCCTCCTTCCCTTATCTTTCATTCTGGCCCCCCGGCTATTTTCAAAACAAAAACAAAAAAAAAGAAAAAAGAAGGACGCGAAGGAACCCTAACCGCCGCTACCGCTGTCGCGGGCCCCACCGTAGCGCCTCCACAGGCGGTGGCGCACCCCTTCCCCTCCTCTTCTCCTTCCTTTCCCCCTCTCCTGATCGAACCCGACGCAACCCACAAACCCCCCCCTCGATCGAGTTGACCGCCAGTCGCCCCCCTCCTTGCTGACGCCGACCCCCATCTCCTTCCGCCTCCCCTTCTTCAGCTCCACCCTGATGCGCCCCCTCCTGCAGAGAACCTCTCCCCCTCCTAGTCCGATTCCAAAGTAAGCTTCTTTATTTTATTCATTTAATTTCAGTTTTTTTTATTTTGAAGTAAATACATTGTTGTGAAATCAGTTTTGTAAGTGGAGGACAATGATTTTTATTCGACAGAAGAAATGATTTTTATATATTGAATAGCGAAGTAAAAATTCGATTTTTATATATTGAATAGCGAAGTAAAAATTCGATTTTTATATATTGAATAGCGAAGTAAAAATTCGATTTTTATATATTGAATAGCGAAGTAAAAATTCGATTTTTACATATGTAGTGAATACGGGCAACGAAGGTGAAAAAAAGGCGAGAACGATGAAGATTTCTATAGATGAAGTGTCGTGGAATTGGGATAGCTTTGGTGAGAACTTCTCACTCTTCAATTTCTTTTTCTAGTTATATATATATATATATACTAGGATGCAGACGGTGCTTAACAGCACCCGACACCTGTCATCCACAGACCATGGATGGCTTGTTTGTTTAATTGTTTGGTTGTGTAGTTGGTTAGATTATTTGGGTTGAATTGAATTGTTTGGTGAAATGAAATTGATTTGATTGATGTGTGAATGGCGTGGGCCTTCACTAGACCGGAGATAAGGCTAGGCCTTGTCCCGTTTCTAGTATCGTGCCGTTATGCCGCCGAAATTTTCTAAAATAAGTTAGAAAAATAAAAATATCATTTTTATTTTGTAAATGAACTGAATAAAAATTCATGTGTTAAAATAAAATATTTTATCGTTAAAAATATAATTTTTAATGTAAATGTGAATAAATAAATATTCATTTACAAACCGGACGGTTTGTTTATGTACACCTATTTGAAGGACATTGATTGGGACGATAAATTTTACACATCGCCCAACCGCACAAATAAAATTTGTGTTTGTTGATTTGAAACCCCACACGGGTGTTGGGATGAAATTTGAAGTTCACTCATCCTGATTGATTAAATATGTCGATCGATTGATTGACAGGCTGTTATAAGCGTTAGATACCTATATTTGATGCTTATACAGTGTAGTGCACTTTGGATGATGGTTGATTGTTTATCGTTGCTATTATATACATGTGTTGTATGGAATCCATATAATTAACTTTATATGGTAATTGTTTGAGCCTCATTCCAATTTAGAAAATAAAGAATATTATAAAATAAAGGTTCATGTGTTGACCGTACTCATCCGTTGAGATTAGTCATGTGTTGAACGAAATATTTTAACAATAAAATCTACATCTTTATCATATATAAAATTTGAAACTAACTGGAAAATAGATGAGATGAGTGGTCTCCTGGATATTGATCTGATGTTGGTTTCGGCCTTCGGGGTTAATATTCAGGGAATCGTTCTCTTACTAATTTACGGTTGGAGTCTGATTTTAAATCAAACGATAGATACCATAATTTTTATAAAATATATTAAATAACAAAAATAGTCACATATGGACAGTACTCATTCGTTGAGATTAGTCGTGTGTTGACAAAAATATAGATTCAGGTATTGAATAGAATAAATATTCATTAGTTGAATAGAATAACGGAATTATTGAAATATATAAAGCCGTGTTGATTAGAGATGCGCCATTTTGACGCGAACGATATTTATATCGATTATATTCGTTTTTATAATTCGAATTGAATTGAATAGAAAACCAATTTGAATTAAATCGAATAGAAAACCAATTTGAATTGAATTGAATAGAAAACCAATTTGAATTGAATCGAATAGAAAACCAATTTGAATTGAATCGAATAGAAAACGAATTGAATTTAAATTGAATAGAAAACGAATTGAATTTGAATTGAATAGAAAACGAATTGAATTTGAATTGAATCGAATAGAAAACCAATTTGAATTGAATCGAATAGAAAACCAATTTGAATTGAATCGAATAGAAAACGAACTGAATTTGAATTGAATAGAAAACGAATTGAATTTGAATTGAATCGAATAGAAAACCAATTTGAATTGAATCGAATAGAAAACCAATTTGAATTGAATCGAATAGAAAACGAATTGAATTTGAATTGAATAGAAAACGAATTGAATTTGAATTGAATTGAAAACGAATTCGAATTGAATTGGAAACGAATTGAAATGAATTCAAATTGAATTGAAATTTGAATTGAATAGAAATGAATTTTAAAACGAATTTATAAGAAAGAATTCAATTTTGATTTGAATTGAAATGGAAGTTGAAATTGTTTTTGAAACGAATTTAAAACTATTTATAAAATTCGTTTTAAATAGAAATCGACGAAATATATATATTATATATATAATATAATGGCCTGAATAGAACGCGCCGCGGCAGTTCGTGAATTTCGACCATAGACTTTGAACGGACATTACGGGAGATCCGACCGTCGGATTCTCCTAAAACCGGAACCATTGGGTTCGCATCGAAAAGTACTTTCTAACGAATATTAGAAATTTGAAATCTAACGGTTGGATTTGGAGATACGTCCAAATCAATTTCAGAAAAAGTCGCTGTAAGTGCAGTTCGATGGCCGTTGATGGAAATCGACTGTACGGGCCTTAATAAAATTATTAAAAATAGTAATAATTAGTGTAAAATCATAAGAAGTGATTTGGGAAAAATTGGGATGAAAAACTCCATATTTGAAAAGATAAAAATAGATTTTTATCGAAATGAACTAGTTTTGAACTGAAATTAAAACCCATTTATTTTTAAATAAATAAACTGGATTTGAAATGGGTTTAAATAGAATTGATTCATGGGTTTATCGTGAACTGTGTTTTAAATAACACTAGTTCTTTAACCCGATAATAAATAGAATGTGATTTGGGTTTATCGTGAACTGTGTTTTAAATAACACTAGTTCTTTAACCCGATAATAAATAGAATGTGATTTGGGTTTATCGTGAACTGTGTTTTAGATGATATTAGTTCTTTAACCCAGTAAAAGGAGTTTTAATGAGTCTGCAATTAAATTGAAATGTGAATTGATAATTTAAATTATCAAATTTAGAAAATGAGCGAAAATGGAGTATCACCAGTTTTGCTCCAGGCGATAGTTAAATCTTTAATTAAATTTGAACGTGAAATGGTAACTAATTTTACCGATAACACCGTGGTGTTAGATATGGAGTATTACCAGTTTTCCTTCATGGGATGAATAGGTTGGGATTGGGAAATAAAATAAATAATTACTCCGGTGTGGTTCGCTAATCTCGACTAGTTTGGAAGACCATAATTTGGTTTGAAATGACATCCAAAGGAAGATTAAAGGTTAAATTTTAAAGAATTTCTCTTGGATAAAATTAATGGGAACCTTTCCCTGAGAATATGAATTGGAATGAGGCGTATGTTGTGTTTGTGTAACATTTGTTTTTAATATACGCGGGTTGTTCGGAAAGGGCGGGTTTATACCCATTCTGAATAACCGATTCGACGATATGTCGAAGATGAAGACGGTGGTTGAAGACCGGAAGTCTTCACATCGTTTGGGTGATTACTGATGATCTTGATTGGGCTGTACACCCAAGATGAGGGAAAAAGTTGGTGGTCGTCCAGACATACTTGGAGATCGATGGATATGCGAGGAAAGTGCCACCGGTTTCGTTCAAACCCAGAACGAACTTGTAAATGGATTGTGTGTCTGACATTGGATTTTATTCTGTGTTGATTGATTTCTATTAAATATATATCTGTTTGGCGGCGGAGAATTTATTCTCTTTCTTAACGCCCTTCTCTGAGACGTACGAGCTTAGAGGTTATATATCAATAGATATCAATCGCATGGCATGAACTGCCTATGTGGCATGCTGAGTTGCATGGATCAAGGCTTATGTTGAAAAGCAAAGTCTTGTGGTTGATGATCAAAGCACAGCCTATGTGGCAGCTTTGTGTATAACGTGAATTCGCGAGCCTCACACCTCGGTATGAGTTAAAAACGGGATACGGACCGTTGGGAGAACACGACGTTTCTTTCTAGCTTTGGTGGTGTCAGTGACTTACCAGCCCTGACATTTATATACTTTTCACCTTTGTGGTTGTTGGAATCAGGCGCCTCGATATTAGGTCTGTAAGGACCGGGAAACGTGTGTTCAGGAATTGCCAATCCTCAAACGTAAGAGAGGACCGGCCCAGCCGATTCCAGGGTTACCCAGAGTGTGTAGTCCTGAGGCATTTGCTAGAGTGTCTCGAAGCGGAGAGGAGCTTGCCCCTTGCCTCGACTCATGACGGAAATCCAATTTCCAATACGTGTATTGCGGTCTTAATTGTAGAACTAGTATGGCGACATAGTAGATGGTAGCTATGCCGCCTTTGATTGATATTTATGATTGAAATTGTTTTGACACTATACACTTATTATAGTATCAAATGATTTGTTTTAAACGTACCAAGCATGTTTGGCTATTATAAGGGAAAACCCTATCCTCCGGCTTGCGTTGCATTGTGTGATGGGACCTGGGTCTTATAATAGCTTCATTTTTCGAAAAAGCATTGCGCTGTTTATTGATATGCACTGGTATTCTTGGGAGGAAACCCGTTCCGTGTTCTACGGCGTGGTCCCTTGAATTACTCTCTTTTAAAGTAAAGTTTTAAATAACTGTTTTAGTTCTCACACCAGTCACATGACTGACCTGGAGTTTATTGTTTTAACCTAAACTCTGGGTGCCCTTATTTTCGACACGGGCAGCAAGTAGTTTTGGTTTTGCAGATTTATGTTCACAGGATCCTGATTTACAGCTGGAATGATATCCGGAAAGCTCTGTATCCGTATATCACCTTCAGTGGTGCTTTGTATTATTTTTCCGCTGCTATGTAATTTAATGTAATCTCTGATATTTATCGAATGTAATTTATTCATTTATACTCTGTATATTCTTGTATCTGATGGAATTGTTGTAATAGCAATGAAATGTTCTTCCGTCTGCGTTCTGATTTGTCCTGTTCTCAAACGATCAGGGGTTTCGAACGGTCTAGATCGGTTTAACGACTGATTCAAATTCCCAGCCGTCACAGTGTATTTTGAAAATAAAATATTTATATAAAATCAATGGATTTTATAAAAGGGAAATATTTGGGAAATTAAATAAGAACTTCTATATAGAAATTGTTATCAGTTATATGGAAGTTTTATAAGGCCGTTGTGGTATAAATACTGAATGAAGGTAATAAGAGGTAAATAAATGTGTATATGGAGTAAATATAATATTTGGGAAATTTATAAAATTTTAAAAGGGAATTGCTTGTTATAAATGAATTATGGGAAAATTGATTTAAAGTATTTAATAGAAATCTGTTTTTAATAGATAAATCAAGAAGAATAATTTATAAACGATGTTTATAAATTAAGAAAAATATGTATCATTGGATAAATGAAAATATAAGTCAGAATTTATATAGAGAGGTGAAAATCGGTTTTAACACCGATATTTGAAAAAATGGCAACATTTATAAAGGGATTATAAAGGATGGAATATGAATTTGAAAAAGGAAAAAAAATCTATTTTAAAAATAGAAATGGTATTTCCAATGGCTAGAAATAAATAACTTGTTTAATAATAAAACAAGTAGTGTGATTTATAAACAATGTTTATAAATGAAATAAATATAATTATCAGTGGATAATTTGAATTATAAATTCAGTAGTGAATTTAAAACAGGAAATTGGGAAGTTGTTTTAAAAAGGAAATAATGGAATTTATTTCGTTGTTCGAATTGTGAATAGAAATAAAATAAAATCCATAATGATTTGTAATTAGAATTAAACTAGGCAAAATGTTATAAAATAATTTATTTTAATAAATTATATATTTAATAAATCGGGATTTGACAAGATAATTAATATTCGGTTTGAAACCGATATTTCAAAATCTAATATAAAGGCGATAGAGAGTTATAGACTTATTAAATGAAATCAACTATGAATTTGACATGTAAACGAGATTTGATAAATAAAAATGGAATGTGAATAAGAAGTTATAAAATGACTTGATAATTAGAGTTTAAACTTGTTTTAATATTTAAATTATGAAATCAAGTTTTGATTTGATTAAACGAGTCCAGTTTTCTGTAAAGGAATAATATTCACGTTTTATAGTGAATAATGATTTAAAAGAAAATGTTTTGCAGAATTAAAACAGTTATAAAAGGAAATTGGTAATTGTTGGGAAGTACTAAATTCAAAAATGAATTTAGAAATTGAGTTGACCTAAAAGGGTAAAATATGCTGAAGTTCGTAACGTAAATCGAATATAGTTTATTCGAAAAAGAGATATCGAATATAGTTTATTCGAAAAGGAGTTATCGAATATAGTTTATTCGAATGAGAGATTATCGAATATAGTTTATTCAAAAAAGAGTTATCGAATATAGTTTATTCGAAGAGAGATTATCGAATATAGTTTATTCGAAAAGGAGTTATCGAATATAGTTTATTCGAGTGAGAGATTATCGAATATAAATTATTCGAAAGGGTTTTATCGAATATAGTTCTATTCGAAAGAGAGATTATTGAATATAGTTTATTCGAAAAGGAGTTATCGAACATAGTTTATTCGAATGAGAGGTTAACGAATATAGTTTATTCGAAAGGGCGTTACCGATTACAGTTTATTCGAAGGAGAGTTACCGAATATAGTTTATTCGAATGAGAGTTATTGAATAGAGATTATTCGAGAGAGAATTATACGTTGGGATTCGACTATATCGAATGTACGAAAATACTATTTACTTTCCGGTTTTTAAATCAAGATTTATTTATTTAATAAATTAATTAATTATTTTTTATTCAAATTAATGAATAAAAGTTATATTTTGAAGTTAGATATTTCGAAAGTAGAGATTATAACGTTATCGTTATAACTAATGTTTTTCATAAAAGAATTGGATTCTTAAACTGAATCTAAGAGTTGCGTAAGCAATGATCTGATAAGAAGTTATGAAACAGAGTTAAGGAAATTTGAAAATTGACTGAAGATTAGTTAAGTTGAATGATTTCCTGGGTATAGATCTGATGTTGGTTTCGGCCTTCGGGGTTGACATTCAGGGAATATATCTCTTACTGGTTTACAGTTAGAGACGGATAGATGTGGGAAGATAGTGATACGTGAATAAGAAATGGAAATGTTTTCCAATGTTAATAACGTAAATTTTCTAAATTTAGAAAATAAGAATTTATGTATATATGGAAATGGGAAATGGGGAAATGATTAAATTAATAATAAATTAATTTAAAAGGGAAAAATGTTGATTGATGATTGATCGATAGAATTTCCATTTGGAAATAAGATCGTTGTGTGTATAGATGTTTTCCTTTGATAGTTAAATAACTGACTATCAAAGTTTTGACCATTTTTTCGTCGTCAATATGGAGAGACCGGAACCATATTTATTATATGAAAACCACTACGTATGGGCACTAGCATTGCGAATCAAATATGATGATGATAATTGAAGATGGAGTTTATGCAAGGGCTGTTCTGGCAAACCCTAGGTAGAAATTGCCTAAGATGGGTTTACAGAATAGTGCCTTCGGCTTGTCCAGTCCCAGGGCAACTTGTATGGAAGAATGTATGATAGAGTGTATTTAATAGATCACGTAAGTTGATCTCTTCAAATGTATTTACATTTGGTGGCGGAGAAATTCATTTCTCTTAGTTGTATACCCGTGGTATTTTTGGAGAAATCAATTTGTGATTTGGTGGGTATGGCGATGTGACACTCAAAGTGAATAAATGTGTGATCTGTCAGAGATAAGCGTGGCCTCTAGCCTCACAATCGAGATATCGTATAAAATCGGGTAGGTCGCATGGCTAAGTGGGTAGCTCCCAATTAGGGTGTATTGTCACCTGATCTAGAGAAATTTCATATACTTCTTTAACCTATTTCGATGTTGTCCCTTTCGGGAAACAGTTGTCGATCCCAACCGTTGGTGATAATACATTCATTTCACTCAAGCGAAATAAGTGACCAGTCATGTTTAGCCTGGGTTACAAGATGTTCTTGTTGAACTCGGTGTTTTCGATTATATATTATATATGTGGAACGTGAGATGAAAGTATTCAACTAGATTTCAATTTATTTGATTTAGACATTATTATAATATCAGAGGAGTATGGATTTTAAAAGAATGGTTTGGGTTATTGTAATGTAAAAACCATCCGTGTTTATGTGTGGATTTGTCTTATGATTATTCTTTCCTTTAAAAGGACTTTTTAAATTTAAACAAATGTTTGGCGTTTACTCACACCAGTCCCATGGCTGACCCAGAGTTTATTTTGTTTTATTTTCCCAAAACTCTTGGGTGTCCAATTTTGTATGGGCAGTCAAGTAGTCTGGATTTTACATATATACTTGGAGAGCTTGGAGCGGGAGGCTTCAGGATTTTATAGCTATTGTTTATTTCCAATGTGTTGTAAGTGTTGTACCTCGATAATGGTATTATATACATATACTGGTTTTATTTCAAAGTTATGTTATGTAATATATTTATTCGTTCCGCTGTGAGATTCGTGTTACTCTGATTCTGTTGTTATGTTCTTCTTCTTCTATTCTAAATTTCTATCTTATCTATAACTCCCCCTCTAACTTCTCTCTGTTAACACTTCGGTATTTCTGATTCTTGAATAGTCAACATGGGATTGTGTGTCGATTTTCGAAGTCGAAAATTCATGTTCGTTACAGTGGTATCAGAGCTGAAGGTTAAGTGATTACCATGGTTCTGTGGCGTTACGCAGTAGAGATAGGGTTAGTAGTGCCCTAGATTGAGTTGAGTGTATATATATGAGAGAACGTATTCGCATATTTTATAAAAATTGTTTTATATTATGGAGATTTATTGGTTGAGTTATTTATGAGTTCTGGTCGATCAGCTTGATCCATTGTATCGGCAGGAGTTTCCAAACACTTGAATACGGTAAACCGACACAGTATGTTTTGAAAAGAGGGTAAATGAAATAATATTACCCAAGATCATATTTGATATAAAAGAATGATTAATATTGGAATTATTTAATGTGTTGGTTGTTAAAATCGAATAAAATTAATTGAGATAGTTATATATGTAACCAAATAAAATTCGTATAAGTGTAATGAAATGAATTAAATCTGAAATTAAAATCAAATTGGAATTAAAATTTCTAAAAGTGGGAAAGGTATTTTTAAATGGACTTGAATTGAATATATGAGAATTTTAAAATCCTAAGAGATTTTAGATTGTTTTACGAACACTAAGAATGATATTTTGAATTGATTTCAAAATGGAGATATTTAAGATATGAGTTTTGAAAAGTGATATAGTATTGAACTCACTTCGATCACTGGGAAATTACCCCGATGATGCTGGCCACATCATCAGTGTTCATTTTCGAGTTCTAAGTGACGGATTACTACCAAAGATATTGTTTATGAATTGTTTTGAGGAAATGAGTTGTTTTGGATCCTGAAAAGGAAAGTTTGATTATTTTTTTGATATGGTAAACTGTTTAAAAACTCCCAGGAAAAAGGGTATTGAATTAAAATGGACTGATTGTTAGAATGAAAACCAAAATTGAATTATGAGATAAAGATAATTAATTAGAGAAATTAATTAGTTAATAAATTTTGTGGAGTGAAACTCAATTTGGTTAAGTATATTGGACAAGTAAGTAAAAGTTAAAATTGGTAATGGAATTTGAGTTCAGAATGGAATTTGGCTAGGATATAAGCGAATGATTGGGTTTGAGGATAAAAACTTATTGGAGATTGGTTGGGATGACATTGGTATATGATAAATTGGTAGCAGATGGAAATAATATAATGATATCCCCGAGAAAAAGGTACATGCTTATTATTATATGAGTTTGGTGATTTATGAGCTTATTTGGCAAGCCACTTGGCTGTTTGATTTTCTTTTGGGTTGGGGAAGGCCTAGAGAGGCGAGTTGTAGTGGTACCGATTGACCCGTACAAAGGAGGTGCTGGCGAAATTTTAAGGTGTTAGAAAATTTTCAAAATTTTTGAAAATTTTCGTTGGTAAGAATGAATTAATAATTTAATTAAAATTTATTAGTTCAGTTGAAACTGAAGTTAATAAATGAACAAAAAAAAATTAACCCAGTTAATAGGGTTTGTTTTCTACCTTAGTAATTTCGGGGACAAAATTCTTTTAAGGGGGGAAGAATGTAACGTCCCGTATTTTTAACGGTTGAATAATTAATTTATTTAATTATTTAAATAATAGTTTGGTAATTTAATGACTTAAATTAAATAATATTTATATTTAATTAATATAAATAATGGGATAATAAATTATAAGTTCCGAAATAGTCGGAACAGAATTCACAATATTGTGTGAATTGGATTATTTATAAGATATAATTCAGTTTAAAATTGAATTATAATAACGAATATATTTAATAAACGACGCTTGAACGTATTAATTATATTATAATTTAAAACGAGCTCGTAATGCCGCGGTAATTCATAATATTGAGTTTTTAACTTCAATTGAATATACAGAATCCGTTTTAAGTCGAATTTCTATGAAACAAGAAACGTTCGGACCTGGTGAACTATATTTTTCTAATGGAAGAGAAAAATTGAGATTTCATTGTGTAGATTGTGAGTTATGTCCAAATAAAAATTTTAAATAGTCGCTATGGAATTCGTTTATAATTTATAACGATTTACAAAAGGATTTTATTATAAATTGAATATCGATTTAACCCGGATTTAAATATCGAGTTATGAATCCCGGTAGGATTATTTTGGAGTGGTATGATATTATACTGGGATATATATGATAATATTAATTTATTAATATTAAATCAAATTATTTCTAAATATATTAATATTTAAATTGGTTTATTTAGAGCCTTAGAAAATAGCCATTTCTGCAAACGAACTCCGTTTTCGAAGAAATTAATTATGTTGGATCCATAATATTAAATTATTACTAGATTTCAATTTTCGTGATTTTTGGAGTCAGTATGTTGCCGTACGGGATTTTAGTGTGAAAAACCGACAATAATTTGACTTTAAAAATACGTTGTGTGGGTAAACGGATTCGGAATTCGACGAAACAAGTTTCGTTGGGTCCATAATTTCAAACTATAACTGTATGTCAAATTTCATCGAAATTGGATAATGTACGTGATCGTAGGAATTTGTAAACAGTAAAATTAGTAGCGATAGATTAAAAACAAATAAAATAATAAATATAAAAATATTTCTTTTTCCTATATATACCCCCTTTAACTTTTCCAAACCCTTAAACTTTTTCTCTAGTCAATTTCCCCTAGCGCCAGCGTTTCCTCTCAACAACAAATCGTACACTCTGAAAAAACATAAGAAACCAAACAAAGGTGCTAAAATCATGGAATCAAGGTATCTGCAATCTTCATAACATCTTCTTTAATCTCGTGTACACATTTTTGGGTTCGAGTAGTTTTTTTTGTTCGCTGTCATTCTTGAGTCGTGAGCTAGGGTTGATCACTGTGATCGATTAAGGCATTGATGATTGATTTCGAGTTTGTTTCCGGGTTCAGAACGTGGAATAGCTAGCCGCAATGTTTCGGGGATTTTGGTGGAAATGGAGTCAGATAGTTCTCTGGTTCACCGATGTTTTGACTAGAGGACGCGATCAAAATGAATGTAGCGAGTTGGGATTCTTTGTGATGGTTGCGAAGAGAATGGGATGCGAAGAACATTGGAGTTGGTCTCATGAAGTTTCGCGAGGATATGAGCTTGGAAAGGAAATTTAAAGTCGGAGGAAATGGCGATGGAAAAGAGATCGGGGTCCTGTAGCGAGAATATGAAGATGATAAGGGATAGGTTTAAAAGGATTTAGGCGGTAATCAGCTTATATAGTGGTAATTATGTTGTTAATTAAATAATTAGTTATAATGTTAAGCTAACAAAAAGTTATACGTGTTTTAGGAAAATAGGAACCGGGAAGTTGAAGTTTCAGGTTTAATACTGGCACGGGATTCAGATTGAAGCAGGAAGAATTATTATTGTAAGGTGGATTTGAATTTCTTGGGCCTGGGTATATTTTCATAAGCCCAATTCATATGAATGAAAAATAAAAAGAATGGAAATAGATACTGCGTATGGAATGGAACCGAAATGCTAATGGGAAAGAAGGGGAACCGTTGGTTGTGGGTGTACGTAGAAAGGTTATGGGCTGGTTTACATCTATGTGAGCCCAGTATAAAGATATATTCAAGTATAGGTTATTTAATTTAAATAGTGTATATGAACTTGTATATGTAATATATAATCCATACATTGTCAGAATCAAGAGCGGTTAGTCACGTTGGAATCGTATGGATGAGGGGTATGCAACATAACTGGTCTGGAGTGGATTGGAGCTCGTTTGAATTTATGGCAAAATAAAATACTTGAATAGAGCTGTTGAATGTTTATCATTATTTAACGATTACCGACCAAAGTGAGTAAAACTCACTAACTCTGCCGAGTTTATATTTTTATAAACGTAATTTAGTATTGATAAATGATGATTGATTTTCGTGTGATGATTGTTTGAATGAATTGCTAGTCAATTGGTCGAAAATATAGATATAGTTATATAAATAAAAATCATTAATCGAATATTTATTCTGTTTATCAGAATATTTCATATTCGCGTTATTTATGTTAATTAACATCTGTGGATGCAGGGAAACAGGTTGGAGGGATCCAACATGATTCCCCAAAATTTATAACACTGTTTGTTTTCATATATTGTGATATATGATGTGATAAATAATTTGGGATTGATTATGATGACACTGGTCTTGTTATTTGGTATTTTTAATACCATAAGAAATACTGGAATGTGAAAAGGGAATTTTCAAAGTGTATTTTGAAAATAAAATATTTATATAAAATCAATGGATTTTATAAAAAGGAAATATTTGGGAAATTAAATAAGAACTTCTATATAGAAATTATTATCAGTTATATGGAAGTTTTATAAGGCCGTTTTGGTATAAATATTGAATGAAGGTAATAAGAGGTAAATAAATGAGTATATGGAGTAAATATAATATTTAGGAAATTTATAGAATTTTAAAAGGGAATTACCAGTTATAAATGAATTATGGCAAAATTGATTTAAAGTAAATATTTAATAGAAATCTGTTTTAAAAAGATAAATTGAGAAGAATAATTTATAAACGATGTTTATAAATTAAGAAAAATATGTATCATTGGATAAATGAAAATATAAGTCAGAATTTATATAGAGAAGTGAAAATCGGTTTTAACACCGATATTTGAGAAAATGGAATATAAACTCAACATTTATACAGAGAATTATAAAGGATGGAATATGAATTTGAAAAAGGGGAAAATCTATTTTAAAAATAGAAATGGAATTTCGAATGGCTAGAAATAAATAACTTGTTTAATAATAAAAACAAGTATTGTGATTTATAAATAATGTTTATAAATGAAATAAATATAATTATCAGTGGATAATTTGGATTATAAATCCAGCAGTGAATTCAAAACAGGAAATTGAGAAGTTGTTTTAAAAAGGAAATGATGGAATTTATTTCGATGTTCGAATTGTGAATAGGAATAAAATAAAATCCATAAAGATTGTAATTAGAATTCGACTAGGCAAAATGTTATAAAATAATTTATTTTGAGAAATTATATATTTAATAAATCAGGATTTGACAAGATAATTAATATTCGGTTTGAAACCGATATTTCAAAATCGAATATAAAGGCGATAGAGAATTATAGACTTATTAAATTAAATCAACTACGAAGTTGACATGTAAACGAGATTTGATAAATAAAATGGAATGTGAATAAGAAGTTATAAAATGACTAGATAATTGGAGTTTAAACCAATTTTGGTATTTAAATTATGTAATCAAGTTTTGATTTGATAAAACGAGTCCAGTTTTCTGTAAAGGAATAATAGAATAACGATTTAAAAGAAAACATTTTGCAGAATTAAAACAGTTATAAAAGGAAATTAGTAATTGTTGGGAAGTACTAAATTCAAAGATGAATTTAGAAATTGAGTTGACCTAAAAGGGTAAAATATGTTGGAGTTCGTAACGTAAACTGAATATAGTTTATTCGAAAAAGAGTTATCGAATACAGTTTATTCGAAGAGAGATTATCGAATATAGTTTATTCGAAAAAGAGTTATCGAATATAGTTTATTCGAAAAAGAGTTATCGAATATAGTTTATTCGAAGAGAGATTATCGAATATAGAGTATTCAAAAAGGAGTTATCGAATATAGTTTATTCGAATGAGAGATTATCGAATATAGTTTATTCGAAAGGGTGTTATTGAAATAGTATTGAAATAGTTTATTCGAAAGAGAGATTATTGAATATAGTCTATTTGAAAAGGAGTTATCGAATATAGTTTATTTGAAAGGGTGTTATCGATTATAGTTTATCTGAAGGAGAGTTATCGAATATAGTTTATTTGAAGGAGAGTTATCGAATAGAGATTATTCGAGAGAGAATTATAATTGGGATTCAACTATATCGAATGTAGAAAAATACTATTTACTTTCCAGTTTTTAAATCAAGATTCATTTACTTAATAAATTAATTAATTAATTTTTATTCAAATTAATGAATGAAAGTTATATTTTGAAGTTAGATATTTCGAAAGCAGGGATTCTAACGTTGTCGTTATAACTAATGTTTTTCATATAAGAATTGGATTCGTAAACTGAATCCGAGAGTTAGGTAAGCAATAATTTGATAAGAAGTTATGAAACGGAGTTAAGGAAATTTGAAAACTGACTGGAGATTAGTTATGTTGAATGATTTCCTGAGTATCGATCTAACGTTGGTTTCAGCCTTCGGGGTTGATATTCAGGGAATTGTTCTCTTACTGCTTTACAGTTAGAGACGGATAGATGTGGGAAGATAGTGATACGTGAATAAGAAATGGAAATGTTTTCCAATTTTAATAACGTATATTTTCTAAATTTAGAAAATAAGAATTTATGTATATATGGAAATGGGAAATGGGGAAATGATTAAATTAATAATAAATTAATTTAAATGGGAAAAATGTTGATTGATGATTGATCGATATAATTTCCATTTGGAAATAAGATCGTTGTGTATATGGATGTTTTCCTTTGATAGTTAAATAACCGATTATCAAAGTTTTGACCATTTTTCCGTCGTCAGTACGGAGAAACCGGAATCAGATTTATTATCTAAAACCACTCAGTATGGGCATTAGCATTGCCAATCAAATATAATGTTGATAATTGAAGACGGAATTTATGCAAGGGCTGTTCCGGCAAACCCTAGGTAGAAATTGCCAAAGATGGGTTTACAGAATAGTGCCTTCAGCTTGTCCAGTCCCAGGATAACTTTATGGAAGAATGTCTGACAGAGTATATTTAATAGATCACGTAAGTTGATCTCTTCAAACTATTTACGTTTGGTGGCGGAGGAATTCGTTTCTCTTAGCTGTATACCCGTGGTATTTTTGGAGAAATCAATTTGTGATTTGGCGGGTATGACGATGTGACATTCAAAGTGAATAAATGTGAGATCTGTTAGAGATAAGCGTGGCCTCTAACCTCACAACCGAGAAATGGTATAAAACCGGGTAGGTCGCATGGCTAAGTGGGTAGCTCCCAATTAGGGTGTATTGTCACCAAATCTAGAGAAATTTCATTTACCTCTTTAACCTATTTCGATGTTGTCCCTTTCGGGAAACGGTTGTTGATCCTAACCGTAGGTGATAATACATTCAGTTCACTCAAGAGAAATGAGTGACCGGTCATGTTTAGCCTGGGTTACGAGATGTTCTTGTTGAAACAGGTGTATTCGTATCTAGAGATACATTGTTGGAAGGTAGTCCCATACCTTGCCAGTTGGAATCCATTACCAAATAAGCGCCCGTGGTTTTCGATTATATATTATATATGCGGAACATGAGATGAAAGCATTCCACTAGATTTCTATTTATTTGATTTAGACATTATTATAATATCAGAGGAGTATGTATTTTAAAAGAATGGTGTGGGTTATCGTAAGGTAAAAATCATCCGTGTTTATGTGTGAATTGGTCATATGATTATTCTTTCTTTTAAAAGGATTTTTTTAAAGTTAAACAAATGGTTAGAATTTACTCACATCGGTCCCATGACTGACCCAGAGTTTTTTTGTTTTGTTTTCCCTAAACTCTTGGGTGCCCAATTTTGTATGGGGGGACAAGTATTCGGGATATTACAGATATACTTGGAGAGCTTGGAGAGGGAGGCTTCAAGATTATATAGCTATTGTTTATTTCCGCTGTGTTGTAAGTGTTGTACCACGATAATGGTATTGTATACATATACTGGTTTTATTTCAAAGTTAGGTTATATAATATATTTATTCGTTACGCTGTGAGATTCGTGTTACTCTGATTCTGTTGTTATGTTCTTCTTCTTCTATTCTAAATTTCTATCTTATCTATTTCTCACCCTCTATCTTCTTTCTATTAACATTCCGGTATTTCCGATTCTTGAATAGTCGACATGGGGTTGTGTGTCGATTTTTGGAGTCGAAAATTCGTGTTCGTTACACACATATTTGTTCTTGGTTTAACTAATTAAATGTCATATTATGGTTTTTACGTGTTTTAAGCAAAAATACAAAAACATATTCAAGTCATCATTCGCTCGACTACGCCAAGGCATAACGATCATTTTATGTATGATTATTCTAAAGAAAATTTACTTTTATATTCTAACTTTTTTGTAGGAAAACGAATGCAAATGGAAGAGGCTTCATAAAAATATGTATACAAAAATATTCAAGGCTAAGAATGAAGGAAATAAAAGAATTATGCAACATGGAGAAGCCCACTTACCCACTAACTAATGTAAAACAAATCAAAGGCAAAAACACAAGTTAGTGGATGAATAATTATAACCTAATGATGACTTGTAAGCTACCCAATGAGAAGAGTATTTTGGTAGCGCACTAAAAATGGATTAAGCTTTAGGCATGTAAAAAATAACCCTCTCATGTTCATATAGATGGGAGCTTCACTTTATGCATAAGTTGTAATCAAAGTCGAGAAATAAAGTTAGCTTTTTCTTTAATCGCTTCCTAAACTTCTCTTTTACTTTTGTATCTTTTATTCCATGCTTTTCTTTTCTTTTCTTTTAAGTTGATCACTTCTTTGTTCTTTTTTTCATGCAAGTAGCTTGGATTTATTTTACGCAACTAGTGTAGAATTGTTTCTTTTAAATAAGCTCTCTTTCTTTTAGCATTTTATCTCCTTCCATGTATGTTTATATTGAAATTTTCTTCTGCTAATATATGTTCACGTATGAGTAGCTAAACGTTTAATTTATGGGTAAAGAAACAATCATGAATTATAGAAAATTAACCTAAGTGATTTTATTTATGATCTTCTCTTTCAAACTTAATGGATCGTTGATTTAAATGTTGTTTGTTAACGAGTTTGACGGGCTATGTTGTTTAAAACAAATAGGTTATACTTCATCAAACTTAAATAAAAGCCATATCTTTACCAACATACGATTATGGGAATAAAATTGGGAATAAAATTGAAATTTGATGGCCTATGTCACTAATTAATAGTAAATAGATCTTACTAAAAAACAGATTTGATTTTTAGTTTCATTCCTTTTTATAAGTGTTTATAAGTGGTTAGAGGATGTATTAAAGTGTCATGAATTAAGTTATGTTAATTAATAACATAACTAGGTTATACTATTGATAAATACATCTACTAATTCACAAATGATTATAAATAGAGATCATAAAATTATTATATGTTGATTTGCGTGATCATGAAAGGGGATTAACCTCTAAATTACTCCCTACTCTAATAGTTTAACTCAAAAATCCTACTTAATTTTTGTTAATTTTTGCTAAATAAAAATTCAAAATTCTTCGTTTTAATTTTATTGAGTAATTTTAAAATTCAAAACTCCTCGTTGATCGATTAGCACTCATATACATACTATAATTTTTTGTTGTGCGCTTGCGGTTTATATAATGATATAATCAGTTATTTTATAATTGATAGAAATTATCGTTTCAAGCAAGTTTTTGGCGCTGTTGCCAAGTAAAGAAATTATAATTTATTTTTACTCTTGGGATTAATTTTTATTTTATTCCATTATGTGTTAGTTCTTAGAAGAAAGTTGTCCTGCATTGAGTAGTATATTTTTTTGCTTGTTGTACTTGTGTCACTTGTTCTTAGTTTTTGTTCATTGTCCTTTATGTTATTTAAAAAAAATATTTTTCATTTCATTTCTGTCTTTCAGAAAAATTGCATTGTGCTTGTTTAAGTTGTTTGTACATTGATGGTTTTGTTTCCGACTATCCTTTTTAAGTTCTTTGCATTTCATTTTTTGTGTTTTTTTATAATTAAAAAGCTTTAAATTTCATAAGAACTCTTTTTGTTCCATTTCACTTGTTTTTTCAATTATGTTAATTTTTTGTGTTACATTTTAATTATAACAGTTTACTTATGTGTTGGTGCCTCTTGTAGCATTGATGCGTATTGGATATCCCTATATCCCCAAAGACACATATATGTTCATGATAACATTCTAATTGTAACAAAACGAATCTCTTGTTTTTACACGTTACTATATATATATATATATATGTTCAGAAAAATATATCTATTTTAAGGTATTCTGCAATGTGGGACTAATAGCAAATACAATCTACACATCCACTCTCGTACTATGCGAGTGGAGCTGGTTACGCATGATAGGGGGTTCTCGCTTCGCGGTTTGGTGGCGAACGGGAGACTCTTACCCCTACATGTCCCTGTTGAGGGTTGGTTAGGCAATGGCTAGGAGGCTCAGAGGGTCGCCGTAAAACAAGGTGTCTGGGGGACCACTGTGAGCCACGGTGGGTTTTACCTGCTGCTTTGGGGGGATGAAGGGATGGTTGCAAAGCCTACCGGATTTCGTCCGGGCCATCCTGCTGAAATATCCGCTTAAGCGCACTCCCAGCAATTACTAGGTGAAGTGAAGTGGGGGGAATCGACGCTCGAAATCGTTCCAGCAGAGTGAGGATCGGTGTGGGAGAGAAAGAAAGCAGCGACGATCGCCATTTCAGTTTGAGAGTGGCGATTGCTAAACGGTTTTCTGAAAACCATTTAGCATTTAAATGGTTTTCAGAAAACCGTATACGGATCAATTTTTTTTTTTTTAGCTAAACGGTTTTCAGAAAACAGTTTAAGGCCTAAACGGTTTTCAGAAAATCGTTTAGGGCCTAAACAGTTTTTAGAAAACCATTTAAGGTTTTTTAATTAAAAATATATATATTAGAGTGGCCTCCCACCGACTGCTGGAATGGTGGGAGGAATCGCCGCTCTAAAAACGATTTTCTCACGCGTCGCGACGCTGACTGCTGGGAGTGCTCTAACACCATCGACTCAACAACAAAACTCCACTTTCCAAAACCTACGACTTTCCATAATACTTCAGACTGCACATTCATTAATCGGTTGTAATAACAACCAAACATTCCATAAACACCAGACTTCAAGATGAACACTTCTTGCCTTTGCTTCTCCATCATTGACACTAAAACCTCCAGCTTCACGTCAGCACTACCAGGCCAATAAGAAGCCAAACCAAAACCTCGACTTCAACTTCCTTAAGCCCGCACACCATCCAGTTTAACAACACCGACCTCAATAATCACTTGCCTAAAACTCAATTTTCAAATCGCAACCTCGACCAACCTGCAAGCTCGCCAGTCCCTTCTTCACAATATAGTATTAGCTTCCCAAAATCTACCACCAAATTCCTCGGCCTCAAATTAGAATGGGAGCTCCAACAGCCTGTAGTCACTGACCATTTTTATTTTATTTTTTCGGTTTTCTTTTTGATTGTTTGATTTCTAATTTTGCACAACCTTTTTTTAAAATTGAATTTGAGTTTTAATCATTGAAAAGATAAATATTTTTTGGTAAATTCTATTTATACACTGTAAATTACTTTACCTACACCATTAAAAAAATTAACTAAATTAAAGACAAAAATACCCTTATTAAAAAATAATCAAAATAAAATTAAATAATAAAAAAATTATATGTCCACATCATACACAATCATTAAAATTCTTTCATAAAATACATTAAATTTCTATGCGTTATCAAATGAATTTAATTTAACTTCTATTGAAGCATTAAATTTTATTCAAATTCTTTCTTGTTATATTCATGTACATCAGTTCTACCATTATGCATTCCAAATTAGTCACAAAATAAATTTACAAATGAAGTACTTAAATTAATATGGTTCATTGTGTACTAAGTTCTCAATTTTTTACTATATTTAAATCGGTTTTTAATTTAAAATCAAAATTTAAGTAGATTAATATTTTATTATTCAAAATTTAAAGTTAAATTATAATATATGAGTAATTAAATAAATATAAATTCAATTAAGGATTTGAATTTGAGTTGCAAAAGTGAATTCATTGATTTTAGAAATCAATATTCCTTAGTTCGATCAATGCACGTGAGAAAGATGCTAAATGAGAAACTTATTTTGTTCTCTTCAGCCTTGAGGGTAGTTTAGTAATATGTATGGTGTATACTAAGCAAAAAGTGGTGTATATGATTTAAAAAAAAAAGACTGGTGTATCTAAAGCAATTTAAGGTGTACAAATAGAATTTTCCATATTTTTTTAAGCAAGGACTAAGGCAGTTAAGAAATATAATATTCTCTTATTAGGCCAGGCTTGTGAGCTTTGGTAGGCCTTGAGTCTAGTAATGGGCTGGTTTTAGGGGTGTTAATAGGACAAGACAGTTCGATGTATGGCTCGGTCCAAAGGTGTAAGGTGTAAGTGTTCCAGTCTTACGACTCTCATTTAGGACATGATTTTGGACAAAAAAAGTCTACGAAAATATGTCTGTCCGAAAATATTCGATATTTTTCTATTTTTCGAACGTTTTCCGTCGGTTATCCGGCTTGTATGATCAATGTCCGAGCCAACTCCTTGTCTAGTCCTTGTACGTCTAAAAGTCTTATAGGACAAGAGATGAACATCCCTCTGTCCGGTCTGGTGCATCCGATTAACACCCCTATCTACCTGGTTTAACCATTTACTAGTTTAATTTCTTTTCCTATTCTTTTTTTCCTTCTTTTGTCTGATAAAAAATAAAAAGTAAAAAAGGAGTTTTGTTTGCTCACATTTTCAATTGTCTTTGAAAAAAATTGTTTCCATTTTCGCTTGAGTTAAAAAGATTGTTTTTGTTTTCACTTTAAAGTCATTTTCAGACCGCGGAATCAAAAAGAGAAGAACCGCTTGTTGAAGGTTGCTCTGCTTTGTAAATAATATTAAAAAATCAATGTTTTTAAATAAGTTCTACATGCTCTGATGTTGTGTTCTTATCTTCTGTTTTTATATTCTTGCATTGTTGGCTACTTACATTTTTTATTTATAAGAAATCATTTGTAGTTGCATTGCTAATACATGTTTAGTTTTTTATTTGTATCAGCTCTTCTTATTTTTATATTCTAAAGGCGACACTAAATTCACATTAGGTGAGGAGCTCATAACCCTCCTTGGCCTAGAAATTTTCTTTTCATCATAAAATTTTAGTTAGATAACAAAGATTAGACATTGGACTTAACGGTGTCGTTATCTCTTCTAGGGAAATTTTGTGTTTTGAAAACTTGATTTGTTTTACCAAAACTCTCTCTTAATGTCTAAACAAAGTATTAAATTATTATGGTTATTCATCGATATTATAATGATTTTTTCTTCGAAGATACTTAAACCTTTAGCTAAATTTCTACGGTGACTTGTGGAGCATCGATAACCCTTGTGTGTTACTACGCCAAAAACTATTTTGCTAAATTAAATCAATGTATCATGATTTAATCTACCTTAGAAGCTACTGAAAGATAGAGAATTTTTAGTTATGTCATTACATTCATTTAGTTGCATTAGTTCATCCATATATAGGAAAAAAATAAAAAAAAAACCTTATAAATAACACTTCATTTCTGCTCTCTTTTTCTTCTTCTTTTTTTCACTTTTTTCCCTCTCTAATATTTTCTTGCCTGCATGAGTGTTGCTTGTGACACATCAACAAATCGATTAACTCGAACAAACAATACAATCTCTCAATGGTAGCAAACGAAAACATTTTAGAAATTTTATGGATTGGATCTTCCTCGATCGAGTCCGTATCCTTTTTTGCTTCACTTTATCCTCCCCAATAGGTAATCATTTTGACATTCATTCAAATTGTATCAACAAGTGCTTTCGAAATTTGGCAATTTTGAAACTGATGTTCCTCATATCATTATATCAAAATTAGAACAAGTTTATGCAACTACAAAAATTCAACATTTATGTTATAATGGAATCAAACTTATGTTAATACTATTCGCACTTACCAGTTACGCTTAAAAATGGTTGTATGGCCTGCCTTCGAAGTCAATTAGGACATAGGAAGAATTTCTTTAAAAAAATAAACCTTTGGAAGAAAATTCAAAAAGAAATTGTGAACTTTCATTACTTTTTGAACGACTTAAAGAATTTTTAATGAAACACTCACATCACAATATCAAAAAGATAATATATTTATCAAATTCTATACGATGGTCTCAAAATTAGCTCTTGAACGATGCTCAAATCGATGTGCTTAAGGAATTTTATGGCATAACATTACGCTTTCATTTAGGAATTTTTGAGAACTTAGCTAAGAAATCAACTTTATTGGATCGACCTACAAGAAATCGGTCTATTCACAATCGGACGTTCATTCGATAGAATCATCTCTAGCTTTAGAAGTAAAAATTGATGCTATGATAATCATATTCGATAACATTTTATCATCCAATCAAACAAACTAAGCTTCTCAACTATGTGTTGCAAATGTAACGATCCAACCCATATTGTTAACCAGTGGCCTCTCTCGTTAGGATAAATCAATGCTTTTAACAAAGTTGGAAATAATCCGTTTTCTCCAAGTACAATCCTTGTTGGAGAATTTATTCTAAGTTCGCTTGAAACCAAAACAACTCAAGTACGAGTTTGGTTTGAACATTCTTTTCAAACATTTCCGAACAACGCTTTGAATCCTTCTTTTCGACCAAAATAATTGCAACTAAACTCCGCGCCTCATTCGCATAAACGAGCGCAACAAACTTTGGCTTCTTCATACGATAAACGTGTTGAATATATTGACATAATATTTGTTTGATGATAATAAACAAATATATTATTCAGTAAATGTATTTGTAAACATACTATTTCATTTGCATAGACAATAAATAAATATTTGCAAGAGTTAAATATTTAAGCCAGAATTTCTAATTTTGAAGATATTTTATTCAAACAAATATTTGATTACACTATTGAACAGTACGCATTTATGTCTCTCACTATTGTACATTCACTAAACAAACACTCATTTGTACATACATATCCTCACTACACACTCATACACTCAAGTACATTTTAGAATCACTCACTCTCACTTAATTGTGTGTTACAGAATGTATCCAATCGTCCGTCGTACCACTCAAAATAGAATAATACAATAATCTAAAAAAGAAATAATTTAATTTTCATATACAAATTTAATTAAAAATTTATTTGTCCTAGTTATTTGGGTTGTTTCTCGTCAATTTTCTAGACATGGTCAAATGAGCATATATATATACATATATGTACTCAAACGATGAATAATATTTACAGTGACACTGTAAGTACAATTGTGTGGGAGCACGTTTTACTGTCACGGACAACTGTAAATGTCAAACCGTATGGCTTAACTCAGTGCAGTATAAACAATTAATATTGGTCTCGACAAATTGAATATCAAGTTCAAATTAGTAATGCACAAGCACAAATATAAGTTTACACATACATTTATATCTATTTACAAGTATATGTTCAAAATCGACAAGTGCACATATTTCAATATCAAACCAGCCCAGGTCAGGTGCACAACAAGACTATAGGTCAATCTCAAGGAGAAACGAAAAATATAGCCTGGACAACCTAAAAACGTGATGTAAGTGCAAACTGGATATGCAAAAAATACAAATCAAAACTTGTGCAAGCATTAAATTGATTAAAATGCAACAAATCAAAATCTTGTGCGGTGATAAACAATTGTTGCAAGAGTAAACGCACCAGCAAGGGCTTGACATAATGCACAAGGGAAATGCAAGAGTAGCAGGGCCAAAATCTATTATGGACTACGCGCCTTATGCGGAAGCGATTTACCCAATAGGATCTTACTCACTCAATTGCTTAAAGATAATTTTGTTAGAAAACAAACACGAAAATGCAATAAAATACAAACACAAAATATTCCATCCAACCACCCTCTTTATTGATTCATAAAAATGAATTTTGTGTACACTTATGAAATAAACTCAAAATAAACAAAATTACAACGGAATCAATAACCTAATTGAGAAAAGGAAAGAATATCTAGATGACTGCAAATATTGTTGGAGAAGGAGAACAATGAAGAACAACGACAAACCCTTGAATAAACTAATTTCAGTCATAATCCCATATTCAATTCAATCCTGAAAGTTGCTTATATAGGAGAATAAAAGGACCAGGCAAATCATCAAATTTCCCCTTAGAATTATTAGAATTGTATCCTAGAAATACTTAGTCAAAGAATAGAAACACGCCGACTCAGACATTTGGGTGGGGTGGTTAGACGTCTGACCGAGCAGTTAGAAAATTTCTTCCCCTTAGATCAGACGTTTGAGCTAGCACCTTAGATGTCTGACCAAACTCACTGCCTCCAATTTTCCCACTAGCGTTGACGTCTTTCATAGGCTTCAGACATTTATGCTGAAGCTTCGATCAATTTTTTTCACTTTCACCTACTGTTCTTCTTCCTTTATCACAAAGCACTTCCAAACTTCAGCTCTTCAACATACATGTGATTTTATATCACAACACCACCTTGATATGAAATCACATCATCAAGCAAACAAACTTTTAACAATCCACAAGCAAGTCAACCAAGCTCTTTCAACGACCATTAAATCTTAATTAAAAACATTACAAACTTCACCCACCGCCTGCAAGAGATGCATCTTCAACATAAGATGCACCATGCAGAATCAACAGCCCCAAAAATGTTTGTAATGCCACAAAGATCTCTGTCTTTTCTGTGTGGATTTTCCAAGTTGACACGCATATGTTACTTCACCTGAGCTAATTTCCTGATGTTTGTCAATCCCTTAAGCATCATCAACGTGAAGATCCCTGTGTAAAATATAATTCTTCATCCTAGGATCACTAGCAACGACCACATTAACCTCTACAACTTGTTGTGGTCTAGGTTCTTCAACCGTCACTCGCCTTCCATAATTGTAATGACCCGCATTTTTAGTTGTCGAATAATTAATTAATTTAATTATTAAATATCGAGTTGGCGATATCGATAACCAGAATTAAATAATATTTATATTTAATTAATATAAATAATAGAATAATGTATATTTATGAAATAATCGGAAATAACAGAATTCATGATATGGTGTGAATTGGACAAGTTAAAATATATAATTCAGTTTATATTGAATTATATTGATGAATATATTTAAATAACGAAGTTGGAACGTAAAATTTATATTATAATTAAAATCGAGCTCAAAATGACGCGGCAGTTCGCGATTTGGCGATTTGAACTTCAACTGGATATACAGAAGCCGTTTTAAGTCGGATTTCTGTAAAATAAGAAACGTATGGAGCTGGTGAAGTATATTTTTCTAGTGGAAGAGAAAAATCGTGATTTTGTCGTGTAGATTTTTAGTTATGTCCAAATTAAATATTCAGAAAAACAGCGGTATATTCGTTCGTGGCCATAACAGTTATTTAAAAATATTTGAATATGGGGTTTGAATTTAGACAAGGTTCTTTTGAGACATAACGATAATTTAATTTTTAGAATTTTACTGTAACTTTTAATTAATTAAATAAGCAACTTTTTATTTGGAGTATTTTTGCATTCTATATCAATATTTTGGGGTTTCACAATATGAGTTAACGTACCGATATTTTTATATATTTGGGATCGTGTGACATTCCTCGTCTCACTAATATTTTTATTTTTGTCGATAGCAGTACGTAATTGAATGAAGTGTTACGTAATGGTGTACCCTAAATAAACATATATGATAGTTGAATATTAAGTTTCCTTGGCCCTTAAGAGTGCACGCCCCTTCTTTTCTATCCACCAGTTCTTTGTGTCATTTACTAAGCCACGTTCTCTATAGTTCTTTTAACCTAAGCATCATCACATTATAAATATAGCGAGCACTACTGCTTCTTTGCTTTTGGCTTTCGAAAAGAACAAATCCAAGTGGCAAACGAAATATATAAAAAGGAGAGTATAATATGAGGAAGCTGGGCGCCTTCATTTCAGTGAGCAAGGGAGCTCGACATCGCGGTTGTCAGGCGGAGCAAGTTGAGGTAGAAGGGACGGAAATGAGGGAGCTTGCGGGAGTGTGTATTTGGGGAAGCAGCATAGGTGGGCTGAGAGTTTTCAAAACTGACCATTTCAAAAAAAAGAAATAAAAGAAAGGGAATTGACGTGAAATGGGGAAAAGGAAGGGGCGGTTTCAGTTCAGAACCTACATGAGAAGATGAGCTACAGTGAAACGAAGGTGGGAGAGAAGGGTTTGGGCGTGGAGATGTATGGTGTTTTCTTGTGTGATTTTTAATGAAGAGGAAGGGTAGAACGTACGGTCCAAAGGCAAGACAATGGTGGAGGCAATACAGCGTGGTAGCTCGCAAGGGAAAAGTGGAAGAAGCTGGTACAGTGGACGGTGGGGTTTTTTTAAAAACGGTGGAAGCAGGTACGTGAATTCTTGTTTGGCAAGTAGATAGTTTTAAGTGGGTAAGGGGGTATGGGCCGGTGTTAATAAGTGAAGCCCAATTAGATGTAAAAGGAAAAAAAATATAGTTTGAATGATGTTGTTGCGTATAGGGGTGTAAGAACTGGGAAAGGAAGGAAAGTGGGGAGATATAGATCATGACTTGTAGAAAATGGCAGGGATCACAAGTTGCAGAAAATGTCATTCGAATTATTTCTACATTGGAACGGGATAGTGGAAAGGGAGAAGCACCGTACAAGTTCGGGTCTGGGTTGTTATGAAATGGGCTGGGCCAAAGAATATAGGTAAAGGCCAAATAATTAAATTAAAATAGAATTAATTTTTTATCAAATAAGTATATGAACTTGTTAATGCGATATTTCACTCATACTTGATCAGAATCCGACGAAACAAGATCCGTCGGGATCGTATGGACGGACACTACACAATGGGACTGACTGGGAGTGGAGTGGAGCTCGTTTGAATTTATGGCAAAATAAATTGTTTGATTCAAATCAAACAAACAGTTTATCGTTCTTTAACGATGAAATGCCAATGTGAGTAAAACTCACCAACTCTAAACAGTTTTATTTTTATAACGTATATTTAGAACTGATAAATGATGACTGATTGTTGTGTGTTAACTGTTTGGTTGAATTGTTTGTGTACTGATTGAAATCATAGATAACGATATATATATAAATCGTTAATCGAATATTGATTCTGTTTAATAGAATATTTTATATTCGTGGTTCTTTAACATTAGTGATGCAGGGAAACAGGTTGGAGGGACCCAACTGGGTTCCTCAATATTTATAATACTATTCTATTCAAATATTGTAATATATGATGTGATATATAATCTGTTGTCGATTATGTGTGTTGGGACGATATTGGTCAACATGATTTGATATGTTAAATACCCTAGCATGTTGAAAAGGGAAATTTTAAAGTGAATATTGAAAATAAAATATTTATAAAATCAAAGAAGATTTTATAAAAGGGATTTATTTTTAAAATCCAAAGCTTTTAAAGAAGGAAAATATTTATAAAATCACAAGATTTTATAAAGGAGATATTTATTTGTTAAATAAATAGGAGATATTAAACGAATTATTTATTTAGTAAATAAATAGGATATTATAAACGAATTATTTATTTAGAAAATAAATAAAGATATACAAGGAAATATTTGTGAAAACAAATATACAAGGACATATTTGTGAAACAGAAATAGAAAGAGAAATATTTGTAAAACCATTACAAATGAAATCAAAAAGGAGATATTTGTAAAACACTTATAAATAGAAAGATAAAGGAAATATTTATTTGTTAAATAAATAGATTGTAAAAGAGATATTTATTGGTTAAATAAATAGAATTAAATTAAAGGAATATTTATTTAGAAAATAAATAGAATAAAAGAATATTTATTGGGAAAAATAAATAGAGTTAGTAAAAAGGAGTTGAATCGAATTTAGTATTCGAAGGAGTTAATCGAATTTAGTATTCGAAGGAGTTAAATCGAATTTAGTATTCGAAGGAGTTAAATCGAATTTAGTATTCGAAGGAGTTAATCGAATTTAGTATTTGAAGGAGTTAATCGAATTTAGATATTCGAAACGAGTAAATCGAATATGGTATTCGAAAGTTAGTAAATCGAATATGGTATTCGAAAGTTAGTAAATCGAATATGGTATTCGAAAGTTAGTCGAGTTAGTCAAGTTAAACGAACATGGTTAGTCGAGTCGAGTTAGTCAATTATAGTTAATCGAAAGGAGTTAGTCGAATGTAGTTATTCGAAAGGAGTTAATCGAATCGAGTTAGTCAAACCAAGTTAGTCGAGTTAGTCGAATATGGCTAGTCGAGTCGAGTTAGTCGAGTTAGTCAAGTCAAGTTAATCGAGTCGAGTTAATTAAGTTAAGTTAGTCAAGATGAGTTCACCAAACCGAGTTAATCCAAATGAGTAAATCGAAAGGAGTTAATCGAATACAGTTTATTCGAATAGAGTTAAAGGAGTTAATCGAATATAGTTTATTCGAATAGAGTTAAAGGAGTTAATCGAATATAGTTATTCGAAGTGAGTTAATCGAATATAAGTTATTCGAAGAGGGTTATCGAGTATAAGTTATTCGAAGAGGGTTATCGAATATAAGTTATTCGAAGAGAGATAATCAAATATAGGTTGTTCGAAGAAGAGTTAATCAAATAGAGATTTCTGGAAAGAAAGTTATACGTTGAATTCGATTATATCGAATTTGGGAAAGTACTTATGCTTTCAGGTTTTTAAATCAAGAGAATATATTAATGAATTAGTGTTTGTTTAATTATTTGAATTAAGTAATAGATGGAAGTTATAATTTGAAGTTAGATAATTCGAAAGTAGGGATTATAACGTTATCGTTATAACAAATATTTTTATAAAAGAAGTGGATTCGTAAATTGAATCCGAGAGAGACGTAAAGAAGTTTGTTAAAGGTTTAAAAAATAAACTTTGACCATTTCGAAGTTAAAACGTTGTTCAGTTAAGGTCTGAGAGGTAATTATACCCCAACTTGATTGACTTCCTTCTTAACTAAGGAATGGTAAGGTTTGATCGTGAAGGAGTTTTGGAAATGTTTTCCAAATAAGAATCAGAATTTGTTTTCTGAGAATAGAAAATAAGAATTTAGAATATACGAAAACAGGAGATAAGTAAATTACTGAATGAAAGAGATAAATGTTAAATGATGATTGATCGATATAATTTCCACTTGGAAATAATATCGTTGTTTGCACACCTGTTTTTCTTTGATAGTTAACTCACCGACTATCGAAGTTTTGACCATTTTAACGTTGTTAATATGGAGAGACCGGTTGGATTATTATCCGAAGAACCACTCCGTATTGGCATAAGCATTGCGAATCATATATGCTAAAGCTAATTTAAGACAGAGTAAAGCGCAAGGGCTATTGTATAAATCTTAGGTAAAGATTGCCTAAGATGGTTGTACTGAATAGTGCCTTCGGTTTATCCAGTCCTAGGACGACCTGTATGGACGATTGTATGACAGAGTATATTTAATAGATCGCGTAAGTTGATCTCTTCCAACGTATTTACGTTTGGTGGCAGAGGAATTCGTTTCTCTTAGCTGTATACCCGTGATATTTTTGGGGAAATCAATTTGTGATTTGGCGGGTATGACGATGTGACATTTAAAGTGAATAAACGTGTGATCTGTCAAAGATAAGCATGGCCTCTAGCCTCACAACCGGGAAATGACAAAAATCGGGCATGCAGCATGGCTATGTAGGTCGCACCTATTAGGGTGTATAATCACCTGATCTAGAGTTTCATTTACTTCTAAAAATCTATTGTCGATGCTGTCCCATTCGGGAAACATTTGCTGATCCCAACCGTTGGTGATGTACATTCGATACACTCAAGCGAAATGAGTGGTTGGTCATGTGTGGCCGGGTTGCAAGATGTTCTTGTTGAACCCAGTGTATTCCTCTCTAGAGATACACTAGCGTAAGCTGGTTCCATACCTTGTCATAGTTGGAAATCCATTACCCAATACATGCTTGCGGTTTTGATTGTATACTATATATGTAGAACGTGAGATGGAAGCATTTCTGCTAGATGATTATTATAATGTGGTTGATAGACACTATTATAATATCAATGAGTTTTGATATAAAGATTATTTTGGATTCTCATAAGGGAAAAACCCGTTCCGTTATACGGCGTGGTCTTATGAGATATCGTTTACTTGTTCAAACTGTTTTAAACTGTTTTACTCACACCAGTCCCATGACTGACCCGGAGTTTATTTTGTTTTCCCTAAACTCTTGGGTGCCCAATTTTGTATGGGCAGTCAAGTAGTCAGGATTTTACAGATATACTTGGAGAGCTTGGGGCAGGAGGCTTCAGGATTATATAGCTATAATTATTTCCGCTGTGTTGTAAGTGTTGTATTCTAATATACAAATGCAGATTTGTGATTTCAGGTTATGTTGTATATTATATTTTATTCGTTCCGCTGTGAGATTCGTGTTACTTTGATGTTGTATGTTCTTCTTCTTCTTCTTCTATTCTAAGTTTCTATCTTATCTATTCTCACCTTCTATTTTCTTTCATTAACCATCCGGTATTTTCGACTCTTGATGTTCGATATGTGTTGTATATCGGATAACCAAGGTCGCTAAATTTCCGGGTCGTTACAATAATCGACTACAGAACCAAACAATCTATAAAGGTTTCCTTCCTTCAAAAATCCTCTCATCATAACACATCCACCCTTCTTCACTCTCAAAAATCCACATTGATTATCATAAATGCAACCATGATGATCAAACCAAGAGAAATAAGATTATGCAAACAAGTAGGATATCTAACTCATAATACTTCCCTAACCACACCATCATGCATACGAAACTGGATAGATCCAAAACCACAAACTGATACTCTACTCCATTGGCCATCCTAATCACGTCGACATTCTTCTCATAAGAGGGAAAACACTTCAAATCACCACATATGTGGAAACTGACTATCAGATCCATATTCCAAGGCTTAGCTTCACTAAATAAGACATCACAACAAGCATCACTATTGGTACCTTCAACAAAACCTGTCTGTGCATTGTCATTACTATCATTATGTGCAGCTTTCTACTGATCCCTTTTATAGGCATGACACTTTCTGCATATGTGACCTTCCTTACCACAATAATAACAAACGATAAAACCATTAGTTTCCTTCTTCTTCTTCCACATTGTATCTTTCCCAGAGTCCCTTGCCACTATAGCCGCATTTTGAACTGATTTCAAACCCGACCCTTTTCTCCTTAGCTTCTCCTTCAAAAGGCTATTGCGTACTGTTTCCAAAGAAATAGTTCCATTAACATTGGAATTACTCAATGAACAACCGAAGTCTCCCGACTTTCTAAATCGAACTCATCATCAAAATTGAGCTACTAATTTTCCAACTGATTGATCCATCTTGAAATTCATTCAAATGCTCTACAATAGACTATTCTTCATTCAATCTCAACTGCACTATCTTTTGAACCAAAACCTGGCGACAAGCTTAGGAGTTAACCTTAACTCGACTTAGGGCGGCCCAGTATATTAATTGGGCTTGGGGCACCCCTAGAATAATTCCATAGGCCGAATCCGAGCCAGTAGCTTTGCGTGAAGGAGGATGTGAAAGAGTGTTGGCGTTGCCTCTCCTTTGAATTGATCATAATCCATTATGATGCCATGTCTGCTATATAAGCCCCCGAACTAGCCAAGCTTGGGTCTACCCTAGAAAGTAAGGGTGCGCCCTGTCCCTGCCACGAGCTTATTCTAGGTCACTCCTCCCTTTACCCGTATATTGATTGCTTATGAATCTGAACAAGCATCCTAGATCTTTCCGGCATTCTCATTCATACCTCCGGGGGACCCTTAGGCATAGGGAGGCGACCTAACAGGGAGGGGAGCGAAGTGACATGCGACTGTTATCCTTACTTGCAGCACTCCTTGACTCATACAGAGATACCAACTTGTCCCACAAATCCTTCGTGGATTCAAAACTAGCCGCGTGATGGAACGCTGAATCATAAGGGTACTGCCGAATCAACATAATCACCTTCTTATCCATCTTCTTCCACTTTCTCTCATTCATATCCGAGGGCTTCTTCCTATCTACATCAATCAAATCATGAAGATCATTGAGGTACAGAACATACTCAATCTTAGGCTTCCAAATCACCCAATTTTTTCCATCAAAAATCGCCATCTTCGGAAACGTCATCATATCCGACATTAAAAACAAAATTTTCCAATCCAAAATCACTCCAAGCTTTGCAATGATCTATTTTGATACCAACTGTTGTGGAGTATGTGCCTTATGCAGAAGCGGTTTACCTAACATGGTCTTATTCACCTAATTTCTTAAAGATAATTTTGATAGAAAACAAACACGGATATGCAATAAAATACGAACACAAGATATTCCATCCAACCACCCTCTTTATTGATTCACAAGAACGAATTTTGTTTACACCAATGGAATAAACCCAAAATAAACAAAATTAAAACTGAATCAATAGCCTACTTTAGAAAGGGAAAGAATATCTAGATGACTATAAATATTGTTGGAGAAGGATAACAATGAAAAACGACAGCAAACCCTTGAATCAACTAATTTTGGTCACAATCCCAATTCAATTCAATCTTGGAAGTTGCTTATATAGGAGAATAAAAGGACTAGGAAAATACCCAAATTGCACCTCAGAAATATATCCTAGAAATACTCAGTCAAAAAACAAAACAACGTCGGCTCAGACGTCCAGCCGGGGTGGCCAGACATCTGACCGAGCACTCGAGAAACTCCGTCCCCTCAGATCATACGTCTGAGCGGCACCTCAGATGTCTGACTAAACTCTCTATCTCCAATTTCCCTACCAGCTCAGACGTCTGTCATAGGCTCCAAACGTTTGTGCTGAAGCTCCGATATATTTCTGCCCCTTTCAGTTGTTGTTCTTCCTCCTCTATCAAAAATCACTTCCAAACATCATCGTCTTCAACATACATGTGATTTTATATCACAAAACACAACAAAATCGTCAAATGTAAACCAGGTAGGAGTACACAACAACAATTAAGCAACAAATCAAAATAAGCACAAATGCACAAATCCAACAACAGTAACATAATGGCCAACTCAAACATAGGTGATAGAGATCCAACTGATGTAGCAAAGTAAGGGATGCAAGAATAGGAAAGAAGTTGTAATAACCCGAAAATCTGGGCCAGTTTAAAATTTTTATTTTGGCAATTCTAGTGAATTTTGAACATTTAAAATAGATTATTTTAAATAAAATCGACGAGAAATTTATTTTGAATAGAATTCGACGTATATATTATATACGTCGTCGTTAGAATATAAATATTTATATATATAATTATAATAGAATTGAAAATGGCGCGGTAGTTCGATAATTCGATTTCAAACTTCAATTGAATGTACCGGGTGCAAAACAATCCGGATTTTAGTGAAACCAAAAACATTAGGATCTAATTGTGGATATCTTTCCAACGAATCCGACAAATCAAAATTTCATATCGGGAATCAAAAGATATGTCCAGTTGAAAATTCTGAATAGTCGCTATGGAATTCAGGCCCTTAAAAATGGACATTTTGCAAATGACCTCGGATTTCGACGAAACCAGTTTTGTTAGGTCCGTGATGTCAGATTATTGCTAGGTTTCAAATTTCATAATTTTTCGATTCAATATGTGAGCGTGGCAAAGGAAAACGTATTTTGACCATTTCAATTGATTTTAATCGACTGGAAATTGGCCATTTTTCAAACGGTCTCAGAATTCGACGAAACTAGTTTTGTTAGGACCGTATCATCAATACGAAACTAGAAAATATTTTTCTGGAATTTTTCTAGTTAGTGTGTGACCCCGGTAATTTGAAATGTACGTTTAAAATTCAATATAAGGATTTAAATGTAAATTCAACGGAAACTGATTGTAACGATCAAACCAGCTTACGATACATATCCCATTGTGTTCGGAATGGGGGTAAAACGCTATGGACGACAGGCGGTGGGCCTCGTTTCGAGGTCATATGTAAAAGTCAACCCTTGTGCAAAATTAAATAATTAAATAATTAAATAATAAAATAAAAAAAAATAAACTCCCTCCTTTTCTTCTTCATTGCCCCCCCCCCCCCGATCATTTACCAGAAAGAAAAAAAAAAGGGAAAAACCCTAAAAACCTAATCGCGCCGCCCCCCCCCCCCTGACCTCGAAGCCGCCGACGAGCCTATCGCCGCCCCCCCCCCCCTCCGTCAGACCTCCTCCCTCCAGACAACACCGACACCATCGAAGAACCCTCGACACCCCGAAGCAGCCCCCCCCAGTCGAAGCCTGGAACCCTGCCGCGACACCTCCGAACGCCACCTCGAGCCGCCGCCGACGCCTCCTCCCCCTCGCAAGATCGGTGAGCCATTTTTTTTATTTTTGTTTTTTTTTATTTTATTTTCGAGTTTACAAACTGATTTGTTTTAGGATTTTAAAACTGTTTTTTTTAGAATATAAAAACAGAATTTTTTGTTAAGAATTTTAAAAACTGATTTTTAAAGAAATAAAAACTGGATTTTTAAAAGATGTAAAAACAGAATTTTTAAAGAAAAAAAAACTGAATTTATTTTAAGGTTTAAAATAAAAAAAAGGGGTTTAAACTTTGAAATTAAAAAGGTTGAATCTTTTAAATAGAAAAAGGTTAAAACTTTAAAATAGAAAAGACGGAATTTTTATTGAGTAGAAGAAGTAAAAATATGATTTTTATATTTTTAAAGTATTAAAAATATGATTTTTATATTTTTAAAGTATTAAAAATATAGTCTTTACTATATAGGTGATGTCAAAATATAATTTTTGCATGATAGGAGTATTAAAAATATGATTTTTATATTTTTAAAGTATTAAAAATATGATCTTTATGGGATAGAGAAGTTAAAAATATCACCTTTGTATATGTGGCAAAATAAAAATCTGATTTTTATTTTTATAAAGGCGAAAACTTTATTTTTATAAAGGCGAAATCTATATTTTTATAAGGGCGAAATCTATATTTTTGAAATGGAATTTTTATCTATATGACACTGAAATAGAAATACGATTTTTATATATTGAATAGCATAGTAACAATTCGATTTTTAAATATATGAAGTGATTATAAAAATATGATTTTTAAATTGAAAGTAAATAAATAAAAATGTGATTTTTATTTTAAAGACATCGAAATATAAAAATGTGTGATTTTTATATATGTAGTGAATACGGGCAACGAGAGCGACAAGAAGGCGAAATAGGCGAAGATTACTATAAATGAAGTGTCGTGGAGCTGGATAGCTATCTGTGAGAACTTCTCACTCAAAATTCTTTTTCTAGTTATATATATACTAGGATGCAGACGGTGCTTAGTAGCACCCGACACCCGTCATCCACAGACCATGGATGGCTTGTTTGAAAATTGTTTGGTTGTGTAGTTGGTTAGATTATTTGAATTGAAATTGAATTGTTTGGGGAATTGAAATGGATTTGATTGATGTGTGAATGGCGTGGGCCTTCACTAGACCGGGGATAAGGCTAGGCCTCGTCCCGTTTCTAGTATCGTGCCGTTATGCCGCCGAAATTTTCTAAAATATGTTAGAAAAATAAAAATATCATTTTTATTGTATAAATGAACTGAATAGAAATTCAAGTGTTAAAATAAAATAGTTTGATCGTTAAAAATATAATTTTTAACGTGAAAGTGAATAAATAAATATTTATAAACAAATCGGCCGAGTTGTTTATATACACTGATTTGACTGATATCGATTGGGTCGATAAATTTTACACGTCGCCCAACTGCACAACTAAAATCTGTGTTTGATTGTTTGAAACCCCACACGGGTGTTGGGATGAAATCTGAAGTTCACTCATCCTGATTGATTAAATATGTCGATCGATTGATTGACAGGCTGTTATAAGCGTCAGATATCTATATTTGATGCTTATACAGTGTAGTGCACTTTGGTTGATGATTGATTATTTTTCAATGCTATTATATACATGTGTTGTATGGAATCCATATAATTAACGTTATATGGTGATTGATTGGGCCTCATTCCAATCGGGAAAATAATGAATATTATAAAAGAAAATTCATGTGTTGAATATAAAAATAGTCATGTGTTGACGATGTTCATGTGTTGAGTGAAATATTTTAAATAAAATAAATTATATCTTTATCATATTTAAAATTAGAACTACTTCTCAGTAGAAGTCTAATTGAAAATCAAACGATAGATACCTTAGTTTTATAAAATATTTTACATAACAAAAATAGTGAGGTGTTGACAGTACTCATGTGTTGAGATTAGTCGTGTGTTGAAAGAAATATAGATTCATGTGTTGAATGAAATAAATATTCATTTGTTGAATAGAATAACGAATTTATTGAAATATATAAAGCCGTGTTGATTAGAGATGCGTTATTTCGACGTGAACGATATTTATATCGATTTGAAAACGATTTCGAAATGAATTGAATTGAAAACGATTTCGAAATGAATTGAATTGAAAAGGATTTCGAAATGAATTGAAGTGAAAACGAATTCAAATTGAATTGAAAGCAAATTGAAATGAATTCAAATTGAATTGAAATTTGAATTGAATAGAAATGAATTTTAAAACGAATTTATAAAGAAGAATTCAATTTTGATTTGAATTGAAAAGGAAGTTGAAATGGTTTTGAAAACGAATTTAAAACGATTTATAAAATACGTTTTAAAAGGAAATCGACGAAATATATATTATATATATTATATATATAATATAATGGCCTGAATAGAACGCGCCGCGCCGCGGCAGTTCGTGAATTTCGACCATTTATTTCAAACGGACATTGCGGGAGATCCGACCGTCGGATTCTCCTAAAACCGGAACCGTTGGGTTCGTATCGAAAAGAGCTTTCCAATGAATATTAGAAATTTGAAATCTAACGGTTGGATTTGGAATTATGTCCAAATCAAATTCGAAAAAGGTCGCTGTAAGTGCAGTTCGATGGCCGTTGTTGGAAATCGACTGTACGGGCCTTGATAAAATTATTAAAAATATCTATAATTTGTGTAAAATTATAATATGTGAATTGGAAAGATTTGGGCTGGAAAATTCCACATTTGAAAAGATAAAAATAGATTTTTATCGAAATGAACTAGTTTTGAACTAGAATTGAAATCAATTTATTTTTAAAATAAATAAATTGAATATGAAAGTGATTTTGAAAATAATCGATAATTTCCAATACGTGGATTGGACTGGAGCTGAATCGAAATTATCTTCGGGATATTTCGATGTTGGATTTCGTGACTATACAAATATTGTTATGGGGATTTGAAAGATATTTTATATCGTTATTTCCAATACGATATTTGTTGGTTTCAGAATTTGATATTGAATATAAGCCGATATATTTTCTATTCAGAGCCTTGTATTTAATATCAAATGTGATTTGGTTTGTCGTGAATCGTGTTTTTGATGACATTGGTTCTTTAACCCAGTTAAAGGCAGGATATTGATTTTTGAAAAGATTAAAACTAAGTGGAGTTTTAATGAATCTTTAATTAGATTAAAAATGTGAATTGATAATTTAAATTATCAAATCTGAAAGGTGATCGAGAATGGAGTACCACCAGTTTTGCTCCAAAGCGATAGTTAAATCTTTAATTAGATTTGAACGTGAAATGGTAATTAATTTTACCGATAACACCGTGGTGTTAGGAATGGAGTATCACCAGTTTTTCTCCATGGGATATAGGTTGGGATTGGGAAATAAAATAAATAATTACTTCGGTGTGGTTCGCTAATCCCGACTAGTTAGAAATGATATCCAAAGGAAGATTAAAGAATAAATTTGGAAGAATTTATCTTTGATAAAATTAATGGGAACCTTTCCCTAAGAATGTGATTTTGTGAATAAAAGAATATTCTGAATTGGAATGAGGCGTTTGTTGTGTTTGTGTAACATTCGTTTATTATATACGTGGGTTATTCAGAAAGGCCGGGTTTATACCCATTCTGAATAACCGATTCGACGAGATGTCGAAGATGAAGACGGTGGTAGAAGACCGGAAGTCTTCACATCGTTTGGGTGATTACTGATGATCTTGATTGGGCTGTACACCCAGGATGAGGGAATCAGTTGGTGATCTTCCAGACGTACTTGGAGATGGATGGATATGCGAGGAAAGTGCCTCCGGTTTCGTTCAGACCCAGAACGAACTTGTAAATGGATTGTGTGTCTGACATTGGATTTTATTCTGTGTTGATTGATCTCTATTAAATATACATCTGTTTGGCGGCGGAGAATTTATTCTCTTGCTTAACGCCCTTCTCTGAGACATACGAGCTCAGAGGTTGTATATCGATGGACATCAGTCGCATGGAGTGAATTGCTAATGTGGCATGCGTAAGTGGCAATTGATCAGGGCTTCTGTTGAAAAGCAAAGTCTTGTGGTTGATGATCAAAGCACGGCCTGTGTGGCATAGCTTTGTGTATAACGTGAATTCGCGAGCCTCACACCTCGGTATGAGTCAAAAACGGGAGACGGACCGCTGGGAGAGCACGACGTTTCTTTCTAGCTAGGGTGGTGTCAGTGACCTACCAGCCCTGACATTTATATACTTTTCACCTGTGTGGTTGTTGGATACGAGGCGCCTCGGATATAGGTCTGTAAGGACCGGGAAACGTGTGTTCAGGAATAACTAATCCTCAAAAGTAAGAGAGGACCGGCCCAGCCGATTCCAAGGATCATAGTGGGGTCCTGGGACATTTGCTAGAGTGTCTCGAACGCGGAGAGGAGCTTGCCCCTTGCCTCGGCTCATGACGGAAATCCAATTTCCAATACGTGATATTGTGGTTTTATTTGTAGAGCCTAGTATGGCGACATAGTGGTATGGGTCATTCATGCCGCCTATGATTGATATTTATGATTGAAATTGATTTGACACTATACACTTATAATAGTATCAAATAATGTGTTTTAAACGTATCAAGCATGATTTGGCTGTTATAAGGTAAAAACCCTATCCTCCGGCTTGTGTTGCATTGTGTGATGGGACCTGGGTCTTATAACAGCTTCATTTTTCTTTATTTAGCATTGCGCTGTCTGTTTTATGCACTGGTATTCTTGGGAGGAAACCCGTTCCGTGTCATATGGCGTGGTCCCTTGATTTACCGAACTATAAAATAAAGATTAATAACTGTTTTAGTTCTCACACCAGTCACATGACTGACCTGGAGTTTATTGTTTTAACCTAAACTCTGGGTGCCCCTATTTTGCACACGGGCAGCTAGTAGTTTTGGTTTTGCAGATTTATATTCACAGGGTCCTGATTTACAGCTGGAACGATGCTCGGAAAGCTCTGTATCCGTGCATTACTTCTAGTTGTGCTTTTGTATTATTTTCCGTTGCTATGTAATTTATTGTAATCTCTGATATTTGTCGAATGTAATTTAATCATTTATACTCTGTATATTCTTGTATCTGATGGAATTGTTGTAATAACAATGAAATGTTCTTCCGTCTGCGTTCTATTTTGCCTTGTCCTCAATTCTATCCGTGCTTTCCTTCACGGGGAAGTTTGGGTCGTCTCAGAAGTCAAAGCCAGTAAAAATGCGGATGGCTCAAGGAGATATGCAACATCAAGTTCAAATGCAATAACATCAAATGTAGCAAGGATAAATCAACACAAAAAATGAACAATAAGCTCAAACCCAAAAGCAATAGCAGGATCAAAATGCACAACGGTTACACGATAACGCAAAGGTAAACATTTCAAGTTATGTTTATCAAGTGTTAGGAAAAATGGGATTATATCAAGTTCTGGATTGATAGAGTTGTCGTTGAATGCTTACTACTTAGGGTTGCCTTTAATTTGTTCAAGAATAACTAAGGAGAAATGTGTTCCTTTGTTTGAGAAGATTATAACCAAGCTGCGGCAATATCTAGCATGTAAGCTCTCTCAAGCAGGAAGATTAACAGTGGTACGGTCTATAGCTGTTGCTATGACAACAAATTGGCCTAGACACTATATATTACCAGTAACATTGATTGATATGGTTATTAGTGCCTTAAATAAATTTCTTTGTCATGATGATCCAATCTCTAGAAAATTGATTCCAATATCGTTTTACAAGCTATTTGATGATAAGAAATCTGGAGGGTTAGGCATTACAAAAAATTTGAACTCTAGAATAAGGCAGCAATTTCATCATATTTTGAAAAGCTTTTTTCAGCTGAAAATTGTTTGTAGTCTCAATGAGTTAATCAAAACTTAACTGGCAAGAAAAATTTATATATTATGCAAATTACTCAAAATACAAGTTGGAGTTGGAGGAACATTTTGAAATTAAGGGATAATTTCTGCCGTTCATTCAATGTAACTACAGATTCATGAAGAATTTATCATTCTGGCATTTTCCATGGTTAAGTCCAGGTTTGATCTTAAGCAATGTGGTTGTACAATTTGAGAATGTCCTCTAGCATTCCAGATTCAGCCAAAGTTGAGGATTACATTCATGATTGAAATATTGAATTGCCATATTTAAGCTTAGCTTTTCTAAGGCAATTATGGGGTCATATTTCAGAAAACTTTAAAGTTAATGGAGATAAATGCATTAATTGGAAGGATATAAAGCATTCTATAAATCATGTATATACATTGTTGCAAGGTGAGAAGCAGGCCTTTCCATAGGCTTCAAGAATATGAAATACGTGCAGTTCGGCTAAAGAGAATCTTTTGTTGTGGAAAATAATGGCTAACACAGTGAATACAAGAGACAAGTTACATGATATTGGCCTTATACCAGAAAATAAATGCCTACTTGTAAGGTAGATGTGGAGTCAAATATTCATCTATTTTTAATGCTCATATGTGTATCAAATATGGTATATGTTATTAGCAAATGGTTGTTTTCACAAGCCTTCCAATGTCAATAAAGTTGAGTGGTATAATATTTTTAAGGCGACAAGATGGAAGACTGATAAGTCTAAAATGCTTCTGAAGATTCTTAAGAAGATTATTTATGTAGTGTGCAAAGAGAGGAACAATAGAGCATTTAGTCATGGAGTTCTAAATGTCAATGAACTATATACTACAATTCACAAAAATATCCTGAAGGCTATCAAGTTGGGAAATAGCTGAATAGTGCAAGAGTGTTTTGTCAAATGGAAACAATTTATAGTTTTAGTGAAAGTTAATTGTCTGGTTTGTTAAAGTGAATGTAAATAGCTATGTTGATTGTAATTTTGAATGTAGAATCTCTGTGTGAAATTATGGTTGCATTGTATTTTGTTGACCTTGTAAATGTTTACAATAGGTTAATAAAGTTGCATTGCCTTTCAAAAAAAAAGGTAAACACACTACAACAAAATAACCTATTACAACATCATTTTTACAACGAGCATCGGATGCCTGTTGTAATAGAGTGATTTTACGATGGTCAATTCAAGTCCGTCGTAATATATGCCGTATACAACACTATTTTTACAACGGCCAATGACTGTTCGTTGTAATAGAATGCTATTACAACGGTCCTTTTAGGCCCGTTGTAATAGATGTCAATTTTACAACGTTCTAAGCATGCCCATTGTAATACATGTCAATTTTACAATGATCTTAAAATGCCAATTGTAATAGATACCAATTTTATAACAGGCAAAAAAAATGCTATTTAATAATTAATAATTTCATGATTATTTGTATTAATTAATCATTACTATTAAATATTTAATAATTAATTGCCACTTCTTTAAATATAATAATAATTGGTCGTTTATAAGCAATAACAAATGATTCATATTTACTTAATAATCTACTAGTGGTAATTTACAGTTAGTAATTATCAACGAAATTCTAAGTAGGTCATTATTTATAATTTTTTATAATGAATGGTTATTAATAATAATTTATAATTACTAATTATTATCTATGATCAAATTTTTTTTTTACATGTAATAATTTATCATTACCAATTACTAATGACTAGAAAATTATAGTTAACATTTATATTTATTATTTATATTTAATAGTTAATGATTATAATTAATAATTAATACTTAACTTTTACAATTACATAATTAATAATTGATAGCATATACATATTAATTAAATTATAGCAATTAGTAATTATAGTCAATAATTATTATTTATAACTAGTAATAAATACATAATAATTTACACTTAACTATAAAAATTTAATTGCTATTAGAAAGTCATAAGTAGTAATTAATAACAATAAGATAGACAATAACGGTTAATGAGTGAACTCATTTTTTTATGAAACGCTGCAGCTAACGAGCGCATGCGTACTTAAATAATTTTTATTAATTAACGCTGAAGGGTAGGTCAAAAAAATATAATCACGCATAAATAGCAAAACCGAGCCCGATTCAACCATAAAAAGCTAAATGGCGGCGAGGCCAAAACACTAATCCCTGAAACGATAAATTCCACCCAACCCGAAGTCGTCCGATCTGATGACCTTGAGACAAGGCGATGCCGGAGGAAGCTGGACGAGGCGGTGTCGAAGGGAGCTTGACTCGCGATTCGGGGAAAGTTAAAATTGTTTTCGGGTTAATTTTCAGTCATTGAGAGCAAAGAGGAAAATCGGTTGTCACCAATCATTGATTCTGAAATGGTACCGCTGTTAATCCAAGATTTATGTTATTCTACTACGGAAGCAAGTCGATCGATTTGCTGAAACATTCTCGTTGAAATCAGGTACTACATTTTTAGATTTATTTTTTGAATTATGTTTTTGTAATTTTTTCCATTGATGTTCAAGTCAACATTAGATCATCTGTTCCGTCTTGTTCGCGCTAACGTTTAGCTAAAAATTACGATTTAAGTAAAAAAAATTGCGATTATGATTATGTAATTTTCAGAATCGCTTACGAATTGTCCAATGATTAATTTTATCGATAACTCAAAGTTATTTTGTTGTTTCTGCAAACTGCATGAATGTGAAAGATGAGAGTATGGTGAGAGTAAAGGCGAGGAAGAGGCAATATGGATAGATGGGATAGTCTGAGATGCTAACTACATGGATTAGAGAATGTTTTATTGTTTGATTGCATTTTTATATAGATACAACCAGTTGCGTAGCCAGGATTTTATGATGAGGGGTTACAATGTAAAAAGTAAAGGGACTCGATCGACGACACCTCAATTTTTTTTTCTTTGATAAGTATTGGCATAAAAGAACTCATAAAGAAATCACTTTTCTGCTAAGTTTACTATAATATAACATGTTTTAGTGTTTGAGACTTCATGATAAACAAGAAAATGAATATTCTGACCTATTGCTGAAAAATAAAATTAGGATATTAGATCAGGTTCATCAAAATATCTACTCAGATGTTGTCAGTTATTTTATCTCAATTCAGTTTGTATTTTAATTCTTTACTATTTAGCCTGCATTAGGTATAATTTTGTTACAATTTTCTTGCAATCTTTCCGGTCCATATCAATTTTTTTTCATCCATCATTTTTCTGCCATTTATATTGTTGTTTCTTGAACCATTTCTTTACAGATCTTCTCTAAATACTTTCAATTTTTTAGTGTTAACTTTCAGTAATTCTGTCATTCTTATGTTATTCATACCACCATATTTTGGATATCTTTTTTTTGCAAATTATTGATTATGCAATTACTTGAATCCAGTTTCCTTTTTGTTATTCAAATCTTGACTCAATTTCCAGTTTAATACTTATAATTCTTGATAGTGCAGATATCAATAATCGTTTAACAGCAATCAAATCAAGGTTATAATTGGCAGAAGCATAAAGCTAGACTTAGGAATCTTTTTGAATGAATTAAACAGGCCAGTAAGTTTCTGTATTTTTTCCACATAAGTCAAATGTGTATGCTTTCTCTAGTGTTGATGTATATACATATACATATGCACAATGAATTCTTTGGATTAACTCATGCTACAAGTTATGAAAGATACATGAAAAAATTTCTAGAAAATTATCATCAGTTTTTTCCTACATATTATAGTATGAAGTCTATTAGTTCCTGCCAATGTTGCCTTACACATCGAAGACTCTGGTAAGCTAGCTAGAGCACAACCAGCAATGAGATAATAATTTTGATAGAAGTGAAAGTAATAAATGGATGTGTCATTGTTTGTCAGCTAATTTATTTTTGAACTTCTATACACTTTGTTGTTCCTTACAAGTGCGGTGGTGTCGATAACCCTGCATGGTCTTAACTTGAAAAATAAATTAGTGTCCATGAGCTGACAATGAAATAGAAAAAGTTAAAAGTGGAATTTATTTGACCGACCATTCTAGAAATGAATACTCAATTTGTATTAAAACTAAACATCATCATTTATTGTTGTTGCTCTGTGCAAATGTTTAGAAGAATGGGTATGGCAGTGTATTTTTCTATGTGCAGTATCGTGTGTATATGTAGTTTTAGTTATATGTTAATTGTTGTGCTGAATGTGTTGTTGTGTGTTGTGCCAAGTATGGCGCACATGTAAGTATACCGTATACATATATGTATATTCAAGTATGTGCATGTGTGTTTTAGTCGCTTGTAACATCAAAATTCCTATTGAATACATACACAACTTAAACCCGTGCACAAAAGTAAAAATAAAAATAAATATGAACTGGTAATGCACTGTTAAATATATGTATATTACATAACACAGTACAGCTTTATTTTATGAATAGGATTCTTACTGAAATACGATAACTAGTAATTTCAAGTAAATGTTTATATACTATGACATGAGTCAGACATATTAGAGTATGGAGCTTGCCTAATCAAATTGATCAATATTTTTGTTCCTAATATTTGCTTGAGCACTTACACATTCTTTTGTCTTGTATGTTCTATGTACAAGGCTGGTTTCATGCAAGGTTGTCTACGACTTCCTCTTACCGCGGTTGTTTCCAGCATACCTCAGCTAATTTATAACAGATGACTATTCCGATAAGTATTGATCTATAAGTTCAGTCATACCAAAGATGTGATAGCTCTGTAAGTGTTGTGAATTATATATTGAGTTTTAATTTTGTAGGTGTTGCGTTATTTTGGAGAATTATAAGGAACCACTAGTGAAGCTACGGCTGATGCATGACAACCTGTAGTTTGCAGAACATTTAGCCAATGAATATTAATTTTGTAGGTGTAGTTTGCAGTGAGTAGAATGTTCTTCATTATTTCTTGTAAATGAGAGATTAAAAAAAATTCAAGTGTGCGACTTTATAAATGTGGTGAAAATATGTTTTGGTTTGGTTTTAAACAATTGCGAGTATTATATATATGTACATACTGCATTTTTTTTTAATTTTGCATCTTTTTTTAACAACAGGCAAAGATAGTTGTAATAGGTATCTATTACAACGGTTGAAATGTTTGTGAAAACCATATTACAAGGGGCAATGTCGTTGTAAAAAGTCATTTACAACCGCCTGTTACCACGTTTTTTTCCTGTTGTAAAAGCGGACATATTACAACATGGCCTAAGACGATGGGTGGGCCGGCCGCTGTTAAAGCCCTATTGCAACGGGCATTGCCCGTTGTAATAGATCATTTTTGTTGTAGTGACAATTCAAACAACAATCAAATGCAATATATGTTTGTGTTCATGCAAGTGTAGCATATGTTTTTAATCAGTTATCAAAGTAATTTCCAAAGAAAAGAGATAGAACAAGTGTAGTATTTTTATTTTTATGTAAAAATTTAGGTGTTAAACTTTTAAATCCAATGTTGAATGGGTCAACATTTACAAACTAAGAACCAGTTCGAAATCATGATTGAAATAGTCAATAATCTCAAGCCGAACCCAAGTTAGAACACGCAATTCAACCGAGATAAAAATATACTCATAGTATGTGAAAATCAAAGAAGTACGTGGACTATTAACCCTATAAAAAAAACCATACATCGCAGGCAATTAATCATCGAAGTCGAGAAGATTCATATTAAAAAATGGCAAAAATTCTAACATTTTTCAAGCACAAATCAACCTCGATAGAAACCACAATCAACTCCAAGAGTAACTGGAGGATATATCACCGACGAGAAGCCAAATCAAGTAGTAATCGAAGTCAAAATAGGAGTGCGGGTTTCAGAATCAAAAATCCTAGTTTTGATTTTCACAGCAAAACAAGTCGAAGAGGAGAATGGAAAATAAAGTGGTTGGGCTAGCAGGTGGAAAATAAAAGAGTTCGACCATCATATTTCAAAAGGGTTTGTTTGTTTATTTATTAATTCGGGCTTTATTTGTTTTTTAAGTGTTTAATTCTTAGTAGTGTTTTATTCTAAACTTTAATTCTTTAGGTTGCAAATTACAGGGCGTAGTTTAAGAATTCACTACTTAGTGGCTGAGTTGTGGTAGCATTTTGAGCATAAGATTAGAACAATTAGGAGATTGTTTGTCTTTATTTTACCGATGTGTGTAAGCATTGTATTGTTTAATTCATACTGGAATCTTTTGGGTAAAGTTTTGAACGTAAGGTTAGAACAATAAGGTGAGGGAGATCGCGAGTTTATAGTGGGTGTAAGTGTCGCATTGTTTAGATTCTAGTATAAACCTTAGGGACATCAGTGGGTAAAGGTCCTATTTTTTTCTTTCAGCTTTACCGTTCAGTTCAGGTGAATAAAGTGCAGTTCTTTCATGTATAATACCATGTAGTTTATAGAAATCCAGAATATAACTAGATTCGTATTATGTTCCTCTATCACTACGAAGCCTTTTAATTTTCTTGTTTGATTGATTTTCAATTTCAGTTTTGAATGTTTTAAGCATATCAAATGCATCACTTTTATTTTTCATGAGATATACATATGTGAAATCAAAACAATCGTCAATAAAAGTGATAAAATAGCGATGTCCATGTCTAGTCAATGTGTCATCAAGCTCAAATATGTTAGAATGAATTAAATCTAAGGTTTCAGATACTCTATCAACAGATTTATGTGGTCTCTTTGTAATTTTATCTTGAGTACAGAATTCACATTTATCAAAACCAGATTCTAACATTTTAGGAATCATATCTAAGGTTTTCATGTTATGAATTATGCGTTTGTTAACATGACATAATCTAGAGTGCCAAATATTAAAATCACACAACATATAAGAAGAACTAGTTACTTTATTAGATTCAACATTCAACTTAAACATTCTCTCACAAGCATAACGCTTTCCCATAAAAGTTCCCTTATAAGTTAAGGTATACAAATTAGCTCCTATAACTTGAGTAAAGCCAACCTTATTCAGAAGAAAGCCAGAAGCCTGATTCTTTCTCATCTCTTGAGTATGCATCATGTTTTTTAGAATCGCTGTCTTTCCAGAGGTAAACTTTATTTCCACCCCAGCAACTTTAGTGGTGTGAGAAACTCCCAACCACACCTTCTGATCATCAGCGGCCATGTATGTAGTAAACATATCACGATCAGAACAGACATGGCAAGAAGAACCATTATCCACCCACCAACCCTCTAATCCACCAACAAGGTGAATCACAGTAATCATAGACGTTAAATGCTCCTCGGTCAGATTAACCTACGGTGCAGGGCCTGGTCTATTCCAACACTTATGTGCCATATAACCTGGTTTTCCACAATTGTAATAGAGAAACAACTGTCCAAGTTCACTCTTTTGGGCTGGTTGCTGTTGTCCTTTTTGGTTCCCTTGCGGGTTCCAATTCTATTTGTTGCGATGATTTTGATTTTTGAATGCTTTCGCATTCAGTTTCAGAATAGCTGGTTTGGTCTTTTTAGTGTTGTTGTTTATGACAACCAACACTTCCTCTTTCTGGTCCTGTTTGCGTGCCTCCTCCTCAATACGGAGGCGAGTGATCAAGCTCTCTAAGGAAAATTCCTTAGTCTTGTGCCCCAGCACATTCTTGAAATCTTTCCATCCTGGGGGAAATTTGTCAATTATCACAGCAATTTGAAATTGTTCATCCAAAGTCATACCTTTGGAGATGATCTCATGACCTATTTTCTAAAGCTCATGAGACTGCATCTCTATTAGCCTGTCATCCATCATCTGATATTTGAGATAGCGGCTGACTGCGTACTTCTTTGCGCCTGTCTCTTCAGTGTTATACTTTTCTTTAGAGCCTCTCAGATCTCCTTTGCTGATTTGTTTGAATTGTAATAGTCGTACAGATTGTTGTTGAGGCCATTGAGGATGAAGTTCTTGCACATGTAGTCCTGCTCAATCCGAGTCTGCAACTGTGTAACGACCCATATTTTTTGTCATTATAATTTGGATATTTAATTTTGTTTAAATGTTTTAAATGGAATATTTATGGATTTTTAATGTTTAAAATCGAGTTTAAACGTGATATATAATTATAAACGAGCTCGTAATGGCACAGCAGTTCGTAATATTTAGTTTTGATCTTTGATTGAGTGTATAGGATCCGATAGAAGTCGGAAATTCGTGAAACGGAAAATGTTTGGATCTGTTTGATGATAATTTTCTAATGAAAAATCAAAATCAAAATTTCGCTGTAAAAATTGTAAGATATGTTCAAATTAAATTTCAAAATAGTCGCTATGGAAAATCGTTAATAAAATATAGCGTTATTTAATAATTTAATAACGTTTTCTATATAAATTTTTGATATTGGTTGATTCGAACCTTTTGATGTGGAATTATAATTCGATATTGACTAAATCTGAAGTGATATTCCATTCAGACATATCTGTCGATAATAATTTATTTATTTTTGAATTTAATAGTTTCGGGATTTATTTAAATATTTATCGATAATATTTTATAAACTATTTACAAACCTTACTGTATAATAGCAGACGGAATGACATACACAGCGTTATAAAATCATGATATGGTGAATAAAAAATCTCCAAGTGTATGCATGAACAAGCATATTGACGACAGATGTTAAATATGTAATGGGTAATAATATTTGTTGCATTTTAAAATTACCGCAACATCATTCAAGCATGAATTACTAACAATAAAAAAATATAGTAACCAAGAGATAAATGCATAATAAAAGAATGATTTTCAATTAACAATCGTATGCTGACTACAACTCAGCGTTATAATGAAATTTCAAGTGCACAAATTAATGAGTTAGGAGGAATTGAATAGCAATTCTAACAGGTACATAGTTAGAAAAGTTGACTACATTATATGAAAAAAAATCAGAAATAAAGCACTCAACTCCTTCCAATTTCTTCATGCTGCAAGATACAAATTAGGTACTTGATGAGGAAAAAAAAGGAAAAGAACACTTTTTTTTCAAGAACATGTGACAAGTAGTAATGAACTATACATATACTTGCTACAACAATGAAAGGCACAGTTCATATCACTGGCAATAGTTTTAAGTAGCATACATATTTAAGGTTAAATTCATACAAAATATATTCATTTCGATCATGTCAATAGGAAACTGGAGCCAAGAATTTCACAACCAGACTTGTCCAATAACAATAACAATGCTAAAAGTCAAATACACTGTTTGAAATGGGAAAGTAAAACCATCCAACCATATAACAAAGCATGGTTTCAAATCAAATAAAGAAGAAAATAAAATAGAAACAGTTTCTTTACATGTACTCCAGTACAAGATCGTTTGGCCATGACGAATTACAGCTTTACTATGACATGAACCCATTCCAACAACAATAAATGAAGAACAAGGAAAATGCAATAAAATAAGAACAATTTTTCATGACCATAAGCTCCTGTACAAAATATTTTGCCCTGCCGAATATTATAGACTTTATTACTAACATGAACATCAAATAAAATAAATGTGCAGCTATAATTTCCTACATTAATGTGAATGACAACACTCTTTCCAACAATGGTATGTTTGTACAAACAGTATGCTTAAGCCATTTCTTTTTACAGTAGCCCGTACCCTGTTGGAGAAGACCACACAAGCCACCATCACCCCGTACATTGTTTTCTGCTCCATTTCGTCAAATCAGTAGACCATGGCACAACTATTTCTGAAGAGAAAACACATAGCTGCAATGTCTACTGACTGGATTTTGTTCATATCAACAAAGTCCCGTCCATCTATAAATACATGTATCCACGCCTTATGAACATTATAGTAACCAGAAGGAAAAAATGGTTCGAACTACTTATGAAATCAAAACAAAAGTATACAACAAACAAAGAAAAATAAAATAAAATAGAATACTCATCTGCGTTGGTGACTCCACGCACTTCTTCTCGGTATGCTTTGGGCGGATTTCCTGCTGAATTGTTGCGGAGCCGAAGACTTGGGGTTCAGCAACAACCTTCGAATGGAAGCTTCGAGTGAGTTGGTGGGTAATCGTTAGTGGATCTAGAAGGTGGAGGCGGAATGATGAAGCTGTGGTGACGTTGGATGTTGAGGGAGTGGCTTGGGGGTCTGACAGACGGATTGTAGATGAAGAGCGAAGGGAGGATCTCACCTGAAAGGCTATGGAGATAAGGCTATATTCTAAAGCAAAGGGGAGGTAGGGCGGAGTGGTATGGCTGACGCTCGAGGGAGGCGTGGAGGCGCTCTGGTGGGTGGGTTCAGGCCATCGCAGGGTGGACGAAGGAGTGAGGGGCGGTGGGATTGACTTTTGGCAGAAGGGGTTTTTATTTTTTTTTATTTGGATGGGAGGAAGAAATCGAAGTGGAGATGGTATGAAATAAAAGAGGATCCGTTCTTTTATTGGGTGAAGGCATTGAAGTGGGCCGGGTTTGATTTATCACATGTAGGAGGAAAGGATTTCAAGGGGTTTGGGCAGCCCAATTTCAGTAACGCAGGGGAATGAGGGCCTGTTAAGGTTTATTTACAAATAATTAATGCATACTATTTGAAATTAAAACTAATTAACTTATGTTTTAAATTGTTAATAATCGTCTCATATTTTAAATCAGGACAGGGGTTAAATGTTGTTGACAGGGTCCTGGAAATGTTGGTGACGTTGGAACAAGGCATGAACCGATGGAGCAGCGAATGAAGGAGCCGACCCGAAGTATTTAAAACAAAGTAATCGGTTTGTTAATTTTAATTTATTAGTTATTTAATAAAATAAAATTTTAAATAATTACAATGTATTAATCAGAATCGACCAATTCAAAACAGACTGGAACCGTGTTTATAAGCAGGACAGTACAGAACGGAACTGAATCGAACGAGTTGAAATTCATCTGGAACGAGCAGTGTTTACAACGCAGATCAGGTGAGTCAATCTCACTCAGTTCCCCACTTATAATGAGTATAAGTCGGGTTTATCACCAGTAAGCTATGGTTGTTTGATGATTGTTTGATGCATGTTAAATGTTTTTACATCACTTATTTAAATTAACGGTTATTTAATTTAAATGAAATAACATCGTCTCTTTCTGCCGATGATTTCCAAACTGATAATTTACCCTATTGGGTACGTTTATATTAAAATAAACAAATTGGATTTATATTGGAGGATTAAATAGTCGTTATTGATTGATCGTAATTAGTTAGATTAATTTATCATGTTTACACTATCATGTGGGATGATCTGTTATATCTGAGATAACCCATTGGATGCAGGGAAGGACAGGTTAAAGGAATCCAACCGGATTCCTCAAATTTATTGTTATATGATAATTTATGAAACTGTTGAACCCATATGATTAGATTATTGAATTGGATATTGATTGTTAAACCCGAGTTCGACATTTGTTCGGTTAATCAACCAATGGTGATATTGGTTGAGAAGTTTTATAGCAGATTGCCAAAATACGAACTGTTTTGATTTACCGTCTGAAACGAAGTTATGAAATTAATTTAAAACTGAATGTAGATTTTCAAATATATTTTTAATAAAGTTTATAAAAAAAAAAATCCAAACATATATATATACATTGGTTGTTTTTAACCGCTATTTTTATACCAAATTCTACCGTGTGCGAAGCACGTATTTCACCGTAATTACAGAATAAATTTTATAAAGTGGATTTTTATATTAATAAGATTTACAAGCAGGTAGGCGGGAATTAACTTGATTATTAATAACCAGGATTTATTGTTTTTAACAAACAATTAAAGTGAGATTATTTAGAAATAGATTATTATTTATTTAATAGTAATCGATGTAAATGAAATTTATTTTGATTAATAAATGTTAATTATCAATTGAAAATAAAAGATTTGTTAGAGTTGATTAATGGGTTAATCATGCTTTAAGATTTACAAGCCAACTGTTTTGATCAGTAATTGATTATTTAATTAAATTAGATTGGGCCGATTAATCAAATGAAATGACTTAGCAAATAGTTATTTAACTTAATGAGATTTTAAAAAGGGAATTTAATTCCAGTTAATGATGATGTAAATTATAATCTTAACTAAAGTTCATTTAAGTAAATAATTGAAGTTAGAAATAAAATATAATTGAGTTTCAAAGGAAGATTATGAATGGGTTTATATTTAAACCGAATTTGGTAAATAAAGTTATAAAGTGAGTGTAAGCGAATACGGTAAGCTTAAAGTAAATGTTACTCAATGTTTTAAGTAAAATCGAGAGGGAAAAGGGTTTATATCAAGCAAAGATGTGTAAACGAGTGTGAATAAGGAGATGGAGAGTTAAAGCGTTAAATGGTAAATTACCGTTATCTAATAATGGCATTAAAAGTATTGGATGATGTTGATGTAAAGATTTCTCAAAAGGAAATGATTTAGAGAATGAAAAAGGAATTTCTATAATTGAATTTGATAATATGATTTGAAATAGAAATCCAAATATTGGAACAAAGAGTTTTAAAGGAGTTAAAGTTTGAAAGTTAATGTGTATTAATCATTTACTAAATCAATGAATTTAGTAATAACCATATATATAGGAAGGAGGTTTAAAAGCAAGTAGGTTTTATAAAATCGTATTTTAATACAATAATGAAGTGGTATAAAAATGAATATGGGTTTATGGAATTACAAGTCGTATTTATCTTATGATAAGAATGTGGTTGATCAAGGTCAGAGAGGTAATTAAAATACCCCAACTTGAACAACTCCAGGATTATCGAAGGATGATATGATTTGTAAGGGTGGAGATGTTAGAGAGATTTATATCGAGGGATAATAATTTGAAGAATTTGGAATATATATATTATGGGATTCCAAAATAAGAGGAAATAAAAATGGCTTGAGAATATGAAATGATAGTTCCATAGTAAAGGAGGAATAAAAAGGAAATTTGTGCATATATAATGATTTTCAAAAGTAAAGAGATGAAATTAAGAATGGGTTTATTCAAAAGGTAAGTGAAGATTAATTTGTTTTATATAACAAACCAAAGGGGGGTTCGTAATGATTGTTTACGAGTGATAAGTTGAATCGATTTCCCAATCATGGATAATACGAAATGTTATAGAAAACATTTTGAAATGATAATTAACTGGAAATTAGATATGATTCTAATATATTTGTAAGTATTTAAAATAAAATGGTTTGAGATTATATACCTATATATAAACTAATATAGTATCTTTGGAATTACAACTGATATATTATTTTAATGGCCAAGTGACGCTGTGTAATAAACCAACGGATTGACTTTATTTTTATGATTGTTTATTTTGATAGTTAAATAACTGACTATCAAAATCATGGCCAATGCGTTGTTGGTACGGAAAGACCGGGATCGAATTTATATTCGAAATCCATTCTGACCAGCAAATACGTAAACGTTGAAGATGTTCAAAAGCTGGTCGAGATGGAGCATTGAAGACCGTGGATCTACATAAGCGGAAGGATTGCTGTCGAATATTCTCTGGATTGCAACCAGAGGTTGTTTGACGTGATTCGGTCGTCAGTGGGATTTTACTGGTTTGCAAGGACTACTCGCTACTGATCCTTTGGATGCGGTAGGAGAGCGCCTTTGGTTCATCCTGTTCCTGGATGACATGTTTAGACGATGTGAATGGTGGCCAGATGTTCCAAAAGTTGATTATAACCTCAAGCCTCATCAACCAGGAAATGACAAAAATCGGGCAGGCAGCATGGCTATGTAGGTCACACCCATTAGGGTGTATAATCACCTATCTAGAGAAATTCCTTTTGCTTCTTTAATCTATCGATGCTGTCCCTTTTCGGGAAACAGTGCGTAGCTCCCAACCGTTGGTGATATACATTCAATACACTCAAGCGAAATGAGCGGTCGGTCATGTGTGGCCTGTGCAGTTAAAGCACTTAGCGGATCCAATGCGGCGGAGGTCCCAAAAGTTATAGCGGGGATAAAGCGAGAAAATAGCAAGATATAACGGATGACTCTAAAATAACATATATAACTCCTTCAAAATGTTTTTATGAATATATAAATGATAATTAAGTGAAAAACTAACACTTTATTGAACTTTTAGTTTGTATATTTTTAATTTTAAATACAAATGTCGACAAATAAACATAAACTTTCATTTAAATTAATTAAATTCAATAAAATATTAGAGTATTTTTGTTTCTAAAAGTAGATATTAAAAAATTCAATTAAAAACCTAATTTAATAAAAAACTTAATGCATAAATTTCATTTTTGAGTTCATTTCTTTCATCAAAGATATAGCGGGAATAATAAAATATAGCGGAAAAAAGGGGATATATCGGGAATAGCGGAATATAGCGGGGATTTAAGCGGAGAGGCTATAGAAGAGGCTATTTGAGGAAAAGCGTAGCGGTGGTAGTGTGCTACAAGATATAGCGGGGTTATAACGGGGTAATAGCGGGGCATTAACTGCACATTGTGTGGCCGGGTTGCAAGACGTTCTTGTTGAACCCAGTGAATTCCCCTCTAAAGATACACTATCGGCAGGTGGTTCTATACCTTGTCATAGTCGGAATCCATTCTCCAATAAGTGCCGCGGTTTTGTTTGTATACTATATATGTGGAGCGTGAGATGCAACCATACTGCTATATTCTATTTATTTGTATTTAAACACTATTATAATATCAGTCAAGATATGATTTCAAAACAGTTTTGGGTTATAGTAAGGTAAAAACCGTACGTGTTTATGTGTGGGCTGGTCTTATTATTATCTTTTCTTTCAAAAGGATTTTTGAACTTTAAAATCAAGATGGCTATTATATAAACTTTGCGAGATTTTATCACTCTGGTTCACCAGACTGACCCGGTATTTGTAATGCTCGGGTTAGACCGAGGTGTACAGGTTCAGGTTATCGGATGCTGTGAAGAGACGAGCTAGAAGAATTCAGATGTATGAAGTTATAATATTCCGTTGTGTGATGTATATGAGGACAGATTATTATAACTGTCCAGATGTGTGATGTACTCTGATGATTGTAAGTATAATTTCAAGCTCTCAATAAAGATTTATTTCTCTATTATATTTTGTTCCGCTGCGATGTAAGGCTCTGTGTCGTGTTGGATCTTCTTCTTCTATTCTAATATTTCTTTCTTTCTTATCTCACCCTCTAACTTCTTTCTAATAACTATCTGGTGGTTTTCGATACTTGAGTTTTGGCAGGTAATACATGGTTATGTATTAGTGTCGGAATTCGGGCGTCGAATTCCTACCGAATCGTTACAGTGGTATCAGAGCTATTGGTTTAGTAATAACCTTGGCTATGTGGTGTGACTCGGTAGAGATGGGGTTAGTAATGCCCTAGATCGAGTTGAGTTTTTATATATGAGAGCGTATTTGTAGATTTTATATAAAAATATTTTGTATTGTGTTATTGATTGGTTCAAGTGTTGAGAAGCATTATGCTGGGAATGTACACAATATTGTTTTATAAATAGGGTAAATGAAATAATTTTTCCCAAATCATATTTTGTATATAAAAGAAATAATTTTATTAATTTATTGCGATATTGTGGTTTGATTAATTTATTTGAGTAGAATTCAAATGGAAACTTGAATCTGAATGGTTAATATAACCAAGATTTCACATATATAGTGTAAAAGGAAATGTTAGTATAAAGTTGAAAATTGGAATATAAGATAAGTTAAAACAGAATAAATTGGAGTGATGGTGTTTGAAATAAAATCAGAATTGGGATTATAAAAAGAAATGTTTGAAAAATCAATTTGGTAATTGGACGTGAAATAAGACTTAAATTAGTGAAGTAAATATTAATGTTGGGTATTAGTTGGATTTAATATAAATTGAATGATTGGTTGAATTGATTGTGTATTGGCTGTTATTTGGATATATGATTGGTTGGAATAAATTCATTAATAACCTAATAAAAAGTTGGATGGATTTAAACTAAGTTCCAGTATAATAAAATTTGAATGGAATTACTCATGAAATAAAACTAGAAGATTTAAACCCGATATGCATATACCTTTCTGAACGTTGACTTGGGAATTGGTGAAATTATTCTGGTTGAATCATGATGTATTAATGGTCACTTACGTGTTAAACTGAGTTGAGTGCAGGTGTCAGGAGCAGTGAGGATTGATAATAGATCGCAATAAGTTGCGCAAATATACTCAATAGCGCTCCCATAAGGTACGCCTACGCGAAAATACAATTTTTTGGTTTTGAATTTTTTTCCAACCATGTGAGTCGGTGTATATATTATTTGTTCCTGTGATATCGCAGATGTCACTCCGTACAGGGGAGACTCTGCCGAATTTTTTCGGGAATTTAAAGTGTTCGATAATTTTCGATATTTGTGGAAATTTTTATTTATGACAATGAATTTGTTTTTGATTTAAGAAATAAATTGAATTTATAAAATATAAAAGATTGTTACGTGTTTCTTAGCTTAGCAATTTCGGGGACGAAATTATTTTAAGGGGGGAAGAATGTAATGAACCAGATTTTTTATCATTATAATTTGGATATTTAATTTTGTTTTAATATTTTAAATGGAATATTTATGGATTTTTAATGTTTAAAATCGAGTTTAAACGTGATATATAATTATAAACGAGCTCGTAATGGCGCTGCAGTTGGTAATATTCAGTTTTGAACCTTGATTGAGTGTACAGGATCCGATAGAAGTCGGAAATTCATGAAACGAAAAACATTTGAATCTGTTTGATGATAATTTTCTACTGAAAAAGAAAAATCGAAATTTCGCTGTAAAAATTGTAAGATATGTTCAAATTAAATTTCAAAATAGTTGCTATGGAAAATCGTTAATAAACGGTAGCGTTATTTAATAATTTAATAACGTTTTCTATATAAATATTCGATATCGGTTGATTCGAACCTTTTGATGCGGAATTATAATTCGATATTAACTAAATCTGAAGTGATACCCATCTGCGTTGGTGACTCCACGCACTTCTTCTCGGTATGCTTTGGGCCGATTTCCTGCTGAATTGTTGGGAGCCAAAGACTTGGGGTTCAGCAACAACCTTCGAATGGAAGCTTCGAGTGAGTTGGTGGGTAATTGTTAGTGGATCTGGAAGGTGGAGGTGGAATGACGAAGCTGTGGTGACATTGGATGTTGAGGGAGTGGCTTGGGGGTCTAACAGACGGATTGAAGATGAAGAGCGAAGGGAGGATCTCTGTAACAACCCGGAAAATCTGGGCCAATTTAAAAATTTTATTTTGGCGATTTTCATGAACTTTGAATATTTAAAATGATTTATTTTAAATAATAACAACGAAAAATTTATTTTCGTCGAAGTTAAAACGAATAAATTTATTTTAATTATAATACGAGCCTGAAATGGCGCGGTAGTTTGAAAATTCAATTTCTAATTTCAATTGAATATACAGAATTCAAAATAAGTCAGAATTAAAAGAAACAAGAAATATTTGAATCTGTTTAATCATATCTTTCTAACGGATGTAAGAAACTGAGATTTCACTTTAGAAGTTGAGAGATATGTCCAGTTTAAAATTCAGAAAAGTCGTTGTGGAATTTATATATATTTTAATATATATAAAGTCCCTTAAAAATGGAAATTTTGCAAACGACCTCTATTTTCGACGAAACCACTTTTGTTGGAACCAGAATGTCAAATTATTGCTAGATTCCAAAATTCAGAATTTTTGGAATCAATATGTGAGTGTGGCACACTTAAACGTGTTTGACCAGTTTCGGTTGAATTTAATCGACTGGAAAATGGCTATTTTTCAAGCGGTCTTCAAATTTGACGAAATTAGTTTTTTTTTTGGACCGTATCGTCAATACGAAGCTAGAAATAATTTTTCTAGAATTTTTAGAGTCAGTATGTGGCCCCGGCAAATTAAAACGTACGTTCAAATCTAAAATTAAATGTTTTATATTTTAGTTTGAAGAATAACTGACAGTAAGAGTCGAATGGGCTTACGAAACATATCCCATTGGTTTCAGAATAGGGGTAATTAGCTAGGGGCGACAGTCGTTGGGTTTGATATGGAGTTCGTATCGATAAACCGCTATATTTGGAATTAAATAAATTAAATTAATATTATATATATAAATATAAAAATCCTAAAACCTAATCCGTCATTACTCAGCGCGCCGCCTCGTCCGATCTGGACGATTAAAATCGCCCCAATCTTCTTCCCTCTCGTTCTCTTCCTTCACTCTATCGATTTCAAAATCTCCAAAGGTGAAATGTCGAGCTACAAGAGCTTTTCAACTTGAACGACCATGATTGAAAATTTCTGAGCGGATTGGGAGGATTTCTCCCTCAAGCGGAGCACGTTCGGGCTCAAATATCACGGCGCAGGGATGACCGAACTCCACCTGGCTTCCGGCGCTGGGTGGAGACGCTTCGAGGAGTGGAAGGGCGATGTTGGATCGGGTTCACGGCAACTCAGGTGATGGCGATGGCGGGTTTTGCTCATGGATGATGGGTTCCGTTATTTACAGCAAGGGTTTTAAAGGAGAAGGCTTAATTAGCCTTAATGACGTGATTATCATAATGAAGGTAATTTATTAGCCTAATTAATTAGTTATTTATTAATTTAGCTTAAATTAAAAATGATGGATTCTTATAGGAGATAATATGATAGAAAAAATATATAAATATTATTGTTTTAAAATAGTAAATTAGCATAGATGTTTGAAAATATAAAAATAGCCTTGTTTCAAGATAAAATAAAATTAGCATTGTCAAAATAAAATAAAATTACCATTGATTTAAAAATATACTCTTTACTTAGATAAAAATATAATCTTTTGTTAGATAAAAATATAATTTTTATTTAAGTAGCGAAGTAAAAATATGATTTTGATAGAAACGGTTTTTGAATATAAAAAATTGATTTTATTATATGAACAACAAATAAAAATATGATTTTTATTATCTAGAGAGCTATATAAAAATGTGATTTTTATATGAAAGAAACCATTTACAAAATTCGATTTATATATATATAAGTAAAAATTAGATTTTTATGAAAATAAAACAAACAATTTTTATTTTGGAAAAGAAATGATTTTTATAAGTAGAAAGGTCGGATTTTTAATGAGTAAAAAGGTTTCATTTTTAATGAACAAGAAAGTATGATTTTTATTGAACAAGAATGTTTGATTTTTTTATATAAAAATATGAAGTTACCGAATTGAAAATATAATTTTTATTTATGTAGAGCAATAAAAATATGATTTTTATATACTAGAGAATATAAAAATGTGATTTTTATATATGTAGCGAATACGGACGACGAAAGTGACAAAAGACGAGCACGGTGAGATTTCCTACATCTGAAGAGTCGCGGTGTTTGGTTTAGCTTTTAGGTGAGAACTCCTCACTAAAATTTTCTGTTCAGTTATTTATTTTATAACTGCATATATAAACTGCTCCCCGTCGTCCACAGACCATGGACGACTTGTGTGATTGTTTGTGTTGTGAAATTTGACAGTTGATTGTGATGTGAAATATATATTCATGTGTTGAAATAAAATATATATTCATGTGTTGAAATAAAATATATATTCATGTGTTGAAATAAAATAAGTATTCATTTACAAATCGAACGATTTGTTTATATACACCGATTTGACTGATATGGATTGGGAAGATAAATTTTACACATCGCCCAACTGCACAAATAAAATCTGTGTTTGTGGATTGAAACCCCACACGGGTGTTGGGATAATATTTGACGTACACTAATCCCAATTGTTTAGTTTTATGTCGATCTATTGGTTGACAGGCTGTTGTAAGCGTTGATTATTTATAATTAATGCTTATGCAGTTGTGTAATGCACTATGGATGATGGTTGATTGTTTATCAATGTTATTATATACATGTGTTGTATGGAATTCATATAAGTAACATTATATGGCATTTGATTGGGCCACATTCCAATTTGGAAGATAAAGAATATTTTAAAATAATATTCAGAAAAGGATTAAATAAATATTCATGTGTTGAAAATAAAAGTAATCATGTGTTGAATAAAATAAATATTCATGTGTTGAAAATAAAATATTCATGTGTTGAATAGAAGTCGTGTTGATTAGATTAACGCTATTTTTGATGTGGAAGATATTTATATCGATTTTCTTCATTTTTATAATGAATATTGAAAATGAAGTGATTTCAAAATCTGATGTTTGAAAATATTATCATTTATATGTTAATGATATGGAATATTAAATTTTGATTTAAAATTGAATATGAAGTTGAAACCGTTTTGAAAACGAATTTAAAACGATTTATAAAATGCATTTTAAATGGAAATCGATGATATATATATTATATATATAATATAATGGTCTGAATAGAACGCACCGCGCCGTGACCGTTCGCGAATTTCGACCACTGACTTCGAATTGACGTTACGGGAGATCCGACCGTCAAATTTTCCTGAAACTGGGACCGTTGGGTACGTATCGAAAAGAGATTTCCAATTAATAAAAGAGATTTGAAATCTAACGGTTGGATTTGGAGTTATGTCCGAATCAAATTTGGAAAAGGTCGTTGTAAGTGCAGTTCGATGACCGTTTAGGGAAATCGACTATACGGGCCTTGATAAAATTATTAAAAATATTAATAATTTGTGTAAAATCATAAGAAATGATTCAGAAAGAATTGGGACGAAAAATCTCATATTTGAAAAGATAAAAATACATTTTTATCGAAATGAATTAGAAGGATAATCCAATATTTTTAATTAAATAAATTGGATTTGAAGTGGTTTTGAAAATAACCAGAATTTCCAATATACGAATTGGAATGGATTTGAATCGAAATTATCTTCGGGATATTTCGATGTTGGATTTCGTGATTATACAGATATGGTTATGGAAATTTGAAAGATATATTTATATCGTTATTTCCAATGCGATATTCGTTGGTTTCAGAATTTGATATTGAATATAAGCCGATATATTTTCTATTCAGAGCCTTGTATTTAATATCAAATGGGATTTTGAGTTCGTCGTGAATGATGTCTTAAATAACACTGTTCTTGAACCCAGTTTAGAAAAGAATAAATCTTTTAATTAAGATTTAGTGAGATTTTCCAATTGATTGATATTTAATTGGAGTTGAATTGAAAATTGGTTTTTGGGTTTATAGTGAACCGTGTTTTAAATAACACTTGTTCTTTAACCCGATTAACAATGGGATGTGATTTTGGGTTTATCTTGAACCGTGTTTTAAAAGACATTGGTTCTTTAACCCAGTTAAAGATAAGATTAATTTCTTAACTTTGAAAAATCATTAAGTAATGATTTTTGGAGATTAAAACTGAATTAGAGTTTTAATGAATCTTTAATTAGATTGAAATGATCGAAAATGGAGTATCACCGGTTTTGCTCCAAGCGATAGTTAAATCTTTAATTAGATTTGAATGTGTAATGGTAATTAAATTTACCAATAACACCGTGGTGTTAGATATGAAGTATTGCCAGTTTTGCTTCATGGAATGTATAGGTTGGGATTGGGAAATTTAACAAATAATTACTTCGGTAAGGATCGTTAATCCCGACTAGTTTGTAAAACCATAATATGGTTTGAAATGATATTCCAAGGAAAATTAAAGAATAAATTTTAAATAATTTATCTTTGATAAAATTAATGGGAACCTTTCCCTAGTGATGTGAATATTTGAATAAAAGAATATTCTGCATTGGAATGAGGCGTATGTTGTGTTTGTGTAACACTTATTTATAAAATACGCGAGTTATTCGGAAAGACCGGGTTTATCCCATTCTGAATAACTGATACGATGATAAGTCGAAGATGAAGACGGTGGTTGAAGACTGGAGGTCTTCACATTGTTTGGGTGATTACTGATGATCTTGATTGGGCTGTACACCCAAGAGGAGGGAATCAGTTGTTGATCGTCCAGACGTATTTAGAGATCAATGGATATGCGATGAATAAGGTTCCTCTGGTTTCGTTCAGACCCAGAACGAACTTGTAAACGGACTGTGTGTCTGACATTGGATTTCATTCTGTGTGACTGATATCGGTTGCATGGAGTGGTTTGCCTGTGTAGCATGCTAAAATGCAAATGATCAAGGCTTCTGTTGAAAAGTAGAGTCTTGTGGTTGATGATCAAAGCACGGCCTTTGTGGCATCGCTTTTTGTAGCATTGATTCGCGAGCCTCACACCCCCGTATGAACCAGAAATGGGAGAGGACATCAAGGAGGACATGCGTTTCTTTCTAGCTAGGGTGGTGTCAGTGACTTACCAGCCCTGACATTTTTATTATTTTTACCTGTGTGGTTGTTGCTGTTGCGAGGCGCCTCGGATATGGAGTCATTTGGCTCATTTACACCCCAAAGGGCGGGAAAACGCAGTGCTCAGGAATTATAATCCACATCGAGTGGACCAGCCATGACGATCCATGGTGCAGTTGCGGCTGTTCCTGAGGCTCGGGCTAGAGAGTCTTGAATTAGCACAGGACGATCCCTTTGCCTTAGTTCATAGATGGAAATCCAATTTCCAAATACGTGATTTTGCGGTTTTAATTGTAGAACTAGTATGGCGACATGATATATGGTACCTATGCCGTCTATGATTGATACATTTATATTTGAAGTTGTTTTCTTCACTTATAGTAATATTAAATGATTAAATTTCGCGTATCAAGCATTATTTGGCTATTATAAGGTAAAACCCTATCCTCCGGCTTGCGTTGCATTGTGTGATGGGACCTGGGCCTTATAATAGCTTCATTGTTCTTTATTTAGCATTGCCCTGTTTGTTTTATGCACTGGTATTCTTGGGAGGAAACCCGTTCCATATTATACGGTGTGGTCCCTTGATTTACCTAACTTTAAAAATAAAGATTAATAACTGTTTTTGTTCTCACACCAGTCACATGACTGACCTGGAGTTTATTGTTTTAACCTAAACTCTGGGTGCCCCTATTTTCCGCACGGGCAGCTAGTAGTTTTGGTTTTGCAGATTTATATTCACAGGGTCCTGGTTTATAACTGAAGCGATATTCGGAAAGCTCTGTATTTGTGTATCTGTTTTTCAGTTGTGCATTGTATTATTTTCCGCTGCATTGTAATTATTTAATCTCTGATATTATCTGATGTGTAATATTTATTCATACTCTGTGTATTCTTGTATTCTGATGGAATTGTTGTAATAAGCAATGAAATGTTCTTCTGTTTGTGTCCTGATTTGTCGTGTTCTCAAAGCAATCCGTGCTTTCCTTCACGGGGAAGTTACGGGTTCTTTCATTTGGTATCAGAGCTTTGGTTTATAGAGCTCGAGAACAAGACACATTAGAGCTGAACGAAAGAATTCATCAGAGATTGGATTAGTAATATCCAGTGAGAATGGCTCGTTAGAGATGGGATCAGTGGCATCCTAGAACGAGTGTGAAGAGTATATTTTTAAAATAAAATAGAAAACAAATTTTTGTTTTGAAAATTTAAATCTTATTTTACGTATTTGAATATTTATTTAAATTGATTTGGACAATCTAGTATATGAGGATTTTGCATATACGCCTAGCTAGCGGGTATACGAAGTCCCAAATAAACTAGATAAATATAGAGTCACACTCTAGTCGCCCGGAGATGGTTCTGATGATCGCTATAGTACGTACATCATCAGAATTTATGTTCGAGTTTCGAAAGTGTGATATCTATATATTTCCTATTGACTGGTGTGAGAACCAAAACTAGATAGGGATTATTGTTGTGATTTGGCATCAAAAATATGATTTTTGGCTATGTATTAAAGTTATGTGATTGAAACGTTATTCAACTAATTGATTGCTGATTGTTGATTGTGTTGTATGATTATTGAAACCAATATGTAAACGAATGGTAATTTAGCCAAATTGAATCAAAATGTTGAACTGAATGGAAATTTGGTTGGAATTGCATGCATATACATGTATATACATTGAACAGGTCATAGCAAGGAGGCTAGAGAAGAGGAATAAAATTGTTTGCCGACAAATAAGTACATGTTTATTGTATTTCTTGAGGATTTGATGATTTTATGACCTATTGGCTAGCCGCTTGGCTTTTTCTTGTTTTTTTGGATTGGTGAGGGCCATGGGAGGCTATTTGAAATATCCCGATGCTCCCGGTACAAAGGAGGTTATGGCGAATTTTTTCGAAAATTTAGGGTGTTAGCCAAATTTTTGAAAAATTTGAAAAGTTCTTAGAAACTGAAAAGTTGAAGAACTTAAGTCATAATGGAAATAATGGAAGTTGAGTTGATTAGAAAACAACTTTCACCTTCGTTCCTTTTCGAGGACGAAAAGATTTTAAGTTGGGGAGATTGTAACAACCCAGAAAGTCTGAGCCAATTTAAAATTTTTATTTTGGCGATTTTCATGAATTTTGAATATTTAAAATGATTTATTTTAAATAATAACGACGAAAAATTTATTTTCGTTGAAGTTAAAACGAATAAATTTATTTTAATTATAATACGAGCCTGAAATGGTGCGGTAGTTTGAAAATTCGATTTCTAATTTCAATTGAATTTACAGAATTCAAAATAAGTCAGAATTGAAAGAAACAAGAAATATTTGAATCTGTTTAATCATATCTTTCTAACGGATGTAAGAAACTGAGATTTCACTTTAGAAGTTAAGAGATACGTATAGTTTAAAATTCAGAAAAGTCGCTGTGGAATTTATATATATTTTAATATATATAAAGGCCCTTAAAAATGGAAATTTTGCAAACGACCCCTGTTTTCGACAAAACCACTTTTGTTGGAATCGGAATGTCAAATTATTGCTAGATTCCAAAATTCAGAATTTTTGGAATCAATATGTGAGTGTGGCGCACTTAAACGCGTTTGACCAGTTTCGGTTGAATTTAATCGACTGGAAAATGGCCATTTTTCAAGCGGTCTTCAAATTTGACGAAATTAGTTTTGTTTGAACCGTATCGCCAATACGAAGCTAGAAATAATTTTTCTGGAATATTTAGAGTCAGTGTGTGGCCCCAGCAAATTAAAATGTACGTTCAAATCTAAAATTAAATGTTTTATATTTTAGTTTGAAGAATAACTGACAGTAACTGTCGAATGGGCTTACGAAACATATCCCATTGTGTTCAAAATGGGGGTAATTAGCTTGGGGCGACAGTCGTTGGGTTTGATATGGAGTTCGTATCGATAAACCGCTATATTTGGAATCAAATAAATTAAAATAATATTATATATACAAATATAAAAATCCTAAAACCTAATCCGTCATTACTCAGCACGCCGCCTCATCCGATCTGGACGATTAAAATCGCCCCAATCTTCTTCCCTCTCGTTCTCTTCCTTCACTCTACCGATTTCAAAATCTCCAAAGGTGAAATGTCGAGCTACAAGAGCTCTTCAACTTGAACGGCCATGATTGAAAATTTCTGAGCGGATTGGGAGGATTTCTCCCTCAAGCGGAGCACGTTCGGGCTCAAATATCACGGCGCAGGGATGGCCGAACTCCACCTGGCTTCCGGCGCTGGGTGGAGACGCTTCGAGGAGTGGAAGGGCGATGTTGGATCGGGTTCACGGCAACTCAGGTGATGGCGATGGCGGGTTTTGCTCATGGATGATGGGTTCCATTGTTTACAGCAAGGGTTATGAAGGAGAAGGCTTAATTAGCCTTAATGACGTGATTATCATAATGAAGGTAATTTATTAGCCTAATTAATTAGTTATTTATTAATTTAGCTTAAATTAAAAATGATGGATTCTTATAGGAAATAATATGATAGAAAAAAATATAAATATTATTGTTTTAAAATAGTAAATTAGCATAGATGTTTGAAAATATAAAAATAGCCTTGTTTCAAGATAAAATAAAATTAGCATTGTCAAAATAAAATAAAATTACCATTGATTTAAAAATATACTCTTTACTTAGATAAAAATATAATCTTTTGTTAGATAAAAATATAATTTTTATTTAAGTAGCGAAGTAAAAATATGATTTTGATAGAAACGGTTTTTGAATAAAAAAAATTTGATTTTATTATATGAAGAACAAATAAAAATATGATTTTTATTATCTAGAGAGCTATATAAAAATGTGATTTTTATATGAAAGAAACCATTTACAAAATTCGATTTATATATATATAAGTAAAAATTAGATTTTTATGAAAATAAAACAAACGATTTTTATTTTAGAAAAGAAATGATTTTTATAAGTAGAAAGGTCGGATTTTTAATGAGTAAAAAGGTTTCATTTTTAATGAACAAGAAAGTATGATTTTTATTGAACAAGAAAGTTTGATTGTGATGTGAAATATATATTCATGTGTTGAAATAAAATATATATTCATGTGTTGAAATAAAATATATATTCATGTGTTGAAATAAAATAAATATTCATTTACAAATCGAACGATTTGTTTATGTACACCGATTTGATTGATATGGATTGGGACGATAAATTTTACACATCGCCCAACTGCACAAATAAAATCTGCGTTTGTGGATTGAAACCCCACACGGGTGTTGGGATAATATTTGACGTACACTAATCCCAATTGTTTAGTTGTATGTCGATCTATTGGTTGACAGGCTGTTGTAAGCGTTGATTATTTATAATTAATGCTTATGCAGTTGTGTAATGCACTATGGATGATGGTTGATTGTTTATCATTGTTATTATATACATGTGTTGTACGAAATCCATATAAGTTACATTATATGGTATTTGATTGGGCCCCATTCCAATTTGGAAGATAAAGAATATTTTAAAATAATATTCAAAAAAGGATTAAATAAATATTCGTGTGTTGAAAATAAAATATTCATGTGTTGAAAATAAAATATTCATGTGTTGAAAATAAAACTATTCATGTGTTGATAAAATAAATATTCATATGTTGAAAATAAAATAATTCATGTGTTGAATAAAAGCCAGGTTGATTAGATTAATGCCATTTTTGACATGGAAGATATTTATATCGATTTTATTCATTTTTATAATGAATATTGAAAATGAAGTGATTTCAAAATCTGATGTTTGAAAATATTATCATTTATATGTTAATGATATGGAATATTCAATTTTGATTCAAAATTGAATATGAAGTTGAAACCGTTTTGAAAACGAATTTAAAATGATTTATAAAATACATTTTGAATGGAAATCAACGATATATATATATATATATAATATAATGGCCTGAATAGAACGCGCCGCACCGTGCTTGTTCGCGAATTTCGACCATTGACTTCGAATTGACGTTACAGGAGATCCGACCGTCGGATTCTCCTGAAACCAGGACCGTTTGGTTCGTATTGAAAAGAGCTTTCCAATGAATAAAAGAGATTTGAAATCTAACGGTTGAATTTGGAGTTATGTCCAAATCAAATTTGGAAAAGGTCATTGTAAGTGCAGTTCGACGACCGTTTAGGGAAATCGACTATACGGGCCTTGATAAAATTATTAAAAATATTAATAATTTGAGTAAAATCATAAGAAATGATTCAGAAAGAATTGGGATGAAAAATCCCATATTTGAAAAGATAAAAATACATTTTTATGGAAATGAATTAGAAGGATAATCCAATATTTTTAATTAAATAAATTGGATTTGAAGTGGTTTTGAAAATAACCAGAATTTCCAATATACGAATTGGAATGGATTTGAATCGAAATTATCTTCGGGATATTTCGATGTTGGATTTCGTGATTATACAGATATGGTTATGGAAATTTGAAAGATATATTTATATCGTTATTTCCAATGCGATATTTGTTGGTTTCAGAATTTGATATTGAATATAAGCCGATATATTTTCTATTCAGAGCCTTGTATTTAATATCAAATGGGATTTTGGTTTCGTCGTGAATGATGTCTTAAATAACACTGTTCTTGAACCCAGTTTAGAAAAGAATAAATCTTTTAATTAAGATTTAGTGAGATTTTCCAATTGATTGATATTTAATTGGAGTTGAATTGAAAATTGGTTTTTGGGTTTATAGTGAACGGTGTTTTAAATGACATTTGTTCATTAACCTGATTAACAATGGGATGTGATTTTGGGTTTATCGTGAACCGTGTTTTAAAAGACATTGGTTCTTTAACCCAGTTAAAGATAAGATTAATTTCTTAACTTTGAAAAATCATTAACTAATGATTTTTGGAGATTAAAACTGAATTAGAGTTTTAATGAATCTTTAATTAGATTGAAATGATCGAGAATGGAGTATCACCAGTTTTGCTCCAAGCAATAGTTAAATCTTTAATTAGATTTGAACGTGTAATGGTAATTAAATTTACCGATAACACCATGGTGTTAGATATGAAGTATTGCCAGTTTTGCTTCATGGAATGTATAGGTTGGGATTGGGAAATTTAACAAATAATTACTTCGGTAAGGATCGCTAATCCCGACTAGTTTGGAAAACCATAATATGGTTTGAAATGATATTCCAAGGAAAATTAAAGAATAAATTTTAAAGAATTTATCTTTGATAAAATTAATTGGAACCTTTCCCTAGTGATGTGAATATTTGAATAAAAGAATATTCTGCATTGGAATGAGGCGTATGTTGTGTTTGTGTAACACTTGTTTATAAAATACGCGAGTTATTCGGAAAGATCGGGTTTATCCCATTCTGAATAACTGATACGACGATAAGTCGAAGATGAAGACGGTGGTTGAAGACCGGAGGTCTTCACATCGTTTGGGTGATTACTAATGATCTTGATTGGGCTGTACACCAAAGAGGAGGGAATCAGTTGGTGATCATCCAAACGTACTTGGAGATCAATGGATATGCCAGGAATAAGGTTCCTCCGGTTTCGTTCAGACCCAGAATGAACTTGTAAACGGACTGTGTGTCTGACGTTGGATTTCATTCTGTTTGACTGATATCGGTTGCATAGAGTGGTTTGCCTATGTGGCATGCTAAGATGCAAATGATCAAGGCTTCTGTTGAAAAGCAGAGTCTTGTGGTTGATGATCAAAGCACGGCCTTTGTGGCATCGCTTTGTGTAGCGTTGATTCGCGAGCCTCACACCCCTGTATGAACCAGAAACAGGAGAGGACATCAGGGAGGACATGCATTTCTTTCTAGCTAGGGTGGTGTCAGTGACCTACCAGCCCTGACATTTTTATTATTTTCACCTGTGTGATTGTTGCTGTTGCGAGGCGCCTCGGATATGGAGTCATTTGGCTAATTTACGCCCCAAAGGGCGGGGAAACGCAGTGTTCAAGAATTATAATCCACATCGAGTGGACCGGCCCTGACGATCCATGGTGCAGTTGCGGCTGTTCCTGAGGCTCGGGCTAGAGAGTCTCGAATTAGAACAGGACAATCCCTTTGCCTTGGTTCATAGATGGAAATCCAATTTCCAAATACGTGATTTTGCGGTTTTAATTGTAGAACTAGTATGGCGACATGATATATGGTACCCATGTCGTCTATGATTGATACATTTATATTTGAAGTTGTTTTCTTCACTTATAGTAATAATAAAAGATTAAATTTTGCGTATCAAGCATTGTTTGGCTATTATAAGGTAAAACCCTATCCTCCGGCTTGCGTTGCATTGTGTGATGGGACCTGGGTCTTAGGATAGCTTCATTGTTCTTTATTTAGTATTGCGCTGTTTGTTTTATGCATTGGTATTCTTGGGAGGAAACCCGTTCCATGTTATACGGCGTGGTCCCTTGATTTACCTAACTTTAAAAATAAAGATTAATAACTGTTTTAGTTCTCACACCAGTCACATGACTGACCTGGAGTTTATTGTTTTAACCTAAACTCTGGGTGCCCCTATTTTCCGCACGGGCAGCTAGTAGTTTTGGTTTTGCAGATTTATATTCACAGGGTCCTGGTTTATAGCTGAAGCGATATTCGGAAAACTCTGTATCCGTGTATCTGTTTTTCAGTTATGCTTTGTATTATTTTCCGCTGCATTCTAATTATTTAATCTCTGATATTATCTGATGTGTAATATTTATTCATACTCTATGTATTCTTGTATTCTGATGGAATTGTTGTAATAAGCAATGAAATGTTCTTGTGTTTGTGTCCTGATTTGTCGTGTTCTCAAAGCAATCTGTGCTTTCCTTCACGGGGAAGTTACGGGTTCTTTCAATCTCGCCTGAAAGGCGGTGGAGATAAGGTTGTATTCTAAAGAAAAGGGGAGGTGGGGTGGAGTGGTACGGCTGACGCTCAAGGGAGGCGTGGAGGCGCTCTGGTGGGTGGGTTCAGGCCATCGCACGTTGGACGAAGGAGTGAGGGGCGGTGGGATTGACTTTTGGCAGAAGGGGTTTTCGTTTTTTTTTTTTTTGACGGGAGGAAGAAATTCGAAGTGGAGATGGTATGAAATAAAAGAGGATCCGTTCTTTTATTGGATGAAGGCATTGAAGTGGGCCGGGTTTGATTTATCACGTGCAGGAGGAAAGGATTTCATGGGGTTTGGGCGGCCCAATTTCAGTAACGCAAGCGAAGGAGGGCCTATTAAGGTTTATTTACAAATAATTAATGCACACTATTTGAAATTAAAACTAATTAGCTTATGTTTAAATGTTTAACAATCGTGTCATATTTTAAATCAGGACAGGGTTAAATGTTGTAGCCAGGGTCCTGTAAATGTCGGTGACGTTGGAACAAGGCATAAACCGATGGAGCAGCGAATGAAGGAGCCGACCCGAAGTATTTAAAACAAAGTAATCGGTTCGTTAATTTTAATTAATTAGTTATTTAATAAAATAAAATTTTAAATAATTACAACGTATTAATCAGAATTGACCAATTCAAAACAGACTGGAACCGTGTTCATATGCAGGACAGTACAGAACGGAACTAAATCGAACGAGTTGAAATTCATCTGGAACGAGCAGTGTTTACAACACAGATTAGGTGAGTCAATCTCACTCAGTTCCTCACTTATAATGATTACAAGTCGGGTTTATCACATGTATGCTATGGTTGTTTGATGATTGTTTGATGCGTGTTAAATATTTTTATATCATTTATTTAAATTAACAGTTGTTTAATTTAAATGAAATAACATCGTCACTTTCTACTAATGATTTCTAAACTGATAATTTACCCTATTGGGTACGTTTATATTAAAATTAACAAATTGGATTTAAATTGGAGGATTAAATTGTCGTTATTGATTGATCGTAATTAGTTAGATCAATTTATCATGATTACACTATCATGTGGGATGATCTGTTATATTTGAGATAACCCATTGGATGCAGAATATGATCATTTATGAAACTGTTGAACCCATATGATTAGATTATTGAATTGGATATTGATTGTTAAACCCGAGTTCGACATTTGTTCGGTTAATCAACCAATGGTGGTATTGGTTGAGAAGTTTTATAGCAGATGGCCAAAATACAAATTGTTTTGATTTACAGTCCGAAACGAAGTTATGAAATTAATTTAAAACCGAATATAGATTTTTAAATATATTTTTAATAAAGTTTATAAAAAGAAAATAATCCAAACATATATATATACACATCGGTTGTTTTTAACCGCTATTTTTGTACCAAATTCTACCATGTGCGAAGCACATATTTCACCGTAATTAAAGAATAAATTTTATAAAGTGGATTTTTATATTAATAAGATTTACAAGCAGATAGGCGGGAATTAACTTGATTATTAATAACCAGTATTTATTGTTTTTAAGAAACAATTAAAGTGAGATTATTTGGAAATAGATTATTATTTATTTAATAGTAATCGATGTAAATGAGATTTATTTTGATTAATAAATGTTAATTATTAATTCAAAATAAAAAGATTTGTTAGAGTTGATTAATGGGTAAATCATGTTTTAAGATTTACCAAGCCAACTGTTTTGATCAGTAATTGATTAATTAATGAAATTAGATTGGGCCGATTAATCAAATGAAATAATTTAGCGAATAGTTGTTTAACTTAATGAGATTTTATAAAGGGAATTTAATTCCAGTTAATGATGATGTAAATTATAATCTTAACTGAAGTTCATTTATGTAAATAATTGAAGTTAGAAATAAAATATGATTGAATTTGAAAGGAAGATTATGAATGGGTTTATATTTAAACCGGATTTGGTAAATAAAGTTATAAAGTGAGTGTAAGCAAATACGGTAAGCTTAAAGTAAATGTTACTCAATGTTTTAAGTAAATTCGAGAGGGAAAAGGGTTTATATCAAGCATAGATGTGTAAACGAGTGTGAATAAGCTAAGGAGATGGAGAGTTAAAGCGTTAAATGGTAAATTAGCGTTATCTAATAATGGCATTAAAAGTATTGGATGATGTTGATGTAAAGATTTCTCAAAAGGAAATGATTTAGAGAATGAAAAAGAGATTTCTATAATTGAATTTGGTAATATGATTTGAAATAGAAATCCAGATATTTCGAACAAAGAGTTTTAAAGGAGTTAAAGTTTGAAAGTTAATGTGTATTAATCATTTACTAAATTCATGAATTTAGTAATAACCATATGTATAGAAAGGAGGTTTCAAAAGCAAGTAGGTTTTATAAAATCGTATTTTAATACAATAATGAAGTGGTATAAAAATGAATATGGGTTTATGGAATTACAAGCCGTATTTATCTTATGATAAGAATGTGGTTGATCAAGGTCTGAGAGGTAATTAAAATACCCCAACTTGAACAACTCCAGGATTATCGAAGGATGATATGAGTTGTAAGGGTGGAGTTGTCAGAGTGATTTATATCGAGGGATAATAATTTGAAGAATTTGGAATATATATATATTATGGGATTCCAAAATAAGAGGAAATAAAAATGGCTTGAGAATATGAAATGATAGTTCCATAGTAAAGGAGGAATAAAAAGGAAATTTGTGCATATATAATGATTTTCAAAAGTAAAGAGATGAAATTAAGAATGGGTTTATTCAAAAGGTAAGTGAAGATTAATTTGTTTTATATAACAAACCAAAGGAGGGTTCGTAATGATTGTTTACGAGTGATAAGTTGAATCGATTTCCCAATTATGGATCATACGAAATGTTATAACAAACATTTTGAAATGATAATTAACTGGAAATTAGATATGATTCTAATATATTTGTAAGTATTTAAAATAAAATGATTTGAGATTATATACATATATATAACCTAATATTGTATCTTTGGAATTACAACTGATATATTATTTTAATGACCAAGTGACGCTATGTAATAAACCAATGGATTGACTTTATTTTTATGATTGTTTATTTTGATAGTTAAATAACCGACTATCAAAATCATGGCCAATGCGTTATTGGTACGGAAAGACAGGGATCGAATTTATATTCGAAACCCATTCCGACCAGCAAATACGTAAACGTTGAAGATGTTCAAAAGCTGGTCGAGATGGAGCATTGAAGACCGTGGATCTTTATAAGCGGAATGATTGCTATCGAATATTCTCTGGATTGCAATCAGAGGTTGTCTGACGTGATTCAGTAATAAGTGGGATTTTACGAGTTTACAAGGACTACTCGCTACTGATCCTTTGGATGCGGTAGGAGAGTGCCTTCGGTTCATCCTATTCCTGGATGACTTGTTTGGACGATGTGAATGGTGGCCAGATGTTCCAAAAGTCGATTGTAACCTCAAGCCTCATCAACCAGGAAATGACAAAAATCGGGCAGGCAGCATGGCTATGTGGGTCGCACCCATTAGGGTGTATAATCACCTATCTAGAGAAATTCCTTTTGCTTCTTTAATCTATCGATGATGCCCTTTTCGGGAAACGGTGGGTAGCTCCCAACCGTTGGTGATATACATTCGATACACTCAAGCAAAATGAGTGGTCGGTCATGTGTGGCCGGGTTGCAAGACGTTCTTGTTGAACCCAGTGTATTCCCCTCTAGAGATACACTATCGGCAGGTGGTTCCATACCTTGTCATAGTCGGAATCTATTCTCCAATAAGCGCCGCGGTTTTGTTTGTATACTATATATGTGGAGTGTGAGATGCAAGCGTTCTGCTAGATTTTATTTATTTGTATTTAGACACTATTATAATATCAGTCAAGATATGATTTCAAAACAGTTTTGGGTTATAGTAAGGTAAAAACCGTCCATGTTTATGTGTGGGCTGGTCTTACTATTATCTTTTCTTTCAAAAGGATTTTTGAACTTTAAAATCAAGATGGCTGTTATATAAACTTTGCGAGATTTTCTCACTCTGGTTCACCAAACTAACCTGTTATTTGTATTGCTCGGGTTAGACCGAGGTGTACAGGTTCAGGTTATCGGATGCTGTGAAGAGACGAGCTAGAAGAATTCAGACGTATAAAGTTATAATATTCTGCTATGTGATGTATATGAGGACAGATTATTATAACTGTCCAGATATGTGATGTACTCTGATGATTGTAAGTATAATTTCAAGCTCTCAATAAATATTTATTTCTATATTATATTTTGATCCGCTGCGATGTGAGGCTCTGTGTCGTGTTGGATCTTCTTCTTCTATTCTAATAATTCTTTCTTATCTCACCCTCTAACTTCTTTCTAATAACTATCTGGTGGTTTTCGATACTTGAGTTTTGGCAGGTAATACATGGTTACGTATTAGTGTCGGAATTCGGGCGTCGAATTCCTACCTGGTCATTACAGAATGGTTCGATTTCTCTATCCAAACCGCCATCTGATCTGCATCGGCTTCATTTGGTTTCACTGGCAATTGTGGTTTCTTGGTTGATAAAGCATTGATGACTTTTCGCATAGTCATAAAAAACAACATTTTTTGTCGCCAGCGTTTGAAGTAGAGACCTTCAAACCTGAAAGGTGCACCAGTGACAAGTGAGATCTGTAACATTGATGCAGGCGCGACATTGTCGGTGTTGTTTGTAGTGGCAGAGAAAGCGAAAGCCATTAGTTGTCTAATCGTCTTCAATTTGTTTGAAAACTAACGGTTGAGTCGCGGACAACGTCGCTCTCTTAAAGACGTTTCGACGATCTGCTTAATGGCGCAAAGCAGTTCGTACCATTCGCCGCCACCTCTAGGATAAAATAGCCTCTTCTTCAATATCAATTCGTTTGCATAAACGAAATGAGCCTGATTTGCACTCCAATTAAAAAAAACCGTACCGCTCTTTTTTTTAATTAAAATTTTTCAATGAAGATAAGAAGTTTTTTTTTTTAAAAGAGAGAGGAAGATGAAAAAATTGTTCTCTATATATTTTGCTATGTCTATTCTATTTCTTATATAGATAGAATGCAAAAATGTAACGTTCGCTATGTTAGTGAGAGGAAAGTTAGATCACAATTAATACCATAATAAATAAAAGAAACGATCAAAAAACTGCAATTTATAATGTGTAAATTGTATACGTTTCAAAAGTGATGAATGTTAATAAGTTTTAATTTATTATCATTCATGACAATATTTTAATAACATTTGTTTTGTAACAGCTCGATAAAAAGTCACATAAATATATGTCCGTTGTGTTAGTGTAACTACTTAATCACAATAATGACTCATATATATATATATATATATATATATACACACACACACACACCATTCGTTTTTGTAACAGCTCGATAAAAGGTCACATAAATATATTACTGTTATGCTAGTGCAATTGCTCAATCACAATAATGATTCATATATATATATATGTGGGAAAAGTTCCGCTACACCTCTTATATTGCATGTGACCCCCCTCTCTAAATCTCAGCCACTCATTCTCTCTCTTAGTGGAAAGAGAGAGAATGAGTATATGTGTGTGTGTGTGTATATATATATATTATATATTTGCACAGACCATGATATATAAAATCTAATTCTTCTAGTAAATCAGGTTTAGTGATACCAATAAATAGGACATATATATTGGATACATATTATTTATTTATATATCTACACATACCATGATATATAAAATCTAATTCTTCTAGTAAATCAGGTTTAGTGATATCATTTAGTGGTATATTTGGGATATCTAGTGTTTCTACTAAACTTTCTGTTGTACCAATTAAATATAAAGTCATATCAACACTAAACCTGATTTACTAGAAGAATTAGATTTTATATATCATGGTCTGTGCAGATATATAAATAGATAATATGTGTCCAATATATATGTCTTATTTATTAGTATCAGAGCCTAAAAGATTACTTGGCCCAATCATTATGAATAAAACATGAATTATAAAAAAATCAACTATTTGAATTTAGAAGTAAGTAATCCAAATAAAAAGGATATTACCTTAGACAAACAATAACACATATGTTATATAAAGTATAATATGTATACACATAAAGTACACTCAGAATCCGAACATATGAACACAATTACAGATTTGATTATAGAATTAAGTGAAAACTTAAATCTCTATCATGAAAAACACTATAACCTGATGCAATTAGTCCTTGAAGGAATAATTAAGAAAATAAACTACTAAAACAAATATCAAATAACCAAGATTACTTGAAAACTAACCTATATAAAATAGACAGTTTGGCAATAACCCTTAAACAACTCACATAAAAGTTTAAAGTTATAAACTAAAATAATTCCCCAATAAAAATGATATTATAAAACTCAAAAACTTAATAGAAGAAAATAAGCCTAAAGATATTGAAATACATTCTAAAGATTTAATAATAAACTTAAAAGGACAATTTGATTCACAATTACAACAAATTGAAAAAATGTTAGAAGATGTAAAAAACATAATATTAAGTTGATGAGTTACGAAAACAAATATTATCAAGAAGCAGTTAGGTTCGTAGAAACAAACTACAGATTCACGGACCTAAATATAAATGTAGGATATAATAAAGATGAAGTTCCAAGAAAAAGCGGTAAGATACAAATATTGCAAAATAACATAATAACAGCCATGCTAACTCAAATCCAGAACAAAATAGACAATGTTCAAAAACAAATGTTCGATATAGACAAAAATGGTAAAGAACAAGAATTCGAAATAACTAAGCTTACAGAAAGCCTGCATAAAATGAATTTAGGACCAAATGATCCCACAACACATATTACAAGTAGAAAAACTAAAATTAATTCCCTTATGTATAAAAAAAAACTTAACCAAATATGAACAATAGAAGATTATCTTTTACAGGACCATCTAGAACTATAACAAATAGACCAACAGAATCAAATAGTTTATCATCCACAGGTTGGATTGATAACATGTTAAGAAGAACTAATAATACACAAGCTCCATTAGAAGAAATAATTGACTTAGACAAAGACATAAAAATATTTTCCAATAATCAACTAAATTTACTAAATCCTAGAGAAATCTATAGAATGGGACTATTTACAGCAGTAACAGGACTGTATAGACACCATAGGGAAGAAATACTTTCTATTCCAGATGGAACACAACAGATAATAAGTTTAATGTCACAGGAAGCCATAAAACAACTAAAAATCCAGAAATATAAATTAATCCACTTAGGAATAATAGTCATAGGCATAAGAGGATTAGTTAGACAAAAAATTGGAATAAAACTATAATTAATATTAATTGATGATAGACACCAAGATATGGACAAAGCCATATTTGGAATGATGGAAGTTGATATGAACAATAATATAGGCATTGTTTATATAGCTCCAAATTTTACTATGACATTAAATGATTTTTACAAACATATAAAAAATACAATCTAAAGGATTTGAAAATTTCATAGGAAAAAATATCTTATTAGATATAACATTTTTGGGAAAATGTATGTCTAAATTTACACCAAAAATAAAAATAAAATTATATAAGGTAATAGAAACCTTAAATTCCACAGGAATAAGTTTCGTAAAACCAATGGAAATAGATTCTTATATTCTTGTTGGTCATGAATGGAAAATAGAAAATCCTAATAACACAATAGCAACATTAAAACCGAATGATGTTGTAACATATAATAATTTAGATAAATCCATGTCCATAAGGTTTAGAGACTATGGACCATCAAACCAACAAGAAATCGAAACTGATGAAGAAACAAAAGAATTAAATAAAAGAATAATTGGATAAAATAATATACCCAAAAGAATTAGGGATGGTTCTTGAACCATCTGAAATATATGAATTAGAACAAACTCTAAGATCAACAAACCAAATAAATGAAAATACATTTGTTTACATAGATGATGAAAATAATATAAGAACAAGAGAAATACATAATCTTGATGAATTCTTAGAAGACTCAAGAGAAACAGACAAAACCATAGAACATAATATTCTTGAAGATATAATATCAGAATTTACTGAACATATGGAACTAGCTGACCATGAACAAACTGCTGGTTCAGGAATAACATATCCAAATAGAAATCAAGATCAACCAATGCCTTATGACGTAGGACAACCTCCTAGGCAACAAGTTGATCCATACACAAATGAAAATAAAAACATAAGAACAGTTGGAAAAAGAATACCTAATGAAACATCTTTTTTCAAAAATAATTCAGTTATTCTAAATGTAACAGAATGTCATCCACAACTATTAGACACTTATCTGGAACCATGGACTGCTGCTATAGCAAGAGACTATACAGTAAGGCATACAAATATTAATTCTGGTGAAGAAATGATCAGAATAGCAGAAAACTACTTAGGAGACATAGCTAAAGCCATATGGGAAGCATATAAGAAAATTTTCCCATAAGAAATATATACACTAGTAGCACAAGGAAGTAACATATATAATTTTGCCTACTCAATACATAGAATAATAACAGGGAGAGATGTAAATACAGGAACAATAATTAGACAACAAGAAGCCATGCGTGATCTCGAACAAATCCAACTGCTAGATTGGAAATACATAATAAAATTCTTAAAAGAATTTTTATGTTATGCAACTATTTCAGGAAATTATTACAGTACCGAAATAGGAAATAGACCGTTTTCCAAACTACCAGGTGATTTAGGAAAATAAATACATAGATCTTGGATAGAATGTTACCAAGATAAACCAGAAAATCTTCCTAAAGGATATGATAACATAGGAATAAGGATGACACACATAATTTCTGAATTAAAAAGAAATGTACGTATATACAAATCCAAAGAGAGTTAAAACAGAAAAACTATGGATTTTGCGGACAAATATATACTCCACAACAATATGGAACAAGAAATTATAAAATAGATAATAAACCCAAATTTAAGAAAAGATATGCTAAAAAATGTTATCTCAGAAAATCAAATGCTAGAAAACCATATCTTAACAAAGAAAAACATGTTAGGAAATATAACCCTAGGAAAACATACACTAACACCATTACATGTTTTGCTTGTAATCAGCAAGGACATTTATCATCTTCATGTCCTAAAAAACATAATCTTTTTACACACGAATCAAATCTTGTTGATTTAGTTACAGAAGACTTACTAGAAATCTCTTCTGATGTCTTAGAAACATCAACAATATATTCAATAATATCTCTAGAAGGATTAGAAGAAGAAGAACAAATAAGTTCAGCATATTATACACTAATTAATGAATTAACAAATTTCAAAGAAAACGTACCAAACGAATACATGTTCAATATGGTTAATAAAGATTTATGTACCCATAACTTCAAATTCAAAATGGGAACAGACACAACAAAATGTGAATTTTGTCCTTGGTATCCTGCCTTTGACAAAAGATATAAATGCACAGAATGCACCATGGAAATATGTCAAATTTGCGCAAAAAATAAATTTAACATAGAACCACCAAGAGAAAATAAGGTAATCTATACAGATAGAAATAAGATAAACGAAGAAAGAATAAAAATTCTAGAAGAAAGAATAAATAATTTTGACTTAGAAATTGACGAGATAAAAATAAAAATACAAAATATTGATAAAGGAAAAACTATAATAACTGATGAAGAAGAATTAATCACAGATAATAATTTAAATAATATTGATACACCAATCAATATTCCCTTAATATGCAATACTGGAAACTTGAAAGAATTAAGAGTTCCAACAAAAGTAAATATAAAAGGAACTGAAATAAAAGTTTTAGCATTTATAGATACAGGAGCTACTAGTTCAACTATATGTTCTAGTATAATACCTTTAAAATATGTCACAAAAGCAGAAAAACCAAAACAAAGTATGCAATTTGACGGAACCACAAAAATATGTATAAATATAGTAAAAACATAAATATAGGTTTTACAAATACTTGTGATGAATGGTCACCACAATATAATCTAAAACAAGTATGGGTCCTACTAATTCTAGGATTAGACTTCTTATTAAGTGATAATGGATCTTTTTCATTTAACAAAGACTATTTACAAATTTCAAAATAGACTACATTAACCCCAATACTATAAGAATATGCACTAGAGAAGCGTGGAGGAAATAAAGATAACAAACAAAAAAATTGCAATTGCCCAGTGCCAGGACAATGCAAAATACTAATAAAAGAAAATGAACCAACAAATACTAATGCAGAAAATGAAGAAATAGAATTAATAAAATATGATGAATGTGAAAGCGTAGAAATTACTCTAGATTTAATAAACCCAAAGAAGTTAAGTAAAATTCTACTAAGTACTGATGACATACACCAAATTATTAGCAAACTTGAAAAATTAGAAATCATTGGAGAAAAACCATTAAAATATTAAGAAAAATATTCTATTTATTGTAAACTATATATAATTAATCTAGATATTACAATTAAAACTAGATTACCCAAATATGATAATGGGATGATTGAAGAATTCAAAATGCACATAGACATTCTAAACGAATTAGGAATTATAAGAAAAACGTACTCTAGACACAGAACATCAGCCTTTATAGTACAAAAGGAATCAGAAAGAAAAAGAGGACAAAGTCGGATGGTTATGGATTACATAAGATTGAATGACAATACAAATGAAGATGGATATTGCATTCCAAATAAAGATGTACTAATCAACAAAATACAAAATAACTATTGGTATTCCAAGTTTGATTTAAAATCAGGATTTTGGCAAATAAAAATGCATCCAGAATCAATATCTTGGACAGCTTTCACTTGTTCAGAGGGACATTATGAATGGCTTGTTATGCCATTTGGACTAAAAAATGCTCCACAAATATTCCAAAGAAAAATGGATAACATATTTAGACATTGTAGTAAATTTACATGCGTTTACATAGATGATATACTAGTTTTTTCAAAAACAAAAAAGAATACATTTCACATTTATATACGGTATTTAAACTTTTGAAACCCATGAACTAATAATTTATATAAGAAAGATTGAATTATTTAAAAATACAGTTGATTTCCTAGGAGTAAAAATAGGAAAAGGACAAATAGAATTACAAGCACATATATCTAGAAAAATATTAGAATTTCCAAATAAAATAGAAAACTTAAAACAATTACAAATATTTTTAGGATTAATAAATTATGCTAGACCATTCATACAAAATTTATCCAAATACATTGGACCTTTATATAATAAAGCAAGCCCTAAAGGCAAAAGAGAATTTAATAATGAAGACATAAAACAAATTCAAACGGTAAAAGAACTAGCAAAAAAACTAAAACCATTAACCTTACTATTATCTATTTAATTATAGAAAATGATGGTTCTTCATTAAGATGGGGAGGAATATTACTAAGTAAAAAGCATAAAACCGATCCAAAATCCACTGAAAAGATTTGTAGATATACTTCAGGAACATATAAAGAAAAATGATATATGAATTCTTTAGATTATGAAATATTAGCAATAATATATATCTTAGAGTCATTTAGGCTTTTCATAATATCATAAAAGGAAATAACAATCAGAACAGACTGTGAATCTATAGTAAAATATGCAAATAATAAAAAAGTAAAAAGTAAAATAAATAACAGATGGCTAAAATTCAAAAATGCAGTCTTAAATTGTGGTGCCCAAATCATATGGGAACATATCAAAGGTAATTTGAATATACTGCCAGATACATAATCAAGATTATTCATTGACATTCTTGAAGACTGTGATTCTTTAACAGAGAAGAAGAAACAAAAATGTCTCCTACAAATCAACTAATAGATAGCAGATTATTCCTAAAGACATACAAGCACAACAGATTTGTTACAAATGCTCATTTAACTGAAGAACAACATCTGATACTAGATAACATATGGAATTTATCCACATCAACAATTGACAACAAACAAAAACTCAGCATCATATGCACTCTTGTTGAGATTTTCACAAAGAAATTTACACATTACTATCTATTTAATGGACCAAGTGCAGGCATATACATCTCTTGGGAGGAAATGATACCAAGACTAAAAGAACTTGAACAAAATCCCAGGTGTGTAATACCATATTTCAAAGGCTATTACAATTATTAAATAGCGAAAGAAGCTATAGGAAAAGAACTTGGAAAGGACTACACAGTCTCTGATAGCATCAAACAAATACAAATTATAGCCTCAGGAGCAAAAATAAAAGAAGAAGACATAACTCCCACATATCTAAGCCTAAGGCCAAAAACATCATTTGCAACAATAACAGCAAAAGAAGTATAAAAAGGAAAAATGGTCCAACTTGGTCATATCCCACAAATTGCTCCAACACAAACAAAGAGCAAGATAATTTCATTTCCTGAAACTTTCAACAGAGAGATCCAATTCTTGCAAGCCACAAAGGAGCAGAATGCCACTACATACAAAGAAATCTATTCCATATTGACAAAAATCTCCACACAAAAGATCCCCGGATTCAAAATTACATGGGAAATAATAAAAAACCAAAATATTCCATGTACAAAACAATTTATAGACTGTAAAGACTCTGCCACAGATTGCAGGTGTACGATAATTGCATCTATGCCTCTTATAAGCCAAAAACTTTCACAATACAAATACCTAGTACATAACAAGTTTACTCTGGATCCTACCACTTTATTGATTTATGGATTCATCAAAGAAATATACTTAAATGGATGGCATCAGACAGAGTTGTCAGAGCCTCTCAATTCAATCACAGATTATTTTACAGAGGTCCTAGACACAGAATTACATCCTGAGATTACAACAGTCCCTCCTCATTATGGAAACGACATGATAGATCCAACCAGACATATAATTAAAATCAAGGCACAAAATTTTGATTTTGATTTTCCAAATTAGGAAGAACATGCAGAGTACACAGATAAATCCACACCCAAAATGAACGAACAACAGCATTATGAAAGATATCGTGCTTATATAATTGGATGAAATCTAAATCGGGAAAGTACAGACAAAACAAACTTCAAGTTATATGCTGAATCACCTGTGACAAAAATCTATACATCCAGAAATATAGAAGAATTTGGCCCAGAATATAGGCCTTTTGACATTTTTCATCCTAGACCAAACATCATAAATATTTACAGAAAATTACAGACAAAGATTCTAGAAGATGGCGAATCAACCAGTAGCAAAGAAGTAAGAGATGATACCCCAAACATGATGTAACAGCACTTACCAAAGATCTACCAAACAAAGACTCCACTCAAACATAATGTGACTCCATATATTAAGAAACGGACAGACGTGGAAAAAGAAAGACAAGATGTGACTACACTCACAAAAAAGGACATAAGTGGAAAATTAATGGGGCAGGTAGAAAGCTACTCTATAATAAAAGATTCTCCACGAAGCCTCATGGTGGAATGAAGACAAATCAAGAATGCACTACTAAAAAGGCTTCGTTTAGCGACGACCACGGGCAACGGCTAGCGACGGCTAAAAAAAGCGGTCGTCGCAAGCCGTTGCTCGATCTGCAGTTATCAAACTGCCGAGCCCCCTTTCTTCCTCATTTTATTTTTTCCCCAAAACAATTCCCAAACCCTACCTCACGTCGCTCCCCCTTGTTGATCTGATTCCAACCTCCAAATTCGATTCCACGCTTCTTCAATCATTCTGGTATGTCATCTAACTCTAATTTATGCTTAATTAGGGTTAATTAAAGGCTTTAGTTGTTTATTTATATGGGTTTGCAAAATTGAATGTTTATGCATATGAAATTAGTTGTATTGAATGTTTATAAATATGTAATTGGTTGTCATGAGAGATGCTTATGATGATGAGTGTATTGTAAGTTGATTTGGGGATAAATGTAATTGATTAGAAAGGAAAAAAACTATGATTGTCACATATGTAATGGATATAGGATGTTGAAAACAATGATTATGATGTATGTAGGCTTACGATGAATGTGTTGTAGGATGATTGTGTTTGTATTTGGCAAGAGTAACTTGAATATTTCGTGATTTTGTGTTAATCAATGTTGTGCATATGAGTCAAAGTGCATAGTCGATGCTAGTTAACTACATATTAAGTTATATCATATTTCATATTTTATTAAACTACTTTATAGTTCATTCAACTATTTACACTTTATTAACTAAAAATTAAGTTTGACCATGTTTCATATTTTTATTTAATTACTTAAATATTTAACTAAAAATGAAATAAACATGATTGTTTAAATTTGAATTAAAATTAATAAATTAACTTGAAAGCTTAGTTTATAAATTATTTCAGTTTAAACGGTTAACAATTCAAGTTATTTGTATGCATTATATGATTGTAACAAATATGTCTGGTGGATGACGATCGAGGAGTTCGTCACAGCCGACTCCTTCACCATCTCGTACACCAGGAGCAGGTCCTAGTAGCTCCGAGCCTGATTTACGGCAAGTTGTAGAGATTGTTCCTAAGAATGCTGGGTAAGTGTCAAATTTATTTCTATTTAGTTTATTTAAAATATATGAAATATCTATGTAAACATGTACGCAGGGGGTTTGAAATCCAGCCAACAAAATTTATTTTAGAGGTGTCGAAGAGGTCTTACACGAGCAGGATGTCTGGGGCATGGCCGCATTGGGATAGTATCCCACCTCACATCAAGAACGCTATTTTAGACGATTTGCTGGCAAGTATTTTATATATATTATTATTGAAAGTAATGTACTGTAAATAATTCAAAATAAATTTGATATGCAGGCGATTGTACGTGTGGAGCCGCGGAACATGCAACTTTTTTTGACATACTAGAATATGAAAATGCGAAAGAATTATCGAGAAGCAATTTCAAGAGCAAAGACATCTTCGAAAAAGCCTCCATGGATGACTGATGATGTGTGGGCTGGATTTAATGCATACTGGGATACGGAAGCAGCCAAAGTAAGATATAATGAAAATATTCACATTTATGTTGATTGCATTCTTCTAATTAATCGTGTATCAAATATAATAGGAAGTAGCAAAAAGAAATAAAGCAAATAGAGCTAAGAATCCAGGTTTACACCGCGGTGGCTCGAAATTATTCCAGCAACATAGGAGAGAATTAGTATAAAATTTCAATATTTTTAGCATATGTTCATGTAAAAATTTGGTGCATATCGTTAACTTATTCTTATTTTTAATAATCTTATTACTGTCTATATACGTAGATGACAAAGTTTCAAAGGGAGCCTACGATGGCAGAGGTTTTCAGGCATACACATGCGATTGAGCATACTGATGACGAAGGGAACGTGACTTATAATCGGGCGGACAACAAGGCTGCGAGTGTAATGGTAAATATGTTTATTCATAATTAAAATGTTTCATATTCGTTCATATCACAGTATACAAGTAAATTATATGACATTTGTATTTAAATTATATTGGTATTGTAGGCGAGATATGATGCAGAGTCGGCTAGAGTGACTCAGGCCAGTGGACGAGAGGAGCTTACGGTTGCAGAGTGCGATCGTATATGGGATTTTATTATTAAACCGCCTACTCGTAATAGGCGATATGGCTTCGGCAACCAGGAGGTAAACATTTTTTAATTTAAGTTTACATTTAAAGTATGTACACAACTATAAAAAATTATAAAGCTAACAATAAAGTATGTATTGCATTTCTCTTATAATATAACATTAAATATAGTACGTATTAATTTTATTCTACAAGTCCATGTTATCTTTATAAATTTTTTAAATGCTAGGCGATATACATGTAGATTTATATGATAACGTCATGAACATAATTTAGGTTATTACCTTAAATGTGAACTTTATTTGCAGGCCATTGATTTTCAGCGAGGATATAAGAAGTCCATGGATGAGGAGGCAATAGCTCGGATGTAGCAGCAGTTGGAAGAGATGGATGATCGGAGAAGAAGCCAACTGGCGCAGGAGATAGACGAGCGCATTGCAGCTTTCTATCAGCAGCATGGAACGATGTCTGGGGAGGATGATGATGATGCTGAAAGCGAAGAAGAGGAGGACGAAGACGAGTAGGACGATGACGAGGAGGACGATGAATAGTTTGGTTGTTCTATTGCTTTGGTATGTACATATACTTGTTTTTTATATGCTTCATGCACGTACGATGTTATTTGACGATGGTATGGTGTGGTTGGATTTATTTTGATGATATGTGATGATGGTCCGGTAAAAAGTGACGATGATATTGTTTTTTTGATCTATGACGATAGTATGTTATGATATTGTGATGAATTTAGTAATATTTTGGATATTTTGTGTTGTTGATGTGTTTTGGTAGTGAGAATTGATTATATAGGAGTGATATTGGTTGATTTGTGAGTTGATATCGAAATGGTATTGGTTTTGTGGATTGAGGGGAAGGAATAGAAGCTGTATGCAGGAAAAATGTTTCAGATTTTGCGACGGCTAGCGACGGCTAAATGGTCAAACCAACTCCTTGCCACGTCAGTTGACACGTGTCCACAAGCCGTCGCTTACCGTTGCTAAAAGAGCGACGAGACCGTCGCTATTCTCGTTGCTATTCCTGTTGGCGACGACAGTAATAGCGACGGCATATAGCGACGGTCGCCGACGGCTATATGCCGTCGCTATTTGGAGCGTTCCTTGTAGTGATGAGAGAATATTATCTGTAATATGTAATATTATTAGCTTTGTGTGGACAGCTGTATGCTTTACATAAACAAGTTGTATGTGTGTATATGTGTGTAACCGGATGCATAAGACTATATATTAAGCATCCATATCTAGTGGGAGGGCATCATAAGTTTGTAAGAATAAAAGTGTATAAGAATTACGAGTGAAATAATATTTCCTAATTTTCTTATGCAAAAAGCTCTGCACATATCTCTTTTAATGGCGATCTCAGAAAGCATGAACTAAACATATAAGACGTGGATCAAAGAAGAAAGGTGAAGCGGCATAGGTATGATCTTTATTTATTTACTTAGATGTTTTTAATTTCACAACTATTCTTTATGTAATCAAATTCAAAAGACGTAAGCTTGTTTAAGGAACTAAGTACCTACTTTTAGGCGTTAGTCATATGGACGTTAGCCGTTTATGGGAAGCAGTTCTTAGAGTGACAAGGTGAGAATTTGCTATATCAAAGAGTATTTTTGGTAAAACACTAATTTAAGTACGAATATCAAAACCATGTATGCTTCACTTAGTATTCTAAGATTCATGTCTTCCTGTTCAAATTGAATTTCCAAGCCCAACAAAATTACGAACCTACTGATGGATTTTTTACAAAATCACTTAGAAGAAGAATTTCTTACAAAGATTATTTTTGTCCTTAAAAACACAGAATTAACAGAAAAAGACCAGTATACTATTTCAAATATATTTAAACACAAATACACAACTGAACTTGTAGACCTAACAGACTCTTGTTTAAACCTACTAAAAGTACTAATTGAAGTAGATATTTTTCATTATCTCAATAGGATAAAAAACAAAAATATAATTTTAAGCCAAAGATTTCTAGATTCGTTTCACCGAGAATGGACAAATCTTATAGAACAACAAGAAGAAAGAAACAGATCCACAGATTATGATTATGATTTTGATATGGATCTATATCATGATCAATAACATGGTAGGACAGAAAAATCACAGTAGCCTAAACAAAAAATTAGAAGACTCTGAAAATAGAGGGGGTTCCTAATTCTCAGTTTAGACATCCACTTAGTGCACCCTTGGGGTTAACCTTCAAGCTGCCACTAAGATTTAAAAAAAAAAAGGGTAATTATGCTGAAAAAATACTATTTGTACAATCCATATATCATTAATCTACGTATACGGACAAAAAATAATAACAAGTACTCCACTACATATTTATCTACATATTATCTATAGCATACATACGCCTTATTACTATTCATTTACAAATACTATTCATTTGAATGCTATCACTAAATGCCTCTAAAACAAACATATAGTTACTCCATTCTACATATTATTACTAATATTTTAGAACTATTTATTGATATATGACTTAATATTTAATTGGTACAATAGAAAGTTTAGAAGAAATACTAGATATCCTAAATATACCACTAAATGATATCACTAAACCTGATTTACTAGAAGATTAGATTTTATATATCATGGTCTGTGCAGATATATAAATAGATAATATGTGTCCAATATATATGTCCTATTTATTGGTATCACTAAACCTGATTTACTAGAAGAAATAGATTTTATATATCATGGTATGTGCAGATATATAAATAGATAATATGTGTCCAATATATATGTTATATATTGCACGTGAAATCTATTCCTGAATCTTAGCCATTAATTCTCTCCACTCATTTGCAATGGCTCTATTGCAATAGTGAGTCAATAATAAAATCTTAGTAACTGTAATTTTTATTTATTTAATAAATTTACTACATATACAAAACATTTCAGCAGAAACAGCAAAAGCATTTATGGGATAAGATACAAAGTAAAAATAATGGGCCAAAATGAAGATGGCCTGTTCCAGTAGCATTTGCATCAAAGCAGCGAAGCGGTAGCAAGATAGACCCGATCCGGTTGATAACAAGATAAGGGCTAAACAAGGAGGAGGCAGCCGATATTGCAACATATCTTAGCTTAACATGTATGGAGGAAGGATAACTGGAAATCCCGTACGTATTAGATAATTTAACCGTGCATCGTTAATATTCTGCAACAACGGATACTAGTGAAGCATCATGGATTCAAAATTATATAGGATATATAGTTCTTTTCATATTTATTGGAATTCAATACAAATGTACGTACATGCCAGTAATTTAGTGAAAATATATTGTTTTCGCTTATCAGATTGACATTCATATCATTCTCCAAAACAAGTGTAGAAGTTGATCTCCTATATGCATGCTCTAATCAATAGGAATATAGATTGGCAACCAAAAGTAGAAGAAACAGCAACAGAAGCACGAGTCCCCATGGCGAAGTTGAATTATAACCTCTACTCTCAGAGTCGGCAACCAAGCCAACCCTTGCTCTTTGGATCAAGGTATACCTGACCACCAACAGAAGCACAATGGGCAGCAGAAGAAGCAGCAACTTAAGTCCGATGTCTGCGCGCTGGGCTTGAACTTTGGTATGTGCCGCGTCTTTGGATTGCATCCATAGAAAGAGCACTACAATGGAAAAGATGGCTATAAGCTGAGGCGGCGGAGACGAGAGAGTCGGCGTCGGTTGAGTTGGACCCTGCCATTGGGCTTGCCGTGGGTCGGTTGAAGATGAAGTAGCACTGCTCATGCTTTTTTTAGGTTTGATGTATGGATAGGAGGTTTACTTGAGGTTTTGTATGTGGATAAGAGGCACTGAATGCGTGACAATTGTTTTGAGGTGTAGGGTACGTGGTGAGTTTGTATGATTTTGGTTGATTTTTTCATTGGCTTGTTAGGCTTGATTTTTTGTGTGAACTGTGAAGTGAACGCCTGAAAAAGAAACGACGAAGTATGATTCTATCTATACATGAGCACGAGATCCTAGAGATATTTAGCTTATGCATTGAATCAAAAGATGTAAACTTAGATGTATAATGTAACAAAACGAACATGAAATGAAATTACCTTTTATCAATATAGGACATTTCAATTCATTCATAAGTTGTAATCTATAGTCCTACACAAATTAAAATATAAACTTAATTAAAAAGTGTGATAGAAAAAAAAAAGTCCTCACCAACATATATCAAATAAAGCCTCCAAACAATTCATACAGAAACCCTTATATTACCCATGAAAAAAATTGCAATTGGAAGAAAATCTATAATTCAAACCATTAGCAAAGATCAAATCATAAGAAGATAAAGAGAAACGAATAAAATGAGTTTAATTGACTAGCTATTAAAGACTAATTACCATATTACACTACAATAACACATATTACTTTAATTTTATTTGCAAAATTGATAATGATAAAAATCCCGAATCAACGAATGAAATAAAATCTGATGATGACTGGCATGATTAGTAAAATTAAGTTTAAAAATATTGTGTACTTTAATTAATTGAGGAATTGAGGGGTTTGTGGATAATGTAAAGAAGCCCCGCCTTAAAAATTAAATCAGCAAAAGAAAGCTGATTAAAAAAAAAATGTAAGTACTACAGGAGTCGAAATGAAAAATGAACCAGCTTGAGAATGAATGCGACATGAACGATGAGATAAGATGACAAAGAGTGATGTATTTAATTCTATACAGTGATCGAATTACAAGCTGGGCCGAATTTAAAATTTGGTGCAACGTTGTACACAAAAACAAGGCCTGTTCTAAAAGTAAACCAATAGTATATGGGCCAAAATCACAAAGCTACATCTTCGTTATTTATAAATATGCTTATGGAATTGTAGGATAAGAACTTAGGTCCAGGGGTGTAAACGGGTGAGCGGATAAGCGTTTCTCACTCCTCTCCTGTAAAAGTTTCGGGTTGACACCAAACACTAAGTTCGAACACTGTTCGTACGAACCGAACAAGGGACGTACAGTGTTTAAACATTAGAAAATCAAACATTTTGTATCAGACTGGACGTTGATGTGTCCTAGTTTTAATATATAAGAGAATCGTATAGACACGAATCAGACACCTTATAGTATCAAACGGAGCTTTCATGTCCAATATAGAGCTGAAGTACTGAAAGTCTGAAACTTCAAAGGCAGTTCACTTTATTTGACTAACTCGAAACTAAAATTTGACCTTATTATGCATGCGGCTTAGAAAGAGACATCGTTGAAAGGAAATATCAATAAATAATATTATTGCAGCAACACACTGAAGGGCGGTCTGACTATCTAAGCATAACTTGTATTGTGTTGTGTTGGTCGTATATGGACCATAGTTTGACATAATGTGGTATATTATATTGGTTAGGATGATTACGAATGGGGGATTTATAAATTGAGCATCAGGAATATTTGATCCCTTGTTTAATTATTATAGACGTATAAAAGAAAAGTAGGGCTGTAAATTTTGTACGAATATCCGACGTCCGTTCGTGTCCGTGACCGAAATACATCCATCCGAGTCCGCTCGATTTTCAATTAGGACACAAGGTAGGACAACAAATTTTATACGAAAAAAAATCATGTCTGCACCGTGTTCGTCCGAATTCGTCTGAGTTCCTTGTAATCGGTATATAGTTAAGAGAAAATCTAATAAAATATAATATAAATAGCCATGTTCGAAACCGAGTTCGTTCGTGTCTGTGTCCGAAAAACATGTGTCCGTGTCCGACCGATTTTATTTAGGACACGAATTAGGACAACGAAATTTGTTCAAGAAAAAATTTCATCCGGTCCGTATTCGATCCGATTTTTTCAAGACCGAAACTGAACACACCTTCGTCCGGTCCGGTCCGACCGATTTACACCCCTAAAGAAAAGAGATATAATGAATTTTGTATCAGCTAGTATGAAACGGCGGAAATGCAACTATCTTATCACGAAAATTTAATAGAAAAATATATGTGGTAATTTTTTTGATTAATTTTAGCTAAACAAAAAATGATAACAAGGAAGGAAAAATAGAAAATTTCCCTTTTTGAGTTTGATAATAAAATTCAGTAAAAAAATGAATTATAAATTGAATATTGAAACTCGAGTTTGAATTATTTTAGTCAGAAAAATAAAATTGAAGATTTGAACTTGAAGATCAAATTTCAAATTTGAAACTTGAATTAAAATGGTAATATTGCAAGATCTAAGTTTGAAATGACATTCTCAAGAACCACCAACTCAAGTGCCAACAATACAATATTGTATGCTAAAATCCTGAAAATCCTGAATTTAAATCTTCAAGATGTTAAAACGAAAAGAGCGTTCTGCTTTAAAAAACAAAATGCCTTTAATATCGAAATAGGAAAAAGAAAGGGAAAAAAAACTAGAATTACATTCAAAATTCTTGAATTACGAAACTGAATTTGAGAATTATGTATTTTTTTATAAAAAAAAATACAATTAGCGAACCTTCGCTTGGAAAAGGGCAAAAATCCATAAGGACAAAATAAACAAAAAATTGTTCCGTAAGTAAAAGAGGCTAAAATTTTATCTATAAAGACAAATTTTAGTATAAATTACGGAATTATATTGGGTCCCTAAAGACCTTCCTTTACACTAAAATAAAATTTTAGCTTCTTGTCTTTATGAAACAATTTTTTGTTTATTTTATCATTATGGTTAAGCCTAAAAACCCCAAAAATCAATGAAGTACTAAAAACAATTCATCCTTCTACAATTCCTCCGTCATTCTCTTCGTTTTTTTTTTCCACGCTATATCAGCTAGTTGTCCTTCACTCTCCTCGTATTTAATTATTAATATTGAAGTCGAAAACATAACGTATAAAATAAATAAATTGTGCCCTAAACTTTTATAAATTTGGTACCTTTTGTATTAAAGTTGTAATCTAAGTTTCCAAAGATTTTAAAAAGGATATAAAATCAAAAAATTTATGGGAAATCCAAAATTTTGTGAAAATTAATTAACATTTGGATTTTAAAACATTTTTATAAAGATTTTAGGGAAAATTGGTGAAATGAATTAGGTTGCTTCATATGGATTACTTTTCCTTAAATGGAACGAATCTATTTTTATCTTGACTATCTATAATCTAAGGGTGCGTTCTTAACCAACGCGAGTGTGCTATCTGAGCGTGGCATTTGAGTGTGGTACTGTAGCGAACGGGGAATGTGGTTTTAGCTGCGAACGGGGTATTTGAGCGTGATATCTGAGCGTGGTATTTGAGCGTGGTATTTTTAAAATAAGATATAAATAGATATGATTTGGCTAATACGAATACAAATACAAATACAGATACAGTTTCTAATACATATACAAGTACAAATACAGTTACAGATACAAAGACAAATTAACGGAGACCGGCAGCGACCAACTCATCCCTAATGTTATCTCGAACTAATGACATTTCTCGGTATCCGTCTCGTTGTACACGTTCAGTGCCTCTATTCGTCGTATTTCTCATACTATAATATTCCGCCTCGTACTGATCGGGGATTAGTTCAGGATCATCATCAAAAGCCATAAAATCAGGGTCGCCGCTATTATATTTGCGTATGAAATTGTGTAAGGCCATTGTAGATACGACAATTTTCACTTGAGTGTTGAACCGAAACGTAGGCATCTTGTTGAGAATGGTAAATTTCTTTTTCCAAATTCCAAATGTTCTTTCGACGGCCATCCGTAGACTCGAATGGTAGTAATTAAACACTTCATTGGCTGACTTTGGTTGATTCGTGGTATCATAGAAATGCGGAATATGGTACCGCATATTTCGGTATGGCGGTAAATATCCAGTCTGAAGTGGATAGCCCGAATCAACCAAATAATACTGTCCAGTTGGAGGGCTAGGAAAGTTAGAGCTTCTATCGTTTGTAACAGCATTAAAAATTCTACTATCATGTGCAGTCCCTTCCCAACCCGCCATAACATACGTAAACTGTAAATCGAAATCACAAACCGCTAATATATTTTGAGTTGCAAAACCCTTTCTTCCGATATAAGGGATAATTTGATCAGCGGGTAAATGTGCAGATACGTGTGTACCATCTATAGCGCCAATACAGTTTCTGAAATACGGATAATACCGGGTTGAATTTCTGATGTGAGGTGGAACAGTAGTAAATTGTTATTCTCCTGGCTTTATTACATCCGCAGCGAGTATTTGAAAAGCGTTTAGGACATCATGAAAACAAATGTAAATTGTGCTACCTGATCGTTGAAATCTTTCTTGAAGTTGTCTATTTGAAAGCCCAGTAGCCATTGTATAAATGTAACAACCCGTATTTTTCGATAACGTGTTAAGACGAGAATCAAGGCAGAATTTAATTTTAAATTCTGAATCAAGTAAAATGGGCTATGCCATTGCGTTCTTCTCGGAAAAATACGCGAAATAGAGTCTGAGTTTTCGAGAATCGGAGTCCGTATGACCAAGATATGGCCTCACGAAGTTTCACGAAAAATTCCCAAATTAAAGTATACTTAATTAAGTGAAATGGGTTGCGCAGAGAAATATATATATATTGATATATATATATATATAATTGAAAACTAAATAAATAAATATGCAAAAATGTTCAAAACAGCGAATTGGGAGAGGGGAATAACCGAACCGGCCGATTTTTGAGGTCGACCCGAGCTCGCTGGGTCGACTAGGGGTTAATCCAGGGTGTTTGGCTGTCAACCCGTGGGCCGATTCGCTCAAATGCAGATTTTGCATTTGGATGGTTCTCATGGTTCATCTTTAATCTAAAGGCCCTAGATGGTTCCTACACTTGACTTCTTCCCCAAGACATGCTTTGATGGCTTGGATTGAATCTAGGTTTAATCCTATGGCCTAAAACACTTGCCTAATCTATAAATAAGACCCTAACCTATCCTAAATCCTCATTATTCATTCATGCAACTAAACTATGGCAAAATTTTACCTCTCATGGCCTCCACTCTCTTCATAAAATTTCTAAATGGTTTCTATGAGAGATTTTCCATGCATACAAGTGTTTTCAAGCTTGTATGAGTGTCATTAGCTTGCATTCAAGTCAAGTTTCTATCTTTGCATCATAAAGCAAGGGTTTTGATCATTTTGGCTCAAGGGTTTTTATGTTAGAGCTTGCATTTTGGGTCTATTTGATTGCATAAGGGCTTTGTCATATCTTTTGTGCCTTCATAGTAATGTAAGCCCTTTCCCTACTCTTAGATATTAACTATGAAGTTAAATGTTCATGTTGCAAGTTTGGGTTTGATCATTGAGTATGATACATGCTATCATGTCATGCAAGTTTATGAAGTCATTATCTTGATCTTGTGAGCTAAAAGCTACAACCTTTATGTTGAAATGTTGCATTAGGCAACATGAGAACCCTCATAACCTTTATGTCAACTTGCATATGAAGTCATAACCCTTATATGATGATATATGCGAGTTACTAGTCATCATTCCATATCTTTTGTCACCATGATTCGCTTATGTTCCAAGTTTGGGTTTATGCATGTTTTGAGGCTTAAGAATGTAACATGCAAGTTAATGAAAACATTTGTGCCTCATTTGCCACCATGATTAACTTGTGGCTTAATATCCATTTTTGTCATGCCTTTGCCAAGTCTCTTCTTTTAATCCATTACGTTGTCGCGAACGTATATGCGAGTTTAAAAGCGTTGGGTTATGTTATGGGTAATTTCTAATGACATGAAAATACAACTTGAAAACATGACTTGAAATATAACATGGAAGTTGACATGTAAGTATGCATAAAAACATAAGCTTGGGAATTTACCTATTAAGTTAGGTCTACCCTTTGGGAATTTACCTATTAAGTTAGGTCTACCCAAATGCTTGAAAACTTGTAACATGTTTTGGGAAACATGATGGACATGACACTTAGATAATATAAGTGTGGCCAACTCGAGGTTGGGTTGAGTTTGCAACGTAAAACTACCCGGAACCGACCGGCCTAACTAGTAGTTGCAAACAATAGGACCCAATGTGAGAAGTTGGTCATGTTGTGCTTGAACCCGAGGTTAGACCAAGTTGTGGTGTAAAGCTACCCGGAACCGACCGGCTTAACTAGTAACCACAACAAAGTCTAATGTGAGAGGTGAAGGTGCATTAAGTAATTAATGCCACATGATAGGGTTAAGTTAATTTGATTAATGACTCTTAACCAAATATGACATGGACAAATGGGTTAAGTAATTTGATTAGGCTAATGATACTTAACAAAACATGACAAGGTTGGGTAGGTTAAGTAACTTGATTTGCCTAATGACACTTAACCATTTTTATATGACTAGTGGATGGGGTTAAGTTAACCAACACTTAATCAATCCAACGCGATAACTTGGTAAGGTTAAGTAAGTTTTCTTAATGACGCTTAACCGAAAAATACGGTTAACGAATGGGGTTAAGATTAGACTCAACTAGTCTAAACATGGTAATCGGATGGGGTTAAGTTAGCCTAGACTTAATTAATCCCACTTGGTAGTTTAATGGGGTTAAGTTAAACACTTAACTAATCTAAACATGATGAATTGATGTGGTTAAGTGACCTATACTTAACCAATCTAACTCGTGAATTTATTGAGGTTAAGTTAACCTATACTTAACCGATCTAACGTGAAAACATGATAAGGCTAAGTCACGAATCGCTTGAATACACTTGACCGGTTTGACTGAGTAAATTGATAGGGTCAAGTTAATATATACTTAACCAATCTAGAATGATAATTGGACGAGGTTAAGTCGTGAATTGCTTAATACATACTTAACCAACGTGAGCATGGTTTGTAGGGTTAAGTCTTGGACTTGGATACTTAGCCAATTTTGACATGATTTGAAGACGGGTTAAGTCTTGGACTTGGATACTTAGCCAATTTTGACATGATTGGTAGACGGGTTAAGTCATGAACTTAAGTGACACTTAATCCATTATGTAAACCCTAGTTCTGAGGATAGGGGATAACCGTAGTTAACAAGGATAACGGGAATAAGGCTAAGTGGTAAACCTTAGTTGAGGAATAACTAAGTAATGATTCTTAGTCAAGGAAATTTAGACCAGTTCATAGATAGATGAGTAACCTGATACGGTAGGTCATCGTTTAAGTATACGAGTAGGAGCAAGTATCTGATTTAGATAAAGGCTCCAGCGAACTGGGTAACGAAGCAGCGGCTTCGGGGAACGTGAGGGTATTCTTGGTATCCCTCTATGAGCTGCCAGGTGATTATACTAGGCTCATGAGAGGTTAAGGTCTGCGTTAGAAGAACCAAGAGTATGCCTTGGTTGCTATGCGAGCGACCTAAAGACGGGGATGGATAGGGGATAGTCGACGATACACGGTCGTACCCTAGATAGCATTTCGTCAGACTACCTACCATCTTTGGTCAAGCGTGTACGTACGGAAAGGCAGAGAACACCCAATAGACCATAATTGCTATCTAATTATGGTTGCGGTAAGGCTAGGATTGTGGGTTGGCCAGTAGTGTGTTCTCATACAGGATTTATCCTGTCTTGTCTTTCACTAGTTGAGGGAGGGGTCGCGTGGGACCATAGCCACGTATAGAAAAACAGACCTTAGCATCTGCATCGGCAGATAAATCGAAAGCTCCCGACCGAGTCCTGTATTTCTCGATCTGCCCTGTGACAGGACTCGGATGGCACGATGTGATACATGTGCATACAGTCATGGAAAACGATTCACGATGAATGCGTGGGAAAAAGGGCGCGGTTGACGGTTAGCGTAAATCCCAGTGGCCCTGGGTGGTTGAACCAAAACCGAGATACGAAAACGTGCAATAGGTAAGCGTAATCCCTAGTGGCCCTAGGTAGCATAAGTCCTAGTTGTACAAACGATAATTCATGTTGGAAGACCCTAGCTAGGTTTAGGGTAACAGTCCAAACCGATCTTAAGGATCATGGAACTATGTTAAAGTAATGTAGAATCTCATGGGAAAGCCCGTATGGTCTACGGCAAGGGACTGAACATTTACATGGAATAAAACATACAAGTTGAGTAACCTATATATGCGATATATTAGGTTGACATGGACCATTACACGACTTTTGAGTGAGGGTCATTCTTGGTTAACACATGATATGGTGGGGATACTAGTACGGTAGGTGCAGAGCTAAAATGCAGGATAGATATCATGGGACGTTATACGTGATAGATATCTTGGGGATATTATACTTGATAGAAACCTGACGATGTGATACCTTGTTTTATCTTGACATCGTAATTTATCATGACACCTTAGTTTATCTGAGTTCAGTAGTTCATCCTGTTATTTTGATTTATCTTATCTATCTTGTCATCATGCTTATGTTCATCTCAGTTTCTCATGTCAGTTAACTTTACTAGTTTTTATGCTAATAGTAGATAGGGCTTACTCAGTCTTTTTGACTGACCCGTTTTGTTTCGCCTCTTTTCTTCCGTTTCCCCCCCCCCCAGGTTACAGGGAGGAAATACTGTTGTTTCGTTCGGACTTCTTCTGCTTGAAGGTCATCATGGATGGCTTGGACTTTTCTTGGCTAATGGCTACTTTACTGTTTTTACTTGGGGAATAATTTATGAAAATGTCTTTATGCTTCTTTACTATTGCAAGACAGGTTTTGATGTACTCTGATGTAAAAGGCTTTAGAGCTTATTTATTCATGTTATGAAAGTTTGATTTTACTTCCGCTATTTTTATATGTTCTGTCTTGTGATATTTCTGTGCATGTTTACCAATAATGCCCCTCTAAAGCTAGTGCATTCCTTTGCGAGTGACCCTAGCGGAGGCGGGGTGTTACACGTGGTATCAGAGCAGAAGGTTACCAGACTGGGCAAAAGTTTTTAAAGACCTTCTGAAAACTATTTGAAAATCGTTTACAAAGAAGCATTTTTTCAAGAAAATTTTCTTTTAAAAGAAAAAGGCTATTCCCCAAAGGCCATTAGCACTATCCTTGTTTCCTTAATTGAATCTCTTCTCCTTTCTTTCCTCCATCTGTAGTCACAGTGGTTTTAACTGCGACTAGTCTTTTCTATCTACGAAAGTGCTTTCCATGCGATGGAGGTGGTTTTCAAGAGACCAGTGGCCGCGTTATAAGAAAGGATAGTGAGAAAGAGGATAAAGGATACGAGCTTAAGGATGAGCAACTTGTTGGTATGGCTTAGTCCTCAAAGGAGGGAGAAAGATGAACAATGAAACCCATGACGAGAAAGTATCTTTGGTATGGTGAAACGGGACGGATAGTTAAGTATTGTGGGACAAGGACAAGATCATCGTTGTATACCCTCACTAGAGTACCTGAGTAGGGGGATAACATCCTTGTAGAAGATCTAGTTATTCTTTTCTATCATCCCGCCAAGACCTTGTTTTGATCCCCGCATCATTTAAGTCCGCTTCGGTAGTTGAGTCTCTGCACCTTAAGTACTAACGTAATAGAGAATCCCATTTTTGTCTCAAAGTCCTATTGGAGAATCAGTCCATTTATACATGACTTGTTTGGATTTGGGAATGTCTATGCCAAGTGTTGAGTTTGGAAATAATGCTTATGTTTATAAGCTATGGATGGATTCTAGGGATGAAGTGGTTATCCAGTAGGGGGTGCCACTCTCGGTTTTGATAGGAGGGTAAGTTAGACCTTTTGACTAGCCTTGGTAATGCCCTCGAAGTATCGGGTAACCTTTTTGAGGTTCTGTCATGACTAGTTACTTAGAATCCCTTGATGCCTTTATTGGAAATTTGAAGCCCGATCGAGTGGTGTTCGCCAATAAGACAGATGGTTTACTTCATTTATGCATGGGTTATAGAGATCACCCTAGTAAGTGCGCATGATAACCTGATTGACATCTGTTTACTTTCAAGAGAAAGTTCTTCTACATGTAATGCCTTATAGTATATAAACGAGATCCAAGATTCACTAGTGAATTTTGGAAAGCTTGCATGAGATCATGAGTACGCAGTCATGTTTGCGCCAAGTATTCTAGAAAAAGGATAAGTGCAAGTGGAACGAGAGGCGACGAAGAAATGAGTTTCAGCTCATGTTATGGAAGCAGGAAATAAGAAGCTACGAAATCGCGAAGTTAAAGGGCGGTCAAGGCACAATGGAAGTAAGCCCGAGGAAATACGACTTTGATGGTCAAAGACTAGATACGCGCATGATATCTCTTTTTGGGAGTATATCCTTGATCCATGTTTCTGTAGAGCTTACTTGTAGGTTATCTTTTGTGGACATCCTCTCGGTCCTACTTTCTGTTACAAACCCCGTAAGGAGTTTGTCTTGTTTATCTTCTCGGCCCTGTTTCAGGGAATTCTAGGTAGAACCCTATGGATGTAAACATGTATTTGAAACATGTTATGATTGATATGGTTGCAAGTGGTTGCAAGTGGTTGCTCGTGGATGCGCGAATACACATTAGATACTAGCTCGACTCGGTCACATTTCATATTGCATATGCACGAGTATTTATACTTGTTTATGGATTAAATCGAATGTATTATCATGCAGTTGTTGCATATGAATGAATGATTGTGCACGCATATAGTATCTATATGACTAGGACTATTTGCATACATGTTGGATTCATGGCACTATACATATTTTGCATTAGAAAGATTATTCAGGCCTGATCATTAGCATTAGCTAAGGAATATGTACACACACGTTTTGCATATATTCATACAGCATTAGAAATCATCTAAGGACAATGGTTGCTTGTGGATGATGTTTTGAGTAGATGGATGATGGATGGTAGGATATGTTCTTCCTAACTTGGAGATTTCGGGGACGAAATCCTAAAAGGTGGGGAGAATGTAACAACCCGTATTTTTCGATAACGTGTTAAGACGAGAATCAAGGCAGAATTTAATTTTAAATTCTGAATCAAATAAAACGGGCTATGCCATTGCGTTCTTCTCGGAAAAATACGCGAAATAGAGTCTGAGTTTTCGAGAATCGGAGTCCGTATGACCAAGATATGGCCTCACGAAGTTTCACGAAAAATTCCCAAATTAAAGTATACTTAATTAAGTGAAATGGGTTGCGCAGAGAAATATATATATATTGATATATATATATATATATATATAATTGAAAATTAAATAAATAAATATGCAAAAATGTTCAAAACAGCGAATTGGGAGAGGGGAATAACCGAACCGGCCGATTTTTGAGGTCGACCCGAGCCCGCTGGGTCGACTAGGGGTTAATCCAGGGTGTTTGGCTGTCAACCCGTGGGCCGATTCGCTCAAATGCAGATTTTGCATTTGGATGGTTCTCATGGTTCATCTTTAATCTAAAGGCCCTATATGGTTCCTACACTTGACTTCTTCCCCAAGACATGCTTTGATGGCTTGGATTGAATCTAGGTTTAATCCTATGGCCTAAAACACTTGCCTAATCTATAAATAAGACCCTAACCTATCCTAAATCCTCATTATTCATTCATGCAACTAAACTATGGCAAAAATTTACCTCTCATGGCCTCCACTCTCTTCATAAAATTTCTAAATGGTTTCTATGAGAGATTTTCCATGCATACAAGTGTTTTCAAGCTTGTATGAGTGTCATTAGCTTGCATTCAAGTCAAGTTTCTATCTTTGCATCATAAAGCAAGGGTTTTGATCATTTTGGCTCAAGGGTTTTTATGTTAGAGCTTGCATTTTGGGTCTATTTGATTGCATAAGGGCTTTGTCATATCTTTTGTGCTTTCATAGCAATGTAAGCCCTTTCCCTACTCTTAGATATTAACTATGAAGTTAAATGTTCATGTTGCAAGTTTGGGTTTGATCATTGAGTATGATACATGCTATCATGTCATGCAAGTTTATGAAGTCATTATCTTGATCTTGTGAGCTAAAAGCTACAACCTTTATGTTGAAATGTTGCATTAGGCAACATGAGAACCCTCATAACCTTTATGTCAACTTGCATATGAAGTCATAACCCTTATATGATGATATATGCGAGTTACTAGTCATCATTCCATATCTTTTGTCACCATGATTCGCTTATGTTCCAAGTTTGGGTTTATGCATGTTTTGAGGTTTAAGAATGTAACATGCAAGTTAATGAAAACATTTGTGCCTCATTTGCCACCATGATTAACTTGTGGCTTAATATCCATTTTTGTCATGCCTTTGCCAAGTCTCTTCTTTTAATCCATTACGTTGTCGCGAACGTATATGCGAGTTTAAAAGCGTTGGGTTATGTTATGGGTAATTTCTAATGACATGAAAATACAACTTGAAAACATGACTTGAAATATAACATGGAAGTTGACATGTAAGTATGCATAAAAACATAAGCTTGGGAATTTACCTATTAAGTTAGGTCTACCCTTTGGGAATTTACCTATTAAGTTAGGTCTACCCAAATGCTTGAAAACTTGTAACATGTTTTGGGAAACATGATGGACATGACACTTAGATAATATAAGTGTGGCCAACTCGAGGTTGGGTTGAGTTTGCAACGTAAAACTACCCGGAACCGACCGGCCTAACTAGTAGTTGCAAACAATAGGACCCAATGTGAGAAGTTGGTCATGTTGTGCTTGAACCCGAGGTTAGACCAAGTTGTGGTGTAAAGCTACCCGGAACCGACCGGCTTAACTAGTAACCACAACAAAGTCTAATGTGAGAGGTGAAGGTGCATTAAGTAATTAATGCCACATGATAGGGTTAAGTTAATTTGATTAATGACTCTTAACCAAATATGACATGGACAAATGGGTTAAGTAATTTGATTAGGCTAATGATACTTAACAAAACATGACAAGGTTGGGTAGGTTAAGTAACTTGATTTGCCTAATGACACTTAACCATTTTTATATGACTAGTGGATGGGGTTAAGTTAACCAACACTTAATCAATCCAACGCGATAACTTGGTAAGGTTAAGTAAGTTTTCTTAATGACGCTTAACCGAAAAATACGGTTAACGAATGGGGTTAAGATTAGACTCAACTAGTCTAAACATGGAAATCGGATGGGGTTAAATTAGCCTAGACTTAATTAATCCCACTTGGTAGTTTAATGGGGTTAAGTTAAACACTTAACTAATCTAAACATGATGAATTGATGTGGTTAAGTGACCTATACTTAACCAATCTAACTCGTGAATTTATTGAGGTTAAGTTAACCTATACTTAACCGATCTAACGTGAAAACATGATAAGGCTAAGTCACGAATCGCTTGAATACACTTGACCGATTTGACTGAGTAAATTGATAGGGTCAAGTTAATATATACTTAACCAATCTAGAATGATAATTGGACGAGGTTAAGTCGTGAATTTCTTAATACATACTTAACCAACGTGAGCATGGTTTGTAGGGTTAAGTCTTGGACTTGGATACTTAGCCAATTTTGACATGATTTGAAGACGGGTTAAGTCTTGGACTTGGATACTTAGCCAATTTTGACATGATTGGTAGACGGGTTAAGTCATGAACTTAAGTGACACTTAATCCATTATGTAAACCCTAGTTCTGAGGATAGGGGATAACCGTAGTTAACAAGGATAACGGGAATAAGGCTAAGTGGTAAACCTTAGTTGAGGAATAATTAAGTAATGATTCTTAGTCAAGGAAATTTAGACCAGTTCATAGATAGATGAGTAACCTTATACGGTAGGTCATCGTTTAAGTATACGAGTAGGAGCAAGTATCTGATTTAGATAAAGGCTCCAGCGAACTGGGTAACGAAGCAGCGGCTTCGGGGAACGTGAGGGTATTCTTGGTATCCCTCTATGAGCTGCCAGGTGATTATACTAGGCTCATGAGAGGTTAAGGTCTGCGTTAGAAGAACCAAGAGTATGCCTTGGTTGCTATGCGAGCGACCTAAAGACGGGGATGGATAGGGGATAGTCGACGATACACGGTCGTACCCTAGATAGCATTTCGTCAGACTACCTACCATCTTTGGTCAAGCGTGTACGTACGGAAAGGCAGAGAACACCCAATAGACCATAATTGCTATCTAATTATGGTTGCGGTAAGGCTAGGATTGTGGGTTGGCCAGTAGTGTGTTCTCATACAGGATTTATCCTGTCTTGTCTTTCACTAGTTGAGGGAGGGGTCGCGTGGGACCATAGCCACGTATAGAAAAACAGACATTAGCATCTGCATCGGCAGATAAATCGAAAGCTCCCGATCGAGTCCTGTATTTCTCGATCTGCCCTGTGACAGGACTCGGATGGCACGATGTGATACATGTGCATACAGTCATGGAAAACGATTCACGATGAATGCGTGGGAAAAAGGGCGCGGTTGACGGTTAGCGTAAATCCCAGTGGCCTTGGGTGGTTGAACCAAAACCGAGATACGAAAACGTGCAATAGGTAAGCGTAATCCCTAGTGGCCCTAGGTAGCATAAGTCCTAGTTGTACAAACGATAATTCATGTTGGAAGACCCTAGCTAGGTTTAGGGTAACAGTCCAAACCGATCTTAAGGATCATGGAACTATGTTAAAGTAATGTAGAATCTCATGGGAAAGCCCGTATGGTCTACGGCAAGGGACTGAACATTTACATGGAATAAAACATACAAGTTGAGTAACCTATATATGGGATATATTAGGTTGACATGGACCATTACACGACTTTTGAGTGAGGGTCATTCTTGGTTAACACATGATATGGTGGGGATACTAGTACGGTAGGTGCAGAGCTAAAATGCAGGATAGATATCATGGGACGTTATACGTGATAGATATCTTGGGGATATTATACTTGATAGAAACCTGACGATGTGATACCTTGTTTTATCTTGACATCGTAATTTATCATGACACCTTAGTTTATCTGAGTTCAGTAGTTCATCCTGTTATTTTGATTTAGCTTATCTATCTTGTCATCATGCTTATGTTCATCTCAGTTTCTCATGTCAGTTAACTTTACTAGTTTTTATGCTAATAGTAGATAGGGCTTACTCAGTCTTTTTGACTGACCTGTTTTGTTTCGCCTCTTTTCTTCCGTTTCCCCCCCAGGTTACAGGGAGGAAATACTGTTGTTTAGTTCGGACTTCTTCTGCTTGAAGGTCATCATGGATGGCTTGGACTTTTCTTGGCTAATGGCTACTTTACTGTTTTTACTTGGGGAATAATTTATGAAAATGTCTTTATGCTTCTTTACTATTGCAAGACAGGTTTTGATGTACTCTGATGTAAAAGGCTTTAGAGCTTATTTATTCATGTTATGAAAGTTTGATTTTACTTCCGCTATTTTTATATGTTCTGTCTTGTGATATTTCTGTGCATGTTTACCAATAATGCCCCTCTAAAGCTAGTGCATTCCTTTGCGAGTGACCCTAGCGGAGGCGGGGTGTTACAATAAATGAAAATTCCAACCATTTCGACGACACAAATTTCTGGTCTGGAAGCGAGACCATGATGTTGAAGTTTTTCACATAATGCGTGAAAGCAAAGTCTTTTCATCCGGAAATTATTTTGACATCGGTTTTGATGACCATTCAGAATTTCGTTGATCCAAGCTAAGCCAGTGAACTTCGAAGCATTAATCTGCGTCATATGATTTCTCCTTTTAGCCCGAATCACATATACCCCGTAGAGATCAATCATATCGTCGTAATCGGAGGATGAATCGGAGTTAGACATTAATTGAAAAAGTAGAAAGAGTTGAAGAAGTTGTTGAAGGAGTATTGTGAACGGTGTTAAGGGTAGAGGAGGTGATTTATAGAGAGGAAGGGGAGTTGAAAATCAAGTCGTTGGCGTCCGACGCGTCGGACGCCAACGGCTTGATTTTCAACTTCCACCCAGCGTTTCATTTGGCAGTGGAAATTAGTGCTCGCGTTCGACGCGTCGGACGCGACAATAGTTTCCAGTGTGCCTACAAATGACTGCGAACGCACCCTAACATAACCTAACCGACCAGACATGCTTAACTGTAGAATATTAGTGCATGGATTTTGTTTCCAAATATTAAATCCCAAAATGACGCCTGATATGTTGAGATATAAATTCACATTGGTCAACGTTTTAAGTTTGCACTTTAACGATATCAGTTGATTCTTCTTAGATTTCTATTTTAAGATCAATTACAAAAGACATTTCTAATTGTACCTTCCACAATCTTGTAAACCATTTCAATACTGGAAGAGCTGTGATCATCAAAAGTCTTAAAATCTTATGATTTAAGGCTGCTTAATGTCAAATTCCTCTCTTTCCCAAAAGACTCGCATTTTAATTTAAAGTAGATAACGAAACCGTAGTCTAAAAATAAATAAATAATCAACTCATACTAAACCTGACTAAACCGAAGTAGACTTTGCCCACACTAAATTATTTTAATATATACTTATTCGGATTCACAATTATAATTATAATGTTCTAAAAAATAAAATGAATCGTTCGCAGCAAAAAACACATTCCTCGTTGGCAGTAGAGACACACTCAAATACCACGCTCAAATTCCCCGTCACTGTTCCCAAATAACGAACTCTGAGTAAACAACGAAACATCGAAACTGGCCGACTGCATTTCGGCTTGTAGTCTACCGACGAACTAATGAAAGCCAAGTAATAAACAGTCCAAGCATACACGTTAACAGTTCACACTACCATGTATTCCACACGTTTGCGTCTGCTACGTACATTGATTTTGTCATAGTCGCACTCTTGTTATTGCCTAGTTTCTACCTGGTGCTTTCCATTTCATTTTAAAGTGTTACAAAGGTCTACGACAAATCATTTTATTCTTGTTTAGGTGTGTCTCGATGGCCAAACTCAATAGCACCCCAAATAGTGAGCATCCCATTTGCCTTTATATATAAATCAAATATATATATTAGAATAAGTGAGTGGGAGGTGAGAGAATGAGTGAAGGGAGAGAAAAACAGGATATGTGATGGAAATCAGGAGAAATTTAGGGGTGATGCACTGTTTGGTTCGTGACCCCTTCTTGGGATCGGTTTGTGACCCCTTTTTGGGACCGGATCGTGACCCCCTCTTGGGGCCCGGTCGCCTCCCTGAGAGCTATGAGCCGGGGAGACGACCTCGGCCTGCTCCTGGACATTCTCTTCGTTAGCTGCATTCGCTCGAGAGGCTTGTGAATCCTTGGATTTCTTTGCGGCCGTAATGTTCTGACTTTACTGAAGTATTAAAAAACAAAGCAGTAGGAATGCGGACTATCTTCTTCGGACTCGAAAATCCAAATAGTAGAATAGCAATCTAATGGGCTTAGAATTCAATTCTCAGTGAAAGCACCAAAATGTTAGACCAAAATATGGTCCTAACACCCAAATTGTCTTGAATCGTGGAGAGTTATAACTAAAAATAAATTAAAATGCAGTAAACACACCAAATTTATAGTGGTCCGGCATTAAAGAGCCTACGTCCACTTTATATGATTTCGATTGTATGATTGAATACAAGTACAATCACAATCTCCCCTCAATTTCACTTTTACAATGATAATTCACTCAGCAATTTAGAGTTATTTCTGATTAGAAATAGAATAAGTAAGATAATGGTGGAATAAGAGTTCTCAATTGCCCAAAAAGATCCCAAAAAATACCAAGTGTCGGGATATTTATAGGCAATTCCAACAGGTGGTTCGTGAGGACACGTGGCGTCCATCTCGAAAATTTCAGAGCCATTCGTGGGTGAGTGGAGAAGTGGTCAATATGGTCGTTATCGACATGTGTCACTAGATCCTTGAGATACAATTCGTGGGAGATAAGAGTTGAAGGAGTCATGTTGGCGCCCTGGCAATAGGGTCGGGTCATGAAGCATAAGCACGAACGTGGTATTGGTCCTGCATCACAAACCGGTTCATGAGTGACTATCACGAGCGGGGTCTGCTAAGTAGGTCACGAACCGGGTGCTAAATACCACGAGTCGGGGGGTATTCGCTTTGAACTTGTGTGTGTAAGCCTTCGTCCATCTAATCGTGAATACTTGTACTCTTGGTGGCTTGGTCAAAAAGCTAGCCAACATTATTTTTTTTCAAACTATTTTTAGGCATCCATACCCTATTGGACTTACATAAAGCATTAAAATGTCCAAAAATCCCACAATTTGAACATGCAGAAGGTGTCCACTCGTGTTGAACTTTTTGCCAGACTACCTCCCCATTATAATACTTAATAGGAACCATTTCGGGGAATTTGAAATCTATATTAACCTCAATTAATGCCTTAGCATAGGAAGTACGGGATATTCCTTTAGTAATACTGTCAATTCTCACATGATGTCCTAAAATTGATGTTATCCTGCTAATAGCTTTTACTGACCAAAAATCCAAATGTAGGTTGGGGAATTTAATCCAAATAGGAATAGAGTTCAGAAATTCTCAAGTTAATTTCATTTCAGGAACCGACTTTTTCATGAAATTCAATCTTCTGTTATAAAAATAAGGCCTAAAAGAAAGAATTCTACCACAGTCTTCAGCAAGTTCGTACTTAATAATGTAGAAGCCATTATGCATAGAATAAATATGATAACTACCTTTCAATTTCCAATTTCGGTCAATGTAATCTTTCAGGTAAATGTAATCAGTTTTACTTCCGTAGACATAGAAAACAATAGAGTTCAACCATCTTTCCCTTGCTAAATTAACTAGATCCTCACTTATAATCACAAATTTAAGACTATCCTTTGTAATTGGCTCATAATAGGATAATTGAACAACATTACGATGTAAATTATTCGCTTTAACAGCATCGACCCATGAGTTAGATTGCAAAAAATTACCCGAAATATTACCTGCTTGTACCTTAGAGCTTAGATCGGGAAAATCAAGCCTCGAATCTTGTTCTGGACTTCTAACAGTATCACGAGAAGAAATGAAGCGAGGTCGACTTGCATGTTGCTGATTAGAATTTATATCTGGAGGTATAGTCGGTCTTTGATCTGAATCAGAAAAGATTTTTCTTTGAGCGAGAGTTTGGAGAAGAATTAGAAGCGGTCTCCATTTTCAAGGAACAACCTTTTTTGTAACACCCCACCTCCGCCAGTGCCACTCTTGCAAGGGCACTGACTTTGGAGGGGCGTTTAAACAAGGTAAACATGCATGCAGATATCACAAGACAGAACATATAAGTAAAAACAGAGTAAATATAGCAGCGGATAAAAACTAGCATATCAAAACCATATGTTAAGTTACAACACAGTACTTAATCATTATTTTCCATAAACAAAGTCTAGAAACATAAAACTGGAAACTGGAAAGGAAAACATAAAGTAGCTATCCCCAAGGTAGAAAACCATAGCGAGCTCAAGTCCAAAGCATACATGAGCTATCCAAGAAAAGCAGCTAAGATCCAAGCTAAGTACTGGTATTCCCGCCCTGTAAACCTGGAGGGGGGGAAACGAAAGAAAAGAGGCGAAAGAAAATGGGTCAGTCAAAAGACTGGTAAGTCCTACCTACCATTGTACAACAACTAATAAAGTTAACTGTATATGTAAACAAGGATGAGTCATAGGATGATAACTGGCATGGTAAAAAGTCAACAAGATAGATCAAGTGTGGCACCGCATATACAAGGTTGAGGTTTGCACCAAGTGTACTAGTTTCACAAGTCATGTCAAGTGTAAACAAGAAGTGATCCCCAGGCCCAAGTTTGGCCCAACATCATGAATGACCTAAATCAAGGTCCAACTAGCACGGTCTAGTCGATCGGCTCCCTAAAGCCTAACTCGTCAAGTGTCGGTGTCTTACGGCCCAACTACGAAGTGTAGCTAAACTGTGCTAGGTCCACCCTAGGGTGTATCAAGTCCTAGGGTGTCAACCACTGACACAAACCAAGCACGCACAGTTTAAACCTACTGGTGCCCATGCCTGCTTTTTCAACTCCGGACCATGTGCACGACCATGGCCCGCCTGAACCTACACCGGCGCACCTACACAGCCGTCGTTTTGGTCGCTTACATGTCATCCCAGTAATCGTGCCCCACCCTAGCCTAGTCCCTAGGGTATCATGATACAACCAAGAGGGTTACTGGTGCAAAGGACCACGTAACTAGGGTTTCCTTAATGGGTTAAACGTGGTTAACCCAACTCATCCAAGTACCAAGTTGGTTAAGTGTACCCAAGGTTCATGACTTAACCCTACCAACCCATCGTGTTTAATTGGTTAAGTATCCAAGCGGTCCATGACTTAACCCTACCATGTGGCATTAATTAATTTAATGCACCCAACCTCTCACATTAGACCTTGTTGTGGTTACTAGTTAGGCCGGGCGGGTCCGGGTAGGTTTACACCACAACTTAGTCTAACCTCGGGTTTCACGTGCAACATGACCAACTACTCACATTGGGTCCTATTGCTTGTAGCCACTAGTTAAGCCGGTCGGTTCCGGGTAGGTTTATGCTACAAGCTCAACCCAACCTCGAGTTGGCCATCCTCATGTCTTCTAAGTGTCATGTCCATCATGTTTTCAAAACACATTACAAATTTTCAAGCAATTGGGTAGACCTAACTTAATAGGTAAATTCCCAATGGGTAGACCTAACTTAATAGGTAAATTCCCAAGCTTATGTTTTTATGTCTTTTAAGTTTACCCAACCCAAAACGCAATCCCCTCGCTTTACATATCGCAATAGCGCATAAAGGATAGAAAGAGGGAACTTGGCAAAATCATGACATAAAGGTGTTGGAGCCACAAGTTAAACATGGTGGCATATGAGACAAAGATGTGATCATAAACTTGCATATCATGTTATCAACTTGCAAGATATTCATAAGCATGCATAACATCATTTTAACTTGCATAGTGTTCATATGCATGCATAACATGGTTTCAACTTGCATAAGATTCATATGCATGCATAACATGGTTTCAACTTGCATAAGGTTCATATGCATGCATAACATCAAACTTGGCAAATAGGCGGAACATGGCCATAGATAGCATGAGATAAGAACAAGTAACATGCATATAACATTATATGCATGTTAATACAAGGTTTATGAGAGTTTCAAAGTTGCATCATGCAACCTTTCCAACCAAAGATCATATCTTTCTATGCATAAAGCCAAGGACTTTACTAATATGCATAGAGTAAGCTTATGCATAAAATCATAAGATCAAAGCACATATCATGATTAACCCCAAACTCAACTTGCAACATAACATATTAACTTCATAGTTAAAATACAAGAGTAGAAATAGGCTTACAATGCTATGAAGACTCAAATGAGTATAGCAAATGTAAGAAACCCCCTTATGCAACTAATTAAAACCCCAAAATGCAAGCAAACTTGATCAAGACTCCTCCTTTATGATGCCAATAGAGAAACAAGACTTTAATGCAAGCTAAAGAGGATCATACAAGCCTAAATACACTTGTATGCATGGAAATTTCTTGAAAATTGATTTAGGAATTTATGAAGAGAGTGGAGGCCATGAGAGGGTTGATTTTGCCATAGTTTAGTTGTAGGATAGATTAATGATGATTTAGGGTAGGTTAGGGTCTTATTTATAGATTAGGCTAGTGATTTAGACCCTAGGATTAAACCCTAGTTCTCATCTGAACCCTCCAAATCGAATCTGGCCCCCAAGCTCAACACAAACCCCAAAATGGTGCACCAGGCAGAACTGGGCGTCTGAGCCAAGTCGACAGCCAAGTCGACAGGGCTGTCGACCTGGTCAGACCCAGTCGACTCCCAAGTCGACAGGGCTGTCGACTTGGGTACTGTGGCGGGAATTCTCCCGCCTGGCCCAAACTGGCCCAACTTCCAAGTTTAGATTTGAATTTGAAAAATCTGTTTTTATTTAGAAATTTTCTGAAAACTTTGTTGGGCCTTAATCGGGTCATACGGACTCCGATTTTCGAAAACTCGGACTCTATTTTGCGTATTTTTCCGAGACGAACGCAATGGCATAGCCCGTTTCCCTTGATTTAGATTTATAAATTAAATTCTGCCTCGATTTCTGTTATAACAGGTTATTGAAAATACGGGTTGTTACATTTTTTCACTTCGATCAGTTTTAACCATATTTATATATTTAATAAATCGATAAAATATTAATTAATTCCAAATGACTATTTGCAATTTTGATTTGGGCATAATTTACAAGCTATACAATAAAATCTAAAATTTTCACTTTCGTTAAAAAGATATAGTTAAATAGATCCTAATGTTTCTTGTTTTATCAAATTCTGACTTATATTGAATTCTGTATAATCGTTTAAAGTTCAAAACATAATATTACGAACTACTGTGACATTATGAGCTCGTTCTAATTAAAATTTTAATTTATACGTTTAAACCTTAAATTAAATAAATTTCTCGTCGTTAATTCTTAAAATAATTTGTTTGTAAATATTTAATACCTATTAAATATTTTCACTAAAATCCGGGTCGTAACAAAAGTAATAGAATTGCAATCTATTTTGATTTTAGATAATAATTGTTTTATAGTCTTCACACTAGGATGTTCAAGCTTACAAATGCCAAAGAACAAAATCATTTTTGTTGTCAACATTATTCATCTCAGTCAAATAACAACTTTTCAGTCAAATAACAACTTTTCACTCCTTTTTCATCATTGTTGCATCTAATAAAATTTAACTTGTAGAGGCTCTTTGTGACATCACCTTATGAAATAATATTTTTATTTGGAATGTCTCTAACAAGGCAATATTTGGGGTAAAATTCAAAATAGACTTTGTCATTAGCAAACTGAGATACACTAATTAGATTCATTTTTATCTTAGGAACTCTAATCATATTGTGCAAATATAATTGCTTTTTATCATCAATAAATGCATTACCAACATGAGTGATATGAATACACTTACAATTTCTCATGCATATGGACTGATTACTTTTGTATTCTTTGATGCAAATATTCAAATTCTAAAGATTGTTGCTTATATGATTGGTTATTCCTGATTCAGGATACCACCCATTATCTTGTATGTGTTCAATTCTAGTTGTTTCATTACTTTTGCTCATGTCTAGTTGGTTGCTGCTGTCATTCTGAATGTGTGCAATATTGGAAACGTTCTTGTTATTCCTTTGATTCTGATTAGGCTCATAGCTTGAATTGAATCTGAAATAGCATTTTAAGGCATAGCCGATTTTCTCACAAATTTGACATTAAGGCTTATTGTTATTACTCTTTTTATTACTCTATCCGCCTCTTCCCCTTCCTCTTTTTAAGTTGCCACCTCTTTGAAATGATTGTTCGTTCTTGTTGTTGTACTGGTTTTTGTGTTTAAAACAGGATGAAAGATTTTTTGAATTGATTGTTAGTTCTTCTTGTTGTATTGATTTTTGTTCTTGAAACCACCGTTGAAAGATTTATTGAATAGTCAGATTCTTGCTTTCGTTATTGTTGCTAATTCCGGTTTCGTGTGACAGTAGCATAACATGTACTTGATCAAGAGGTGGAACAGTTCTTTGAGTAGTGATAGCAGCAACTATAGATTTATAATCATTACTTGGACCATTTATTAGAATTAGAACTTGTTCTAATTCTTATATGTTGTTGCCATTAGCAGCCAATGATTCACAAATACTTTTGATTTTGGCTGTGTACTCTCTTATTGACATGTTGTCCATACTGACAATGTTAATCAATTCTTTCTCAAATGATGAAAACATCTGTAGGTAAAATCTAATAATCAGATGATGAAAATGTAGAATTGAGAAGCTCTGATACCAATTTATAGATACTAATAAGAAGAGGAATTATTATTATGGAGGAGGAGGATACACAAAAAATTTTGATTACTTTTATAATTCAACTTTCATTACAACACTCTTTTTTTTCAGACTTATCCCCTCTCACTTTCTTTTTTCATTTTCTTTCCTTGCTCACTTTTACTCTTACAACCACACAAAATGACCACCCATATTTATATAGTGGTCTGCATGACCTTACAACTCAATAGGCACCATTTTACTAATTGACATGACACTTAACCAATTACATAATAAGAGCAAACGAGTTCAGCACATTAACTTTATCGCAAGCACTGATGGGATGGACACATCTGTTATTACATAAGTGGGCTCAACAGCCATACTCAATGTATTATTATAATCGTTGCCTGTACAAGTATATAAAGGCACAGTGTACATCTATTTATTTTATCTCTGAGTACATTTTCCTGTACAACTTCAAACGGAAAATAAACATTTCAATTTTCCTTTTATGGTATCAGAGCCGAAGGCCAAACAGCAACATCATACAATATTTTACATATCAAGAAAAGCTCAAATTGAAAACAGTGATTAGAGAAAGGTGTGGATCTCCCTTCTTAGAGAGATTTCATCATAGAAGGCGAACCTTTCATCAAGTGCAGCGCTGTTCTTATCTTTTCTTACCTGCCTCGCCTAAAATCGAATAAAGATTTGCATCTTTCATAGATTTAGGCTGCAGTACTGATCAACAGACTTGCATCTTCATCTGATCAGAATTTCCCTCTGTTTTTGGTTAAAAGGCTAACACAAGACTTTTTTTCGTCCTAGAAACCGTTCTCCGACCAACAATTGGTTTCTCGTTGTAGAAAAGTCCTATACCAACCTCTTTGCCATCCAAGAAACGTTTCCTGACCAACTTTCATCCCCGATTTGCATCAAACATGACAGGAAACAATGATACATTGAGTTCTGCGACATCAAGAGCTGAAGCCAGCGTATCCACCGGTAGTTCTATCACCCTAATTAAGCCAAAAAGTAATATAATCAATATCCCTTTAGATGCAGACAATTATATGCTATGGAAATATGAAGTTGAAACAACACTAAGGGGTTATGGCCTTCTTGAATATATCAGAGGCACTGTTACAGTTGCACCACCAATGGTTGTAGATAAAGATGGCAATCTGATCCCCAATCAAGACTATACAATACAACAGAAGCAAGATAGTTTACTCGCATCATGGCTCATATCATCAATTTGTGCAAATCTAATGTCATGGATTATAGGATGTAACACGTCATATGAAATACGGAGTGCAACAGAACAAATTTTTATTGCCTAGTCAGCATCAAGAATTATGCATTACCGTAGTCAGTTGCAAAACATGAAGAAACACAACATGTCAATGAGCAAGTACTTGACCAAAATTAAGACGTTGTGTGACAAATTAGGGGCAACAGGCCATAAAATTTCAGAAAGTGAACAGGTTCTGTACATTACTAGTGGGCTAGATGATGATTATGAATTTGTTGTCACGTTTATTGCATTGCAAAGAGTTATTCCAGACATACAGTATGTTCATTCAACCTTACTCGCACACGAAGGAAGGATTGAGCAGAGGAAAATGTCACAGGGGGATTACACTGTCAGTTATGCAACTACTTCTAAGTCCAAGAACCAACCAAGAAACAATGCCAGTCAAACTAACAATCAAGAACCCAATTTCTACAGGGGAAATCAACCCCAAAGAGGTAGAGGCAGGGGGTAGATGGAGTGGTAACAACCGAACTAAATGTCAGATATGCGAAAAAATTGGCCATATTGCTAGTAGATGTTATTTCAGGTTTAATGCAGAATAAAATGTGGCAAGACAAGGACAGTCTACTCAAGCAAGGCCTAATGTTAATATGGCGCAGATTAATCAGTAAAGAAGTAATGCTGATAACAGTAAAGGACCAGCAAACAATGTTGAAGATTCTAACAAATATGAAGACAAAAATTTGGATGACTGGTATCCGGACTCAGGTGCTACAAATCATGTAACTAATAGCATGCAAAACTTAAATCTTGGGAACAGAAACTATTCAGGTACACAAGCATACGCATGGGAAACGGTGATACGATAAGTATCTCTCATATTGCTAATGGTTTTATCAATGGTGAGAGGCAACTATATCTTAACAATTTATTTCGTGTTCCTAAAATCAAGAAAAAATTACTTAGTGTCTCGCAATTTACCAATGACAATCATGTCTACTTTGAGTTTCACCCTAAGTATTGTGTTGTTAAAGACCTAATTGATGACAATGTTTTATTACAGGGTAGCGTGGAGAATTGGCTTTACAGATTCAAGAATTCCAGTATTAAAAACAACGACTGTTATGGCAAACAGTGTTATAATGTTGAATTTACTGCTAAAATCAATAAGGACTCTTTTGATGTTTGGCATAGAAAACTTGGCCACCCTAGTATTAGAACTGTAAAAGAGATATTGCATGAGAATAATATTTGTGTTGAAGAATTACCTGATAAGTATATCTCTTCTCACTGTCAAATAGGCAAGTGCCATAAACTGCCATTTATTGATTATGAAACTATCTATAATAATCTACTTGAACTAGTTGCAGCAGATGTATGGGGACCCTCTCCTATTCCTACTGATCAAGGATACATGTACTATCTATCTTTTGTTGATGCATATAGTAGATACTGTTGGGTGTTCATTATTAAATCAAAATCAGAAGTATGCAATGTTGCAGTTCAGTTCATTAAATTTGTTGGAAAACAAATCAATCACAGTGTGAAATGATTGCAAACAGACGGTGGAGGTGAGTTTAAAACTTTAAAGAAATTTCTTGATGACAAGGGAATCAAACATAGAGTTACTTGCCCACATACGTCTGAGAAAAATGGTCTAATAGAGAGAAAACACAAGCACATCGTCGACACAGGACTGACACTAATGTCGCAAGCATCTTTGCAACTTAAATTTTGGGCAGAGGCATTTGCTACATCTGTATATTTAATAAATAGAATGCCCACAAGGGTTACAGATGGGAAAAATCCTTATGAAAAATTATATGAGATTAGACCAGACTACAAAACACTAAAAACTTTTGGGTGCCTGTGCTTTCTTTATCTTAGACCTTACAACCAACATAAACTCAGCTTTAGGTCCAGACCATGCAAGTTTTTAGGTTACCCGAATAATCAGAAAGGATATAGGTGTCTGGAAAGTAATGGCAAAGTTTATGTAGCTACTAGACATGTTATTTTTAATGAAAATATTTTTCCTTTTGCAGAAAAAGATGTAAAGACTACTAGCAGAGTTATTGAAACAACAAGCAATTTTAAACCACCTATGGTTTTAACTGAATGGCACAGTAGCAAATATATTGAAGATCAACATGAAGAACCAAGTGACTCTCATACAGTTGCCGGTACCAAATCCTATTACAACACAGATGATGATAATATGCAGACACAACAAGGCACAGCAAAAAATTCTATCAGTAGCACTAGCAGTGATGATAGAAATAGTGGAAATCAAAGTGACTCAAGCAATTGTGACAATGTAGCTACAGCAGAAAATGCAAACAAGCAGGCTACAGACAGAAATACTCATCATAAGATGACACGAGCTAAAAGTGGGATTTTTAAACCCAAAGCCTACACTAATACTTGACAAGAGAGAGCCCAACACATATGAGGAAGCTGTCAATAATGACAAATGGAGAACTGCTATGAATGAGGAATATAATGCATAAATTAAGAACATGACATGGACACTTGTGCATCCACCCAAGCATAAAAACATCATAGGGTGTAAATGGACATACAAGTTGAAGAAAAATCCAGATGGAAGTATACTTAAATACAAAGCTAGACTGGTTGCCAAAGGATATTCACAGCAATATAGATTTAATTTTAGTGAAACATTTTCGCCAGTGGTGAAACATACAACTATCAGAATTATAATGTCTGTTGCACTAAACAAAGGATGGAAAATTAGACAACAGGACGTGTACAATGAATTTCTTAATGGAGAGTTACAAAAGGATGTGTACATGCAACAACGTATGGGATATGTTAAATCAGAAGAAAAGGGACTTGTTTGTAAACTGCACAAGGCCATATATGGGTTGAAACAGGCCTCAAGGTTATGGTATGATAAGCTAAAGGCAACCTTCACTGACCTTAGGTTTCACATGGCTAAATCAGACTGCTCTCTATACATAAAGGTGAAGGGTAATATGGTTACATATGTCCTAGTTTACGTCGATGATATTCTGATTACTGGGAATAATGAGGAGGAAATCAATAGCATTGTTATTTTCCTCAACAAGAAGTTTTTGATCAAGAATCTAGGAACTGCCAATTATTTTTTGGGAATTCAAGTCAAGTATTTATCTAATTCTGAGATCAAATTATCTCAGAGAAAATATATCACAGAAGTACTTGAACGTGCAAACATGGATAAGGCAAAATCACTACCAATGCCAATGACAAGCAATCTACGCTTATCCAAAAGCAGCGCTGATGCGGTTGAAAATGTCAAGCTATATAGGAGTATTGTTGGTGCCCTACAGTATGTGACCATAAGAAGACCCGAATTGTGTTTTAGTGTGAACAAAGTGAGTCAGTTTATGCAAAATCCGTTAAGCGAGCACTGGAAAGCAGTCAAACGTATTTTACGATATTTAAGAGGAACCATAGATCATGGACCGGTGTTAAAGTCAAGTAAAAACACACATATAAAAGCTTATAGTGACGCGGACTGGGCTTCTGACCCAGATGAGCACAGATCTACCTCTGGGTACTGTGTTTATTTCGGATCCAACCCCATATCATGGTGTTCGAAGAAGCAAGCTACTACATCTCGCTCCAGCACTGAAGCAGAATATAGATCGATTGCAAGCACCACAACGGAGCTGATGTGGATAGGATCCCTTCTCCAAGAGCTCGGCACAGAATTACAGCACAAGCCAATCATTTGGTGCGATAATCAGAGTGCAATTTCTCTATCAGCAAATCCAATTCAGCATTCTCATACGAAACACGTCGAAATAGATTTATATTTCGTACGAGAATAAATAGCTAAAGGGAAACTGGAAGTTTGACATGTGCCCTCGTATTTCCAGAGAGCAGATGTGTTTAATAAAACTCTCACAGCAAAGAATTTTCATAGATTCAGAGAAGAGCTGCTGATTTCAGACAAAGACGATGGTGATATGAGTAGCGGCTGATTTCAGATGGATATAATGGGAATAAGAGTGGCGACTACCCTAACCCTAGCTCGATTTTAGGGTGGGTAATAAGAGCAAATGAGTTCAGCACATTAACTTTATCGCAAGCACTGATGGGCTGGACACATCTGTTATTACATAAATGGGCTCAACAGCCATACTCAATGTATTATTATAACCGTTGCCTATACAAGTATATAAAGGCACGGTGTACATCTATTTATTTTATCTTTGAGTACATTTTCCTGCACAACTTCAAACAGAAAATAAACATTTCAATTTTCCTTATATTACATCTTAAATAGACACACCAATTTACTAATAGACACAATACTTAATTTATGACTCTTGACACATAAAGACACACCACTTTACGAATTGATAATTATTCCTTTATTTTTTTTCATTTATCAATATCACATTTAAAGTTTACCTAACAGAAAAATAACTGACGAGTAGATTCAATTTATCAAAACCGATGCCATTAAGCAATAACGCTCTGATACCATATTATTGAAGTTTTGATAAAAAGGGTAACACTTCGATTTTGAATTATAGAATCTGAAAGGAGAAAACTGATGCATTTATTGATGATATGAATTACATATATGAAATTAGTTTCCCGGGATACAGCAACAGTGCGTATTTACAGGAAAAGACACATAATAAAGATAATGCACTAAAACAAAAAAGGGATTTTATAGCGTTTGAAAAACGCTATGATATCCTAATATAGCGTTTCAGAGAACGCCATGTAATGACATGCTATCTTAGGTCGTCGACTTTAAATAGCACTGTAAAAACGCTATTAAAACTGATATCTTATAGCGTTTTGCTTTGCTATCAAACGTAAACGCTATATGAAATCATACCCAATAGCAACCTGTTATAGCGTTTATTTCTAAATTTTATAGCGTTCATCCAATTTCTACTATAGCATTTTCCTTTACTTCTAGAGCGTTTTATAGCGTTTAGTGTACATTTGAATAGCGTTTAGGGGTACATTTGAATAGCGTTTACACTAAGTTAGTAATAGCGTTTGTGGAGGATCATTTATAGCATTTTAAAAACCCTATAATATTGAATGCCAATCCATAGCATTTACCATTTGTATATCACCATTACAGCTCTTTCGTTAATTTTAAATACATACATATCATTCAAACAACACTCATATGTATCATAATCTATTTCTCAAATATATAAAAACATAACATATTTCACAAACAAACATGTAAACTACAAAATAATATTTCATACATATCATTGAAACAACATTCATATATTCAAATTTAATATTTCATACATATCATTGAAACAACATTCATATATTCAAATTTAATATTTCATACATATAATTCAAATTACTTCTCACATATCCAAACTTAACAATTCATACATACTTGTCCATAATACGTCAATATACTTGCGTTAACAAGTTACTTACAACATAGTAAAATACTTAATCTTAGTTTGCTTCTGATATTTTGTCCAAAACATGAGCAATTGGTCCTGTCACAACAAAAATAAGCAATATTCAGATCAAAATATTATATATATGGGTGTGTGTGTGTGTGTGTGCATACACAGAGGCACAACATAATTGGAAAATGATTCAAGAGGAAAAAAAGTGAAAATGCACATTACTATGCAAATCAACATATATATCAGTAAATGATTTTTCTGATCTTCCAAATTATACATTTAGTCCATATTCCATTAAAGGAAGGCTCCTTTATGCTTACGTTTCCATATACAAATGCACAAGTATGAGAGAAAATAGAAAACAAAGAAGCAGGTCAGCAGTTATGAGGAATCATAAAAATTGCCTGTCAGCCACTACTGCATTAGGCGTACATGTGGCATATAAAAGGCTTGTTAGGATATTAAATCCATTTGTAAAATTACTTGACCATAAAATGATAATTATTAATTTAAAAAGAAATTACCTGACCATAAAATGATAATTACCTGACCATAAAATGAATCCATTTGTTGCATCCTTGGCTATGTAAAATTCAAATCTTGAAAATAAGCTTCATCGCTGTATTTATAAATTAGGATGTAAGTTCATTTGTTCCTCCTAATTATTTCAGTTCATGCATGAATTACATCATTCAGAGAGGAACATAAGGTTGTTGTAATCCACCCATGCTTAGTCTCAACATCATTAAGGACTGTCAAGAATCAAACAAATAAACCGGAATAACTGAATCATAAACAAATCCAGTAGTTCCATATAGTATGGTAACATGCAATGAAGAAATTTGTCATTGTAATTTTCTTTACTTTACAACGGAAAACTTCTCAGTCTCCTAGAGAAATAGTTACATCAGATCCCTACCTAGCATTGGCTTTACTTTACATCTGCCTAAAGGCATTCATCTACATTTTCCCCACAATAATTTCTCGCATTAAGGCATTCCTATTCACATACCCGTTGCACGTTAATGTTGAAATATTTGGTGAATGGAACCACAACTTATTGGACCGTGTTCGACATGTAATTGATCTTAAAAACAACTGTATAAGCCTCAAAGCCAGAAATTTTCGAAAGAGAGCCACAAATGCTCGGGTCTGGGCTTCATCTCTTGCTTCAGTTTCTCTGGGTGAATCATCATCAAGGAGTAATGAATTATAATTAGGAGGCTGAATTCTATTTTGTTGTACTGCAGAAGACTTGTCATTATTTTTAAATATGTAAATTTTTGAGACATTCATATTGTGTATATTACCAGTCTTGCATGTATCTGAAGTTGACCTTTCATTTCCACTGTTCCTTTATTTTGAGAATTGTACCTGTAGTACAAATTATGTTGTATGATAGTGTAATTGTTTTTTCAAGTAATTGGCGCCATTTTTTGCTTTTGATCTCTTTTTTTACATGTACATTAGCATCCAAGTAACCATTGTACCTGTTGCATTACTTTCAGTTACCACCATTAAATTTTCATTTTAAGTGATAACCATTCATTTATAAAATAGTAAAAACTAAATGAGGTAAGTCCTAGCAAATAGAATGGTCTCTTTCCTTGTATTAATCTGATTCACACAAAATGGTCAAGCCATGTGCCTTTACTGTCTATATATAAACAGGATGGAGTATCTTTTTCTGAGTTATTTATTTTGTTCTTTCAATTGTGTTGGCATTACACAAAATGGCAAATAGCAAAGCAGTGATTTTCTTCGGAATTCTGGTTATATCATTGGTTTTGACAAGGGCACAAGAGCATAATGAGGTAAATTAAAATAAAGTAACATCCTATATTGTTATTTATATCCAAATAAATCATGAGTTATAGAATTCACATAACAAAACTCACCAGCCAAATCCAAATTACATCCTATATTGTTATCTAAAAACTGCTCGGCGCCTGAATTTGGAAAACGTTTATTGACTTTGCTGATTAATTACATCCTTATTTCTTTTTAAATGATGGGCTCAACGGTTTAATGTAAATGCTGCAGCTTTCTAATAAATAATACAATGTCACTGCGTGGCTAAAGAGGACTTGAATGAGGCTGTTATGCAGAACATATAGTGGCATGACTGTAAAACTGGTTGATCAAGGGGCTCCCACTACATGAATAGCTGCTACTGGAAACAGCCGAAACATCCAGACCGAGTGTGAGTAACTTCTCTGGATTAATTTTTTTTTTGTCTTAAAAAAAATGTTTTTTGTTGTTTTGTATAATCCGAGCGTGTATCATAATAAACAAATTGTATGCTCTGGCTTATCAGCACCATACGCGTATCTCAGATTGATGGATGTAGTATAATTCATTTCCCAAAACATGAAGGAAAAAAATGATTATTGAATATTAATGTTCATAAATCATAAGAGCTTTGGAGAATAGATATTTATATAACTGAATACTTAAATAAATATAAATAGCCTGGAAGGATAACTTACAATCCCATTGAAAAGCTTTAGAGAACAGAGTATTTGCTGGGTTATTTTTTCCCTTGTACTGTATTCAGGTTTCAGGATATTTAGTTAGCCGGCTCTTGTTTAGTTATATATGGATTATAATTGTTATTAGTCAGCTACTATTTGCAGTGTCACTCATACACATTATTTATGTCTGGAAGTGACATCGGTTATTATGTTAAGATCTCTGTTTTTTTTCCATAGTTAAATTATCAGCATCGGTTATTATGTTAAGACCTCTGGGTTTTTTTTTCATAGTTCAATTATCAGCATCGGTTATTATGTTAAGACCTCTGTGTTTTTTTTTCAGAACAGATGTCTGGAAGTGACAAGCTCTCTAAAAACTGCTCGGCGCCTGAATCCGACTCGAGTTTTATCCGTGATTGTAAGATTTATCAAGTCACTATGATATTTTAACAATAGAGGCGCAACCCAGGCATGTGGGACTACCTTCTTCTCGGCCAGACAGTAGTGCAGTAGCCCCTTTCAGTCCTGCACCGCCTAGCGAGCTGTGCTGCAATGCGGTTCGTAACTGGCGCATTGGAGATTCCTGCTAACTACAGCGTCAATTACAAGCAATATTTGCAGTCTACTTTTTTATTCACCACTCTTTTCACTATTGTGCGTAGGATTGAATTAAAACGTCGGCTTGAAATTCTATTTTTGCAATTAAATTATGAATTTTTTAGGGTCTGTAATAAAATAAAACATATAAATGTGGACATACAATTCCTGAAAATCATACTTTATATCTATTTAAATTTTTATTAAGGAACCTTTACTTTATATCTCATTTGCATAATATATGATGCTTTCTGTACAAATTTTTACTTGACTTTTGCTTTGCAGTATTATAATTGATTTCCACACAACATTTGAAATTGAATATTTTTGTTTGAAATTTTGTCTTGATTACTAGGATGGTACATATGAATTCAGCAACCACCTCCCTCCCCTCCCCCTCAAACCACCTTCCCACAATATCAGTTTTAGCAAATGAAAACTGGAAATCAGATGCAATTCAAAGCTGAGTCTCAAAGTCAACCCAAAACTCAAACACAAAGATCAACCACATTAAGACTACTATGATTAGATATATTCAACTAAAAGGCAAAAGGGCAGTGAACAAAAAAAATGCAGGAGTTATAAACTTACATTTAGGACGAAAATAGCTTTTTTTCCCCTTTTGATCAGCTAACAAACTTTAATAATGATTACCTATATAAATGTGGTGAAACGTCAAATGTGTATACATTTTTAAAAAAATTATATCTATAAAATTAATGCTTACTTACTAGAACTAGATTCTGTTACAACTTTTGAGGCTGGCCACGCTACTGTAGAACCTACGGCATCTTCAATGCAGACAAGATCAGAAGTTGGTCTCCAGAGAACTGCATCTGGAACCGTAGCGTTCACTACCCAAACTTTAATAGCATCTCTTCCAAGTTGAACAAAATGAACCATTTCATTTGGATCGGTTGAAGCCACAAATCCTTCTGCAACCAGTGCTTCTGTTCCACCAACATCAATTAGCTTGCATTTACTCTTAACGATTGGAAGGGTTCGATTTCCACCCTATCAAACACAAGCATAAACACAAGTGCTTTAATATATATTTCAATTAGTAAATTCGATAACAAATTACTACTATTTCGCTTTAATGTATTACTATATGAGATGTTACGTTGATAGCGCTAGAAACAAATGATGCGTCTTTGACTGTCTCAACAACCACTTTTGATTCTGGCCAAGCTACTTTACTACCAAAAGCTTCTCCAACATGTATCATATTATTTGTTGGTCTCCATAAAAATGCATCAGGCTTTTTTGGATTGTCAATAGAAACTAACATAGCTGATGGTCCAATAGGAATGTCATTCACAAGCTTATTTGGATCGCTAGAGTACAAGCGTCCTTCAGCAACTAGTTCTTCACCTCCAAGCCAATCATATAACTTGCATAATTTTTTCGTGCGGCTAGTTTTACTCTATTAAAACAAAGTGCATCATAACTTTGTCATGTATAAAATTAATTTGTACATAAAAAAATTTGAAAATTAATTTACCATATTATCAGATTGATCCAAAGCTCGCATAATAACTTTATCGGAAGGCCATGCTACTAACATGCCCGTAGCCTCTCCAAGATGTATCGTATTAAACACAGCTCTCCATAGAAAAGCATCCACTTTCCGTGGAAACTCAATCAAAACTGCTTTCGCATTTGGTCCTAGAGGAATTCTGTGTACGAGCTTGTTTGGATCACTTGACACTACTCTTCCTTCAGCTACTATTTCATCAGTTCCATTCCAATCCAACAAATCACATTTATCATCACTGTTTCCATAATTGCTCTGCATTTAACAAAAAGTGCATTAAGTTGATTACTACATTTACAATGATAGTATATTTGATGTTCACCTGAGATATGGATTCTCCTCCTTGAGATCCATTAACCTAAAAATTGCAAATTTGAATAACGTGGATTAAAAAATCATATGAAAAACAAAATAATTTTTTTTATCCAATATTACTACGCAATTAGTACAACAAATATTGAAGTTATATACCAAATTTTTCTTCAACATGCGAATCTCTTCTTCCAACTTTGAAATTCTCTCATCTTTAGCTTGTAGCAGCAAAGACTTAGTATAGTTTGCACCTCTCCCCATTGCCCGTAGTCGTCCAGGCCTATCTTGTCCTAACACTTGAGAGACAACATCTTCTCTCACAGAACTTTTTGTTGAGTTTGATTGTGTTTCAGATTCAATTTTTTCATCTTTTCCTACAAAAGTTAACATTTTGTTACATATTTTTAAGTACTAGACAAAATGCGAATAAATGTTCATAAAACAGTATTATAGGATTTTTATCAGTACTGTAGTGCTCTTACAATTGTATCCTGGACATATGTATTCACCGCTTCGCCATTTTTTCGAATGCGGGATTTAATCCAAATTTGAGCTCTAGGAATGGGGTTAGTATTGCCACTCTCATTTCTCTATTAGTAAGAATGATAAATAAAATGAATGGTTGTAACTGAAAAAAGTGATATGTAAAAATAATTGAATCGACTGTTCTTTCTTACTATGTCCTCCGCTAGTCGAGCCATTCCTTTGCGACTAACTGTATGTGGCACTTGAACACTTCTGATAGCTTTAAATTTATCGCTTTGTGCCTAAGATGAAAAGATATAATAAATTGATTAATTATAATTATTACATATAACTGAATTTTATATTTATTTACCTTAAACTTTGAGTCTGTTTTTTTCTTTATAAAATCCCTCCAATCGTTCATATTTTCGACATTGCTAGGTTTGAGCTTAATCCTTTCCTCTATGTTCTTTGATTTCACTATTTGCCTAACTAGTCTGCTTTTTGAAGCCCTCCAGATGCATCCCATTTGTTGGAAAATAGGCACTTTCTGCCATTCCTCATCTAGTTTATATCTTGCCTGCAAAATGTAAATTTCAATAAGACCAATACTAAAGAAAACAAGTACTAACTATACAAAAAAATTATCACAATAAAATATAATGAACACAACATAAACTTCAATTAATTTTTTTTAATCGTTTAGCTTAAAGAGATGACTTTTATAAATAATTAGGCGCAGCACAAAAGGTTACTAATAGGATATTTTTTTTCTCTTTTCTAATCTGCTACCCCTGCTCTTTTCTAAACCCCCTAAAACACCAACCGACTTGGTTTACCCGGATATCATCTTAATCACTGCATATTGCAGGCGCAAAACAATCTGAACTACAAATATATCATTATTATCACTGTATGAATATAGTAATAAATACAAGAAACTAAGGTGAGATGTTCATTTTCTGAATGATTTAAAATGCCAGGATAAAACAAAACATTTATTGTTTCTACTTATTTTGATACTGGCAAGGTCGATGAGCAGGAATTGAGTATTTTGATATGAGCAACAAAGATTAAGTTGAACTATATGGTATCATTACATTTTCAAGCTTTTTCTTTTTTATAGCATGTGGTACCAGTATTTTTAACTCATATTATCCATTTATCAATATACACTTTGATTTATTTACCTTTTCCTATTTAATATTCATAAAGAGCTGGGACTTCCTCATAAGGAAAGTTGAGGATTGTTCACCAAACATAGTTCTGACTTCTGACCTTCTGGCGTTCAATATAAAATGGCAGTAAAAGTGGGCGCAAATATTTGAAGTCATTTTTGCACAATGTAAATAGCAAAATTTTCATTTTACATGCTTATGCAATTGAAATGACAAATATTTGCAGCATAGGATGTAAATGTCTGTAGTTTTGGGTGCAAATACATGCAATTTAAATTGCATATTTTTGCTATAAATGTTTCGTGAAATTGTTTTGATAGGATGGGAAAACTTCTTATTGGTTTCTGAAAAAGTACCCTCAGAAATAACACAAGCTGCCTTAGAACTTACACTAAACATGTCTTACCTTATCCATGCATGCATGTTAGTAATTTAATTCATTCAGCATACTGATAATAGTAGTAACATATTCATGTTGTAAAACATGGAAATTACAGAGTTTAACAAAACTACAGAGGAAGATATCATCTTCTCTGCCATTTTCCTGAATGATTGTGGTTGGTCACATGAATTCTCATTTTCCTTAGGTTCTCGTCTTTAAGTCATATTTTTAGAAACTCAGTTTTTAATGATCGTTTTTGATACATTTTACCGAAGGCAATTTAGATCTTCAGTCCTTTTGGTTTCGTGTAAAGATTTTCATAGATTTACAAGTTATATTTGTAATTAAGTGAATCAATTGCCGACATCTATGATCAAAGCAAGTTTCTCACCTTTTTAAAAGTTGTTTTTGGTTGTGCTATATTGTCTGTTAATGTAGTAGTACCAAGTCCATTAGCATAGTCCTACATTTAAGTTTGTTGATTCAATGTTCGTATTATATCAATCTTTAGCACACATACATTAATTTCTCATTTCCTTGATGGATTCTTTCCTTTTTCAGGTGAATTTCCCCCCTTACATTCTACATGTGTATGGAATATGCGAAGAATGCAGCATGCCAATCTTGGATGAATGGAGAACATGACAGTCTAACTCCACTTGTCAATGGCGTTTATGTCCGGTTTATTGCTGACTAAGTTATACTTCCTCAAGTAAATTAAATTTAACCAAAAGTGAATCTCATGTTGTAAACCAAAGCTCAAAGGAAATGGAGAATTTGACCGAGTGGATTGAGTGGTTCGCAGCAGATCAAACAAGGTGATATTTCCTTCCTTATTTTTGATAAATATACCATAAACTAGTTTGTTAATTTTATTTGATTATAGGTGAATTATGAAAAGCTAGAAATAATACCTTCTACCTTTAGCTTTGAGTCATTTCAATTCTGTTTGTGTCAAGGAAAAGGAAAAGGAAATATTTCCTTCCATGTTTTTAATGTTAATTTTACCTTTAGCTTTGGTTTTGGACAAGCAACAAATTGGTTTTAGAAACTCATTTTCCTTAGGTTCTCGTAAAACATGGAAATTACAGAGTTTAACAAAACTACAGAGGAAGCCTGCAGTGAGCAAGGCAGTAAAAGGTATGATTAAACGTATTCATATCGCAGACTGGATCTATAATAGTAGTAACATATTCATGTCGCGGACAATACTGTGTTTACCGTTTGTTTCTATTTAGGCTATCTTCAAAAGAAGAAATCACATAACATGTGAATAAAGATATGGGTCTCACTTCGGTAATATTTCTTATGGTGGTAAAGCACTTAAGTCTGCATGGTTCAGTTTTGGTCTTTCTGCAATGGTTCTATTTTTATTGTTGAAATTTAATGTAATTTACTTTTAAGGTTAAGACAGCCCATACTGTTGAAGCATGACAGAATATTAAATCTTAATTTTGAATGAGGATAATATCAATCTTAAAGCATGAAACTCAGTTCATACTAATTATATGAAAATGATACCTGAATGGAACTCCACAACACGAACTTTAAATCATCCCCAATTGACCGCCAATCATCAATTGTGAATGGAACATGCTCCCGTACGAGCGGTCCTAAGTAAGAAGACAATTTTACAGAACCTTCTCCTATTGGTATAGCATTTTCGTTGAATTCAACGGTAATCCGAGATACACTATCTGATGGAAGTCTTTTCATTCTTGTCAGACCTCGCTTTTTTTCTTTTCAACCAGATTTTCATGTACTTGAAAACCAGTCTCGTTTTCCACCAAATTATTTTCAACTTCAACCTCATTGGTTTCAATATTTAATCCAGATTGCACCGCATTTTCTATACATGCTTCGGTTCCCTGATTGGTTGTTTCTAAATTTGCTTCATGATGCTCATTGGTTTGTAAATTTGCTTCATGTTGCACATTAATTTCTACATTCACCTCAGGTTGCTCGTTGGGTTCAATATTTGCTTCGAGTTCTTCAAGGGGGTCCTCGGTTTGTTTTTGTTTGCGGGTAATCTTCCTCTTTTTCGCCATTTCCTACATTAACAAAATAAATATATAGAATTACACAATAAACAGAATCAATTTGGCTATGGGAGAATTACTAAATACAGAAAAAAAATCACAGTTGCCCTTTTTATGCATGTTATCAAACAATGTAGTAAACATTGAAAATTGAAGCTGCAGGGTAAATGCAGTAATTGCATATATCAACAGAAACAGTAACCAATCGTATATTAAGGAGCATAAATAAACATTAAATGAAAACAATCTGTATTATGGAGCATAAATAAACATTTAAATATATGTTCCAAGTTATCAATTTGGCATTACAATGATAAGAAACCTACTATTCTGCAATATATATGATGAATGTATAAAAGAATGTGTAATCAGGTTTGGTGCCAAGTGCAGTATTAGGTCACTAGGAAGATGCACTAACATGAAACTGTGAAGGGGGAAATTTATCAACCATCAGATATTTTCATGCCATGATGAAAGCAAAGCAAATCAAACAGCATAGGCATAGTTTGATAAATAAACATACTTCAAATCCTCATAAACTGAAAGAAGAAGGTACAAAATAATTTTTTGACTTCAGAATGTCAAATTTTAATTGATCTACCATCTGAGAATGCAAAGAGAAAACTTATATCTAAGTGAAATAAAATATCCAAGAAGCTCGACATTTCAAATAAATGGTACAAGTACTCAGCAACATATCCATTGACTGTACATGCATCTCAAAATTATTCGAGTATGCCTTCACAATCTTCTCTAACAAAAGAAACATCATCAACATATCCATCGACATCCATACTGATTTCTTGGCAATCTTCCTCAACATGGTTTACTTCCTCAACAGTGTCCTGGATCTCTAGCTCATCAAAAATTCTTGAAGGTGCTTTCATTACCGTATACCAATTAGAAGAATCATTCTCTCTTAAATAAAAAACTTGTTTCGCTTGGGATGCAAGTATATATGGATCTTTTAAAAATGAAGCTTGACTTTGATGTAAATTGACAAGAGTAAACCCATCCTCATTCTTTACACAATTTCTTATGTTTTCCCATTGACACTTAAATATTGGAACATAAAAAACATTATAGTCTAACAAAATTATATCGGTAAGTATCCCATAATAAGTGACAACATCAGCCACTTGAGAAACATCTTTTGCACTTGCTCTGCACATGGTTGTTGCATCATAAGTCACTCCACTATTTTGAGTTTCCCTCTTAACGTCTTTTGTGTGAAAACGCAGCCCATTGATGATGTATCCTGTATAGGACAACGCATCGTTCTTCGGACCATAAGCAATCCATTTTAGCATGTCATCGTGCTCTTTGGAGCTATTAGGTATCTATAAACAATTGATTTCATTTGATAAAGCTAGTCGTAATATGATTTAAAATAAATTAGTAACATTTCAAAATTTAATTCACCTATTTTTTAATCCAACTCGATAATGTAGCTATATGATTTTTCCAAAGTAATGTGCCATTTCTTTCCATGCGCTTGTCTAAATTTTGTAACTCCTCCACATGCAAACTACGGTGTAAGAACAAAAATTTACGTTACACTCGACATTGCAAACAATCAAAACATAGAAAAATATGAGGTATGCACGTACTCTAAATATGGTTCTATTATGGTCATATTCATTAGCACAGCCAAATGAGCGGACTCTTTTTCATTAAAAGACAATGTGATTGTCTTAAATGCTGATATTGGACGTCCTTCAAGTATTACATTACTTTGGTAATCTTCATTTCGAGTTTCTTTCTCATGCGATTTTCTCAAAAATTCACCAAAAATTCTCATGCATTCTTCTGCAAGATAAGATTCTGCAATACACCCCTCAGGACGAGCATAATTTCTTACGTAATATTTTAGTGTTTTCATGTACCTTTCAAAGGGGTACATCCAACGAAAATGGACTGGCCCACACAGTCGTGCTTCCCTTGCAAGATGAATTATCAGATGTATCATTATATCAAAAAAAGACGGCGGAAAATATCTTTCAAGCTCGCACAAAATCGCAATAATCTCATCCTCCAGATGCTGTAGTTTCTCTCTATCTAAAATGCGCTGACATAACTTATTAAAGGATGAACATAAGTGAGATATTGTTTTCCTTGGCTTCTTTGGAAGCAATCCTCTTAGTAAGATGGGTAACAATTGTTGCATTAAAACGTGATAATCATGAGACTTCAAACCACTGATTTTGCAATCGTCCAATGATACACATCTTTTAAAATTTGAGCAATAGCCATCGGGTCCTGTAAAGTCATATAACCGTTTACAAAATATTGTTTTTTCAATTTTTGACAATGTATATGGAGCTGGTGGAAGATATGTCTTGTTCCCATGAGGTTGTGTATGAAGACCATGTCGAATTCCCCAGTCCTCCAAATCCTTTCTAGAATTAATTCCATCCTTTGATTTTTTGTCGTGCAACATTGTGCTTATTAGACTTTCACCGACATTTTTCTCCACATGCATTACATCTAAATTATGTCGTAATGGAAGCTCCTATAAAATTAATAACGGAACATTTTAATTATATAATTTCATAACATTATTTAGTGAAATAAAACAAAACTTGCGCACTAACCTCCCAATATGGCAACTGAAAAAAAATGGATTTCTTTTTCCATCTTGATAGCTCCATTCTCACAGGATCTGTATCTTCATCATCTTCATTTTTCTGGCTATATTCAATTCTTCTTTTATCCCCTATCTTACTTTGGTCATTCTTGTTTTTCTTTTTTCTATTATTCTTTTTTTGGCTCTTCTTTGCATTTCCAAAATTATTTGGAAAATCTTTTAGAATAATAGATATTTTTCTTCCAGTTAGAATCCTAGGCTTGAACCCTTCCTCTACGGTGTTATCAAACAAGGCCTTATTTTTTCTTAAGGGATTTGAAGGGGATAAAAATCTTCTATGACCCATATAGACAGTCTTTCTACTGTGATTTAGCCATCGATGATGAGTGTTGACACCGCATAATGGACATGCTTTTTTACCTTTTACACAGCAGCCAGCAAGATTACCATAGGCTGGAAAATCATTTATTATCCAAAGCAAAATCGCTTTCATATTAAAAATAGATTGGCTGTAAGCATCATAAGCATCAACTCCAAAATTCCATAAATGATGTAAATCTTCTATCAGTGGTGCTAAATATACATCAATGTCATTTCCTGGCTGCTTTGGACCAGGGATCAATAAAGTTAACATAATATTATCTTTCTTCATGCACAACATAGGCGAAAGATTATATGTGATGAGCATTAGAGGCCAACAACTATATTTGGAATTTAGCATAGAAAAAGGATTGAAACCGTCTGTTGCAAGGCCAAGCCTGAGATTGCGAGGATCTGCTGAAAATGGTTTATATTTCTCATCCACTACGTTCCAAGTAATAGAATCTACAGGATGACGCATTTTTCCATCGGTGTTTCTATTATTGAAATGCCACCTTAAATCTTCCGCCATTGTTTTGGATCTAAACATTCTTCTAAACCTTGGAATTATTGGAAAATAACGCAATACTTTAGTAGGAATCCCATGCATAATCTCCTTTGTCCGTTTATTTACCTTCCACCTTGAAAATCCACATTTTGGACAATTATTCAAATCTTTATATTCGTTTCTAAAAAGGCAACAATCGTTTTGACATGCATGAATCTTCTCAAAGCTCATGTCAAATAATTTAAGGAATTTTTTAATTCATATAACGACTTGGGAAGTACATTATTTTTTGGCAACAACAACTGTTGCACATTTAAAAGCTTATCGAAACCAGTATCAGACAATCCAGTCTCACATTTAAGATTATACAATGCGAAGATAGCGGATAACTTTGTTTGATCTAAGCAACCAGGATACAATGGAGTTTCTGCATCTTCTAAATTTTTATGTAAATCATCCTCTCGTCTTTGTGCATTATCTTCACATTTATCATCGTCAAAAAAGGAATTATTAACAAAGTATTCATCTTCATAGATGATGGCCTTAAGTAAAGCATACGCATCACCCGACTTCGCTTCCTTCTTTTTATTTATCCGCTCGCCGTGATTATACCACTCACTACTCATATACTTAGGATCCATTCCTCTTATAATCAAATGCTCAACAATAACTTCTCCAGAAAGACGAGTAAGATTTTTACAATCTAAACACGGACACAAATTTTTTTCTACATTTCCCATATTTCTCTTTGCATCATTTACAAAATTCCAAGCTGCTTGCTCATACTCTTTAGTGGTTCTACGAGCAAAAGGAGAAAAAGAACGGTAACCTTATATATTAAAATATGTTTTAAATTCAATATTAAAGTTGACCACTGTAATAATTACCTGTTCAAACGTACCCAGTCTTTATCCATCATTCACAAAATACCAGAATCTCTCAAAACGAAGCAAGTAAAATTTCTCAAATATCGACCATTCAAACTACAGTAATCATGTAGAGTTAATCAACATCATAATCATGTACGGTTATTGAAGAATACTAGTATGGTTAATTATTATTTTTTCAAATTTTTTTTGTCACTTTTAATTATACAACAATAATGTTAAGTGAATATAACATTTTCTTGTATAACTTAAAAAGATATATTAGTGTATTATTTTTTATAGATTGTTCTTGAAACTATTTTTTTAAATTTATCATCCTTAAACTTAATTATTTAGAAACTAGAAGCTTTCAAACTTAATTCTTAACACATATAACTTAAAAGAATAAATTCATTTATTTATTTTTCTGTAAATTGTTGTAGGATTAATTTTTCAAACTATCATACTTAAAATTCATTATTTGCAAACTAGGAGTGCTTGAACTTAATTTTCCAGGCACAGTAAAAGAAAATATATTTTGAAGTAATATATTTTGAATTATTATCGTATTTTATTTTATTTTTATGTTGCATAAGGACCCCACTAAAAAGTTTTTTTGAATCTGCCACTGAGCTTCACTAGATTCTAATCGTTAGACAAATTTGTTGGCACTTGCATAAATTATTTCATAGCCAGATTACAGTTAAATTTCAACTCCTAAGATCAGTTATCAAATATACAGAAATTCCTTTTGTCCATTGCTGCTCTAATTTTTCTAGCCAGATACCGTTGAAAAACACGATTAAAATGATAGTCTAATATATATTTTATTCTGATGCATTATACTCTTTCTTTGATCTGTGAAGCACACACTGACAAATATAATATAATAAAATGAAAGTAGAATAAACGAAGGAATGAAAATATAATACCCAAAAGATCAACAATGTTATCAAGTATTATATTTTCATATGATCGGAATATTCTTACTGATATTATATAATTTTTAAAATGAAGCAAATTCTGTTTATACCTTACCAAAAGGTTCTTGATTTCCTTAACACACATGAATTGCTGATGAGATGAGAATATAAATGCAAGCCTGTGCCAGGGCCGGCCTAGGCGGAAGCCCACCAAGCCCATGGGCTGGGGCAACTCCAGGCCTAGGGCAACCAAAAAAATTTGCAGCCCAAGAAAAAAAATGCCCAGCCCAGCAATTATTTGCTAATTGTTTGGGTAAATTGATCTGCTAAATGTTCGACTGAATTGTCCCCTATCCAAGATTCGGTTTAATCCTTTTCGATCCAGTAACCTGGTGGAGCAAATCAGAATATTCACGTCCAATTCCATTGGAAACCTAATATTTATATTTATTGCAAAGTATTTGGTCGCACATGTAAAAAAATGAGTTGCTTGATGAAAATAAATGATAAGTAAAAAAAGCAAACGCTAATGATATTCTTGTAAATGTTGAAGGGAAGTATGTTGTTTGGAAAGCAAATTTTGGGAAATACAATGTTGGCTTTGAAAAGAAGAAATTTTGAAAAAAGGTAGTTAATAAGAAAAATAATTTTAGCGCTAATGTTAACGCATCAATAGCTCGAGGGAAATTTATAACCATATTGAATGATAAGGTGAATCCTGTTTGTAATTCTGCTTTAGCAATTGGTCAATTATCTTCTGATTGCAGTAATAAATCAGTGTTGTCGAGCAATAAAAATTTTAGCTTTTGATTTTTTTGAAGAATGCAAATTTCTTGTAGGAAGCGAGATGAATGCAGAATGTATCAATCAAAAACAAAATGCATGGAAAATGCAGTGAATGCAGTTGCACATTTGTGTGGAATAGATGATATTATAGTGCATGGAATAATTTGAGTTATTGCTACTGAGAATGTAAGTAACGTCAACATTGTTATGTATTCAAACTGGACCGATGAAGCAATCAATGACAAAACTGGAATGAGTATTGTAAACAAATCAAACATCTAATCTAATAGAATGAAACTGATATTAGATGTTGTCATGAGGTCGCCATAACCATGAATTTTCCAAGATAAAAACTTAAGTCAAATTCAATCAAACACCCAATCAAGCAGTCATTTGGAAGTACATTTTTTCCATTTGAACCATCTTCCTTATCTAGCAAGTAGAACTTAGGACAAAACCTTCTCATTGTTGCCTACTTCATGTAGTGTATTTTAAATGAAAGTCTTTTAGTTATCTAATGCTAAATATTAAAAATATATCATAATTTTATATGGCAGTGGGCAACAAAATTCGAATGTGGCTTGGGCAACGAATTCTTTGGGCCGGCACTGCTCACATATGCATTGTCTTCCATATAGGATTGTGAAGAGCTTGAACATGTACTGGAAAAAGCTGGGTCCACCTGGAAATGGTTGCAGGTGTGCGTACTCTCTTTTCATATGTGATATTAAAGCTGTTCTAGACGACATTAGTATCATTGGGTCTTACATACACACACACACATGCACACACTCATATATATATATATATACATATATATGTGTGTGTGTGTGTGTGTGTGTGTGTGTATATATATGTGTGTGTGCATGTGTGTGTGTATGTGTGTGTCTGTCACCCGCGTACGCAAATATGTATATATGTGTGGACATGTGTGTGTATTAATATTGTTATTCTTACTGCATATCACCATGCATGTTGCTTCTGTTTGATACTACTTTTCTACATAAATTTTAAATTGATGCTTCAATATTTTGTTAACTTCTAATGTCTTCCCACGATATTTAACAAATAAGTAAGCCAGTTCTAAGGAAAATTCTTTGATAGCAATGATGTCACATACAATGGATAATAATGATTGCAGACAGCTTAGATGACCAATCATTCTTATCTCACTAAAAAGTAATATTATTGCAGTAAAATACGAGTACTTACAAAGTTTTCGAAGGCAATGTTGCATAATAATCTTCTCTTTATTAGTCGATCAATATGTAAACAAAATTATAAGGGTTATATTTCAGATTTAAATATCTATTGCCAAAAAAAGTTACGTTGCAGTAAGCATTGACATGAGTGTCGCCTTCCAATTTACTACCAATAAAACTAAAGCTTATACAGGATTGGTACCCGCTTAACATGGTCATTGATGCAGTTTTTGTTCTTTTATGTAGTTGTTCTCATCAACGATTTTTCTTTATGTGATCACATTTAAGAAGACCCATTTTGACAATGCTTTTTATTTCTCCTGATCAGTCTTTTTTATACAAACTACATACAAAATTTATGCTCTTCAACATTTAATCATATCGTCAATTGTAATTGGTTATATTTTTTTCAATGGAATCATCAGTATTGCATAATTTAACATAGTTTTATTTGTTTGCCTTCAATAACAATTTTACACTGATTTGATCTCTCAGTTTATACTAACAATCTTAAATTTATAACAATTACTTTCAACCTGTTTTTCGTCAACAAAATGTGTCATGACATGAATTACAACTAATTGTGCAAATCGTTATTGCTTATAATTCCTATTCTCACTTTTAATTGAAAATTTTGAGTACTGAAACATTAAGTCGTTATAACTTGGAAACCTTTTTTCAGACCTTGATTTGTTATTATTTTTCTACGCTTAAATTCTACACTTGGAGATGATCCGTCTGCTTATATTTTAATTAGGACTGCATTTTGATTTTAGGGAAAGAAGATAAAGTGTTTGATATAAATAAAATACCATTTCGGTAGAGGTTTTAGTCAACGAAAAGGTGAAAATAACCACACAAAAAAACTCACTATTTTTGTTCACTTAAAAAAAAACACTTTTTTTACCATTTATTTGTTCTTTGTTGTCATTATATTCATAGGATGATTGATTAAATAGAAGGTGAACTTGCTGAAGGATCAGCGAAGAAAAGAGAAGTGTTATGTCTTCCACAACAAATCAACAAATGGATATTAAAGTACGACTCCTAATTCATCGTTAACTGCTGCAACAGCCTACTTATCCAACTTATGTTCTGGCAGGTTTGATATATTCACATTTTATTCAATAGTATATATCATATGATTTCATATGAAGATCTAAAACCGTTGGCAAAAATCTCAAATGTATACAAAAAAGATGGGACTGGCCAAGCTGTTAATGATATGCTCTACAAAGTTGTCATGTTACTGGCATGTATCAGTGATGAGATTCTCTATGGACACTTCTGCAAGTACTTTATAATATCATATAACATAGATATTTCTTTCGTTCTTCATGGCTGTGAATTAGTTTTGCCAAGGAAAATACATTATCAAGAAGTATTACGAACTTTCACCTTACACATATTTTCAAATTATTAAGCAGCATTTCTCTTGATTTTACAACGAATCTTATTGTATAGCCATTGAACTTCACTAGGATAAAGGTAATTTTAATATTGTGTTTGATATACTTATAGAAAAATTAATGTAAATGAAGTGAATTTAAATTCTAAGGACATGATTGTGTACTTGCACACGTCCGTGAGTGTCTAAATTCAATACAATCAGTTTTTCATCTTCAAATAACAGATTTTCATCAGAACTTTGCTATCACTGCTATATTATTATCGTCAACTATTTACCATGACAACGAAATAAGCAAAATTGAATCATACTCTTGTTTCATCTTATGCAAATCTCACTGTGAGCATTGCACAAGCAGAAGAGAGAACAAATTGGTACAACGCAGCTCAAATAAAAGTAAAATTTAAATAGTATGATCAACAACGATGTAACAAGCAGTGAGCCAACAAATACCTCACGGTTAATACCTCACGGTTAATATTATGATGATATATTTATATAAACAACCAAATTATATGAAAAACATAGATTAATACCTCACGGTTGTCCAAATATGAGAGGTGTACAGCTCGATAGAAGGATTAGGGCACCACGGCTTCTTCGAAGGCAATTAGGGTTACACCACCGAGATCTGTGGGGTGAGTGTTTTCGATTTTGGGAGGTGATGATGGCGGAGACTAATTGTTCCTCATGGCTACGTTAAATCGATTTTGGGAGGTGATTTTGGGAGGAGATGAAAATTTAGTTCCCACGTTAATCTATTTTTGCCGCTGAAATATTTTAGTTCCCGCGTTTTGTCAGATAGCGTTGACCACCCCGCCTTTTTTCTCAAGTAACGTTGAAATGGAATAGAGTTCTAACCCAGGTACGAAGGTGGTGCTATAAAATCCCTTTTTTGTTGCAGTGATCGGCCAAAATAAAGACGGCATGCTCCAGGATAAACCCGATCTGGTTGATAACAAGATAAGGGCTAAACAAAGAGGAGGCAGCCGATATTGTAACATTTCTTAACATGTATGGAGGATGGATAACTGGTAATCTGGGGTTAGATATTTTGACCGTGAACGGGTACCAGTGAAGCATCATGGATTCAAAATTAATTAGGATATATAGTGTTCTTTTCATATTCATTGCAATTTAATACATGCCCAGCAACTTAAGTGAAAATATATTGTTTTCGCTTATCAGATATATTGAGATATATATCAGTCTCTAAAACAAGGGTAGAAGTTGATCTGCTATATGCATGCAGTAATCAATAGGAATGTAGATTGGCAACCAAAAGTAGAAGAAACAGCAACAGAAGCACAAGTCCCCATGGCGAAGTTGAATAACCTCTACTCTCAGAGTCAGCAACTAAGCCAACCCTCGCTCTTTGGATCAAGGTATACCTGACCACGAACAGAAGCACAATGGGCAGCAGAAGAAGCAGCAGCTTAAGTCCGATGTCTGCGCGCTGGGCTTGAACTTTGGTATGTGCCGCGTCTTTAGATTCCATCCATAGAAAGAGTATCACAATGGAAAAGATGGCTATAAGTTGAGGTGGCGGAGAGGAGAGAGTCGGCGTTGGTTGAGTTGGACTCCACCATTGGGCTTGCCGTGGGTCGGTTGAAGATGACGTAGCACTGCTCATGTTATTTTTAGGTTTGATGTAGTGTGGAATGTCTCTGTGGGAGTTGGATAGGAGGTTCGCTTGAGGTTTTGTACGTGGATAAGAGGCACTGAATGCGTGACGTTTGTTTTCAGGTGTAGGGTACGTGATGAGTTTGCATGATTTTGGTTGATTTTTTTCATTGTCTTGTTAGGCTTGATTTTTGTGTGAACTGTGAAGAGAACGTTTGAAAAAAAAAAAAAAAAAAAAAAAAAAAAAAAAAAAAAAGATCAAGAGTGCATTTGATTTTTTTAATAGTAAGGATATGATTGAAAATGGTCGGAGAAAGGAATAATCGATGAAAAAAAAAAATTTGTTCTTATTTTATCAGAAAAAGACACGAAAAGGCAGATGAATGTAAAATAGGGTGTGAAATTGAACGAAAAGTAAAAATATCAAAATGAACTGTTAGTATGAAAGAGGCAAATTTGATAGGTTCCACGTCGACGCCGCTTCCGACGCGAACGCGAATGTGGACTGACCAGTTAAAAAATCAAATGGTATGTAAGTATAATACAATACATGCAGCAGAAACGAAGATGCAAACATAAAACGAAGGAATATAAACAATCTTTTTTTTCGGCAATGATTATGAAGTTAAAAAATGAAAGTCAAAGAGAAACCGTTTGGTCCAGCCGAATGCATCCTTTGTCTCATTTATACTGGGATCTTTCTTGTTAATTTACTTTCAAAGGAAGCACAAAGTTAAATTTACCGTGGTGCATAAGGTTTGCCGAATCAACCAGTTTTTAAAATAAATGATGTATAATAAGCTCATAAAACTAAAAAGTTCGTTTATTCAATACAGAAATAAAATGTTACAACGTATTTTGATCCATGAAAGTAGAATTTCTTGATTCTATCAAAATGACACAATGATAATAACAATAAAAATTTGTAACTACGCATCATTATAATTCTTTACATGAGCACGAGATCCTAGAACTGTTTAGCTTATGTATTGAATCAAAATATGTAAACTTAGACGTATAATATAATAAAATGAACATGAAATGAAATTACCTTTTATCAGCATATATCATTTCAATTCATTCATAAGTTGTAATCTATAGTCCTACACAAATTAAAATATAAACTTAATTAAAAAGTGTGATAGAAAAAAACAGTCCTCACCAACATATCAAATAAAACCTCCAAACAAATGATACAGAAATCCTCATATTGCCCATGAAAAAATTGCAATTGGAAGAAATCCTATAATTCAAACCATTAGCAAAGATCAGACCATATGAAGATAAAACGAAACAATTAGATGAGTTTAATTGACTTTTAAAGACTAATTACTATATTACACTACAATAACACATATTACTTTAATTTTATTTGCAAAATTGATAATGATAAAAATTCCGAATCAACGAATGAAATAAAATTTGATGACGATTGGCATGATTAGTAAAATTAAGTTTAAAAATAGAGTGTTTTTAGCAATACACTGAAAATATTGTGTTGTTTAATTGAGGAATGGATTAATCTAAAGAAGCCCCTACTTAAAAATTAAATATGCAAAAGAAACCTGGTAAAAAAAAAAATATAAGTGCTACAGGAGTCGAAATGAAAATTGTACCAGCTTGAGAATGAATGCGACATGAACGATGAGATAAGATGACAAAGAGTGATGTATTTAATTCTATACAGTGATCGAATTACAAGCTGGGCCGAATTGAAAATTGGTGCAACGTTGTACACAAAAACAACTAGAAGGCCTGGTCTAAAAATAAACCACAACAGTATATGGGCCGAAATCACAAAGCTACGTCTTCATTATTTATAAACAGTACGCATGCACGTCCGATGGACATGTGCATAGATGCATTTGACCAAAGCATGTCTCGTGTTCATTTTCTGTACTTGTACATCGTTGAGTTCTGTAATTTCTTTTCCTAATACTTTACTGCTCCGTTATGATTTGGACCCTTCAACCAAACTTGAATTTGCAAGCAAGCCATCCTCACAGTAGAAAAGAAAATTAACAATGGGTTGAATGACTCAAAGCATTAAGTCATTTATAAGTAGAGTCGGTAGAAAAGAAGTTTACACGGTATTAGTACAGTACGTCATTAATAATTCATAAAAAATGTATAAAATAATGTATAAAAATAAATGCTTGCCATGAATTATCCTCTTGTTTCCCTCGTGAGTTTGTCCGGTTTTCAGTGTACATAGTTGATATGTAACATCTCCCATCTCCTTTAATTCTCATGATTATGGTGTCATATGCTTATGGAATTGTAGGAAAGGAACTTAGGATGGGTGTAAACTGGTTGAACTTGATTGGAGGGAGATGTTTCTTGGTACTTTTCTATAAAAGTTTCAAGATGACACAGATCGGACAAACACCAAGTCATTGTTCGTACGAACCGGCAACGGAAAGACAATATTCAAACAATAGAAAATCAAACATTTTGTATTGGATTGGACGTTGATGTGTCCTGGTTTTGATCTATAAAAGAATCATACGAACACGAATCAGACACCTTATAGTCTCAGACCGAGCTGTCATCTTCAATATAGAGCTGAAGTACTAAAATTCTGAAACTTCAAAGGGAGTTCACTTTATTTGACGAATTTGAAGCTAAAATTTGACCTAATTATGCATGCGGCTTAGAAAGAGACATCGTTGAAAGGAAATATCATTAAATAATATTATTGCATTGCAGCAACACAATGAAGGGCGGACTGACCATTTTAGCATAACTGGTGTTGGTCGTATATGGACAACAGTTTGACATAATGTCGTATATTATATTGGTTAGGATTATGAATGGGGGATTCATAAATTGAACATCAGGAATATTTGACCCCTTGTTCAATTATTATAAATAAACGTATAAAAGAAAAGAGATATAATTAATTTTGTATCAGCTAGTAGCGTGAAACGGTGAAAATGCAACTATCATACAACAGAAATTCAACAGAAAAATATATGCGGTAACTTTTTTGATTAATTTTAGCTAAATTTTTTGATTATTTTTATTTTTCTTGTTTTGAAAAATAATAGAAGTACGAAAAACATTTCATCCTCCTACAATCCTTTTGTTCCTCCGTCATCCTCTCCGTTTTTCTTCTATGCTGTATTAGTTATCGTTCACCCTTCTCATGTTTTATAATTAATATTGAAGCCCAAAACATAATACAAAATAAATAAATTGTGCCCTAAAATTTCATAAATTTTGAACTTTTTGTACTAAAGTTGTAATCTAAGTTTTTAAAGATTTTGAAAAGGATATAAAATCAAAATGAATTATGGAAAATCCAAAAATTTGTGAAAATTAATTAACATTTGGATTTTAAAACATTTTTACAAAGATTCTTGGAAAAAATGGGTGAAATGAATTATGTTGCTTCACATGGATTGCTTTTCCTTAAATGGGAGGAATCTATTTTTATCTTGACTATCTATAACCTAACCTACCAGACATGTTTAACTGTAGAATATTTGTGCATGGATTTTGCTCCCAAATATTAAATCCCAAAATGACGCCAGATATGTTGAGATATAAATTCACATTGGTCAACGTTATAAGTTTACACTTTAACGATATCAGTTGATTCATAAATTCTTAGATTCCTATTTTTAGATCAGTTCCAAAAGACATTTCTAATTGTGGCTTCTACAATCTTGTAAACCATTTCAATGCTAGAAAAGCTGTTATTATCAAAAATCTTATGATTTAAGGCTGCTTAATATCAAGTTCCACTCTTTACCAAAAGACTTACATTCTAATTTAAAGTTGATTACAAAACCGTAGTCCAAAAATAAATAAATAATCAACTCATCCTAAACCCGACTAAACCGAAGTGGACTTTGCCCACACTAAATTATTTTAATATACTTATTCGAGTTCACAATTATAATTATAATGTTTCAAAAAACAAAATAAGGTATATAAGTTGACATGCTTTATTATTGAGATATATCCCACATTCTGTAATGTATAAAATTTATTCTATACAAATGTTTTACTAATTGGTTTTGTGACAATATATGTTTTTTAAGAAACATTAAAAAAAAAAAAAAAAAAAAAATCTTTTATTATGTGTCCATAAACTCATATGCATACACAGATTTTTAAATTTAGTGAAGTAAATTCTATTAAAATCCAAATCTTCGGTTCACATTTATAATCCAAATCGTCGGTTCTCATTTATAACGCGGAGTAGCGATTTGAAATCCGAAATAACACAAGGAGTCAAGGACCATCACGATCAGATCAAGTTTGAGTAAATAATTATACGTCGTAGCTGACCGACTGCATTTCGTCTACCTGCATACTAATGAAAGGCAAGTAATATACAGTCCAAGCATACACGTCAACAGTTCACACTACCATATGTATTCCACACGTTTGCGTGTGCTACGGCAGCTCCTTGTTTTTCTCAAATCTTTCCAGAATACGATGTTAAACGTACATTGATTTTGTCATCGTCGCACTCTCTTGTTATTGGCTCGTTTCTACCTGCTACTTTCCATTTCATTTTAAAGTGTTTACAAAGGTCTACGACAAAACATTTTATTCTTGTTTAGGTGTGTCTCGATGGCCAAACTATGAAACTTTCGTGTGTGTGTCTACACACACACTAGCATTCAATGGCACCCGAAACAATGCAACACTTCTAATTGCTCTTTGATTTCTACCATATCCCGTTTTTCTCTCCCTTCACTCATTCTCCCACCTCCCACTAACTTAAACTACTATAAATACTTGATTTCTGTTGGAGGACATTTAGGGTGCCATTGAACGCTACTCATATTATATATATATATATATATATATATATATATATATATACAAACACACACGAGCAATCATCTCAAAAATCCATGTTTTACATCATCCCTTAGTACTAATTCAAATTCAATAAAATATATTATCATCTATTCAAAATTTGAGTTCGTTTTAACATTCGTAATATTTTCAAAATCTTAGCTCAGTTATTTACCGTTCTACATGTGTTTAAATCGTTAAATTTAAACATCAAATATATTATTTTACGAATGTCGGAACGAACTTTTACATAAATAATAATGTATATGTGGATTGAACATCTATAAAATCTTATTGGATTCGAATTAGTATAACTGATGGTAGGGTAAGAGTAATGAAAAATAGGAATGCCTCCAAATGCTTGTATATATGTGTATTTTTTTTTTTTATGTGGACAATGGGAGTGAGTAGGAAGCTAACGTGCACTGCAAACTTTAATCATTCATGTCAATAACTATTAATAGATTGCATTTAGTTGTCCCTCTTGTGCTAAAACTTATGTGCCAGCTCAATTTTGGAACTTTCTAAGTAGATGCAATAATCAGACTAAATTTGGATACTAGCAACACTGCTAACTTGGCATTGCGGTCGTTCTGGTCCCAGTATACTTCACCGTAGGTCATAGGAAATGCCGTACCAATTGTTCTGTCCTCGTTTCTCCGTCCCTCCGTGTTCTACTCCCACCCAATTACAGCCCCACAATTGTCGGGGACCTAAATGCAAAAAAAAAGGGAATGAGAAGATTTAATTAGCGGAACATGGAAGAACAGGGTAAACGAGGACAGAACAATTGGTTTCAAGAAATGCTCTCAGAGATTGGTTTCATGTGAAGCTGTATTGTCAATTGATTTTTACTGATAAATTTTAATCTAAATGAAAAATGTTATAGTTTGGTTTTTAATCAGCCATAAATATATTTCAGCTTATATTTAATATTATTTGTTAAAATATAACAAATGAATAACTAAAACTAATGGGTAGCCTTTTTCTTACATAGATTTATTTGTGAAATAATAAACTTTAATTTAAAAGATAATAATTAGTACATTTTAGTTAAAGGTTAGCAAATTTTAATTAGTCATATTTATTATTACGTGGCTTACAAAATAAGTTACACACATACAACTTACACATTTAAGGTCCGTTCTTTTTTGAACCGAAAGGGATATTTTGAATGGGAATTTTAAAGAGGATGAGAAAGTGGAACGTTCGCGAATGAAGGAAGCTTTCTTTTAACGAAAGAGGCAAAGTAATTATTCTATTGTTTATTTATGTTATAATTTTATTTATGCTAATTATTTTTAAATAGAGAAAACAAAATACAAAATACATAGTACGTCATACGTACGAAATTAAAATTCATAGTTCTGCTTCAAAATACATATGCCGAAATAAAAAATATAATAAACTACGTAGTTCATGCTTCCTAATACAGATGTAGAAATAAAAAACAAAACAAACTACATATTCATTGTTAATATTAACAAGAAAAATAACAAACTTCCTAAGATGGTGAGGTTTGTCAATCACTTTATGCAAAGAATTGTAACATTTGTCATCAAAATTAGCCAAACAAAGCGCAACCTCCCATTTCGCGTAGTGGCCCTCCTCCCGCTTCGCTTTCATACACCTACCGAGAATCAAATCACCCGAACAACTACCTTGACCTTCAGATTGACTACCGGTTTACCGCTGTATCGGCAACGCTCTACGACTGCTGATCGCCTCAGTATCGCTCATGATTCGCCATAAAGCTGCGTATCAAACTCCAGCTAAATGGGGAGTTGTTGTGGAAGAATAAACTGACATTTGTCAGTTCGAATGCAGCTGCCGAAAATCACATCCAACTCCCCAAACCGAGCAGACGAATCATGTTTGTATTTGTAATTCCTAACTGTAGTTGTATCCCACCATTCATCGGATCCACCGACGGTGTCCTTCTCCTCATTCCAGTAGCCTCCAGGAATCTACAATAACTTGTCCCGTGAGCTCCAATCTCGTTTTAAATTATCATATTTGTTTTTCATATGCCCAGCGTTATGGTCTAGTCTCGTACATTCGTTGAAAATAGCAGCAATCTGATCGTGCCAATGTGCAACACGGTGGGAATGAGATTCGATGTTCTCGTAATATGCGTAGATGAACGTGTTGGTTCTATCGACGTTCCAACCGACGATAGTGCGGATGACTGAGGCAGCAAAGTGGCTTAACATTCTGCAAAAATATCAAAGTAAAAAGGTTTCAAAAAAATGAAAAAATATATATGGAAGATGTGAATATGAATAACACAAAGACTTTAAAATTTATCTGAAATGATCGACCATTAAAGCTTAAAAAAAGTAGAATTTTCAGATTTGGGGTGCGAAATAAGGAGGAGGCGAGGTTGATTATGTAGGGGAGGAGGAAAAACCGAACGTTAAAAATTCATTCGTTCGCGTCCGATGCGGACGACGAGTTTCCAAGGGATGTCTAATAAAATGTTTTGTGTAGCAAAATTTTTGTTTTATAACTAAGCTTTATGATTAGAGGTTTTGAATGTTGAAACTTAAACAAGTTCTATAAATATGTTTATGAAGTATAAAGGAATATTATAGAAATTGTTATGAATAAGTTAATAAATGGCTTTGTTCAACTTGTAAAATGATGCAAAAATAAATCTTGGATTTTAGAAGTTAGATTTGAGTAAATTTGGATATTTATAAAAGGATGTGTAAATGATTTAATCTAATTTCAAAATAAATTATAAAAGATTTGATCGATAATTAAACAAGTCTTAATGATCAAGTTTTATAATAAGATTTACAAAGAAAATTTTATAAATGATTAATAAAAGGATTTGGCAACAAATCAAAGTTTTATGAACAAGGTTTTTAAAAAGAGATTTAAAGCTAATTAAATTATTTGAAATGAATTAAGCAAGAACGATTTATTAGAAAGAGATTTTCAAATGCAAGGAAGGGTTTTAAAACCCTATGTAAAGTGAATAGTAATTGGAGCTTATTGTGTCATTTACTGAAAGTTTGCATTACCAAACTTCTATTTATCTTGAAGATAAGAATGTTATCGAGTCAAGGTTTGAGAGGTAAATAAAACATCACAACTTGAATGACTTCATTGTTATTCAAGGGATGATACTAGTATAAAACGGAAGTAGATCGATGTTGGAAGTTAAATTATTATTTCCCTTAATTATATTATAAAGTTTAATCTGCCAAGTTTATAAGTTATATAAAATTGTTAGGGTTTTATAGCAAATAATGTATCCTATGACATTGTTGTTGCCGGATATGATTTTGAAATATACTTATATGATTTGGTTATGTATATAGCGCTATTTTCCAAAGTAGAGAAAATAATATGGTTTTGTGAATACGCTTATTCTAAAGAGATAAGTGTATGCCAATAGTTTTCAAAGTAACGAAAACAAGAGATTTGTGAATATACTTATCCCATTGGGATAAGTTTATGGAATTAATTTTTAAGAATCGATAAATGGTTTTGATTAAAAGGGGATGTACTGCTGATGTACTTAATGGTACTATTTTGATTTGATAGTTAAAGAACTGACTATCAATAAATTCCCTTTTAACTTATAACGTGTTGTTTCGAGGAACCGAGGTTGGAATTGGATCCAAAACCACTTCGAACCGACTTTGAGTTCGAAACTAAATTATAGGTGTGCCTATGCTTGCATAAATGATTTGAAGAAGTAGACCTTCAGAGTAGAAAGGGTTGCTCATTGATGACTCTTGATAGCTACAAGGAATATACTTGTTGCAGTAGTCCCTAAGTTTTGGGGTTTTGCATGATGCGAGGACATCTTGTTACTAATCCTAGGGATTTTTTGATATGATTTGGTAAAAGAGTACCTTAGATTTGTCCTATTCCTAGACAACCTGTATGGATGGATGTCTGACATTGCATTTTTTGGATCATGTACATTGATTTTTACAAATGAACATCTGTTTGGTGGTGGAGAAGGCAACTTCTCTTCGCTTAACACCCTTCTTGAGACGTATGATCTCTAAGTTTGTATTTTTATGGATATCAATTAGTAATCAACAGAATGGCGATGTCGCATCCAAAAGTAGGGATGTGTCATGTATGAAAGGTAAGAATGTAGCTTGTAGTCTCATCAACCGTTAGTGACTAAAACAGGGGGATATGCTTCAGGGCTAAGTGGGTAGCACCCAAGTAGGGTATTGTCACCACCCAATCTTGATCGAATGGCCTACTGATTATTGTATGCTGAGGTTTGGTTGCTGATCACAATGAAGATGGTGAAATATTTGATACAATCCAGAGAGGGATTAGCCGGTCCTGATTCGCAGGGAGTCCATGTGAGGCTCTCAACACGCTTTATCTAGGGAGGTACTGTGACATGTGATATCCTGGTGTTTTTTCATTGTATGGAATACAAACTCCAATAAGAGTCCGTACGGTTTTAGATGTAAACCAGCTATGTCAAAACATGAGATGCAAGCTTTTCGACTATATTTCTATTTTATTTGTGGATTTTATACATTATTATGATATCAATGGATTTATAATAAAAGTGATTTGGTTATCGTAAGGAGAAAAATGTGTTCTATGTTTATGTGTGGTCGTGTCTTACGAGAGTTCCATTCTTTTAAAAGATTTTCTAAAATTAAGCAAGTTGTTTGAGATGTGAGTTTTCTCATTGTTAAGTATTCCAGAATGATCCAGGTGTTTTTTCTTTCCCTCAAAATGTGCTCAGGTCAGACTGAATATATTTCCAGATTTTACTTGGAGCTACAGGAGAGGAGTTGGAGCCGATATGTATTCTCGTGTTTCCTGTATTATATTATTTTCGTTGTGTGTGTTGTATTTATTGTCTATTGTACAGACAAATTATCATGACTGTATAGGCTGATCTAGTTGTGTACTTTGACGATTCATTCATGTATACAGTTTTCTTTTATATAAAGTGTATTAGTATATAATATTGTATTCAATCTGTTATGAGATTTTGATCTTCTTTGATCTGACATGCTTGTGTTCTTCTTCTTCTTCCTCTATTATAACAATTCTTTCTTTCTTGTTTCTCATCCTCTAACTTGTTTCTTCTAACTTTCTAGGTTTTTGGTACTTGAGTTTAAGCATGTGAGTACAGAGGATTTATTATTATCGAAATTCAGTGGTCGAATTTTCCAGATTGTTACAATGTCCTTATTCAACCGTTTAATGAAGAGCATTGGCTTCGAATGTTGTTTCGTGAGTAGATTGACTATCCTATACGGTCAAATGAAGTTTTTATGTGGTCCATCGGCTTTGCTCTATTCTTGGCAGTCCGTTATTTGTAATTTGGGTCTTGTTTTCATTTTTACGGGCTCGTCTTCATATCGAAGAGGCTTTAGAGGTTCTTTCCGAGAAAATTTGCAAATCACTTAAGGCGGATGAAGTTATCATTTACCGCAATTGACCAAGTCTCACCCTTGTTTGAGTTAAATTGGATATATCCCTTCCTTCGACTCCTATATTTTTTGTAGGATAAAATGGGAGTAACTATTGGCATAACATTGAGTATGAGAATCTTTGCGTAAACTGTCTTAAATGTTGGACACTAGGCTAATGAGTAACATTTGGACTGCAAAGAGATGCTTGTTAATCAAAATCTTGAGGCAAAACTTCCTAAAATTTTTACTTCGTACTCGCAAAGACAAACACAATGCGCACCTTGCACATTTTACCTCTAATATTCAAAATCACCCCGCTCTAAACAATCTGCAGTTTGACACTATGACTAAAAACAACATACAAACTCTAAAGGCAAGCAATGGGTTCCCGTGCCAAAAGCATCGACCTCTCTCAACCAAATGCTATTATCAACACAAGAGGCTTCAACATCCGGACACGCTTCTCGATCACCTAATTGTTATTCTTGCGTAGAAGTTATTGTTTTAACTACTGGGTGTAATCAAGTGAATGACCTTTCGATTTTAGATATTCCACATGCATAAGTTAGTGTCTCATTCGATTATCAAATTTTGGCCCATGCACGTGCCCAACAATTGTTGCCTGTCTTCAGCAGTGGTATTTCTGATCCTCAATTGGCGAAAGCTTTAATGCATTTCCTCATCCCATTGACTTACGATGAGTCGTGTGCACATGCCTTCACACATTCCAATTGATTTGGATCCAGTTTTCAATGCATACGAAAATGACCTTTTAGATGATGACAAGCAGTTCCTCTCGAGCAACTCATTGACTGGTTTACATGCCTCTAAATCTTGTAGTAGGCTTACTGGAAATTCCATTATCGCCGTCATGTTCCTTTGGTCCCAATCGAACTGTGAAGATTGGTCAGATAACCCTCTGTCTGATTCCAATTATTTGAACCTCTTTGTTTTTAACCTAGCATATGTACACATTTACACAATCAATCTTCAAACTTCTTTCCTACTTAAGTTTAGCTTACTTATTTTAATGAACAACATGCTACTACACAATCTGATTTCACTTTGCTATCACTTTCGGGGCTAGAATCAATCCTTATCTCCTTTATCTCTATTTTGTTCAAAGACTCGCATACACACTCTCGATCTAAATGTGGAAAAGTTCAAATACCCTTAGTTGAACCAAAAATGCGTGCAAACATTGCTAAATTATCTAAGATGTCCACTCCCCTACAAAGTTCGCAATGATTAACATTTTATTCTGAACATTCCAAGGATTGGAAACAATTCAATGATTAATATACTAAAACACATCTCCAAAATTCATAATATTTATGTCATAGCTATTTGAGAACCGCTAGTGGAATCCTACTTTCTATTAGTTCTTAAATTAGGCTTTACTGATGGCATGGTGTTGACATGCTTTTTTGTTAAAGCTGGCACAAGTCAAGTATTTGGTGAGCGACACGCTCAAATGTCAAAAAGTCACGTCACAGTTGGGTTCGAAATTCCTATCACAAGGCTGCTTTTTGGGGTTTGAAAATTGCTTCTTGTGGTCCCATTTCTTACCTACTCCCACTTAACCTTCCTCCTATAAATACCCCAAGCCTTGGCCTTCATTTAGATCCTTCTCTCTTGGAATTTTTGGACTTCTAGAGCTCCAAACACTCATTAATGGCTTCCAACACCTTCACTATGGCCAAAGGAGATGGCATGGATAGTTAAAAGGTGGCAAACATGTTTTCCATCAACACTTGGACATTAACAACGATTGTAATGCTACTATTGAACTTCATGGACATGAACATTAAACTTGGATATTGTTGACGAGTCAACGCTTGCAATGAAGAAAAAGAAGGGCAATTTAGTCAAAGTGTAGAACAAACATATATTTTGTTATTCTATTGTAACACTTTGTACTTAACTATTGTCCAAACTTGTACAACTTTGTAATCGACAAAAGATATGATGATTTATGATTATAAAGTGGATGTAGGCGTTAGTGCCGAATGACTATAAAAGCTGTGTCTCCCCGCATTTATTTACTTTACTGCTCAATTGGATTTACATATTCATTGGGTGTTGGCCTACGACAATTTTCCGCGTCAACATTTTGGCACGCCAGGAAAGGGGGACACACAGCTTCGACCTCTGCATCGGATTAAGTATTCAGATTTTTGTTCAAATCTCGTCTTCAAACTCAAATATACTCGCTTTACACCATGGTTAAGCGCAAGAAGCTCCCAGCTATCACTGAAGCTCATGAAGCGACAGGAGATGAAGGAAGTCATTAACTTTCTTCGACTGAAGTTCCATCGAACTATGTCACTCGAGAAGCCGTCGATGGAATAATCAAGAACCTCGCTACGAATTTGAACGCTCGACTCGAGCGAAAGGAAGATGCTTTCAATACCTTCGTCGCTCGTATTAAAGATAGGATAAGGAACACTTCAAGGCCGACTGGCCAGGCAGATATTATTGGAACTAGTACCAATGCTCCTCCACCTGTCACTCGGGACTTGGGGGCAACCCCATGAACTAATCAGCAAGCCTATGCCGCTCCTCGAAATGGTGCCGCTCCCGCTACACTCGGGGGCACCCTAAACCCCGACACCGCTCCAGCCCGTGACCCTTTGGTCGGAAAAGTCGCGGGCTCCGCTGTTAGTAACGCCGCTCAAGCGCCAGTGCGCACAGCTTTGGATGGTAGTGCTCCCACGGTTTCGAGAGTCGGGATTGCACCTAATATCTCCCCTTAAGTTGGAATCCAACCAGACTTTCTCCTCCATCAACTGATTCCCAACTTGGACTTGAACACTGGGGGCACCAGTGCTGCTTTGGACAGTCTAAACCAACTGCTTGCTTTTGGGAATGGGTCAGAGATCGCAGATGTCATCCGTCTGTACAACCGAGCAAGTGCTTCTTCCATATACATGGATTATGTGACTCGCAGTCCGCGTTCTTTGGATATTAGGAGCTCTCGTAACCCACCTGATTTCAAGCTACTAGTGTTGGACCCATATGATGGTCACAAGGATCCGACCGCTTACCTCATGAGATACATTCGACATATGGAAGTTCTTTCAACTTCAGAAAATATCATGGCCAACTGCTTCATGCTATTCTTAACGGACATAGTTGCGATGTGGTACAAGCAGCTAAAGCCAGAGTCCATCACTTCTTGGAATGCTTTGATTACCCGATTCGTGGAACAATTTAGAGTCAACATAGCTTGCTCGAAAAGCGTTATGACTCTAAACAGCATTAAGCAGAAGTCTAGCGAAACTATGTGGAAATTCTTAAAATGGTATAATTTTGCGGTCGCCTTAGTCGACAGACCTAACCCCTCCATGGTTTTAATGGCTGCAGTATTTGACGTTCTAGATAAATCTAAATTCAAGACTTCACTGCACCTGGACCCACCTAGGGATCTCGAGGAATTCTATTTTGAAGTTGAATGGTTCCTTCGAGAAGAAGATGCGAAGGCCGACAGTAGCAAGAAGGTTGTTGATGTTAATGCTATTAAGGACGTGAAATCTTCCGATCCCGGGAAAGCTAAAGATTCTGCTCAGCAACCTCCTTTTAGGAATGATCGTAACAGTGCTAATAGGAAACATTGGTTCTCGACCTACTCGGAGCTTACTCACACTCTCGAGGAGATCTACCGGGAAGTTCACCCTAGTGCTCCCTTCAAAAAGCCTCCCGCTTGGGATCCCCCTCGACAATTAAGTAATCCCAAACGATATTGCATATTTCATGAAACTGATAGTCACAATACAAACGAGTGTCATCATCTTAAGAATGCTATTGAAGAGCATGTTAGAAATGGAGAGCTGGCACGGTTGTCCGGACCTCTCAAAGGAATCAGGACAGGCCCGAGACCAGCAACTACCGCAGCATCATCATCAACTAAATCTATCACTGGACCTGATGTCTAGGGTCCAAGCCTCACTAGCATCAGCATCTTATTGCTTTTCGGTCTTTTAGTTTTGTTATGGTTCTCTATGGCTCTCAAATAATGCGCTCCTCACTTATGACTTTCTCATTTTGGCTCTCTAGGCTCGGTTATTTGGGCTTCGGCCCATGGCATTGGCTTTGAGGACTTTATCCCTTTGGATGTATCCTTCCTTTTGGTTATTAATGAAAAGTTTACTTTTCTCGGCTTTGAATTATGAATGGTTATGTTTGTTTACCCATGTAAGAGGAACCATTGAGATCCTAGGCATGCTCTTCACGAATAATAGACTATTTGCTTTCCTCTGCGAATGAACTTGAAGTAAAAAAACGGCCAAGTCTTACCCATGCATGGGGGCTAGCCAGCTCCCTAGGCATGCTCTTTACGGATGACGAACCGTGGGGTTTTCCTTTGGCTTTACTAAAGATCCCTAAACTTTTACAACTTTAATAAAATTATTTCGCAAAGTGAGGACGCTTATTTGCAAAGTACAAAATCGATAACAGGATTGTAAACTCTAATAAGCGTCTGGCTATCTTGGCTTCTCGTCCTACTTCGATGAGATTGCCTTAACTCGTGGCGAGTGTCGGATTGTGCATGATCCTGCTTATTTGGATTAGTGGGTCGCCTTGTCGACGACCTTGGATTACATCAGGTGGACTTGTTAGTGACACGACGAGAATATCCACTCATGGATTTGTGGTGAGTCTCGGATCTCGTATGAATCTACTCGTTCGCATTAGTGAGTTGCCTTGTCAACGACCTCGGATTTTATCGGGTGGACTTGTCAGTGACAAGACAAGAGTATCCACTCATGACTGTCTTGGCCTCTTGTCCTACTTCGACGAGATTGCCTTGACTCGTGGCGAGTGCCGGAGCATGCATGATCTTGCTCATTTGGATTACTAGGTCTCTTTGTCAACGACCTTGGATTACATCGGGTGGACTTGTCAGTGACACGATACGAATATCCACTCGTGGATTTGTGGCGAGTCTCGGATCTCGTACGATCCTACTCGTTCGAATTGGTGGGTCGCCTTGTCAACGACCTCAGATTATATCGGGTGGACTTGTCAGTGACACGACAAGGATATCAACTCATGACTGTCTTGGCCTCTTATCCCACTTCGATAAGGTTGTCTTTACTCGACTTACCAAGGTCATCTTCCTAATGCGAGATTTCCTTGAATTCCACTTACCGAGGTCATCTCCCTAACGCGAGATTTACTTGAATGCCACTTGCCAAGGTCATCTCCCTAACGCGAGATTTCCTTGAATGCCACTCGCCAAGGTCATCTCACTAATGGGAGATTTCCTTGAATGCCACTCGCCAAGGTCATCTCCCTAACGCGAGATTTCCATGAATGTCACTTGCCAAGGTCATCTCCCTGATGCGAGATTTCCTTGATTGCCACTTGCCAAGGTCATCTCCCTAACGCGAGATTTCCTTGAATCCCACTTGCCAAGGTCTTCTCCCTAACGCGAGATTTCCTCGAATGCCACTTGCAAAGTTCATCTCCCTAAACGCGAGATTTCCTTGAATGCCACTTGCCAAGACCATCTCCCTAATGCGAGATTTCTTTGAATGCTACTTATCAAGGCCATCTCGCCAATGTGAAATTTCCTTGATCACTCTAACGTGCCTTGGCCATCTTAACAATGTGAGATCACCTTGAATGCAGTTTATCAAATGTACACGGTGACCTAGGGCAGCCTTGTTGATAACACGGAAAGACCGCTCATATATGGTTATGTGTATCCTTTGTTATGCAGGTTACTGGGCTCCTCCAGTCTCTTGGATACTCTGGCTATTCTGGCTTTCTATTAATACGATCCCAAGCGATCATCAGATTTTTTTCCTTAATACGATCCCAATCGATCGTGGTCTTCCACTAACATGATCCGAAGAGATCGTGGATTTCTGGCTTATCGGCTTTGGTTTTCTGAATAATTTTATCTGGCATGGTCATGGCTCTTTAGTTTCATGGATATAGAAGCTTGCCCCAAACTTCTCCTGGCTTTGGTTTCTGGATTTCTCTTCTCCTCGCAAAACACACCTTCCTTTGGTCAACCAAGATATGTTTTGGGCGGCAAATGTTGACATGCTTTTTAGTCAAAGATGTCACATGTCAAGTATTTGGTGAGCGACGCGCTCAAGCGTCAAAAAGTCACGTCACAGCTGGGTTCGAAATTCCTATTACGAGGCTGCTTTTGGGGTTCAAAAATTGCTTCTTGTGGGTCCCATTTCCTACCTACTCCCACCTAACCTTCCTCCTATAAATACCCCAAGCCTTGGCCTTCATTTAGATCCTTCTCTCTTGGAATTTTTGGACTTATAGAGCTCCAAACACTCGTTAATGGCTTTCAGCACCTTCACCATGGTCATGGGAGATGACATGGAGCATACGTGTTGTCCATCAACACTTGGACATTAACAAGGATTGTAATGCTACTTTTGAACTTTATGGACATGAACACTAAACTTGGATATTGTTGACCAAGACAACGCTTCTCAACAAAGAAGAAGAAGGGAAATTTAGTCAAAGTGTAGAACAAACATATATTTTGTTTTTCAATTGTAACACTTTGTACTTAGCTATTGTACAAACTTGTACAACTTTGTAATCGACAAAAGATATGATGAATGATGATTATAAAGTAGACGTAGGCGTTAGTGCCGAACCACTATAAAAGTTGTGTCTACCCGCATTTATTTACTTTATTGCTCATTTGGATTTACATATTCATTGGGTGCTGGCGTGCGACAATTTTCCACGTCAACACATGGTATGACGACCCAAAAATTCCTACCTTTTGAATCGACCATAAGCCACATAAGTCCGAACCAAAAGGCAATAATTCTTGCGTTATGGGTTAGAACATATCAGAACAAAAACACAAAAGAATATTTCAATGTTATTAAAATAATTTTACATCAGAGTACAAGATATATCAGAGCATATCGTAAATATCAGAGGATAACAAATACAAAACAAATACATAGAGAAAACATAATTACATTTAGCAGAAGACAATCAAATGCTCTAGACACAACTTTAAGCTTCAATATAGAATACTTCCCTAAGTATTTGCAAAACAAATTACCTGGTTGTCCGTGTGGAAAATATAGGCATCCGAGTTTGCAAGAGAAAAACAAACTATGGTCAGTCATGAGACTGGTATGAGAATCAAGTCAGTTATAATCCATTTTAAGCTTGGGTAATTCATAGGACCACGCCGTATAACACGGAACTGATTTTCCCCATATGAATACCGGCACTTTTAGATTTATCAAATCTAAATTATTTTCAAAACAATTCTTTTGAAAATAATTTCTTTTGACTTAAAATCCCCATTTCATTTCAAATCATTAAAATACTAGATATTTCTTTCATATCAAATCATATTTTACTTTGAGATTACAAAATAAATCACTTTGGAAAGCTCAAATATCTATAATACAACATATAAAAACATATGCAGCTAGATCGGGAGGTTTCTCTCGATAACAAGGCAACTAGGGCTAAGCCTTCCCATCTTAATAATAATTATGTGTAGTCCCTCTAGCAGAGGGGTCCTCCTTTCTTATTAATGCAAAAGACCTAATGTATCAAATGAATTCATACACAGTGTGTCTCTCCCGCAGTAGAGATGGTATGTCCCTCCCGAAGAGGCGTCCGCATACCCATTTGCCCAGATTTTTATCCACGGTTACCCCAATCATAGGTAACACATCAAATCATTTCTATCCTGAAGTGATAAATTCTTTCACAGTAATAATCACAAGCACTTTCAAATCAGAGTACTCTTGCTTTCCAAATCATTTAAAAATTCGGTTTAAGCCGTCAAAATTCTTTTTGCTTATAAAACATCTTTTATAAACCAATTATCACTTCAAAATATTTTCTAGTTCCTCGAAATGAAACTCTCATTTCATATTTTCTTATGAAATCATCTTTCCAAAACCGTTAATTTAGATTCTCGTTCATAGTTAAATGAATTCAATACTATTGCTAATCATTAAGCATCACAAATAGCATTGCTTAAATAGCGCATTTTTTCAAAATAGTTATTTAACATTCCAAACTTGATATGTTCAATCCAAATCCATTTCAAATCATTTATTATGATTTATAATAATTTTTCCCTATTTTTAATAATATAAAAATGGCTCATTTTATCGAAATTCAGTTTCATATCTTAAACTACAAATTCCGTATTTTTCTAGAAAATTGATTATGACTTATCTCACAACCTAACCATTAGATTTTATAACCCTACATATCATTTCAAAGTTCTTTTCATTTCGAACCCAACTTTTTTCGTTTCAGGTAGATTCGATGGTCGGATCTCCCGGTACGTCAGTTCAATGGCCGAAATTCACGAACTTCCGCTGCTTGACTAGCTCTATTCTGACCAAATTTCGATTTTTAAATAAAATCGAATTGAGTATAATTCCAAATTGTTTATAAACTATATATTAACAACCAATATAACATTCAATCGACATATCGTGGTACATACCATATAAGTCTTAAACCATTAACACTTATATGGACTTGTCAATCAACAGGTTAACCGTAATATCAATCAATGTCAACCATCAATGTCCAACTAATTATCATCCAATTATCCAAGTAGAGTTCACATTAATACTAATTAACTAACACTTTGTTAATTACTTTTTAATGACAATTTAAGGTTAAATCAATTTTCAACGTCCATATCATTAGTTTTAAATGTCACATACCCAAGCAACTATCAGTACTTCCCTTAAAAATCATTTTTTATCATGCTAAACATCATCAAACACTATAATGAACTTATTTCATCAACCACAAATCGATAAATAACTCAATCAAGTCCACGACAATAACCAATAATTAACTAGCCCTTAATCGGTTTAAAAGTTCTCGCATACTTAAGTGACTACACAAATTCTACTTAAAGATCGAATCTTTTTCATTCTAATCATCATCAAACCAAATCATAAACCCAAACCATTAATCGGTTAGAGATTCTCACCCATAGTTATCCCACACCATGACTCTTCTAGGTAGGAGGTCCTAGCTATAATTCAATCCCAAAATCTTCTTAGCAACCAAATTCACACCTTTCTTGCATCACAAACTAATATAATAGGGGTATACATTTTTATTTTGAGTTAGAGGAGGCAAAATTGGATTTTTAGAGGTTTTAAGGGCTTGGAAACCTTTGTGGGGCCCTCGGCTTAAGGAGGTGGTGTCCATCATGCTGACTGAGCTAAAGTGGGGTTAGATGATGTCAGGCGTAGGTTTTAGGAGGTCCAACAGGTGTGGATTTGGGTGCAAAGGGGGAGGAAGTGGTGATTTAGGGTTTTAAAGGGGGTAATTTAGGGTTTTTGGAAGGGTGGAGGCCACGGATTGAGGAGGGGGAGATGGAGGTGTTCGCTGGTCAAACGGGAGGGGTTGGGTGGTAGAAGTGGGGTGGTACAGGTCTAGGGGTTGCGGCCATGGCTTGGAGCAAGGAAGGAAAGAGGATGCTAAGGAAGAAAGGAGGAAATAAAATGGAAAAGGGGGAGAAGGAAGCTTGGATTTATAAAAGGGGGAGAGGCTTGGATTGCTAAGGTGTCGACAGATGTAAAGAGGGAGAAAGCACAAGTTGCAAGCTTAAATGGAAGACAAGTCACCAAAGAAACACTTTGCTTTTAAGGTTTGTTTCTTTAATTGTTTAGCTAGTTTATTTAAATCTTTTTACACATTTATTGCTCGTACGAACAAATGGTAAGCCTGATCGATACGAAATTTGGAAACTGTTGACACGCTTTTTATCGAAGCTGTCACACATCAAGAATATCATCAACAAACACAAAATGGTTCGGTCGAAGGCATCTCCGCACACATTTCATCCTCAAAACAATCAGCTCTATACATTTCGAATCCGTTATTTTGGGGATTCTTCGAGAATTTTGATTCCTTATTTTAGGAAATTTCGAATCCCTGATTCAGACGAATTAAATCCCCTGTTTCAAGGAATTTCGAATCCCTGTTTCAGGGAAATCCAAACCCCTTTTTTTAGTGAATTTTGAATCCTCTATTTGAGAGAATCCCCGTTTCAGAGAATTTTGAATCCCCTATTTCACGGAATTTGAATCCACTGTTTCAAGGAATTTCGAATCCCTGTTTCAGGGAATTTCGACTCCCTCCTTTACCCACTTAGGGGGATATGAAAAGTCATTGTGTAGTCCTCATTTCCTACCTACTCTACTACCAACCCTCTGCTATAAATACCCCCAAGCATGGCCTTCATTTGGATTTTTTTTCCTTGAACTTTTGGACTTCTAGAGCTCTAAAACCTCATTAATGGTTGTCATCTCCTTTTTCATGGCCATTGGACATGGCATGGACAATTAAATCATTATGCAAACGTTTTCCATTACTTTTTGGACATTTACAATCATAAATACACTGCTTTTGGATAGGATTGAACATTTTTGGATTTCTTGAACATTGAAGCTAATTTTTGGACATAGTTGATCGAGTCAAAGCATTTTCTACTCAACGAAGAAGACAAAGGGCATTTTAGTCAAAGTCTAGAGTTAATAAGGATATTGTTTTTCTATCGTAACGCTTTGTACTTAACTATTGTTCGAATTTGTACAATATTGTAATTGAATATTACATGATGAATGATTACTATGAAGTGGACATAAGCGTTAGTGCCGAACCACTATAAAATGCCGTGTCTTCCGCATTTACTTTATTGCATCTTTGGATTACTGTGTTTACACCACACATACACATTGGGTGTTGGCATGTGAAAATTTTCCTCGTCAACGTTTTACCGTGCCAGGAGGGGGACACACAACTTTGACCTCTGCTTTGGATTACATTCTCGGACTTGTCTTCGGATTTCGGCTTTAGTTTTAGTTTTCGACTTCGACTCAGCTACTCGCATTTCATTAAGGTTAAGCACAAGAAGCTCGACGCTATCACTGAAACCCAAGGTACATAAGGCTAGGAAATCAAGAATCCTCCTCGATTGGACCTCCATCGAAGTACATCACTCGAGAAGACGTCGATGGAATTATTAAGAACCTAACTATGGATTTAAATGCTCGACTCGAGCGATAGGAAGATGCATTCAATGCCTTTCTTTCTCGGATTGAGGACAGGATGAGAAGTGCTTCGAGGCCGACTGGCTAGGTAGACATTGTTGGAACTAGTACCATATTCATCCACCCGTGACTCAGGACGGTGCCGATTCCACTATACTCGGGAGGCACCCCTAACCCCGATGTCGCTCCATCCATGACGCTTTGGTTGGTCAAGTCACGGGCTCCGCTTTAGGTAATGTTGTTCAAGCGCCAATGCGTGCAGCTTCAAATGGTAGTGCTCCCATGGTTTTGGGAGTTAGGATTCCACCCGATGTGGCACCTCAGGTTGGAATTCAACCAGATATTCTTTTCGCTCATCAACCGATTCCTAACTTGTACTTAAATACTTGGGGAACCAGTGTCGCTCTGGATAATCTAAATCAACTGCTTGCTTGTGGTAATGGATCTCAGATCGTGGATGCCATCTGATAATTTACTCGAGGCAGTGCCTCTTCAATAGACTTGGGCTGTGTGACTCGTTTACGCTTTCTTTGGATATCAGAAACTCCCGTAACCCACCGAATTTCAAGTTGCCAGTTCTAGAACCCTACGACAGTCGCAAAGATCCGACTGCTCGCCTAACGAGATATATTCTCCATATGGAAGTCCTCTCTACTTCAAAAAATGTCATGGCAAAGTGCTTTTCGCGTTTCTTAACAGACATAGCTGCAATGTGGTATAAGCAACTGGAGCCGGATTCCATTGCTTCATGGAATTCTTTGATTAACCGATTTGTGAAACAGTTCAGAATCAACATAGCTCGTCCGAAAAGCGTGATGACTCTCAATAGCATTAGGAAGAAGTCTGGCAAGACTCTACAAAAATTATTGAAACGATTTAATGCTGCGGTAGCTTCGGTAGAGAGGGCCGACCCCTCTATGGTTTTAATGGCCACAGTATCGGGTGTTCTGGATAAATCTAACATCAAGACTTCGCTGCACCGGGACCCGCCTAGGGACCTCGGAGAATTTTATTTTGAAGCCGAAAGATTCCTTCGGGAAGAACATGCATAGACAGACAACAAAAAGGAAACCGTCTGACTCTGAAAAGGCTAAAGGTTCTGTTGCTGCTAATCAAACCTCCTTAGGAAATAATCGCTATAGGTTTTGGAGACGACCTAGTTTCCCATTCCTAAATTACTCTGGACTTATTCACACCCTCAAAGAGATTTATCTAGAGGTTCATCCTACCGCTCCCTTCAAGAAGCCTCCCATTCGGGAGCCTACTCAGAGAGAAAGAGATTCTAGCCGACACTGCATATTCCATGGCATCGATGGTCATAATACAAATGAGTGTCGACATCTCAGGAATGCTGTTGAAGAATGCATTAGGAGTGGGGAGTTGGCATGGTTCGTTCGAACTCAGTTTGCAGTACCAGAGCAGGGACGACTTCCTCAAAGGAATCAAGGTAGGCTTGGAACTAACACTCGTCCCAACGACATAGTTATCAACTGAACCTCCCACTGGGTCTGATGTCTTGGATGCAAGTCCTCAGGGCATCAGTATCTTACGACTTGTGGATTCCGGTCTTCTTGGCTTATGGATTAATGGCTCTCAAATAACGAGCTCCTCACTTATGACTTCCCGACGTTCGAACTTCTCTAGCCTTATGGCATTGGATCTCTTGGATTTCTCTAATTACAGATATTTCGGGCTCCATCCCCATGGTGTTATCTCTTTTGTCTTTCTGGAATGTAAACTGTTGAGTCGACCTACCCATGCAGAGGAACAATTATAATCCCTAGGCATGTTCTTGGCTCGACAACACACCATCTAGTTATCAATAAAATGGATTTTCGGACATCTCTTGGTTGTTTTACTAAAGTAAGGCCACCTTGAACCGAAACTACATGTCTTGGTCATCTTATGAATGTAAGATCACCTTGAATGCATCATATCCCTTGGTCGCATCACCAAAGCGTGATCGCCAAGGACGAAGTGTATCCCTTGGTTGCATCACTAAAGCATGATCTCCAGGGATAAATGTATCCCTTGGCTGTCTCGCGAATGCGAGCAAACCAAGGATGAAAAGTATCCCTTGGCGGTCTCGCGAAGGCGAGCATACCAAAGATGAAATGTATCTCTTGGCTATCCTGTGAACGCGAGCAGACCAAGGATGAAATGTATCCCTTGGCTGTCTTACGAATACGAGCAGACTAAGGATGAAATGTATCCCTTGGCTTTCTCGCGAACACGAGCAGACCAAGGATGAAATGTACCCTTTAGCTGTCTCGCGAATGCAAGCAGACCAAGTATGAAATATATCCCTTGGCTGTCTCGCGAACGTGATCAAACTAAGGATGAAATGTATCCCTTGGCCGTCTCGCGAACGCGTGCAGACCAAGGATGAAATGTATCGCTTGGCTATCTCGCAAACACGACCAGACCAAGGATGAAACGAATCCCTTGATTGTCTTGCGAATGCGAGATGATCAAGGACGAAATGACGTTCCTTGGCCGTCTTGCAAATGTGAGATCACCAAGGACGACATTGCATCTCCTGGTCGTCTTGCCTCAACAAGGTCGCCTTGGAAGAATACAATGACCTGTGATGGACTCGTCGGTGATACGGCAAGATCTCCCACAAATGGTTATGTGCATCTCTTTTCTTTGCAGGTTATCAGACTCCACTAGTCCCTCTCATGCTTCGGTTATTATGGTGATTTCTAATTAATACAATCCAAAGCGATCGTGGACTTCTGTTAATATGATCCGAAGCGATCATGGATTTCTAATTAATACGCTCTGAAATGATCATGGTCTTCTATAAACACGATCCGAAGCAATCGTGGATTTTTGAATAATACAATCCAAATCGATTGTCGCCGTTCTTCAAAGACTAAGCTTCTGGTTTTCCGACTCATAAATAATAAGATCTATAGCGATCGTCTGTTTCAGAATTTCTCTTCATCTCGCAAAACACTTCTTCCTTGGATCCAGCAAGATATGTTTTGGGGGGCCAAATATTGACACACTTTTTAGTCGAAGCTATCACACGTCAAGAACATCATCAGCAAACACAAAATGGTTCAGTCGAGGACATCTCCGCACACATTTCATCCTCAAAACAATCATCTTTGTACATTTCAAATCACCTATTTCGGGGATTCTTCGAGAATTTCGAATCCCTATTTCAGGGAATTTTGAATATGTGTTCTAGGAAAATCCGAATCCCTATTTCAGGGAAATTTGAATCCTTTGTTTCAGGGAAATTCAAATTCCTATTTCAGGGAATTTTGAATCCACCATTTTAGGGAATTTCGAATCCCTATTTTAGGAAATTTCAATTCATTGTTTCAGGAATTTTCGAATCCCCTGTTTCAGGGAAATTCGTATCCTCCGTTTCAGGAATTTCAAATCCATGTTTCAAGGAATTTCAAATCCCTATTTCAAAAATTTCGAATCCTCATTTTCAGGGAATTTCGAATCCCTATTTCAGGGAATTTCGAATCCCAGTTTTAGGGAATTTTGAATCCCTGTTTCAGGGAATTTTAAATCTCGTATTTTAGGGAATTTTGAATCCCTGTTGCAGGGAATTTCTAATCCCCTGCTTCAAGGAATTTGAATCCCTGTTTCAAGGAATTTCGAATCCCTATTTCAAGGAATTCAAATCCCCTTTTTTTGGAATTTTGAATCTCATGTTTCAGGGAATTTCGATTCCCTCTTTTGCCCACTTAGGAGGATATGAAAATTCAGTGTGTGGGCCTCATTTCCTACATACTCCACTACCAACCCTCTCTACTGTAAATACCCCCAAGCATGATCTTTATTTTGATCCTTTTTTCCTTGAACTTTTTGACTTCAAGAGCTCTAAATCCCTCATTAATGGCTACCATCTTCTTCTTCATGGCCATTGGACATGGCATGGACAATAAAAACATTATGCAAATGTTTTCCATTACTTTTTGGATATCTACAAGTATAAATATACGGCTTTTGGATAGAATTGGAGATTTTTGGATTTATCGAATATTGAAGCTAATTTTCGACATAATTGACCAAGTCAACACATTTTCTGCTCAACGAAGAAGACAAACGACATTTTAGTCAAAGTCTAGAATTAACAAGAATATTGTGGTTCTATTGTAACGCTTTGACTTAACTATTTTTCAAATTTGTACAACATTGTAATTGAATATGACAAGATGAATGATTACTATGAAGTGGACGTAGGCGTTAGTGCCAAACCACTATAAAAAGTTGTGCCTCCTGCATTTACTTTATTACGTCTTTGGAATATTTTTTTCACACCACACATACACATTGGGTGTTGGCGTGCGACAATATTCCACGTCAACATAAACCTATTACATTTCAAAGTTACGGATATAATGAAATAGGTCTCGTCGAATTTGGAGTCCGTTTGACCACTGATCTTATTATTTTTTGCGTTATTACTTAATTTCAACTAAATTTCTTGGTATGCATTTATTATTCGTACGCTCACATACTAACTCCGAAAATTATGAAATTTGAAACCTTACCATTATTTGACGTTTCAGATATGATAAAATTAGTTTCGTTGAATTCGGAGACCGTTCGAAAAATGACCTTATTTCTAGCTTTTATTGAATTCTAATTGATTTTTTCAACATGTGTTTATATTATGTATGCTTACTCACTAATTCTGATTGACTTGGAATCTAAAATCTAACAACAGTTTACTATTTCGGATCCGATGAAAGCAATTTCATCGAAATCTGAGGTCATTTAGCAAAATGTCTATTTTTGGCTATTAAAATAATACTAAGATATCAAATTTTAATATATTTACTCTTAAATCAATTTTAAAAGTCCACTAATCTTATTTAAATCCATATTTTAAATTGACTAAAAATTTGGGTCATTGCATTCTCCCCCCACTAAAAAATTTTCGTCCTCGAAACGGACGGAAGACGTAACCAAATTTATTTTCTTTCCTAACAGGTTTCTGAATTTATCGATTGTCCAAAATCGTCGATAATTTCAGTTTCTATATCTCAGTCACGCTCTCTCATATACATGGTACTCTTTACTCATTCTATGGCATTACTAACCCCATCTCTATTGAGATACTCATTTTAGGATACTACTATTCCTACCTCTAATGAGTTTTCTTTTATGGGATATTACGAATCCTACCTCTGATGAGTCTTTTCTTTCTGTTCTAACGAGTTGTACCCCAAAGCTTTTGAATTAACCAAAGATTTGGTACCAAATGTGAAGACCCGAAAATTCTACCTTTTGAATCGACCATAAACAACACAAGTCCGATCCAAGAGGCAAAAATTCTCGAACCAGTATGGGTTATAGCACATCAGAACAAAACAAAAAAGAAAATTTCATTGTTGTTACAACAATTTTACGTCAAAGTACATCGCAAATATCAGAGAATAACAAATACAATACAAAGCGAAAACGTAATTTCATTCAGTGGAAGACTATATCAAATGTTCTGGACACAGCTTTAGCTTCAATCTAGAATCCTGCTCTATACACTATCTGCAAAACCAAAACTACTAGCTGCCCGTATGGGAAATATGGGCACCTAGAGTTTAGGTGGTAAACAATAAACTCCGAGTCAGTCATGGGACTGGTGTGAGAACTTAATTAGTTATTTACTTTATTTTAAATTTGGGTAAATCATTGAACCTAACACGGAATGAGTTTTCTCCATTTGAATAAATATCATAAACAAATCACAATGCTTTTTGAAAAATGAAGCTATTATAAGACTCAAGTCCCATCACACAATGCAACACAAACCAGAGGATAGAGTTTTACCTTATAATAGCCAAACATGCTTGATACGCGAAAATTCTCTTTTATTATCACTAGTGCATAGCGTGGAAATCATTTTCACAATTAAATGTATCAATTTTAGACGGCATAATGCCTTATCCCATTATATCACCATATAGGTTTACAACTGAAAACACAAAGCTCATATTAGAAGTTGGATTTCCATCAATGACCAAGGCAAAAGATCTTCCTTGATCGTTCATATCATCCCTAACAAGATGTACAAGACTCAACGCAAGGTCCTTTGGAGCTGCAAAGTCGGCCTACCAATTCACGATGAGTTAGGGTTGCTCCTGAACATAATATTCCATGGTCGTATCTGACCGTCATCCTGGTCGTTGTCTGACCATCATCCGAGGCATCTCAATCCATCAACTACATAAGTAAATTGCCTGAGCTCCATACCTTGATATCACTTTCAGCTAGATGGAAACGCATATCCTTTCTTTGGCGTACATCATTCTATCTTCGGCCATTCACGGGTTGTGAGGCTTGTCGAAGTCACATTTCAACACAAAGCTACGCAATATCAGCCATGCTTTGATCATCATCCATAAAGCCCGATTTTTCAACACTTAACATGCCACATTGTCAATTCACAACATATAATCGATGTCTATTGATATATAACCCTATGAGTACATAAGTCACAAAGGAAGTTGTTAAGCTAAGAGAATAAATTCTCCACCACAAACTGATATAACATCAATAGAAACCAATCAGTTATATTGTAAAATACAACGTCATATACGCATCTATTTACAAGTCGGTTCTAGGTCTGAACGAAACCGAAGGCACCTTAATCATCGTCCAATTAAGGAGAGAGGCCCTTTTATATCCAGTCAATCTCCAAGTACGCACTTTATATCCGATCAATCTCCAAGTATGCACTACGCCATAAACGACCTAATGCAACAAATTTACAAAGCGTTGCCAGCCAAAATGTAAAAATAACTGTAATATTTTGGTCCTATTGCAACGTTCTATTTTTGATGTTATCTTAGCCATAAAAATGTGTTGCTCTAGATAAACAAGTGTGGCAAAATGTAACATATTATATAGTGTTGCTATAGTAGTCATTCCACATCAACACGATCCAACGGTCCACGTAACTGATCCGTATCATTCTGATTTTCCTTCATCTCCTCAGCTTCTTTTCCCTAAATTTTTATTTTCCCATTGGAAAATAATTCACGCTATTTTCACTTGAGAAAAAATACAGTCGGCTTCCACTTTTAATGGCCAATCGAAAACAAGGGTTTTTCCCTCTTCAACAAATCGCGACTTCAGCTCTGATTTCTTCGAATTACGACTTCTCCTTCCATCATCAATTTCTCGAATAGTACTGGTGCTCTGATAATCTTTGATCTTGTTCTTGTTGAGACGAAATCGATCTCTGAAATTAGTATGTGACTTTTTCCCCTTTTACTTTTGATTATTGTTTTGCTGTTCGATTTCAATCCCACCTTTACCTACGATAAATTCGTGTGAATTTATAAGGTTTCGAATCCCTAAATAATCTATGATTTCAACATTAGATTTGGTTGTGATTTGTAGATCCGATTTTGTCGAGTTTGAAATAATCAAACTTTCTAGAATTTAATTTTATGATGAATGTCTTGACTAAATTAAATTTTCTGGAAATAAATGTCTAGAATCAGATTTGTAGCCCCAATTTGGTTGTGATTTTCTGATTTATGTTGTAACCGTATATGTTGGCCTTCAGTTGCTAGAAGATGGTTGTCAAAGGCAATTCGTCGAAGAAAATGTTAGAGAAGTGAGAGGATGATAATGCCAAAATAGGGTTCTTACACTGTGGAGCTGTGCTGATAGAGATATACTGAGATTCTTCATGCTAAAAGGCCTCAGACTGAAACTAGCCATGAATCAGTAAAAGGTGATTGTATTTTTATTAATGCTTATATGGTTATTAGATTATTTGTCATTTACTTAGTCTGTTGAAATCCATACATCGTGTTGTTTTCAAGAGACCAGAATTCATCATAGTATGTTATGCAATCTAATAAAGTTATTGTACTGTGACAAAATACAATTTATAGTGTAGTTCAGTGATTATATGATCTCAACACTTGTTATCTTCCCGTTCAACTCTGATGGAGAGGTTTGATATATATATATATATTATATACACACAACATATTTTTCCTAAATTTAATCTCAAATTGTGTTGTTTTAGGTAGCAGTTGTAAATAACAGACTTGTTACTGAAGTGGAAATTTGAAACCAAAAAACTATGGGGCCCTGGAACCCCACCAGCGCTGCGCCCGAACCCGCTGACGGCTCGCCTACGGATCGACATATATTTGTCAGTTTAGTGTCTGTATAAATTAAAACTGCATATGTAATGAGTTAATTGAGTGATGTAGTGAGGAATACCCGTATATAAGATTGACTATGTTATTAACAGTGAACTGTAAATAGTGGGTTAGAAATATGTACTATTTCAAATGTTGAAATAAAATATTTGTTTGAATAAAAATTCTGTTTGAATATTTAATTCTGTGTAGTAGCATTTAATTCTCTTTTTTGTTATATATTATATATATATATATATATTTTTAAAAAAAATCTATAGCAACATTTTAGAATGTTATTACAGACACCTAAGGATGTTGCTATAGACCTAAATAGGGGTCTGTTGTAACAATATTTGTTATGTAGTCGTAGATGGCCAAAATGTTGCCTTTGAGGTTTAAGGCAACAATGAAGATGGCATCACCCCAAAAATGTTGCCAAAGACATATGCCAACATTTTTTGGGCCTGTGCCAACAATTTTTTTGCGTTGCGTTAGGTCGTTTATGGCGTAGTGACGTCTGAACGACCACCACTTATAACCTCATCTTGGGTGTACCTCCCAATCGAGACATCAGCAATAATCCAAACATTGTGAAGATTTTCGATCTTCAACCACCATCTTCGATATCTTCAACAATCGTCGTATAGTTATTCAGAATGGGTTAAAACCCGGTCATTCTGAATAACTATTGCATCTCTAAAATCAAGTGACATATAAACATATCGTAAGTCTCATTCTAATTTGGATTATTCTTTGATTTTTCACTTTAACCCTTAACACAAAGGTTATTACCCAAATCAAAATCACATTCCCATCCTATCCATCCTATAGATCAAAACTGGTAGTACTCCATATCTAATACCCCTCGTATTTTGGTAAATGTACTTACCTTATTTCATTCTAAATCTAATTAAAGGTTCATTAAAACTCTAACTTTGTTTTAATCTGCATTTCATTCACTCAAATGTTCGTTGAAAGATTAATTAAAACTCTAACATAGTTTTAATCTCCATTTCATTCACTTAAATCTTTGTTGAAAGATTTATTAATACTCTAAAATAGTTTTAATTTCCACTTCATTCACTGAAATCTTTGTTCAAAGATTTATTAAAACTCTAATATGGTTTTAATCTTCATTTCATTCACTCAAATCTTTATTGAAAGACTTATTAAAATTCTAACATATTTTTAATCTCTATTTCATTATTCAATGATTACTAAACCTTGGAAACAAATCATGTCTTTAGCTAGGTTAAAGAATATATGTTGTTCAAGACATCATTCACAACAAAACCCAAAATTCAAATTGATATCAAATATAAGGCTCCAAATAGAAATCATATCGAGTTATATTCAACATCAAATTCTGAAATCAACAAATACCGTATAGGGAATAACAATATCTATATCTTTCAAATTCCTCAAACAATATTCATATAACTACGGAATCCAATGTTGAAATATCCAAAGATTATTTCCATTTAAACCCAATGAACTTAAGTTTGAAAACTTTTAGTTTATCTTCAAACTAAATTTCAAATTATTGATTTACTATGTTAAGTAAATCAAGTCGAAAGTCCAAAAATTCAAATCATAATTTAAAACATTAAATTCTTACTCAAATCATTTTAAAATCATTAATTATGATTTATCATGATATTCCCTACTTTTAATAGTTTTTATAAGTCCATTTCAGTCGGTTTCCAAACACGGTCACTTGAACTGCTTTTATAATGACCTTTTCAAAAATAGATTTGAACTTATCTTAAAACCTGACTATTGGATTTTAAAACTTTCTATTCCATTTGAAAACTCTTTTCATTTTGAACCCAACCTTTTTCATTCCGGGAGAATCCGATGGTCGGATCTCCCGGTACTTAATGGTCGAAACTCGCGAACTACTGCTATGCGACAAGTCCTATTCAGATCAAAATTCGATTTATAATTAAAATTAAATCGAAACACTTCCAAAATAATTTATTAATTATATAAAACAGTATAATTATTTTTGGTAACTACGTTTCAACTATCTCTCTTTAAAATCAAATATTCCATTATTTAATCATTTTAATATTATTTTAGTCATTAAAATTATTATTTTTCAACTTATTATTTGAAGTCTAAATTTTCCTGAAGTCCATTATAAAAGTAAATAAGATGTTTTGAAAAGAAGATCTCTTTAAGGTCTTTTCCAAATACCCTAACCGAACTTCGCTTTTTCAGGTTACTATTCATTTTAAATTTAAATTTGAAAACATGTCTTTAAAACATGAAAACTAGTTCAAATCAAATCCTTACTTTTACGAAAACTATTCATAATGACTTAAACTACCTTTCCAAATTATTTTGAATTTAAAATACAAATTTTCAATTTTCAATAAATATTTTATTAATAAAATATTCAAATTAATTCCAAATTGGAATGAGATTCAACCAATTACCATATAATTTTATATACATGGATTTCACACATCATTAAAATCCAGTAATTGTTATTAACAACCATTAACATTCAATTTCCACATATTCGCATCATCAACATAAGTGTTAAGATCATTAACACTTAAAATTTAATCAAACTGTTGTTATTTAAGGTATTAAACCTCATTAACATCATATTGCCATAATCGAAAGAAAAAAAAAATCATATTAACATATATCATAATCCATTGATCATCCATATCAAATCAATACAAACCAAGGTCACATATTATTAACCATGTCACATATGTGTGTTTGTTTACTTACTAAGTATACCTTTTTGAATCAATTTTCATCACTAAGTAATTAACTCAACTAATTATCATTTTCCACTTTTTGATAAATTATCAATTAACCATTTTAAACATGCAAACCTCATCATATAGCTTCAATGTACAAATCATATAACTATTTATCATTAACACATATTTAACAATTATAACCAAACTATTTAATTTAAAAGAGAGTGGGGTCTTCTTACCACAAGGATCTACTCCACCAATCTTTAAGGGTAGGAACCTCTAGTCTCACACATAACCAAGATCACTACCTTCCCACTCCAAATCACCAACTACTAACAATATATATACATATACTTGCAGTTGGGAGAGGAAAATGTGATTTTATGGATTGGACATCTTAGTAGGGCCACAACATAGGGTAAGGGGGCACACGTGGTTCGTCTGAGGTGTGGGGCCTAGGACGCGACCTGGTAGGGCCCTAGGGAGGTGAATTTAGGGAAGAGCTTGGTGATTTAGGGTTTTAAAAAGGGGGAAATTCGATTTAAGGGTATTTAAGGGGAGGTGGGGCCACGACTTGGTGGAGGAGGGGGCTAGAGTGGTGCACCAGGTGGTGGAGGGCTGGAGGTGGGTGGAAGTAGGGGTGGAGGTGGCGTGATGCATAGGTGGAGAAGGAAGAAGGAGAAAGGAAAAAATGGTGGAAAAAAAAGGAAAATAAAAAAATGAATTCCGCTTTCCACTCACATGCTTATGGGGTAGTGGTGCATTTTGGAAGAGAATGACAACTAATAAGAGAGCCATGTTAGAAGGGGATGTGTTGTCTCATTTTAGAGAGAGGTGGGAATATGTGAATAAGGAAAATGATAAATGGACTTAGCATTTAAGGTATATGTTAGGAAGGTGTTATCTCCATTGTGAATTAATTTGAGCTCTATAAAATCATTAGTATATATTAATAAGTCATTAAGGTTTTCATTTATCATTTCATCAACATTTTCCAATTGTTCAGTATTACCCAAAACTGCCCAATTTCAAGTCAAATTTCAATTAAACGACTCTACGCGGTTTCAACTCGTATGATCAAACTTTAAGTCCAATCAATATGAAAGTTGAAATCCTACTATATTTCAATAGTACGGATCCAATAAAATTGGTCTCGTTGAATTCGAGAGACCGTTTGAAAAATGACCTTATTTCTAGCTTTTATTTTAGGGATAATTTGGCTCAGGTCCCTATTATGTTTCGAAATGCTAAAAAACTCCCTGTCTAAAAACTTTATAAACTATGTCCCTATTTTTCGAAAATTATCAAAAATTCAACATTTTTTTATGAAAAATAAAAATTGAATTCAACACATAATCATCATCATATTCATGCATTAAAATTTCAAAAAATATGATTCAAAAACAAAATAAAAAAATATACGCACTAGTATATTGTAGCAATTAATGCAACTATTTGGGATTGTTGTTGATATTTCAGCAACTTTTCATTCTGCCTTATATTCAGTCACTTTTTCATGAAATATAAAGTAGTTGTTGATATATCAACAAATATATACAATAATTGATGATATATAAACAACTATTTATAAGCCTTTCATCACCTTTAACATAATTACTGATATATCAGCTATTATATACAATAATTGCTGATATATCAGCAATAACTCATAAGCCTTGCAAAAAAAATTAAGTATAACTGTTGATATATCAGCAAGTATATATGAATAATTGCTTATATATCAGCAATTACTCATCCAATTTACATTTAATTGTAGGTGAATAATTGCTTATATATCAGCAATTATTCACTATAATTGCTGATTTTGCAGTTTTTTTTTGCAAATTACTTTCGTGAATATATGCATTTTTTTTATTTTTTTATAGCAACGCCAAAAAAATGATGAAAACACGTTGCTACAGTAAAAATAAGGACACGCTTTACATTAAGTTTCAAAAGAAGGAGGCTATCCTAATTTCCACTTTATTGAATTCTAACTAATTTTTCAATATACGTTTATATTATGTATGTTTACACACTAACTCCAATTGATTTGAAATTTAAAGCCTTACCATATTTTAGCGTTACAGATCCGATAAAATTGGTTTCATCAGATTCTGAGACTGTCTCAAAAATGGTCTATTTTTAGGCTATTAAAGTAATATTAAATTATTGATTTCACAAAATTCATTTTAATTCAATTTTAAAATTCACTAACTTTATTTTAACCTTAACAAGATATAAAATAAAATTAGAATTCATTTTCAATAATTTTCTAAGTCTAAATTTAATATTTACTAAAATTTGAAATTCAATCAAACTTATCCATTTTTAAATCTATTTAAATCCTATTTTAATTTGACTGAAAATTCAGGTTGTTACATTCTCCCTACTTAAAAAGATTTCATCCTTTAAATCGAAGACAGAACTGAAGGTCGTTTCCCTAACCAACTCCACCTTCATTTTTACTTGAGTTCTTTAACTTTTCACTTTCTAAGAACTTCCCAATTTCTCGAAATTTGGCTAACGCCTTAATTTTTTAAAGAAAATCGCTATTACCTCCATTGTACGGGTTAATCAATACAACTACAATGCCTCTATAGGCCCTCATCAATCAAAAAGAAAATTCAAAAGCCAAGCGGCTTATAAAATCGTCAAACCCAATCAATACAGTTAAATATGTACCTTTGTGTCGCGCGGGCATTCAATTTTATTCCTCTTCTTAGCTACCATTCAATAACTTGTCCAATAAACAAACATGTCCAACCCTAACTAACTTCTAAATCAGTTATACATTAGATTTGACTTGGATCAATTTACCTTCCATTCTCATATTGGTTTAATCATTCCAAACTAATTTAACTACTCTTAAGTTAAATTTTAATTCGTTCGATTTACTTTAATCTTTTCAATCCATTAACTTGTAATAGTTAAATTTGTAGCCCAAATCATCCTAATCATTTATCAAATTACAAACACTAAATTTTGACCAAGTTCTTGGTTCTCACTGCAGTCGATTGGAATTATATAGTCATCACACTTTCGAAACTCAAAAATAAACATGGATGATGCTGGTTAGTCATCAACAGAATCATCCTCAAGTGACTAGAGTGTGACTCTATATCTATCCAGTACATTTGAGACGTCGTATATATATACATTGACATCAAATAAAATATTCAAACTCTTATTATATGATGTATATATATATACGTCGGCCATGTTTATATGTAAAATCTTATTATACTTGATGGTCCAAACTCGACATCAAATAAAATATTCAGACTCTTATTATATGATATAATCTTTCAAAACCATATTCATTTTTATATATACACAACTTCATTCTTTCCTATATATAATACTCTTCAAACTCATTCTAGTGCATTTCTAACCCCATCTCTAATGAGTCACTCTTCTAGGATATTACTAATCCTAGCTCTGATGAGTCTTTCCATCTCGTTCTAATGAGTCGTTCCCTAGAGCTTGAATAAACCAAAGCTTGGATACTAATTGTTATGACCCATCGGAACAAGAACGCAAAATAATATTTTATTGTTATTACAACAATTTTACATCAGAGTACAAGATATATCAAAGCACATCACAAATATCAGAGGATAACAAATACAACACAATACACAGCAGAAACATAATTACATTTAGCGGAAGATTATCAAATGCTCAAAACACAGCTTTAAGCTTCAATCCTAAATCATGCTCTAAGTATTTTCAAAACTAATTACCTGGTTTCCCATGTGGAAAATATGGGCACCCGAGTTTGCAACGAAAAAATAAACTACGAGTCAGTCATGGGACTGGTTTGAGAACTCAAGTCAGTTATAATAAATTTTAAGCTTGGGTAATTCATATGACCGCGCCATATAACATGGAACTGGTTTTCCCGATATGAATAACGGTTCATAATAACTAAAAACCAAAATAGTTTTATCTTCACTTTTAGATTTATCAAATCGAATTTATTTTCAAAACCATTCTTTTGAAAAATAATTTCTCTGGACTTAAAATCCTCATTTCATTTCAAATCATTGAAATTCTAGATATTCTTTCCATATCAAATCATACTTTACGTTGGTATTTCAAAACAAATCAATTTGGAAAGCTCAAAAAACTATAATACATCATATCAAAACATATACAACCAGATCGGGAGGTTTCTCCCGATAATAAGGCAACTAGAGCCAAGCCTTCCCGTCCTGATAATAATTCTGTGTAAGTCCCTCTCATAGAGGCATCCGCATACACAGTACGTCTCTCCTGCAGTAGTGACAGTATGTCCCTCTCGAAGAGGCATCCGCATACCCGTTGAAATTCTTTTCATTTATAAAACTTCTTTCATAAACCATTTATTATTTCAAAATATTTTCTTGTTCCTCAAAATCAAACTATCATTTCATATTTTTTTATGAAATCATTTTTAAAAAATCACTCATTAAAATTCTCCTTCATAAATAAATGAATCCAATACCATTACTAATCAATAAGTGTCACAAACAAGTTGCTTAAAGGACTCATTTTCCCAAAATACTATTTAACTTTCCAAACTTGGTATGTTAAATCCAAATCCCTTTCAAATCATTTATTATGATTTATCATAATTCTTCCCTATTTATTAATTTAAAAATGGCTCATTTCGTCGAAATTCAGTTTTAGATCTTAAACTGCAAATTCCATATTTTTCTAGAAAATTGATTTTGACTTATCTCACAATCTAACCATTGGATTTTTAAACCCTACATATCATTTGAAAATTCTTTCCATTTCGGACCCAATTTTTTTCGTTCTAGGAATATCCGATGGTCAGATCTACTGGTACATCAGTCGAAGTCAATGGCCGAAATTTACGAACTACCGCTATGCGACTTGTTCTATTCTGACCAAACTTCGATTTTTAAATAAAATCGAATCGACTATAATTCAAATTTGTTTATTTACTATACATTAATAACCAATATGACGTCCAATTCACATATCGTGGTATATATCATATAAGCCTTAAACCATTAACGCTTATATGGCCTTGTCAATCAACAAATTAACCGCAATATCAATCAATGTCCAACTAATCATCATCCAATTACCCAAGTAGAGTTCACATCAATATTATTTACTAACACTTAGTAATTACTTTTTAATGATCATTTAAGATTCAATCAATTTCCAAATGTCCATATCATTAGTTTTAAGTGTCACAGACCCAAGCAATTATCAATACTTCCGTTAAAAATCATATTTTTATCATGCTAAACATTATTAAACACTATAAAGAACTTATTTCATCAACCAAAAGTCAGTAAATAACTTAATCAAGTTCACAACAATAACCAATAATTAACTAGCCCTTAATCGGTTTAAAAGTTCTCACATACTTAAGTGACTATACAAATTCTACTTAAAGAACGAATCTTTTTCATTCTAATCATCATCATACCAAATTATAAACCCAAACTATCAATCACAAGTCAATACATAACCCAAACAAGTTCACAATAGCAATTAAAATTGAACTAGCCCTTAATCGGTTATAGATTCTCAACAACTGCTTCACATACCATGACTCTTCTAGGTAGGAGATCCTAGCTATAATTCAACCTCAAAATATTCTTAGTAACCAAATTCACACCTTTCTTCCATCATGAATGAAATATAATAGGAGTATATATTTTTAATTTGATTTAGAGGAAGCAAAATCGGATTTTTAGGGGTTTTAAGGCTTAGGAGCCCTTATGGAGCCCCAAGCTTGGGGAACTGGGGTCCACCATGTTGATTGGGCTAGAGTGGGGTCAACTGAGGTTAAGCGGGGGTTGTAGGTGGTCCAAGGGGTGTGGTTTTGGGTGCAAAGGGAAAGGAAGTGGTGATTTAGGGTTTCAAAGGGGGCAAATTTAGGGCTTTAAAAGGGTGGGGGCCACAGCTTAAGGAGAGGGTAGTGGAGGTGTTTGCTGGTCAGAGGGGAGGGGGTCATGTGGCAGAAGTGGGCTGGTGTCGGCTACAGGGGTTGCGGCCATGGCTTGGAGCAAGGAAGGAAAAATGAGGCTAACGAATAAAGGTGGAAATAAAATGGAACAAGGATATATGAAAGCTTGGATTTATAAAAGGGGAGAGGATTTTCTTGTTGAGGTGTTAGGAGATGTGGAGAGGGGAGAAAGCAAAAGTTGCAAGCTTAGATGGAAGATATGTCACCAAAGAAGCACTTCGGTTTAGGGGTGAGCGTTCGGTCGGTTCGGTTTGTTTGGACGTAAAAAAACTCAAACCGAATTGAAACCGAAATTTTTTCAAACCGAACCGAACCAAATTAATTTCGGTTAATTCGGTCGATAACCGATTTAACCGAATTTGAAGGATGTATTACTATTCAAATGATGAATTCACTCAAAATAAAACATTAATTCATGTTTGAAGAAATTTTATATAGTGAATTTTACGTTTATGATATATTTTGATCTATTTGCAACAAATATCTTTATATTACATAACTAAACTAATTATTAAAAGTGCTACGATACCGCAAAATTAAATAATAAATTAAAAGTTCGGTTAATTTGGTTAAACCGATAACCAAAAAATATATTTTTTGCGAACCGAATACAAATCGATTTAGTTTTAAAACCGAACCGAACCGACCAAAATGAACCGGTTTGGTCTGTTAATTCGGTTTGAACCGAATATTGCTCACCCCTACTTCGGTTTTAATGTTTATTCCTTTAATTGTTTAACTACTTCATTTAAATCTTTTTACGCATTCATTACTCGTACGAACAAACGGTAAGTCTGATCGATACGAAATTTAGAAATCTACTATATTTCATAGTAATGGATCCAATGATATAGCTCCCATCCAATTTGGAGTGCGTTTGAATACAGGTTTTATTATTTCATTGCATTATTACTTAATTTCAACTTAATTTCCCGATATGCGTTTATTTTCCATACCCTCACATACTAACTCCGAAAATTATGAAATTTGAAACCTTACCATTATTTGACATTCTAGAGCCGATAAAATTGGTTTCTTCGAATTCGGAGATTGTTTGAAAAATGACCTTGTTTGTAGCTTTTATTGAATTCTAACTGATTTTTCAACATGCGTTTATATTGCGTATGCTTACTCACTAATTCCGATTGACTTGAAATTTTAAATCTAATAATAATTTACTATTCCGGATACGATGAAAGTGGTTTCATTGAAATCCAAGATCGTTTGCAAATTTTTTATTTTTAGGCTATTAAAATTATATTAAGATATCAAATTTTAATATATTTATTTTTAAATCAATTTTAAAAGTCCACTAATCTTATTTAAATCTATATTTTAAATTGACTAAAAAATTGTGTCATTACACTTGTTTAACAATAATGGGAAAATATGGGTTATGTGGAAATTCAATTTTTCGGCTTCGGTGGTTCTTGATTCTGAATAGTTCATGGCTTCTACGTTAACATTTTTCCACATTATAACGATCAACTTTTTTCACGCGTTAATGCCAAATGTTATAAGGTCGATAGAAATGGCCTTCGAAATAATATTTCATTTCTCTCCTCTTTAGGTTTTGATTCTTGAGTTATTGGCAGTGATTTAACCTCAATGTGCATCAAGGTAAAGATTTTGATGAAAACCCAACCATTAGTCATGCTATCGATGATTTCAATGATATTAACACCTCCAAAGATACCTAGAAGATTCACTTCTGTGATTTTACTTCAATTAGAGTAATAATCGCAAGGGAAAAGCTCGTTCATTTGCTTGGCTTGATCACGTATTTCGTAATCAAGAGTGGTTTTCCAATCCTTTCTCCTTCATGGTTGATCACCTTAGTGATACAATTCAAACCATGCTCTGATGCTTCTTTGTTTAGAATCAATTTCATAGTCTTTACCTAAGATATTTTGATTTTGAAACATGTTGATCGCTCATCACACTTTCTTTGATGTTATTAAAAATTCGTGGGACAATCCTTGTTTATGGAACCCTCTTCAAGCGTTTGCTTCCAAGCTACGCAACATTAAAACTCATATTTGCGCTTGGAACAAATCTATTTCTGTAATATCTTTGACTGGGTCATGGAACCTGAAGAAAATGTCGCCATTACGGAAGCTATGTAGGATGCGGTTACCTTCTCTGCTAAACGATATAAGTGGATCCAGGCCAAATATCCCTTTGATAATGCTCTCTGTATTGAGGAGCACTTTTTAAAATAAACGATTAGGATTAAATGGATTACCCATAGCGATTCCGATTCCAAAAATTTCACTCGATGGTCACCAAAAGTAGAAATAAACATTTTATCGGTTTGTGGGCCCAAGAGGATAGTGAAACTGAAAATATGATTCTCATACTTTAAGGACTTACTGGATTCCCCTTTTTCTTTTTGTTTCAAATCATGACTTTCTGTCCCCTGTTCCCGCTACCATTCAAGATCCTGACAATGTTATTCTAGCTGCTACTCCCTCTTCCGAGAAGACCAGAGAATCTGTCTTCCTCTCGATAAAATAGTATGGCATGTCTAGATGGCTTTAGCGGCTTCTTTTATCACTCCTTATGGGATATCATTGGATTTGATCTTATTCTGGTCGCCCACGATTTCTTAAACGGTTCCACCATGCTAAAGAGTTGAATTGCCACTAACATCGTCCTTTTCCCCAAAGTTGATAATTGGAGATAACTACTGATCTCTAGCCAATCAGTCTCTACCACATCTACAGCAAGGTTATTTCAAAAATTACTGTTAACAAAATTTCATAGTTTCTCCCGAACATCATATCTGACTCCGAAGCAGGTTTCATCAAAGGTAGACTCAATTTTGATAACATCCTCTTAGCTTAAGAGCTTGTCTTCCACATTAACCACAAGGTCGTAGGCTCTAATGTAGTCATCAAACTGGATATGGTTAAAGCCTCTGATCATATCTCCATTTTCTTCTTTACCAAGGTCCTCCGAAGATTCGACATTAATGAAATGTTTATCGATATGTTTTGGAGAGTTAATTCAAACTGCTAGTATTTCGTTCTCGTTAATGATATTCCAAGACATTTCTTTCCATCAGGCAGAAGTATCCATCAAAGAGATACACTTTCTCCAGGCCATTTCGTCATCGCGATCGAATCCCTTATCAAAGACCTCTATAACTTAATGATTTCTGGCAACATCAGGAATTTTTCTATCTCGAGCAAAGCACCTCTTACTTCATCCCTCTCCTTTGCTAACAACATTTCGATCTTTACCACCAGTAACTTGAGGTCCATCCGCAATTTCACCCACTTCCTAAAAGATTATGAGAGTTGCTCCGGTCAAGAATAACCTATTTAAAATCTCAATTATTTTCTCCTCCCAAGCATCTACTGCCCTCAAACCTAGGCTCCATGCTATTACTGAATTTTCCATCCGTAAATTCTGATATCGTATTTGGGCATTCAACTTTATCGCGGTCGAAAAATCAACCTATACTTTAGAGTTTCCATTATCAAAGATCGGAGATCAATTACAAATGGAGTGCCTCACTCCTATCTCAAGCGGGAGGTTAGCCCTTATTAGGTTGGGATTTAGCATGCTGGGATCACATATGTTTATTTCCTCATCTTCCATCGATTCTTTCTTTTCTAATTACATGGCATATGCACTGATTTATTATGGTGCTCCCTGGACAACTACCTGAAGCACCGTTCGGTCTCTTGGGATCGTATTTTCTATCCTAAATCAAAAGAGGTTCTGCTCTACATAACATATGTGATGTCTGCAAGGTTCACTGGTTTAAACTTTGGGCTTGATTCCATCATTGCAACTCGTCATGGGCCAAAGACCACCCAACTTGCTCGAGCAAAACTTGGAAACACATTCCGAAAAGTAAACCATCTTATGATGCGGTGCTTTCCCTGACACCATGGCCGAATGGGTCCTTCTACCTAAAGTGTAACACCCCACCTCCGCCAGGGTCACTCTTGCAAGTACACTAGCTTTGGAGGGGTGTTGGACAAGGTAAACATGCATGCAGATATCACAAGACAGAACATATAAGTAAAAACAGAGTAAATAAAGCAGCGGATAAAACTAACATTTCAAAACCATAGTCAAGTTACATCAAAGTACTTGGTCATTATTTTCCACAAAACATAGTCTAGAAACATCAACTGAAAACTGGAAAGAAAATCAAAAAGTAACTATCCCCAAGGTAGAATAAAGCCATAGCGTGCTCAAGTCCAAACCGTACATGAGCTATCCAGAAAAGCAGCTAAAGATCCAAGCTAGGTACCAGTGTTCCCACCCTGTAAACCTGAGGGGGGGAAACGGAAGAAAAGAGGCGAAAGAAAACGGGTCAGTCAAAAAGACTGGTAAGTCCTATCTACTATTAGTATAAAAACTAATAAAGTTAACTGAACATGTAAAACAGAAATGAGATGTAGGGTGATAACTGGCTTGGTGAAAAGTTAACAAGATAGATCAAGTGTGGCATCGCATATACAAGGTTAAGTTTTTGCACCAAGTGTACTAGTATTCTAACCCATGTCAAGTATAAACAAGAAATGATCCCTTGGCCCAAAGCTGGCCCACATCATGAGATGACCTAAATCGAGGTCCAACTACTCGGTCTAGTCGATCGGCTCCCTATAAGCCTAACTCGTCGTGTATCGGTGTCATACGGCCCAATCATGAAGTGTAGTCAAACTGTGCTAGGTCCACCCTAGGGTGTATCAAGCCCTAGGGTGCCAACCACGGACACAAATCAAGCACGCACAGTCAAAACCTACGGGTGCCCGTGTCTGCTTTTTCAACTCCGGACCATGTGCACGACCATAGTCCGCCTGAACCTACACCGGCGCACCTACTCAGCCGTCGTTTTGGTCGCTTACATGTCAGCCCAGTAATCGTGCCCCACCCTATCCTAGTCCCTAGGGTATCATGATACAATCAAGAGGGTTACTGGTGAAAAGGACCACGTAACTAGGGTTTCTTACGGGTTAAATGTGGTTAACCCTACCCAATCGAGTTGGTTAAGTGTACCCAAGGTTCATGACTTAACCGCTTCAATCTCATCGTGTTTAATTGGTTAAGTATTCAAGTGGTCCATGACTTAACCCTATCATGTGGCATTAATTAATTTAATGCACCCAACCTCTCACATTAGACCTTGTTGTGGTTACTAGTTAAGCCGGGCGGGTCCGGGTAGCTTTACACCACAACTTGGTCTAACCTCGGGTTTCAAGTGCGACATGACCAACTACTCACATTGGGTCCTATTGCTTGTAGCCACTAGTTAAGCCGGTCGGTTCCGGGTAGATTTATGCTACAAACTCAACCCAACCTCGAGTTGGCCACTCTCATGTTTTATAGAAGTCATGTCCAAATTCATGTTTACAAACATAATCACAAGTCAATGTTCATGTCATATTTTAAAATCATGTTTCATGTCATTAATATTACCCAAACCCAACGCATTCCCCTCGCATGTACGTTTCGCATAGCATAACATAGATCAAAAGAGGGAACTTGGCAAAACATGACAAAAAGGGCATAAGGTAATACGGTTGGCCACAAGTTAAACATGGTGGCATATGAGGCATAAATATGTTCATAAACTTGCATATTACATTATAGGCCTCAAAACATGCATAATATCAACTTAAGCAAAATATGTGAAACATGGTCATAAATGACATAGGATGATGGCAAGTGATTCACATATAACACCATATGCAAGATAGCAACTTGCATATTACATCATGAGCCTCAAAATATGCATGATATCAAACTTAAGCAAATAGGTGAAACATGGTCATAAATGACATAGGAAGATGGCAAGTGATTCGCATAAAACATCATATGCAAGATAACACAAGGTTTACGAGAGTTTCTATGTTGCTTTATGCAACATTTCCAATCAAAGCTCATAGCTTTCTATGAATAAGGCAAAGGTAATAGCTTTACAAACATGCATAGAATATATTTATGCATAACATGATAGGATCAAAGCACATATCATACTTAGGCCCAAACTCAACTTGCAACATGTCATATTTAACTTCATAGTTAGAATCTAAGAGTAGTATAGGGCTTACAATGCTATGAAGACTTATAAAATGTAAATAAGATTGAGACGAAGCCACTAGCAACTCTAAAGACCCTCAAATAGCAAGCTTCAATGAAAACCCTTGAGAAATTAGAAGAAGATCCTTGCTTTGATGAAGAAAGATTGAACTTTGGCCTTAGAAACTCTCAAACAAGCTTAGGAACTCTCATATGAATGAAGATTGAGGCTATGACAAGAGGGTGGAGGCCATGATTAAACATTTTGGCATAGTTTAGTTGTAGGATTTATTTATGGTGACTTAGGCTAGGTATTAGGGTCTTTTTATAGATGATTAGGTTAGTTTAGACCATAGAATTAACCCTAATTCAGATCTGGGCCATCAATTCACGTCACTAGTCTCCAAACATGTCTTGAGAAACAAGTCAGGTGCACCCAGGCCAGACTGGCCGACCACCCAAGTCGACAGGGGTGTCGACTGGGCAATCGACACAGCCTGGGGTGTGTCGACTCCCAAGTCGACTCCCCAGTCGACTTGGGGTGGCGGGAATTTTTCCCGCCTGCCCAGCTGAATTTGAAATCTGTTTTTAAATTTAAATTTTCTGAAAACTTCTATGGGCCATAACGGGGTCATACGGACTCCGATTTTCGAAAACTCGGACTCTGTTTCACGTATTTTTCCGAGACGAACGCAATGGCACATCCCGTTTCCCTTGATTCGGAATTTATCATTTAATTCTGCCTTGGTTTATGTTATAACATGTTATTTAAAATACGGGTTGTTACATCCTCCCCACCTTAAAGGATTTCGTCCCCGAAATCTCTAAGTTAGGAAGAACGTATCCTACCATCCATCATCCATCTACTCAAAACATCATCCACGTGCAGTCAATGTCCTTAACAACTTCTAAATGCTATATGGTTATATGTAAAGGTGTGTGTATATGTACTTATCTAATGCGAAAATCAGGCAGTTACTGATTTAGTAAACCTCCTTAATGCAAAGTATGTTGGTGAAATGTGTCCATATGTATGCAAATTCCTAACATATTTTATAATCTCTACATGAGTGGACATAACATTCATCCATATGCAACATCCACGTGATAGCATAACAAGTTTCATCCATGAATAAGTATCAGCACTCATGCATATGCAATATGAAAGTGTGTGAGCCGATCTTAGTGCCTAACGTGTATCATGCATCCACGAGTATCCACTTGCAAACACTTGCAACCACTTGCAAACATCAAGCATAACATGTTTCAAATACATGTTTCATCCAAAGGGTTTCTACTTAAGGTTCTCATGACAAGGTTAACGAGATAACAAGGTAAACAGGATAAACATGGATAGCAAAAAGGAAGACATGTAAAAGAAAAAGAGGTCGAGAATGTACCCTCAAAAAGAAATGGATAAAGCCCACGCATCTTCTCCTCGGTTTCCCAAGTTGCATCCTCTTCGGCTTCACTCCACTGAACTTTCACCAATTTGACTTCTCGATTTCTTAGCTTCTTGATCTCCGTTCCCAAGATACGAATCGGAGCTCTCCTTAAGGTTGCCTCTTTCTCTACCTCAATGTCTTCAAGAATACTAGGTTCAACCACCTCAGTGGACTTATGTAGGCACTTTCAGAGATGCGAGACATGAAAGACATTATGCACTTCGGCTAGCTTCTCGGGCAATTCCACCTTATATGCCATCTTTCCAATTCTCTCTATGATAGGGAAGGGTCCTACGAACCTTGGTGCCAGCTTCCCAACTGCTCCAAAACGAACCACATTTCGCAAAGGAGAAACCTTCACGAAAACCATGTCTCCCACTTCGAATTCCAAATCTGCCCTTCGCTTGTCAGCATAGGATTTCTGTCTGTCTTGGGCCGCTTTCATCCATCTTCTCACCAATTTAACTTTCTTGGATGTGTCCCGTATCATATCGGGCCCAAGTATAAGCCTATCCGTTGTCTCCCACCAACAAGATGGTGACCTACACGGCCTCCCATACAGAGCTTCAAATGGTGCCATCCCTATGCTGGCTTGATAGCTATTATTATAAGCAAACTCTACAAGAGGGAGGTGGTCTTCCCAAGTACCACCAAAGTCAAGAACACATAGCCTCAAAAGATCTTCTAGCACTCTATTCACCCTTTCGGTTTGGCCATCCGTCTGGGGGTGATAGGCTGTACTCAGATTCAATCGCGTACCCATTGCTTCTTGCAAACTATTCCAGAACTGGCTAGTGAAAATTGGGTCACGATCGCTAACTATGCTAGAAGGAACTCCATGCAACCGCACTATCTCTCGAAGATAAATAGATGCTAGCCATGATGCGGTCCTCTTGCTCTTTACTGGAATGAAATGAGCACTCTTCGTAAGTCTGTCAACTATGACCCATATGCTCGTGTTCCCTTTTCTTGACCTAGGCAATCCATCCACAAAATCCATAGAAATACTCTCCCACTTCCATTGCGGGACCTCCAATGGATGTAATAGCCCACCGGGTTTCTTTGACTTGGCTTTCACTTGTTGGCACACCATGCACTTTGAAACATACTCTGCCACATCTTTCTTCATTCCAGCCCAAAAGAAAATGCGCTTCATATCTCTATACATCTTATCTCCTCCAGGATGTATAGTCATCTTCGAGTGATGCGCTTCTTCGAGAACTTTATGCACCGAGTCTCCTACTTGTGGAACGCATAGCCTTCCATCACGCCTTAGCCAACCCTTGTCATCAATAGTATATCTAGCAAGGTGACTAGACGTCTCACCACGGATCAACTTGTCCATGATCTCAACTATCCGCGGGTCTTCCTTCTGTGAAGTCCCTACTTGATCAAGAAGTGTGGGTCTAAGCTCAAGGGATGCTAATGAATCCGTCATCGACTCAACAGCCGTCGTGAAATCAAAGGTTGCCAAGAACTCTAAGTTCTTCATCTCAATAAACAAGGGACTCAATGTCAACCTCCTTCTGCTTAGTGCATCTGCCATAACATTACCCTTGCCAGGGGTATAAGCTATCTCGAAGTCATATGATGCCAAGAATTCCATCCACCTTTGCTGCCTTAGATTCATATCTTTTTGCGAGAAGAGGTACTTGAGTGACTTGTGATCAGTATACAACTCAAACCTTTCGCCTAGAAGATAGTGGCGCCAGGATTTGAGTGCAAAGACGATCGCCGCCAACTACAAGTCATGAGTGGGATAGTTCTTCTCATGAACTTTAAGTTGCCTACCCCCATAACATATCACTCTTCCCTCTTGCATCAGAACAGCACCTAACCACGTGCCACATGCATCGGTGTATACGGTAAACATCTTACCACTATCGGGTAATGCCAAAACTGGAGCTGTGGTAAGGGCCCTCTTGAGCCTTTGAAAAGCAAGCTCACACTCTAAGTCCCATGCAAAGACTAAGTTCTTCTTCGTCAACTTAGTAAGAGGGGCCGAAATCTTAGCGAAGTCCCTGATGAACTTCCTATAGTAGCCCGCCAGACCGAGAAAGCTTCTTACTTCGGTCGCATTCCTCAGAGTCTTCCAGTCTTGAACTGCAACCACTTTCGCGGGATCCGCCGCTATGCCTTGCTTAGAAACTATATGTCCAAGAAACCGAACTTCCCTTCTCCAGAAATGGCATTTGAAGAACTTGGCTTTCAACTGATGAGCTCTAAGCGTATCCATCACTTCCTTGAGATGTCTGGCATGTTCTTCCTCATCCTTTGAGAAGATCAGAATATCATCCACGAAGACAACCACGAACTTGTTAAGGAACTCCCTGAACACCCTACTCATCAAATCTACGAAGTAGGCGGGTGCATTAGTCAAACCGAGTGGCATGACCAGCCATTCAAAGAATCCATCTGGAGTCCTAAACGCAGTCTTATCAATACTATCCTCAGCTACTCTAAGCTGATGGAATCCGGTGGCTAGATCGAGCTGAGAGAAAACAGAAGCACCAACAAGCTGGTCAAAGAGGTCATCAATCCTCGGTAACGGGTGCCTATTCTTCTTTGTCAGCTTGTTCAACTCTCGATAATCAACACATAGGCGAAGCGAACCATCCGCCTTAGTGGCGAATACCACCGGAGCACCCCATTCAGAAATGCTTCGCCTAATAAAATTCTTCTCAAGCAGCTCCTTGATTTGCTTACTGAGCTCTCTTCTTTCTCGCGGGGCCATGTGCCTAACGGGCAATGATACTGGCTTGGCATTATCAACAAGATAAATGCGGAAATCTATCTCTCGTTTAGGGGGTAACCCCTTAACCTCTTCAAAGACATCAGGATATTCTCGAACCACCCTTACAGATTGCAGATCATGGATGGACGGGTCAAGAGATTCAAGATAACATAACATGACGGGATCCAGCGGGTTGCAAGAAATATCTAGGGTATTGCCGAGGCGAGTCATGAGCCTCACCACCCTATGCTCACAATCGAGAATGGCTCCATAACTGGACAACCAATCCATGCCCAAGATCAACCCGTATCCCGTGAACCCGAGAACATAAGCATTACACGTGAATTCTACGGTCAAGATAGAAATCTTCAAATCCACACAAATCATAGATAAATGGGCGGAACCCCCAATTGGATTTGAAACACTGACGGGATCCTCAACAAGACTAGTACTTAGGTGCAAACTTTCAACAATGTCAAAAGAAATAAAGGTATGTGATGCGCCAGAATCAAATAAAGTGGGAACAGGGAAGTCAGAAATATAAACAAGACTTCCTATAGAAATACTACCTCGGTCCTGAACTGGAGCAGTGTTGAGAGCATGCACTTGCCCTCCAGAAGGTCCTGCACACTGATTCTGCCCTTTCCCTTGTCCTTGCTTCTTGGGGCAATCCTTGCTAAGGTGTCCAGGCTCCCCACAGTGAAAGCATTCGCCCAACTTCTTCTTCTTTCTGCAATCCTTGGCTATGTGCCCAACAATCCCTCAGAAGTTGCATTTTCTTGGGTCTTTTGCCTTGTTGTTGTTGGCCTAATTGCCCTTATTGTTCTTGTTGTTCTGATTGCTCTGATTTCCTCCCCACTTGGAGTCCGTCTTCTTGGTTTGAGTCTCATTTGTCTTGACTTCCTTCTTGCCATTCTTATCGTCTCCTTGAAGCAATGCCATGTCTACTAGGCCTTCAAAAGTGGCCCCCATGGGTATATGAGATAGGGCTAAACCTTGTAATGGCTCATTCAACCCTCGTGCAAAGCGTAAAGCCTTCTTCTGGGGAGTATTAAACATGTCCAAACCGAATCAAGCGAGCTGGTTAAACTTATTCACATACTCCCTCACTGTCATGTCCCCTTGCTTCAAAGATATAAACTTCTCCAATTGCAGATTCGCCTCAGCTGATGATAGAAACTTAAGCCCAAACCTCGTCTTAAAGTCGGCCCAAGTCTCTATAGGTCTAGTAGCATTGGTGACCTCCCACCAATAAGCAGCTTCTTCTTTTAATAGCCACGCTGCCAACAGAACTTTTCTATGGTCTTCCACATCAAAGATGGCGAAGAGATCTTCAGTTTCTTTCAACCAATTTCTTGCCTCCACAAAAGTCTCAGTCCCAATAAAATTCTTGCCACCCATCGCCTTAAAGTCTTTGCAAATCTTAGCGAAATCTGCTTGTGGATGCTGAGGAGGAGGAGGAGGAACCTCAGTTACGGTGGGGGTATTTGCTGGGCCCGCATCGTTGGCCCTAGCTTCCAAGTACCTCCGGAACCATCCGGGAATGGTCACTCCCTCGGGAAGGTTGAGATCGGCCATGCTGAAAAAGGAAAAGATAGATTTAGAACGAGGAAACGAAGGATAGTGCTAATGGCTTTTGGGGAATAGCCTTTTAAAATAACTAGACTTTTCTTGGAAAATACTTAATTGGTTTTGAAAATAGTTTTTCAAAAGGTAAGTTTTAAAAACCTTTTGCTCAAATCTTGTAAACCTTATGCTCTGATACCAAATGTAACACCCCACCTCCGCCAGGGTCACTCTTGCAAGTACACTAGCTTTGGAGGGGTGTTGGACAAGGTAAACATGCATGCAGATATCACAAGACAGAACATATAAGTAAAAACAGAGTAAATAAAGCAGCGGATAAAACTAACATTTCAAAACCATAGTCAAGTTACATCAAAGTACTTGGTCATTATTTTCCACAAAACATAGTCTAGAAACATCAACTGAAAACTGGAAAGAAAATCATAAAGTAACTATCCCCAAGGTAGAATAAAGCCATAGCGTGCTCAAGTCCAAACCGTACATGAGCTATCCAGAAAAGCAGCTAAAGATCCAAGCTAGGTACCAGTGTTCCCACCCTGTAAACCTGAGGGGGGAAACGGAAGAAAAGAGGCGAAAGAAAACGGGTCAGTCAAAAAGACTGGTAAGTCCTATCTACTATTAGTATAAAAACTAATAAAGTTAACTGAACATGTAAAACAGAGATGAGATGTAGGGTGATAACTGGCAAGGTGAAAAGTTAACAAGATAGATCAAGTGTGGCATCACATATACAAGGTTAAGTTTTTGCACCAAGTGTACTAGTATTCCAACCCATGTCAAGTATAAACAAGAAATGATCCCTTGGCCCAAAGCTGGCCCACATCATGAGATGACCTAAATCGAGGTCCAACTACTCGGTCTGGTCGATCGGCTCCCTATAAGCCTAACTCGTCGTGTATCGGTGTCATACGGCCCAATCACGAAGTGTAGTCAAACTGTGCTAGGTCCACCCTAGGGTGTATCAAGCCCTAGGGTGCCAAACACGGACACAAATCAAGCACGCACAGTCTAAACCTACGGGTGCCCGTGTCTGCTTTTTCAACTCCGGACCATGTGCACGACCATAGTCCGCCTGAACCTACACCGGCGCACCTACTCAGCCATCGTTTTGGTCGCTTACATGTCAGCCCAGTAATCGTGCCCCACCCTAGCCTAGTCCCTAGGGTATCATGATACAATCAAGAGAGTTACTGGTGAAAAGGACCACGTAACTAGGGTTTCTTACGGGTTAATTGTGGTTAACCCTACCCAATCGAGTTGGTTAAGTGTACCCAAGGTTCATGACTTAACCGCTTCAATCTCATCGTGTTTAATTGGTTAAGTATTCAAGTGGTCCATGACTTAACCCTATCATGTGGCATTAATTAATTTAATGCACCCAACCTCTCACATTAGACCTTGTTGTGGTTACTAGTTAAGCCGGGCGGGTCCGGGTAGCTTTACACCACAACTTGGTCTAACCTCGGGTTTCAAGTGCGACATGACCAACTACTCACATTGGGTCCTATTGCTTGTAGCCACTAGTTAAGCCGGTCGGTTCCGGGTAGATTTATGCTACAAACTCAACCCAACCTCGAGTTGGCCACTCTCACGTTTTCTAGAAGTCATGTCCAAATTCATGTTTACAAACATAATCACAAGTCAATGTTCATGTCATATTTTAAAATCATGTTTCATGTCATTAATATTACCCAAACCCAACGCATTCCCCTCGCATGTACGTTTCGCATAGCATAACATAGATCAAAAGAGGGAACTTGGCAAAACATGACAAAAAGGGCATAAGGTAATACGGTTGGCCACAAGTTAAACATGGTGGCATATGAGGCATAAATATGTTCATAAACTTGCATATTACATCATAGGCCTCAAAACATGCATAATATCAACTTAAGCAAAATAGGTGAAACATGGTCATAAATGACATAGGATGATGGCAAGTGATTCGCATATAACACCATATGCAAGATAGCAACTTGCATATTACATCATGAGCCTCAAAATATGCATGATATCAAACTTAAGAAAATAGGTGAAACATGATCATAAATGACATAGGATGATGGCAAGTGATTCGCATATAACATCATATGCAAGATAACACAAGGTTTACGAGAGTTTCTATGTTGCTTTATGCAACATTTCCAATCAAAGCTCATAGCTTTCTATGCATAAGGCAAAGGTAATAGCTTTACAAACATGCATAGAATATATTTATGCATAACATGATAGGATCAAAGCACATATCATACTTAGGCCCAAACTCAACTTGCAACATGTCATATTTAACTTCATAGTTAGAATCTAAGAGTAGTATAGGGCTTACAATGCTATGAAGACTTATAAAATGTAAATAAGATTGAGACGAAGCCACTAGCAACTCTAAAGACCCTCAAATAGCAAGCTTCAATGAAAACCCTTGAGAAATTAGTAGAAGATCCTTGCTTTGATGAAGAAAGATTGAACTTTGGCCTTAGAAACTCTCAAACAAGCTTAGGAACTCTCATATGAATGAAGATTGAGGCTATGACAAGAGGGTGGAGGCCATGATTAAACATTTTGGCATAGTTTAGTTGTAGGATTGATTTATGGTGACTTAGGCTAGGTATTAGGGTCTTTTTATAGATGATTAGGTTAGTTTAGACCATAGGATTAACCCTAATTCAGATCTGGGCCATCAATTCACGTCACTAGCCTCCAAACATGTCTTGAGAAACAAGTCAGGTGCACCCAGGCCAGACTGGCCGACCACCCAAGTCGACAGGGGTGTCGACTGGGCAGTCGACACAGCCTGGGGTGTGTCGACTCCCAAGTCGACTCCCCAGTCGACTTGGGGTGGCGGGAATTTTTCCCGCCTGCCCTGCCCAGCTGAATTTGAAATCTGTTTTTAAATTTAAATTTTCTGAAAACTTCTATGGGCCATAACGGGGTCATACGGACTCCGATTTTCGAAAACTCGGACTCTATTTCGCGTATTTTTCCGAGACGAACGCAATGGAACAGCCCGTTTCCCTTGATTCAGAATTTATCATTTAATTCTGCCTTGGTTTATGTTATAACATGTTATTTAAAATACGGGTTGTTACATAAAGTGTGCATGGGATGTTCTTCGACCCTATTATCTTGTTCGTCTTCCATTCTCCATAATCTGGAATCGTTGCACTGAACCCAAAATCTCTATCTTCATGTGGAAGCTACTCCGTAACGCCATACCACTCGAACTTATCCTTCCGAAACTTGGCATCTTAGCCGCATCTAGATTTTGCTGTCGTGCCTTGAGTCATTGAGAATCTTCCCCTCATTTTTCGGTTTGAGTGAACTCGCTTGCTTTATTTGGATGCATTTTGATCGTCTCATGGGTTTTGTTGCCTTGATCTTGACCTAAATGCATGTTGCATCTTCTAGTATGTGCATATTAATTTACGCTACCATAATAAAAACTTCGATAAAGCCAAACCTATCTATCATATTCTTGATGATATTAAAAGCACATTCACTTCTTTCCCACGCAGAGGCCAGAACAATTGATTCCTACACTCCTTCATCGGTTACTTTGACATTTCCATAACCATATGAGTCTCTCTATATATTTATGGTACCGTTTTTTTATTATTACTGATGGTTCTCTTGGTTTCTTTTTATAGGCGATTCGAGGTAGATATATTACATGGGATCTTTAGGCATCTTCTCTGGCTTTAGAGCTATGGTGTATGTATCACATAGTTCAGAGGATGTTGCATGCCGATGCCAATCTTGGTTCCAGTCTTCTCTTTTTGAGGGATCCTGTTATAGATTCTTTTACTTATTATTCTCTGAGAGTGCTCTGCGCTTTTATATGCTTTTGCCTTCCCATGTGTGTGGGTTCTTTCTTTATTAGTCTTTTTATAACCCAATGACGGGAGTCTATTTCCCAATTTTTGTGTTTTCACCCTATCATTCCATCTCTAATTGTTTATAAGGGTTGGCTTGTATGTTAAAAAAAAAAATCTTCCCTAATATGACTAAATCGTAATATTCCTTGAATATAGAATTAAACAAATAAATCTCTATAAAGAGTATCAAACCTTAGTGTCACTAAAATAAAAATCTAACAAATATTTTTTAACAAATTCAAAGCATATTTATGTAAATATTACCAAATCTAATAATACTTAGAAACAAAATATAACAAATAAACAATTCAATAAAAAATAGTTAGCGTCTAAAACGTTCATCTACATCCATTGATCAAAGTTTTCAAATCTTAACATAATTTGAAAATATGATCTAACAAACAAAAATCTTTTACTAATTATAAACATTCATCAATCAATGCCATAAAACTATCAATTCTTAGCTGTTAGGGATGAGAATCAAGGATCTTAAGGCAAAATTAACACTAGAGGGGGGCGAATAGTGTTTTAAAGAACTTATAGAAATCCTAGCTAATAATCAATTACACAAACTACTATATGAATCACAAAATGAATATCACAACAGAAACAATCACAGATGCAGGTATAAACCAAAGTACAATGCAGGAAAGGAAAGAACACACTGGATTTTATACTGGTTCGGATTACACCTACGTCCAGTCCCGCACAACGATAGATTGTGCAGAGTTTTATTAATATCAGTATCCAATTACAACACTCTTGATTCCACGGCTATAAGGTTAACACCGTTCCTTTTCCTTGATTTACGAGCTACAAGGAACACACCCTATCCTTTTCTCTATTTCAAGGCTACAAAGAACACACCCTTCTTATCTTTGATTATAATTGCCCTAGAACTCTTGAGTAGCACTTCCAAACAAAGAGTATTTGATAGAGATTGAAAATAGAAGAAGATTGATATAATTTGTATTAAAATCGGCAGAGTATAAGTGTAGAATCTTAGAAAGTTAAGAAGAATAATGGTGGTATGTAAAGTAGGGAAGAAGGAGATGATGGATTATGATATTTTTTTTTGAAAACGAGTGTAACGACCCAGTTTTCAGATCAATATTATAATCTATAATGTATAGCTTATACTGATAATTAAATTAAACATAAATTAAATAAGAACTATATATTTGGAAAATATCAGGAAAATTACAATTTAATTTATATTAATTGTTGATGGTTTAAAATTCCAAATATATATGTATATACATTGATATCTTAACATCCAATAACATATCTATATAAAATAGTGACTCATGTTTTATTATTTTTGTTGTATATTTTATTTAAAACTCCATACGCATATGAAACTACCTAAGTAAGAATAAAAATTTGCTTATATAATGAGATCACTTTATGTTGAAAGGAGACGCAAGTATAGATTATTCAATGCAAGATATTTATTTTATTTAATGTTAATAAGATCAAATCCATTTAAAATTAGAATAATCGTAATTTTTCATGTAAACATATATATTTACTTGTTACTTATATAGACAAGTATTTGATGTTAACATCTTTATTTACATTTTAAACTTGCTTTTATAAGTCGTGTAGTTATAACATCACTCACTGTAACTAATGGAGATATATATATATATATACATACATACATATATATACATAAAGTAAAATCTGTTTAAAGTAAAATTTTATCTTACTTCCTATGTGAGTACACATAAGAAGATATGGATATCAAATACAAGAATTTGCATAGATGTGATAGAAAAGCTAGGGGCTGATTTTCTTTGATGACTAAGGATTTATTTATGTATATATATATATATTAGTACACACATGTGCACTTCTCACGCCTATATCATAGACATGAATATGATGAAGTTTGCTTGGATGTTAAGCATGGATTGTCAATATATTAAGTACATATATGTGTATGTAAGGTACAACTAAGAACATGGCAGAATGGAAATTGCATACACATCATATATAGCTGCACACATACAATCCTATCACCAATTGTAGTTAGCCTACCCAAAAGCCTAGGCGTCACTTCATCTCAGTCACAGAATTCTGTAGCATAAGGCACCCATTCACATCAAGAATGAGCCAGCCAAGACATCCTACTTCCTACTCTATACAAATACTACATTTAAAAAAAAAATTACATATGGTTTTACACTCACCTGTGTACATAAACCTAGAACTAGCCATGCACTTCTAGCTGGAAGAATTGATTTTTGAAAGGCCTTAATAGCAAACTTCCTTTAAAACATTACCTCTTTAAATCTACTGAAATGTACTCTGTTTCCCATAAACACCTCCCTTACTTAATGCCTGCAATTATCATCTATAAATACATTGCAAGACCACAATAATTCATACACCAGCCCACTAGAAGCTAATGAAAAAATTGGAGAAAACTGGATATAGATATGGCAGGAAAACAGCGAGCACTAGCCCGGAATGTGAGCAAGACAGTAGTGCATTTGTGATCAAACTTGTTTAGATAAATTTTGATTTAAAAAAATATGTTCATTGATTGCTGTTGGGTGGATAGCCTTATATACATGATACCCATGCTTAATTTAATCATTGTAAACAAATTATACAACCTGAGAATGAAAAGCTTTAAACACAATAATTTATGTATGGTTAAAAAAATACCTTTACTGCCATACTGTTAGTTATTAAATTCTAGTAGGATTCAAACCATTTTTATGCTGATATATTACACCCATTATATTGAGTCAAACCATTAAGTTAGCTCAGGAATCAGTCTATAGAATTGGTAGATTTAAAATTTAAAAATTTGGCTAAACCAGGAATGTAAAGCAAGGACACAGTCATATTTAGTAGGTGAGTAAACCCCTAGAATCCCTTTACTGCCTCACATGAATTTCCATGCATTCAAATCATTTGTATGTTGATGTGTTGTTACAATAGTCGATTAAAATATTGATGATTGTTCGGAGGGTAAATTTCTGCTAATAATTTTGATTCTAACTCGAGAGTTGAACAAAAACCTAGGAATGAGGAAGAAAAACTAATGACAACAAATGAAAGGACAGTAGACAATAATATAATAAGTAAATACTTCAAAATTTTCTATATTGTTTGCATATTTAATGAAACACCCCACCCACGTTATGGTCACTCACAAAGGGAATGCCTTAACTTTGGTGGAGCATTGAAGGTAAAAGATACAGATAATTTTCAAGACAGACATATAAGAAGTGGAAAAACGAAATTTATTTCATACGTGGTTCATAACAAAGTCATTACAACAAACTGTCTTAAAACAACTTCCAAATCATTACATCAAAATACTCTGTCTTGATTAAAACATAAAGAAGCAAAAAACGATAACAAAGTAGCATGATCCCCATTAAGAGTGTATCAAAAGCCATAGCCCAAGAAGAGAAAGTCCAAGCCATACATCTACTCTCTTCAAGCCTGCAAAAGGTCTGAACTAAGCTAAGGTGTTTCCTCCCTGCGGACCTGAGGGGGGGAGAAAAAGAAGAAAAGAAAACGAAAGAAAAATGGGTTAGACATGAATCTGGTAAATCCAGTGATTATTTAGCATGTAAACAAGAAAAGGATTATGACTTGAATAAACTGAATTTAGGACAACACCCAAGAAATAAGATAATAAGACTTAATATGCTATCGCACTCATTTCAACTTCTCTACACCCCCGTACTAGTGTTTCAACTAGCACCATGTGTTCAAGATAAATGATCCCCTTTTTATCGATCGGCTCCTACTCATGTATGCTTACCACTTGTGTCATTCGGCCCCCCGCTTGATTGTAGATACCTGTACTGGTCCAACCATGGGGTGTATCAAATCCTATGGTTGCAACCCGACACAATTCAAGATGCACAATGTATAACTATTGATGCCCGGTGCCTACTTCTTCCACTCCGGAGTACGTGCACGCCCGCACTCCGTCGGAACCTACACTGACGCAACACCCGCCATTGTTTTGACCGCTTATAATCAGCCCAGTAATCGTGCCCTACCCTGCCTAGTTCAGGTTACCATGATACATCTATGTGGGTTACTGCTGAAATGGGTCCCCGTTACTAGGGTTTCGTAATCAACATGTTAAATTGGTTAAGTGTCCAAATTAACCTAACCCCACTCATCAGTTTAGTTAACATGTTGTATTAGTTAATGTTGCCTTAATTAACTTAACCATACCATTCCTGACTTAGCTTTAATTCATTCATTAAAGCACCAACCACTCACATTAGACAGGTATTGTTGTGGTTACTGGATGTGCTGGTCGGGTCCGGGTAGTTTTACACCGCAACTCAGTCTAACCTCGGGTTCTTTTTGGCTTGATGCACTAACCTCTCACATTAGATATATATTGCTATGGTTGCTGGATGTGCTGGGCGGTATCGGGCAATCTTACACCATAACTCAATCTAACCTCGGGATAGGCATATTCGTCTTTTCTAAATTTACATATTTACCTCTTTATGTTTATATGTAAATTATTGTCATTCAAGTCATGCCCAATTCCTCTCCAAATCATGTTCATAATTTTAGGTATATAAATTATGCCAATTTTATGCCACTAATCATTCATATATTTATGGGACAAATTATGCCATTAATATGAATTTAAGGTTTTCCCGACGATACCCCCGTCATACGTTCGCAAAATTCACATAGAATGTTAGGCTCGTGACTTAGCCTAACTTATATATAAAAGGGTAAAGAAGGGAGCATGTTCCATTCACACAACATAAAATAATAAGGAACTAACTAAACATGTGTTATGTAAACGTGGCATAATACAATGAACTTGCATTTTTGGATCTAACTAACATGAGTCTTTAAGCATATGAGATTACCCAAATCCAACTAGGCATGTAAATGTAAAATTTTATTTTAGGTCCAATGAACATAAACCTTAAGCATATAGAATTGCACAAGTTCAACTAGGCATGTGAATGTAAACTTTAATTTGGATCCAATAATCATGAATCTTAAACATATGGAATTACACAGGTTTAACAAGGCATGTAAATATGAACTTTTATCTTGGATCCAACAACCATGAATCTTATGCATATGGTTTTACACAAGTTTAACAAGGCATGTAAATATGAGCTTTAATATTGGATCCAATTTTCATAGATCTAAATGTGAATCTAAACATAATACATGTCTTAGCCTAACAACTTGCATGATTCAATAAACATAGATCTAAAATAATACATGTCTTAGCCTAACAACTTGCATGATTCAATAAACATAAATTTAAATGTAGATCTAAACAACTTGCATGATTCAATAAACATAGATCTAAATGTAGATCTAAACAACTTGCATGATTCAATAAACATAGATCTAAATGTAGATCTAAACAACTTGCATGATTCAATAAACATAGATCTACATGTAGATCTAAACAACTTGCATGATTACATAACATGAAAAAGTCACCAAATTTACATAATATACGATTGGTTTAACATCAACATAATAACCACAATAATCTCACAGGCATATACGATAGAAGCGTTACAAGAATAGGCATAAATCAGTATTGTCATTATCTTACAACTAGGAATTACTCTAGTTTTCATTTTATTACAAATCACAACTTTTAATCGTTCACATCTAAATAATAACAGGACTTACAAAGAAAAGAAAGTCTTGTTTTTCTGGGATCTGTTTTCTGAATTTGAAAAGCAATCCCTTGAAGAAGACTATCAATTTCTCTAAGTAAGTTTTGATTCGAAGCTTTTGACTCGCTTTCTAATTGAAGAAGAAATGGTGGCTAGGCTAAAACGTTCATTGACAGCATGGTGGTTCCTTGGAATGAATTAGTGTGATTTAGGGTTTGAGGATTAGGGTTGCTTTTATAGAAGTTTAATCTTATGTGAGTCGTTAGATTATTTTAGTAGCAATCACAACCGTCCAAACTAGATAGATTTATCCAGAATTGCCACATAAGCCCTAGTGACTCGGCAATAGGTCAGAAAAGGCTCAGCAACTAGTTAGCATCGTCTCATTTTTGGATCTGGGCGAGGGGGTAGGTCGACTCCCAGGTCGACCCTCAGGTCGACCCCCTGGTCGACCTGTGTAACCCAGGTCGACCCCCTGGTCGACCTGATTTCTAGGCGGGAAATTTCCCGCCCAGCCTGCTTCGGGGTTTGAACTCGAATTTTGGATTTTAATTTGAACTGTTTTAATTTATTTAAATTCTTGAATCTTCTGAAGGTCTAAACTCCTTCATACGGAGTCCGATTTACGCAAACTCGGACTTTATTTTAAGTAGACTTCCGAGACGAACGCAATGGCGTAACCTATTTCCCTTAATTCTCACATTTATAATTAAGTATTCTTTAATTCGTTACTATAATGATTACAGAAAATACGGGGTGTTACATTCTCCCCTCCTAAAAGGATTTCGTCCCCGAAATCTTCAAGTCGAGAAGAACGTATATCCTACCATCCAATTTTCCATCTACTCAACCATCAAACACAGACGTCCATTGTCCTTAAAAAGACTTCTAATGCTTCCATGACTAAATGCATAATGTGTGTACATGTCCTTATCTAATGCAAAATCAGGCGGTCTACTGATTCAGTTGACCTCCTTAATGCGAATTATGTCAGTGCCATGAGTCCATTATGTATGCGATTATTCCTAACCATACTTTCTACATGAGTGCACAATCATTCATACAAATGCAACGTCCATATGATAACACATCAAGTTCAATCCATATACAAATTCATATATGCATATGCAATATGAAAGTGACTGAGCCAATCTAACACCTAATGTGTGTGTGTATATGCATCCACGAGCAACCACTTGCAACCACTTGCAGCCATCAATCATAACATGTTTCAAATACATGTTTACATCCATTGGTTTCTACCTAAGGATAAAGGATAGGACCGAGGAGATATACTAGAAAGATAGATAAAAGCATGTATAAACTTAAGGAAAAAGAGATAAAGGATGTACCCTAAAAAAGATAAGGGTAGGTTGCGCGTATTTTGTCCTCAGTTTCCCAAGTCGCATCTTCCTCGGCGTCACTCCATTGAACTTTAACAAGTCTGACTTCGCGGTTGCGTAGCTTTTTGACTTCTGTACCCAAGATACGAGTTGGAACTCTCCTCACAGTCGCTTCTCGTTCCACTTCTACTTCCTCTAGTGTGCTTGGCTCCACAACTTCCACAGACTCATGTAAGCACTTTCGTAGTTGAGAAACATAAAAAACATTATGAAATCCAGCCAGTCTTTTGGGTAGCTCTACTCTATAAGCCATCATCCCAATCTTCTCAATGATAGGAAACGACCATACAAATCTTGGTGCCAACTTTCCTGCGGATCCAAAGCGAACGACGTTCCTTAAAGGAGATACTTTAAGGAAAACCCTGTCTCCAACCTCAAACTCAAGGTCGGTCCTTCTTTTATCTGCGTTGGACTTCTGTCTATCTTGTGCGGTCTTCATTCGCCTTCGTATCAAGTCCACTTTTTCTGAAGTTTCTCTGATCATGTCTGGTCCAAGTATGAGCTTGTCTGTAAACTCTCACCAACAAGTTGGTCATCGGCATGATCTTCCATATAAAGCTTCGAAGGGTGCCATGCCTATGGTAGCTTGGTAGCTATTGTTGTAAGCGAATTCCACCAAAGGATGATGATCTTCCCATGCCCCTCCAAAACCAAGAATGCACAGTCTCAAGAGATCTTCTAGTACTCTGTTCACCCTTTCCGTCTGGCGATCGGTTTGGGGGTGATAGGCCGTGCTTAAGCATAGCTGTGTGCCTACAACCTCTTGCAAACTCTTCCAAAACTCGCTCGTAAAGATAGGATCTCGATCACTCACTATACTGGAGGGTATCCCATGGAGTCGAACTATCTCTTTAAGATAAATAGATGCTAGAGACGAGGCAGTCCTTCTACTCTTAACATGTATAAAGTGAGCGTTTTTAGTGAGCCTGTCCACTATTACCCAAATATTGGTATTGCCCCTTCTTGACCTAGGCAGCCCATCAATAAAGTCCATTGAAATGCTATCCCATTTCCACTGTGGGACCTCTAGAGGATGAAGCAAACCACCAGGCTTCTTCTGCTCCGCTTTGACTTGCTGGCATATCAAGCACTTAGCAACGAATTCGGCTACATCCCTTTTCATGCCATTCCAAAAGAAAACCATTTTTATGTCCTTATACATTTTGTCTCCACCTGGGTGTATGGTCAACTTAGAATGGTGTGCCTCTTCGTAAACCTTCTTCACCAAATCCCTTGCTTGTGGGACGCATAGCCTTCCATCCCGCCTCAGCTAACCCTTATCATCGATGGAGTATCTATTGAGGTGACTAGAAGTCTCACCCCTAATCAGCTTATCCATCATATCAACTAGCCGAGGGTCTTCACGTTGCGCGGTTCCTATTGAGTCCAAAAGAGTAGGCCGCACCTCAAGTGATGCTAACAAACTAGTTACATGATCGACAGAGGGTCCAAAGTCAAAGTTGGCTATGTACTCCAAGCTCTGCCTTTCTACAAAGAGAGGACTTAAGGTCAGCTTCTTTCTACTCAAGGCGTCTGCTACTACATTGCCCTTGCCAGGGGTATAGTAAATCTCGAAATTGTAGGATGCCAAGAACTCTGTCCACCTTTGTTGCCTCAAGTTAAGATCTTTCTACGAGAAAATGTACTTCAACGATTTATGGTCAATATACAATTCAAACTTCTCACCTAAGAGATAAATGGCGCCAAGACTTAAGCGCAAAGACGATGGCAGCCAACTTTAGATCGTGGGTTGGGTAGTTTTTCTCATGCGCGCTTAACTGCCTTCCTCCATAACAAACAACTTTGCCTTCTTGCATTAAGACAACGCTCAATCCTGTACTGCATGCATCTGTGTATAAGGTAAACATTTTGCTCCCATTAGGCAATGTCAGAACTAGGGCTGTTGTTAGAGCCCTTTTCAAACGTTGGAAAGTAACATCATATCCAAATCACAAACGAAAGTCGGGTTCTTCTTTGTCAATCTTGTGGGTGGAGCTGAGATTTTCGCAAAGTCTTTGATGAACTTTCGATAAAAGCCCGCTAGCCCAAGAAAACTTCGGACTTCGGTTGCATTCTGTGGGACCTTCCAATCTTGTACCACAACTACTTTTGCGGGGTCCACAGCTATCCCTTCTTTGGATACCACATGTCCAAGAAATCTCACTTCTTCTCTCCAAAAATGACATTTGGAAAATTTGGCTTTCAGCTGATGTGCACGAAGAGTATCTATGACTTCCTTTAAATGCAAAGCATGCTCTTCTTCATTCTTCGAGAAAATCAAAATGTCGTCTACGAAGACCACCACAAACTTATTAAGGAACTCCTTGAACACCCTGCACATTAAGACAATGAAAAAAGCGGGTGCGTTTGTCAAGCCGAAAGGCATGACAAGCTACTCGAAGAAACCATTCGGGGTTCTGAACACGGTCTTATCGATCCTGTCTTCAGCCACTCTTAGCTGATGAAAACCGGTAGCTAGATCTAGTTTGGAGAAAACTGATGCACCTACAAGCTGATCAAACAAGTCATCTATTCTTGGAAGTGGGTGCCTATTCTTCTTGGTCAGCTTGTTTAACTCCTTATAGTCAACGCATAGGCGAAGTGAACCATCCGCTTTGGTTGCGAATACTAATGGAGCACCCCATTCAGAAATACTCCGCCTTATAAAGCCTTTTTCAAGCAGCTCTTTGACTTGCTTGCTGAGCTCTTTTCTCTTCCTTGGTGCCATGTGTCTAACAGGTAAAGCAACGGGTTTTGCGTTGTCAACGAGGTATATGCGGAAGTCTATCTCCCGCTTCGGAGGTAAGCCCTTCACCTCTTCAAATACATCCAAGTATTCACGGACTACTCTAACAGACTGCAAATTCTCAACAGATGCATCAAAAGATTCTAGATAGCTAAGCATAACAGATTTCATGGGATTGCAAGAGATTTCGAGAGTGTTACCGAGGCGAGTCATGAGTCTAACCACTCTCTTTTCACAATCGAGGACGACACCATTACTGGGTAACCAATCCATGCCTAAAATCAACCTATAGCCCGTGAAGCCCAAAACATAGGCATCACATCTAAACCCAACGCTTAGTATAGAAATTTTCAAATCCAAACAAATCATTGATAAATAAGCCGAACCCCCAATTGGATTTGAAACAACCAAGGGATCCTCTACTATATTGGTGTCTAGGTGTAGAGATTCAACTAAAGCAGTAGATGTAAAAGAGTGCGATGCGCTAGAATTAAAGAGTGTACGAACAGGATGATCAAAAAGATAAACTAAACTCTCAACAGAAATATTTCTACCTCGTTCTTGCGGAGGTGCTGTGAGAGCGTGAACTTGCCCTCCAGAAGTAGATCCAGCTCTCTATCCTTGCCCTTTCTTTCTTGGGCAGTCCTTAGCCATGTGTCCTGTCTCGCCGCAGTGGAAACAATCACCCATCTTCCTCTTCTTCTTTCTGTAGTCCTTAACCAGATGTCCGGGAATGTTGCAAAAATTACACTTCCTCTTGTCACGGGGTTTGTTGTTCTTCCCGCCCTTCTTGGAATATGTCTTCTTGTTCTGTGATCCTTCCACTTTCTTATCTTGAGGTTCTTCCACCTTTGTCTCTTTCTTGCAACCTTATCTTCTTCTTGTAACAGTGCCATATCCACCAGTCTCTCATAAGTCGCACCGATAGGTATATGGGACATAGCTACGCTGTGCAGTGGCTCATTCAATCCTTTAACAAAATGGAGAGCCTTCTTATGTAGAGTGTTCACTAACTCCAATCCGAACCTAGCCAGCTGGTTGAATTGGTTAACGTATTCCTTGACCGAAATACTTCCCTATTTGAGAGCTAAGAACTTCTCCATCTGTAGGCTTCGTTCAGCTTGTGAGAGGAATTTCATTTCAAATCTCATTCTGAAATCCATCAAAGTTTCAACTGGTCTTTCAGCGTTAGTAACTTCCTACCAACAGGAAGCTTCGTCTTTGAGTAAGCATACGGCCAACTGTATCTTCTGCCTATCGTCCACTTCGAAGATAATAAACAAATCCTCAGTTTCTTTGAGCCAGTTCCTAGCTTCCACGAATGATTCAGTTCCATTAAAGTTCTTTCCACCCATGGCTCGAAAGTCTCTACATATCTTTGAGAAAGTATTTGCACGAGGAGGAGGAGGAGGAACCGCTGTAGCTGGGGGAGAAGGAACGTCTGCTGGGCCTGCGACATTAGCCCTAGCCTCTAGGTACCTTCCGAACCAGCCAGGTACCGGCACACCCTCTGGAAGGTTAAGATCCCCAGACATGCTGAAACGAAAAGGAAAGATTAAAAACAAAGGATAGAAAGATAGTGCATATGGCTTTGGGGATTATGCCTTTTAAAATAAAAACAACACTTCTTCTTGAAAAATGCTTCTTTAAATTTCCTTTTTGAAAATTAGTTTTCAAAAACTTTTATCCGATCTAGTAAACCTTTGCTCTGATACCAAGTGAAACACCCACCTCCGTTAATGTCACTCACAAAGGGAATGCTTTAACTTTGGTGGAGCATTGAAGGTAAAAGACATAGATAATTTACAAGACAGACATATAAGCAGCGGAAAAACGAAATTTATTTCATACGTGGTTCATAACAAAGTCATTACAACAAACTGTCTTAAAACAACTTCCAAATCATTACATCAAAATACTTTATCTTGATTAAAACATAAAGAAGCACAAAACGATAATAAAGTAGCGTAATCCCCATTAAGAGTGCATCCAAAGCCATAGCCCAAGAAGAGAAAGTCCAAGCCATACATCTAATCTCTTCAAGCTTGCAAAAGGTCTGAACTAAGCTGAGGTGTTTCCTCCCTGCGCACCTGAGGGGGGGGGGGAGAAACGGAAGAAAAGAAGTCGAAAGAAAAATGGGTCAGACATGAGTTTGGTAAGTCCAGTGATTATTTAACATGTTAACAAGAAAAGGATTATGACTTGAATAAACTGAATCTAGGACAACACCCTAGAAATAAGATAATAAGACTGAATATGCTATCGCACTCATTTCAACTTCTCTGCACCCTGTACCAGTGTTTCAACTAGCACCATGTGTTCAAGATAAATGATCCCCTTTTTATCGATCGGCTCCTACTCATGTATGCTTACCACTTGTGTCATTCGCCTCCCTGCTTGATCGTAGATACATGTGCTCGTCCCACCATGGGGTGTATCAAATCCTATGGTGGAAACCCAACACAATTCAAGATGCACAATGTAAAACTACTAATGCCCAGTGCCTGCTTTTTCCACTCCGGAGTACGTGCACGCCCGCACTCCGTCAGAACCTAAACCGACGCACCACCCGCCGTTGTTTTGACCGCTTATAATCAGCCTAGTAATCGTGACCCACCCTGCCTAGTTCAGGGTACCACGATACATCTATATGGGTTACTGCTGAAATGGGTCCCCGTTACTAGGGTTTCCTAATCAACATGTTAAATTGGTTAAGTGTCCAAATTAACCTAACCCCACCCATCAATTTAGTTAACATGTTGTATTGGTTAAGTGTTGCCTTAATTAACTTAACCCTACCATTTCTGACTTAGCTTTAATTCATTCATTAAAGCACCAACCACTCACATTAGACAGGTATTGTTGCGGTTACTGGATGTGCCGGTCGGGTCCGGGCAGTTTTACACTGCAACTCAGTCTAACCTCGGGTTCTTTTGGGCTTGATGCACTAATCTCTCACATTAGATATATATTGTTACGGTTGCTCGATGAGCCGGGCGGTTCCGGGCAGTCTTATACCGTAACTCAATCTAACCTCGGGTAAGGCATATCGTCTTTTCTAAATTTACATATTTACCTCTTTATGTTTATATGTAAATTATTGTCATTCAAGTCATGCCCAATTCCTCTCTAGATCATGTTCATAATTTTAGGTATATAAATTATGCCAATTTTATGCCACTAATCATTCATATATTTATAGCCCAAATTATGCCATTAATATGAATTCAAGGTTTCCCAACGTTACCCCCGTCATACGTTCGCAAAATTCACATAGATTGTTAGGCTCGTAGCTTAGCCTAACTTATATACAAAAGGGGAAAGAAGGGAGAATGTTCCATTCACACAACATAAAATAATAAGGAACTAACTAAATGTGTGTCATGTAAACGTGGCATAATACAATGAACTTGCATTTTTGGATCCTACTAACATGAGTCTTTAGGCATATGAGATTACCCAAATCCAACTAGGCATATAAATGTAAACTTTTATTTTGGGTCCAATGAACATAAACCTTAAGCATATATAATTGCACAAGTTCAACTAGGCATGTGAATGTAAACTTTAATTTTGATCCAATAATCATGAATCTTAAACATATGGAATTACACAGGTTTAACAAGGCATGTAAATATGAACTTTTATCTTGGATCCAACAAACATGAATCTTAAGCATATGGTTTTACACAAGTTTAACAAGGCATGTAAATACGAGCTTTAATTTTGGATCCAATTTTCATAGATCTAAATGTGAATCTAAACATAATACATGTCTTAGCCTAACAACTTGCATGATTCAATAAACATAGATCTAAATGTAGATCTAAACATAATACATGTCTTAGCCTAACAACTTGCATGATTCAATAAACATAGATCTAAATGTAGATCTAAACTACTTGCATAATTCAATAAACATAGATCTAAATGTAGATCTAAACAACTTGCATGATTCAATAAACATAGATCTAAATGTAGATCTAAACAATTTGCATGATTACATAACATGAAAAAGTCACCAAATTTACATAATATACAATTGGTTTAACGTCAACATAACCACAATAATCTCACAAGCATATACGATAGAATCGTTACAAGAATAGGCATAAATTAGCATCGTCATTATCTTACAACTAGGAATTACTCTAGTTTTCATTTTATTACAAATCACAACTTTTAATCATTCACATCTAAATAATAACATGACTTACAAAGAAAAGAAAGTCTTGTTTTTCTGGGATCTGTTTTCTGAATTTGAAAAGCAATCCCTTGAAGAAGACTATCAATTTCTCTAAGTAAGTTTTGATTCGAAGCTTTTGACTCGCTTTCTAATTGAAGAAGAAATGGTGGCTAGGCTAGAACGTTCATTGACAGCATGGTGGCTCCTTGGAATGAATCAGTGTGATTTAAGGTTTGAGGATTAGGGCTGCTTTTATAGAAGTTTAATCTTATGTAAGCCGTTAGATTATTTTAGGAGCAATCACAACCGTCCAGACTACATTGAGTTATCCAGAATTGCCACCTAAGCCCTAGTGACTCAGCAATAGGTCAGAAAAGGCTCAGCAACTAGTCAGCATCATCTCATTTTTGGATCTGGGCGGGGGGTAGGTCAACCCCCAAGTCGACCCGACCTGTGTGACCTAGGTCGAACCCCAGGTGACCCCCTGGTCGACCTGATTTCTGGGCGGGAAATTTCCCGCCCAACCTGCTTCAGGGTTTGAACTTGAATTTTGGATTTTAATTTGAACTTTTTAAATTTATTTAAATTCTTGAATCTTCTGAAGATCATAACTCCTTCATACAGAGTCCAATTTACGCAAACTCAGACTCTATCTTAAGCAGAATTCCGAGACGAACGCAATGGCGTAACCCGTTTCCCTTAATTCTCACATTTATAATTAAGTATTCTTTAATTTGTTACTATAATGATTACAGAAAATACGGGGTGTAACATTTAAGGCCTATGTGTGTGCTAGTATGTTCCCATGTTATTGAATGAGATTAGGAATTTACAGTAGTAGTAAACACTTAACATTTATGAGTAAACTTATGCTGATGCTATTTTAAAGAATTTAGTATCTGCAATTAAGTCAGATTATAACTTGAACAAAAATCTGAGGAAAAAGGGATGGAAAAACAATAATGGTGAATGGAAAAAGTAAAGTATGAATAAGACTGTGAATACATATATGCATGAGTGTAAACACTAAATCACTCCACTGATTATATAAATCGTTAGTGAATTCAAAACTATATGCATGTTGATATACACCCGTCTAAATTCATTCATTTATTGATGATAGCGGAAGGATTAATATATGCAAATAAATGTTAATCTGACTTGAGGATATTTTTGAACCTGTGAGATAATTTGAAGACAGTAATGATAAAAGTAGACCAGTAAACAATCAAAAATTCCTTTGTTTGTTGTAATTAATAAAATTCAAACTTGATAGGTGTATACGTACACTCATCACCTTAATTCAAATATTATGTCATTAAATGGATAAATTCTGGAAAGAAATGGGTTAGAACAGAGTGGAGAAAATCAAAGCAGTAACAGTTTTTTTTAATAAGAAAACACCTTAAGTTATTCTGTAGTTTCAAAATGGATTTCAGTGTATTTAAATCGCTTGTGTGTCGATCTGTCCCTACAGTATTGAAGTTAAACATCAATGCTGTTTAAGGGAGAATACATGTAATAAACGGAATATGACCCGAGGACTTAAGACCTATTAAGAACACAATGAACACTGTAATAAGTAAAGGTGAATAAACCTCTTCCAGATTAAATATACGGTTATGGATTTAACATATGACTTCACCGTCATTGAGATGTAGCATTGTTTATATACATGCTAATCATACTTATAATCATTGAAACAAAATTTGGGAATTTATCTGTATAGTTAAAAATAGGCATAAATTCATACCCTGTACTTCAAAAATCAACAACCTGATTTCTGGTATGAATTAGCATTTGGTTTAAATGCGAAAACTGATTAGTAATATATTAAGTTTATTTTAAAAAATATAACTTAAAATTTTAATTGGGTAATTCGTGAGTATTGGAATCGAATAAGTTGTTTACGGCTGGTTTTGGGTAACCGTGATTTTTGTGGTGAACTGCACCTTCGATGCGGGGGGAGGTGACTGCGCACCAGGGGGGAATGGGAGGATAGGTCATCGGCAAGCTTGGGCCAGAATCTGATGATGATAGGTGGGCTAGGGAGGTGGAACGAGGCGGTTTCCTGGGGGTTTGAACATTTAAAGTTGCTGTTAAAAAATTGAAAAAATCGAACACAAAAGAGTTGGGATTTTTGGGGATGGAGGCGAGTTGGAGGCCGGAATTGGGATCGATGGTGATGGACAGAGTGCTGGTATGGCAGTGGAATCCATTATACACGTGCACGAGGAACAACGTACATGGATAAGGAGAAAATAACCGGAGAGAAGTGGAAGAAGAAAAGAATAGAGAAGGGATAGGAAAATGGACGTTGGGCTGTTTATGTATAAGTGGGCTTCGGGCTTAAAATATAAATATACATTTTAATTTATTTCTGTTTTAAATTTAAAGCTTTTTCTTTAAATAAAATTTTCAATTTTATATGATTTAAAAGTAAGGAAAGAAGGGAAAGTCGTCTAGGAAATGTAGAGAGATCAGAAGAGGAATAAGGCGGAAAAGGGGATGCTGGGCTTTCGTGTTTTTGGGCCTTTGGGCCTAAGTAAGTAAATAATTAAAGAATTTTTTTAGGCTCCTTAAATTGAACAATTTACATATATATAATGAATGGGAAGTTTCCCTATATTGTTGGTAGGAAATGGCAAATTGAATTTAGGTATATATACGGGAAAATGGACGATAATAGATCGTGAAGATTCGTATATTTAAATGAATCAATTTCAAATAAAATTGACGATTTACAGAAGTAAATGATGAATATAAGTAGAAGTAAATAAGAAATAAGAAAGGATCAAGAAGATGCCGAATTATTTCATAATTACATAAATAAGACATTGTCGCGTAAACCTAAGTTTAATACCCAAATAGTTAATATCGGTATTTATTGAAAACGAAATAAATGTTTAAATAAAAACGATATATTTATTTCCAAAGAAATAACAATAAATATAATGTGAAATTATTTGTTACCCTAGATCGTATATTTTAAACTGTTATTTAGTTGAAATTAAAAGTTAAATCATTGTTGATTGTTAATATCATGACAAATAATTATGTTATGCTATGAAGTGAAAAAATCATGGTTTGTGGAAATAAAAACGTTGACATGTTTTATTATATTTTAATTATCTGATATGAATTGTTGTTCTAAAATTTGAATTGAACCGTGTACAAGTTAATTAATGCGAATAAACATGCCATATTATATTGATTTTAGACTAAATTGCGTAAACTGTTTTACTTGTCTCACTGCTAAATTTGATAGTTAAAACACCGACTATCAATGAAATATTCCCCACGTGTTAGTTCGAAGAGACCGGGATGGGAACTGAACCCAAAACCGCTTCGAACTGGCCTTACGTAAACTAAACTTGCAGGACACTTATCTAAATAAAAATTGAAGACCGAGAAACCTCATGACAGGAAGAACTACTTGTTAAAATTCTCTGGTGGGCACCAGAGTTATTATAACTTGTAATTCTTTCATGATTGAAATCTTCGGAAATGCAAGGACTATTCACTACTGATCCATGGGGTGATTCCTATATTGGATGCAGTAGGAGAGTATCTTCGGTTCATCCTGTTCCTGGATGACTTGTATGGACGAATGTCTGACAGAGTATTTCCTAAAAACCACGTACATTGATTTTTACAAATATACCAAGTTGATGGTAAAGAAGGGCACTTCTTTTACATCTAGAGTGTATTTGTGGATGTCAATTGGTGATTTGATGGATCTGACAATGTGGCATTCAAAGTAAATGGTGGCCAGATGTTCGAAGGGTGAATTCTAACCTCAAGCCTCACAATTGGGAAATGCCAAAAAAATCGGGCAGGCAGCATGGCTATGTGGGTCGCTCCCATTAGGGTGTACAATCACCTATCTAGAGAAATTCCTTTTGCTTCTTTAATCTATCGATGATGTCCCTTTCGGGGAACGGTTGCTGATCCCAACCGTTGGTGATATACATTCGATACACTCAAGTGAAATGAGTGGTCGGTCATGTGTGGGCCGGGTCGCAAGACGTTCTTATTGAATCCAGTGTATTCCTCTCTAGAGATACGCTATCGACAGGTGGTCCCATACCTTGTCATAGTCGGAATCCAATCTCCAACAGGCGCCCGCAGTTTTGATTGTAGACTATATATGTGGAGCGTGAGATGCAAGTGTTCTGCTAAATTGATATTTATTTGTATTTATACATTATTATAATATCAGACGATATATATGATTTCAAAAATGTTTTGGGTTATCGTAAGGTAAAAATTGTCCGTATTTATGTGTGGATTGGTCTTATGATTATCCTTTCTTTGGAAAAGATTTTGAACGTTAAACCAAGCTGTTTTAAAAATCGTTTACTCACACCAGTCCCATGACTGACCCAGAGTTTATTTTTCTGTGTTTTCCCTAAACTCTTGGGTGTCCAAATTTGTACGGGCAGTCAAGTGATTTCAGGATTTTACAGATTCACTTGAAGGAGCTCGGAGTAGGAGGCTTTAACATTTGATATATATAGAGTTTATTCCCGCTGTGTTGTATATGAGTTGTACTCTGACGATGTATGTAAGGAAAATACAGTTTTGTATTTCAGGATGTTGTATAATATATTTTATTCAGTTCCGCTGTGAGATTCGTTATACTCTGAATTCTGTTGTGGTCAGTTCTTCTTTTTCTTCTATTCTAACTTTCTTTCTTTCTATTTCTCACCCTCTAGCTTCTTTCTATTAATGATCTGTTAATTTCTGATGTTTGATTTGTCGATATGTGATACAGAATATGTATTAGTATTGATAATCGGGATCAGAACTTTTCGGGTCGTTACAATGAGGCATTTATATAGTGCTCCAAAACACACAACCGTTTCTGAAACGTTTTAAAATGAAAAACACAATTTTTGAATTTAAATAAAATGTGACGTTTATATGTCGACATGTCAAAACATGTATGTCAACACACACACACACCACACACACACACACACACACACACACACACACACACATATATATATATATATACATATATATATGAATTTTAAATCATTTTTTCAAGTATTTAGACCAATATATATATTTTGGAAATTCCTAAAATAAAACTAGTTATTTAAAATATAATTTCTCAGGTATAAGAACATAATATAATATTATTTAAACATATGACTTCAAAATTGTAGATATATTATATAAAGCTTTATAATATAATTATAAAAATATATAGTATATATAAACATAAGAAACTTAAGAAGTATATTTGAAATCATAAGTTTAAAATCGAGTTTGAAATCAATTTGAAAATAGCTTGAAATCAATATAAAAGGAATAATTTGAAAACAGAATTTGAGTGCTATTCAGAGTTTTACATACTAACTAGACTCTATTACTCTGATAATCTTGAACTCTTGATACGTTGATACTCATGAGTCTTGATTCTCCTTTGAAATCTTGAATCTTTTAACTCTTGAAATTTTTAACTGTACTGTCTTCAATATCTTATCACCTGCATATAATTTCTGCACACACACACACACACACACACACACACACACACACACATATATATATATATTCTAGATAAAAGTGTTAGTATATATATTTTATAATCAATAATGATAATGATTGAAACAAGGTTGTTGTCATCAAAACATCATCAACATTCCATTCTCCAACATTTTCCCTTTTTTTGATGATGGCAACCTTGATTTATAAAATATTCATACCTGATATTACATGTCAATATGATTCTTTGATTACTCCCCCATTCACCATGAATTCCTTCTAACTTCCCCTTTAACTATACCTATTCTATACCTATTTTATAATTTCTCCTCTTTTGTCATCAACAAAAAGTATATCTATCTTAGAATAATCCTAGAGACTAATTATATATATATATATAATTCTCCCTAGCTAAATATATAATTTCCTATAACTCCCCATGACTTTATGAAAATGTTATTGTAATTCTAATAAGTAAACTAAACAAGAGTATAATCAATGCAATCATTGTAAATCCAATAAACAATCCAACCAACATTTACAAAGTAAGTCAATTATTTACAAGTTTTTAATATCAAATTCAAAACGCATCACACAAAGCATGCCAATCAAATCAAACTAGTTTATACATTTCGTGGAACTTCCACCCATCCATCTCCATCGAAGATTGGATCTGCCTTTATGACTTCCCAGTCTTCGTTGTCTTTGGTGAGAGGTGCTCCGGTGATGTTGTTATTTTCATCTCTGGAAAGAGAAGAGATCATCTAATGGATAGCATTAAAGTGTTTTTCGTGTTGCTTAATCATTTTTATCTGACTTAATTCTAAATGACGCTGATTGCGGAGAATGATACTTAGGATATTCTTGAAAGAATTGCGAATTTCTTCAAGATTTTCACTTAGATTGTGAATAGGAGTAGCCATTAATTTGATTATATATAAAGAGAGTGATTAGAGAAGAAGTAGAGAAGTAAACATGAATATTTATGAAAGGAAATGGTATATATAGAGTCTGGAACTTGTTTGAAATTGAATAGACACAAGGTAGTTAATAAAAAATTCAAATTTGAACAAACTCGAATTTCTGGCAATTACATGTCGACATGGCAGAACATGTATGTCGACATACCCATATAATTTTGGGTATTTGATTTTTTAATGCATTTTTGAATTACTTCTTATTATATTATATTAATTCGTTTAATTCTTATGTTTTTACAGATGTTTAAAGGTGGATTTGACAGAGAAAAACAAACATTACTACTAATGAGAGATTACATTCAAACGATACATGAAATAGGAAATACGGAAAGGAAATACAAGCAAATATGAAATGATAACATAAGCTAATAAACTTAGATTTCAGTGGATGAAGATGAGAAAGATGATATTCCAAGTTTTCTTCCAATTTTTCTGAAAAACTTTTTCATTTTGGAAGACATTTGGTTTAGAGTCTTCTTGATTTTGGTTTGATTTTTGGCTAGCTTGACTTGATTTTGAAAAATTACTTTTTTGGATATGGCTCTTGATGAAGTGGGAAATTCTACGCTTCTCATGGAGGATTCTTCTTCATCGATTTCCATTTGAACTTTTTCTTATTCCACTCTAGCTTGTTTTTCGACATATGACTCATATGGTTTGCAAGTGATTGGAATTTTCATTAGTGATATATTTCCTGAATTATAAACCTTTATAGGAACAAATTCCACTCCTTTGAAATCCACTCCAGAATATTTAAAGATTCGGGTAAGGTAAATTCCATGATAAAGAGTGTTTTCTTTTTTTGACATCTCTTTTGGCTTGAATTCTCTCAAAATCACTCTAGCCCAATTAATATCATAAGTGCCGAAGACGGCAAAAAGAGCTTTTTGAACCTTGAGAGTATGGTTATTAAAGTTTTCGGTACGGGAGTAAGAGTATGTTGAAGAAGGAGGTTAACAATTCTTGTTTTTGGGTGGAAAAAGCGATTCCTGAATTCCATATGTTCATCGCTTTCAAAAATATGACGAAACATTTCCAAATCATATTTATCAATTTCAAAATCCAAAAAATCCGAACCTGTTTTCTTACAATTTAAAATGGTTCCCAAAACATCACTATCCAAAATAATTTGAGTGCCTTTCCGACTATTTCAAACTTGATTTTCATTTCCTTCGAAAAATCCACGATTTAAATTCGCATAAAACACTTGGATAATATTTGGATAACATACTTCATCGTTATCCTGAGAGTCAATGAAACTTAAAAATTTATTTTGATTGAAAAAAGTGTAGGGAGATCATAAGATGCAAAATCTTCAAAAATCGCAAATGTTCCGGTATTGACCTTTCCATTCGTAACATAGTCTATACACGCTTGGATAGCCTCCGGGTTGTTGTAGAGATGACCTTTGAGAGTCTTAGTTAGTCTCGTAGTCTTTGGTACTTGAGGAAGCCATTAGAGAATGGTTTTGAAGAGTATAAGATAAAGAAAGTAGTTTTGAATTTTGAATGAGAGGTAGAAATAGTAGTATTGAATATAGGATTAAATAAAGATCAAATGGACACATCTTTTATGAATAGAAGGACACCTTTTCAAACCTTGGGAGTTGGTGAAAAGGTGGCGGGAAATTTGTAAGTTTAAACGTTTGAAATTCAAAGTTTTAATTTCAAATTCTGGCGTATATGTCGACATACATGTGTCAATTTAAAATTTAAGTTACCTTTTGACTTTGTTATAATATTTTAATATTTTGTATTCTCTATTTAGTTATTTCCTGAGCTAATTTAATTTAAAAAACTTTTAAAATTTAATTTTTATTTATTATATTATTATTTTAAATTTCAAATTTGAATTTTAGAAGTCAAATTTCAAATTTCAAATTTCAAACAAAGCAAGCAAACAAGCATCCATTCAATCATTTCAATCAAAAATTATTAAATAAGACGTACCTGATTTTCAGATCCATTTTTTTGATATTTTCTGATTCTTGAATTATTGTGAATCATATATTTGAATTTCCGGTTTCTACCTCTTCATCACTTGACGATGAATTCGAATCATCTAAAGTTGCTGCATATGCTCTTTTCCTCTTCTTTGACGAATCATTGTTTATTTGCTGATTCGATCTATCAGGATATGGACACATCCTTTTTATGTGGCCTGGTTCGTTACAGTTGTAACATCTATTGTTCTTAGTAGTTTTTCCCGTACTTTCTTGATCTTTTTCTAAAAGTTATTTCTCCTATTATATCTCAAAATTTTTCTGAAATTCCCTATCATTAAGGAAATTTCTTCATCGTCCTCACTGGTTGAGTCAGAACCATCAGTTGTTGTTTTGAATGCTATAGATTTCTTTTTTGACGATTTATTCTCCATTATCTTTTGTAACTGTACTTCGAATGACATCAAATTCCCGATTAACTCCTCAATCTTCATTTCACTAATATTATTGGCCTCTTCTATTGCCAGTGTTTTCTGATCTCATTCTGGAGTTAGAGAATTAAGAATTTTTCTGACTTGATCTTCTTCAGAATAAGTTTTTCCCAAATCCATTAATGAATGCACAATTTCCTGGAACCTGTAGTACATATCAGAGACAGATTCATTCTGATTCATTTTAAATAACTCAAATTGGTTAGTTAACATTGATATCTTTGTTTGCTTAACTTTGTTGGTTCCTTCATTAGTAACTTGTAAGGTTTTCCATATTTCTTAAGCAGATTTACAAACTGATACTCTATTAAATTCATTTCTATTTTACGAATAGAATAACATATTCATAGCCTTAGAATTACTTTGTGCATAGGACTTCTGTTCATTAGTCCATTGTGCAAAATTAGTAGTTGGTTCAACATATTAAGTTTGTGTGATATTCCAAGTGTCTAATCATGTAGATTGTAAATATATTTTCATCCTACATGTCCAGTAAGAATAATTACTGCCATTAAATAGTGGTGGTCTAACGGTGGATTAACCCTCTACAAATGAACTATTATTGTTAGCAATTCCAGTGTTGGTTACCATTTAATATTTTCAAAAATTCAAATGATGAAAATTTGAAAATCTACGCTCTAATGCCAATTGTTAGGGATGAGAATTAAGGATCTTAAGGCAAA